>CM065135.1:13916941-15144441 GCA_033026305.1 Cirrhinus molitorella
GAGAGAGAGAGAGAGAGAGAGAGAGATTGTGTTAAGGAACCTTACTTCAGGCATTTAACCAAAGACCCATTCAATAACCCTATTAACTTCATGATGATGGAACCAGAAGTGCTAAACTGCTAACTTGTTTCCAGGATTTGGCCTACAAAAAACACCACCCCTGAAGGACTCTATATCAGTAAATAAATCAGCAAGGGTTTTGCTGAACAACTTGTATGTAAGTATGTTGTATCAAAGTTTATAATGTAAGTGTGTGGTAGTTAAAGACACATAATATGAAGAAGAACTCAAATTAGATGTGATTAAGATATAGATAATCGTATCAGATAATGGTTGGTACTTAAATGCCATACAGGCTTGAAACATGAGAACCATAGTTTTCCGGCCTTCTCCTTCACTCTGCCAGGCTGCCACATGGAAAACAGCTCCTGTGTATCTGCGGCTCAGGATGTTCTGAAGAATTGACCTTTTTGAGGAGGACTGCCACTGGCCGCACTCCTCTGGAGAAGGCCCATCAGGAATGAAAGGCTCTTCGAAATCACATTTGAAAAGGTCAGGGCACACCCAGAATGAACTGGACCTGCTAGTCTGACAAACAACATGCTCTTTTTTTATACCTCCATCTCGTCTGACAGGGAGGAAAAAGCAGCAAGTTCTGTTGAAACCAGAGTGTGTAAAAATACTTCAATGCACAGTGTCTCTGGATTTTTCCCTTTAGCTTATCAAGGCTTGCATGCTTTAGCTTGCATGCTGATGCATTTCAGGCCTTATCTGAAATGCGAATGATATTTCTGACTAAACCCAAAAAAAGACCCTGATCTTTCAAAACATGCTAACTAATTTGCAGCTTGCGTTAATGATGCGTTGGATCTGCATAATGTAGTTATAATAATGTGACTCCACAAAAATAGCACAAGGTCACAACTCTCATCAGCAAAAATCAAGGCAATCACAACACCAAACTGCTAAAGCCATAAGCAAAACACAACTTAAGTAGTTTTACGGTAGATATGAAGTTTTACTGTATGTATGCAGACTAGATTGAAAGGTAATATTACATTCCTAAAACTAAACCAGATACTGCTTGAAAATGTGATGTTTAATTCTATTGTATTTTAGTGCAGTTTTGGTTTGAAGGTTAAATTGTCATTTACACACACAAATTTAAAATCAAAGAGCTCATAATGTGTAACTATGACGTTACTACATGGATGTGCTGGAGATAACTAGATAAATGCATTTTTATATTTCCTGTCACACAATACCTCGTCAATTGGATAAGGCTTAACAATGAAAAGAACTATTATTAACTGATGCTCCTTGATAAATCTTTCTTGATACCTAATTCCGTTGTAGGCTCTCTTTTGGTGACATACTAAAAGGAATATAACATTGCTAAAATAAGACAATTCATCAGGCATTTGTATGACTATAAATGGTGTATGACCAAATGATAAAAAAGATAATCTTCAGTGTCTACAGATGTTGCTGCTTTTGCACATTCACTGATTTCCAGCGAAATGCTCTAGATTATTGACTGAATCATGATGTTACTATTGATTTTTAAGCTGACCTCTTTTTTTTTTTTTTTTTTTTTCTGGTATTCTGGTAACATACATAGGGATAGCTGGAGCAATCATTAATTGAATTTTGTTTTTAATGGATGCATAGTTTGGAAATGCCTTTGACTAGCCCATTGTGAAACGTTGTGTTACATGTTTACTTTTTTTAATTATCTACAGTTATGTTTATAACTAATTTTTCCTGTTTATAATTATCGTGCATCATTTTAGTGTTTTTAAATGGTTATGTTTCAATGGATTATTTTTTTTTTTCAGTATGTTATTTCTATAGCACAAATGTGTCGCATTCTTGTTATCTGGTTTACTGTACATGGTGCAAAAGTACCGTATAATTGATCAATGCTTATTTCCCGTAATGCTATTTGTAAGATATAAGAGATTATTTGTTATTATTATTTGTGGCTAATTATCATATACAGAGTGCAGCCGCTTGTGGGCGTGATCGCATTAAAGATAATGAGCTCCGACGGGAAACACTGGACATTGTGTTGGTTTCATACAAATTATCAGAAAATATTTGTTTTACTTCAAGTAGACACTTTAAAATTTCTCTCTATATATATATATCTCTCTCATGTCTGTGTGTCAAGTATTTGCGTTTCAGTTTATTTTAGTGATGCGTTTCAAAAAGATATTAATGGAGACTAAGATGACTGAAAGCGTACCCTGTTTATTTTCTTTATTTTACAAAAGCACAATGTTTTGTTGATATAATGAGTGTACACAACTAAAAGTAGACCCTTTACAGATTCAAATTATGCACAAAATATGCTCTTATATGTACGTAAAAAAATGGCGGAGCATTTTAAGTTATTTTCACTGCTATCATTAAAAAAAGAAAGTGGTTGCACCGGCGCCACCATCTACCCTAGGAGGTTAACTGACATCAGCTATATAAAATGTAATGCAAATTAGGTAATCATAGACACACTAATGCCAACAGTCTCAGAAAGGAGGTTTGGAAAGAGGGATATTTACGTTCTGCCTGGTCATGTGCTGAGTCTGAGCGGTGACGTCTTCCACATGTTGACCTTGGCCACGTTGAAAGGAGTTAGATCCATTTCACAGTCTTGAACATGAAGCACTGGTGAATGCTGAACGCTTATTAAGTAAATGCAGTTTTATAAATTGATATGAAGAAGGTTTAATCAATTTTGTGTGAAAGCATGTGAAGGTGTGTCCTTGTCGTGTGGCTTTAACCACAAGGAAAAATCGGTTTGGTCATTCTGCAGTTAGTGGTTGTTCACACTTAGGTCTCATAATGAAGCACTGTGATCAGCGAAAGAGCACATGGTTTTGGATCAGTCTTTGATTACTGAGATATTGTGACAACTATCAAATCCCTTATATAGCTGGTCACGTTTCTTTTTTTTTTTTTTTTAAATTGCTACATGCCTTGTTCTTCTTAAAATTCTTGATGCATCCACTCTCTTCTCCTGAAGTTTCATAATTAGGGTATCTTTAAGATGAATGGAGTTGAGTGTCACACTTGAGTTCCTCAGTTGCAGACAGCAAGCCAAAACTGTTTAGCCTTTTCCACATCCCTCATATATATTACACGAACATGAGAACTGAGACAGCTCCAGGTTATGACACATATTGTAAACCACAAAGCCCTGGTGGAGCAGGATGCTGAACTTGACACGGTGCCAGCTCCACTTCAGTGACAAATTGTTAGGTGCCTCGTTACGTGCCTTGAGTGGACAAAAACACATGTACACACTCGCTGTTCCATTACGGGAACTTTGACCAATACAAGGCTCTGCAGTCAGGCTGTATAATCATTTTCCAGTGAACAGGCTTTGCAGTTGTTTAAAAGCTGATTGCAAATTTGCACATAAAGTCTTGACCTCCAAGTTTATTTGACATCTGAAAATCTTACAGTGTATATATTACCTTAGATCAAAATACTTCTGATTAAAGCTCTTCAGTGTATAGATTTACACACAGTCCATTCTATTAACATTTCCAGAGGGTGTGCAGCTAGTTGCACCAAACCCTTTAATTAAAATCTTTGGTGAACATATCCTTACAACTGTAACTATTGTAACAGCATTTTGTTACCCATGTATTGTATGTGATACATTGATAATAATATATATGGTGGAAACCACTGTGAGTGGCTATTTTTATTTTTATAGAATGAATCTAATTTTTAGAGATAATTGGGGCCATATGACTGGAACAGAGGTTCCCATAATTCAAACCTTAGGTATGGCTACTAGTGTCACAAACATGGCTGTCCATGTCTTTGGGAGTTGAAATTAAACTAATGCTAAAAGTTGCCCTAGTGGCATTTAATTGTTTGTTCTGCTTTCAGAACATGAGTGTGCAAGATTGTTGGTCTATCTTAAACAATCCAGAACAAGGAGAGTAATGAGGCAAAAGAGAAAAATCTAAATGAGGTTTGAGACCTGAAGAAAGGGTAATGTTTGCTTTCTGCTCTAATATAATACACAGACTTTGTCTTGTTATCAAGAAAAAAAAAAAAAAATTAAAAATTATCAAGTGTGTGATGCGCTCCTAGTAAGGCTAATACCATTTACATAATTTCATCTGAATAACCTACACAACAACATAAGACCAAATAATCTTAATGTTTTATTTATTTTTTTGTTTGTTTGTTCAATTATTTTGATTGATTGATTGATTGGTTGATTGTAAAAAAAAAAATAATAATAATAATAATAAAATAATAATAATAGTAATAATAATAATAATAATAATAATAATAATAGATCATTGGCAATTTGTATAATAAATCAAATTAGCTAATAGTTCGTAGTTATTTCTTTGTATTTTTTTTTTTTTCAGTATAATTGAGATGATTAAAGGTGCTTTTACAGGAAAGTGGCAAAAGCTTTAGCAGAAATTTGAATCATACAGACTCATTTGTTTATATTACATACATAGTACCGAATTCACTACAAAATGTTAATTTAATTTCTAGCAAATCGCTGCAAAAGGCAGACATCTCATGCAGATGGCCAGTTTAATTGTTGGAAACAAGACGTGAATCCATTTGCATTGAGACAACATTTAGCTAGGTCTATTTACACATAGTAATACAGACCCAGAAAATAAAACCAGACCTGCACCACAAAGCATGGTATGAATATCCTGGTGGTCATTTTGCCTAAATGACAGATGGGCAATAGCTGTTTTGTCACTAAATGGACTTTGAATATTTAGCATGGTTATAACACAACATTCTGAGACATAATAGTGTAGAGGACAATCGTCTCACAATTGTAATCTCACTTTCTACGTTAAGACCTTAGAATCATTCACAATGCATTTCAATAAAACACTTACTTCCATCATTGTGTGTCCCCATTAAATATTGGTATATCTTCAGCAGCCTTAAGTATCTATATTATTATTATTATTATTATTATTATTATTATTATTATTTGTTTGTTTGTTTGTTTCAGATAAAACTGGGCATGAACATACTGAATATGATTATATACTTTTGATTCTTTAATACTTTTCAGAGAAGAGAATGTGATAATCTTTATCTTACAGGAAGCAAAGGTAAGTCTTATAGTTTCTGTTTTATCTTTCTCTGCGTCTCGCTTCTCTGGTGCTCAATGTCTTATTCTTGTAGCCAAGTGTAGCTTTATGCATGCTCCATAATAATTTGTTAAACTACACATACGACTATCTTTCTAGCTTATGTAACAACATAGGCAAAATGCTCGAACAGGCAAGCATGCTAAATAATAAGTCTGCTGAGCGCCATATATTCAAGCGATCTTACAATGCTTTGAAGGTCTAAGAATGTTGACTCAATATTTAGTGATTATTTCCCCAAAATGTATACTCTGTCATTATATACAGGTCCTTCTCAAAAAATTAGCATATTGTGATAAAGTTCATTATTTTCTGTAATGTACTGATAAACATTAGACTTTCATATATTTTAGATTCATTACACACAACTGAAGTAGTTCAAGCCTTTTTTTTGTTTTAATATTGATGATTTTGGCATACAGCTCATGAAAACCCAAAATTCCTATCTCAAAAAATTAGCATATTTCATCCGACCAATAAAAGAAAAGTGTTTTTAATACAAAAAAAGTCAACCTTCAAATAATTATGTTCAGTTATGCACTCAATACTTGGTCGGGAATCCTTTTGCAGAAATGACTGGTTCAATGCGGCGTGGCATGGAGGCAATCAGCCTGTGGCACTGCTGAGGTGTTATGGAGGCCCAGGATGCTTCGATAGCGGCCTTAAGCTCATCCAGAGTGTTGGGTCTTGCGTCTCTCAACTTTCTCTTCACAATATCCCACAGATTCTCTATGGGGTTCAGGTCAGGAGAGTTGACAGGCCAATTGAGCACAGTAATACCATGGTCAGTAAACCATTTACCAGTGGTTTTGGCACTGTGAGCAGGTGCCAGGTCATGCTGAAAAATGAAATCTTCATCTCCATAAAGCTTTTCAGCAGATGGAAGCATGAAGTGCTCCAAAATCTCCTGATAGCTAGCTGCATTGACCCTGCCCTTGATAAAACACAGTGGACCAACACCAGCAGCTGACATGGCACCCCAGACCATCACTGACTGTGGGTACTTGACACTGGACTTCAGGCATTTTGGCATTTCCCTCTCCCCAGTCTTCCTCCAGACTCTGGCACCTTGATTTCCGAATGACATGCAAAATTTGCTTTCATCCGAAAAAAGTACTTTGGACCACTGAGCAACAGTCCAGTGCTGCTTCTCTGTAGCCCAGGTCAGGCGCTTCTGCCGCTGTTTCTGGTTCAAAAGTGGCTTGACCTGGGGAATGCGGCATCTGTAGCCCATTTCCTGCACACGCCTGTACACGGTGGCTCTGGATGTTTCTACTCCAGACTCAGTCCACTGCTTCCGCTGGTCCCCCTCTCGTTGTGCAGCGTTTTCTGCCACACTTTTTCCTTCCCACAGACTTCCCACTGAGGTGCCTTGATACAGCACTCTGGGAACAGCCTATTCGTTCAGAAATTTCTTTCTGTGTCTTACCCTCTTGCTTGAGGGTGTCAATGATGGCCTTCTGGACAGCAGTCAGGTCGGCAGTCTCACCCATGATTGCGGTTTTGAGTAATGAACCAGGCTGGGAGATTTTAAAAGCCTCAGGAATCTTTTGCAGGTGTTTAGAGTTAATTAGTTGATTCAGATGATTAGGTTAATAGCTCGTTTAGAGAACCTTTTCATGATATGCTAATTTTTTGAGATAGGAATTTTGCGTTTTCATGAGCTGTATGCCAAAATCATCAATATTAAAACAAAAAAAAGGCTTGAACTACTTCAGTTGTGTGTAATGAATCTAAAATATATGAAAGTCTAATGTTTATCAGTACATTACAGAAAATAATGAACTTTATCACAATATGCTAATTTTTTGAGAAGGACCTGTACGTGTTGTCATGTTCCAAACATGAACAAAGAACTGTAACTTTAAAGGAAAAAAAAAAAAAAATCACATACAGTACAAACTTAAGTAATTTACAGTAGGTTGTTAGATCCATTCTCTTCCACTGTTTACGTTTGAACTATTACCCACTGTGTTAGTGATATTGCTTCTCAAAGGTTTGGGATCAGTAAGACTTGTAAGAAGTTTCTTATTTTTCAAGGCTGCATTTATTTGATAAAAAAAAAAAAAAAGCTAAATGTTATGAATGTGCTGAAATGTTATTACAATACAAAATAATGTTTTTGTTGTTGTTGTTGTTGTTGTTGTTTTTCATAGTTATTCCTATGATGCAAAGCTGAATTTTCATCAGCTGTTACTCCAGTCTGTAAGTGTCACATGATCCTTCAGAAATCATTTTAATATGCTGATTTATTATTAGAATTATCAGTGTTGGAAACTGTCAGGTTTTGGGACTCTTTTTGTTGTGTTTTGATTTGGTTTAGTCCTGTTTGTCTTTGGTTCCTTCCACTTCCTGTTTGCCCTTATTTGGTTTTGTTCCTGTCTCCACCCCTAATTAAGTCATTATTAGTTAATCACGATCACCTGTCTGTGTCTCGTTACCACCCTATTTAAGATTGATTCAGTTCATTGTTTGATTGTGGATTTAATTATTAAAAGACTTGTTTTGTATCTGAGCTCGACCTCGTACTCCTCGTTTGTCCTCCCCGCACGACACGTGACAGAAGAACGGACCTAAACAGTATTTCTGTGTGTTTTACCCCCGTCTTTTGTTTTCGTTTTTGTCCAGTGTTTTATTTTGAGTTTTTTTTTCACCATGAACCCCCTGTGCCGTCCCGAATATCTCCTTCTCCTGCTGAAGCAGGGGGAGAGCTCGCTCGAGGACCATACAGGACTGTTCATAGCCATCGCCAACATTACCAGCTATCCGGACGACGTGCTCTGTGCGTTCTACGACGCCAGCCTCAACACCACGTGCAGAGCACTGTCGTCCGAAGATGGTCCTCGAGCGAATTTCGCCGCCTTTGTGGAGTGGACACTGGCGAGAAATGGATCCCCCCTCACCGTCTGCCCCGAGGAGGACCTCGCCAGTGCCACTCCGGACCCAGAGCCCAGCCAGCCACCACCCAGCTGTGCGGAGCTGCCCGAGCCCACCGCAGACGGAGAGCCAGAGCCTGCTGCAATCGTTGAGCCATCACCACCGGAGGTGACAGAGTGGACGATCGTCCCGGAGCCAGAGCCTACAACGTCTGACCAGGTGCGTGAGCCGGTAACCGTGGAGATTGCGGGGGCTACGGAAAGCCCCGCCCACGCCGCCACTGCTGGGGGTGAGCTACAACAGGACTCAAAGGAATTATTTGACTTGGACTCTGGATTATCTACCTCCCTTCCATCACCCTCTGAACTATTCATCGAACGAGAAATCCCACCCTCCCTCTCTCGCCACCTCTCAGTGACTGTTTTCCCTGTTCAACGCCCACTCCACTGGATCTCGTCAGTCCCGCCGCTCACCCTCAGCTCACCATCTGTGGCGTGGGCTCGCCGTGGGTCTGCCCATCTTCAGCTCCGTTGGCGTTGAGTCCGGAGGATCCCTCATCTCCATCTCCAGCCTCCGATCCTTGGACTCCGCCTCGACCCTCCGACTTTGCGGCTGCACCATGGCACCTAGCTCCCTCATCTCCACCGTCGCCCGTCGATCCACCAGCTCCACCAGGCTCCCTCGTCCCTACGGCTCTGCCCCGGTCAGTCGTCACCCTGCCATCGCCTCTGGACTCCACTCCTCCGGCTGCGCCTCGTCGCTCCGTCCCTCCGGCTCAGCTGGACTCCTCCTTCCCTCCAGCTCAGCCTCGGTCCTCGATCGCTACGCTGCGGCTCTCCGGATCTCCGCCTCCGCCTCGGTCGCAGGTGCCACCTGTTCCGCCTTGGCCCTCCGGATCCTCGGCGTCGCCCTGGATCATCGGTTCTCTGTCTCCGCCTCGGGCTCCACCTCCACCTGCTCCGCCACCGTCGGTCGGCCCCATGGAGTCGTCAGCCCTTCCTCCACCATGGCTCCTCCCTCCATCGGCTCCACCGTGGGCCACCATCACGGCTGGGATCTGGGTTCCCCCTGGCTCCTCCTGCTTCAGCTCCCTCCTGTCTTCTCCCTGGCTCCTCCCTCCGGCTGATCCACCCTGGACCCTCCTGTTGTCTCCCTGGCTCCTCCCTCCGGCTGATCCACCCTGGACCCTCCTGTCATCTCCCTGGCTCCTCCCTCCTGCTGATCCACCCTGGACACTCCTGTCGTCTCCCTGGCTCCTCCCTCCATCATCTCCTCCCTGGACTCCCTTTGTTCTCCTCCTCCCGGATGTCCGTCCCCCTCCTGAGCCCCCACCCAAACCCCCCCATGTTTTTGTTTTCGGCGCGAGGTCGCGCCTTCCGGGAGGGGGCGAGTTATGTCAGGTTTTGGAACTCTTTTTGTTGTGTTTTGATTTGGTTTAGTCCTGTTTGTCTTTGGTTCCTTCCACTTCCTGTTTGCCCTTATTTGGTTTTGTTCCTGTCTCCACCCCTAATTAAGTCATTATTAGTTAATCACGATCACCTGTCTGTGTCTCGTTACCACCCTATTTAAGTTTGATTCAGTTCATTGTTTGATTGTCCGTTCTCGTCGTTGTGTGCGTGTCCCTTTGCCTGTCTCCCTGTGGATTATATCTGTGGATTTAATTATTAAAAGACTTGTTTTGTATCTGAGCTCGACCTCGTACTCCTCGTTTGTCCTCCCCGCACGACACGTGACAGAAACATTTGTGCTGCCATTTTTTTTTTTGTTTTTTTTTTCTTCAGGATTCTTTGATGAATAGCAGTAATAAATAAAGTTAGCAGCATTTATTTAAAATATAAATATTTTCTAACAATGTAAATGTATGCTATCACTTTTTATTAATTTAACTTTGGTAAATAACAGTATTAATTTATTTTTTTTAAAAAGAAAGAATAAAAATTTACTGACACCAAACTTTTGAACAGTAGTGTATATTGTTTAAAAAAATGTGAAAAATTACATTTTATACCAAAGTACGTCATATTTATTTTCCTGCCACTTTCACTCTCTCTGGTGCTCTTTGTGGGTAAGTCTAGCTTTATAATTGTATATAAATTTATCAGACTTCATAAATCATACACCAGCCAACATTTAAAAAAAAAAAAAAAGAAAGAAAGAAAAAAAAAGATTTATCAAATTATCAGATTCAGAGAATCTTGGCAGGTTTTGCAGGTGTGAGCCAGTTGCCTCTTAAAAATGACTTAATATCTAGACACTTTGAGACATATTTTCCCCTGCCTTACTTAACTTTCAAACCAATTAGTATGCATATTAAATATAATATGCATAACTCCACACCATTATTATAATGATTAAGGATGGAAATTACACGTTAGATAATTATGTACTAATCAGAGAAGAAAAATGTGGTGGGTATTTTGTAATTGGTGTCATTTTTAGGGTATTTCATACTGCCTTATACTGCATTAAAACATATTAACCATGCAATGAGACAAGGTTTTGGAAAAGGTCACACCTATGGGATCTTTGTGGCTTTCTTCTTTGCTTTCCTTGGAGTATGTGATAAAAATAGCAAGCATGTCTGCATCCTTGTGTGCACACTTGCTTAGATATACAGGCAGGCCACAGAGAATTTTATCCACAGAATTTCTAATAGATGTGACAAAAGAAGCAGGTTGAAATTTTGGATGTCTGTATAATTCTAAACATAATTTCCTTCTAAACTATTAATTAATTTATTTTCAGTTCAACCTATATCTGAAGCATATATTTTGAGTTATTTTATGTATGTATGTATGTATGTATGTATGTATTCATTTATTTATTTTCCTGAAAAGATCTGTGTAATTCAAAGCAGTTATATAAGCTTGGTCTTTAAAATCTAGAGGGGAGAGCACGTAATAATTAAGGTAGATTAAATACGTTGGTCAATAAATTAATTGCAAATATCAATATTTGTTTAAAAAAAAAGCACCTAAATCACGATAAAAGACATTAGACATGGAAGAAGAGATATTTATGTATTCTGAAATTGTATAATACTCATAATCAGACTACAGTTATTTTATATGTATTATTGCTTATTATTACTAATAATTAAGTAAAAATAATTGAGTTATTTTAGATTTTTATGATTTTCATTGAACTCACAAACCTCCTGAAGTTCCTTCACAAACCCCAGTTTGGGAAACCTTGACATAATGTAATTATTAATGCATTTCATGATGTTAATAACAATAAATTGAGTCTCTTTGTATTTTTTATATCAATATGGTATCAGGTTATCCAATTTAAATCAATGTAATAAATAAGTTAGGTCAAACATATTCTAAAAGTAAGTTAAAATAGTCTGAGTATACTGAAAATATATAATGGATTATGTTAACGGTCACATCCTTTTCTTTCCTTTTCCTTGATCTAACACTGCATGAGAATGTCGTATCAGGTAATATCTGACCATGGTAAACTCCCATGCAATTTCAGGTTCACTGGATGTGTGTGGAAAAATCCTGAGCTAAATTACACAGAACAGCACATTTCCATAAATACACAGATACTTAGGGTACACGGACATATGCAGGAATTCACAAATGTCATGGACATATACAGCTGAAACAATGCTGGTTGTGAGGACTGATGACATCCTCACTCCCTAACTTCATTCATTCCATAGTATTTCACAGAAAATAAGAACTGGTCCTTTACTGATTTTTTTTTTTTTTTTTTTTTTTTTTTTAATATATCCATTTTTGTATTGGTTTACCTATCCAATTAAATATTTTCTGTTACTAAACATATTTTATGACTTGTAGGTGTCCTGCAAAATTTATGATGTGGCTAAGAGGAAGAAGTATTCATAGTTTCATCCCGGCAATGTAACCAATAAAGTCACTGTGCTATAAGGGTTTTGGGTAAGATAAATTAAAATTTTACCAATTAAATGACTTTTGATGAAAGTCTGTTTACTCAGAGGCCCTATGTATCTGTATGTTTAGTGGGTGGTTTTAGCCTCAAGGCAGCCAATCCAGTGAGTGATGACTGATCAAAGCAGAGGGCAGAGTGGCACGAAGGTATGAACATTCCCTTCATTGGGGATTACTTGCCATGGCAACAAATGGTTGTTGCATGGAATATTACCACAGTAACATACGTCCAAATTATTATCATTCTGAAAGTATACAGACCTGTGGTATTCCCCATATCTGGTCAGTAATACTCCTGGATTCATCCAAAAGCCTGCAGTGTATACAGGAGTATAATGGGTCCGTATACACTTCTTTTCATGCAGTGTAAAAAAAAAAAAAAAAAAACCTGATTTATTAGGTGCCCCTTGATAGGTGTTTTGTTATTCGGTCAGTGGATTTAATATTGTATTTTGATGTATATATTTAATTCCATTTGATTGAATATATTAACAATAATTACAAAATTGACAAAAAAAAAAGTCTATGTATGTATATGTCATAGTTGCACTAAATTCAAATGTTAATTTGACAGGCTTAATAATGTCACTAAAGCATTATTGTTTCAGGCTTGATTTAACCACATTGTTAAAGTGACTTATTAAACCATGTTATTGTCAACAAACAATTACACTCCATCAGGAGATCTCTCTATCCAATTTCACCACTGCACAACATACAGTTGTAATCTCCTGTTAATTTAAAATACATTGAGCCATTTAAAATAATGACTCATGAAGTCATTTTTGGGACTTCCCATGTCAAATCTACAAATGGGAATAATGTATCAACCTTACTCAACTGGGAGCCGTGAAATAGAACAGAGTATCCTGGGATTCCTTAGATGCATATTAATGTGTTTCCACCCTCATGAATGTATTATTCAGTTAGGATTATGGGTAGAGTAATGAAAATTCCTTGCCTAGTATAAATCTAGATAAAACATTCCCTCAAGACATTTCCCTGCCTAATGAATTAATAACAGTAACACTTGGTGAACTTGAGTTTCTTAATTACCTTGAAATATGCTAGACGTACAACCCATTTTAGTTGGTTTTCTCTGCCATTGATTGTCATTTCTAATGGAAGATTTAGCTGTATTAATTCCATGTATTATTTACCAAAATACCTTAAATGAATAGTGTTTTGCTACCGAAGGCTGCAGTAGATTTCAGTAGATGAAAAAGCTAATAAAATCTTCAATAAGCTCTTCATTTCTTTGAACTCATTATATTGGCTGTTCCTGTCAGTCCATATAGTCCTTGGGTTGAAATCAAAGAGATTTCAGAAAATGTCATCAAATGGAATGTCTGAGAAGCAAAGGAAGATCATCATGCTCAAGAGACTAATGACGGAGAGGTTCTGTGTCTTTTTAAAGAGCTTTGCGGTTTCTCAAACATTGCATCACACATCAGTCTAAATCATCATCACAGAGTTGCATGAGGTGATTACATAAGGGAGGTTCTGGGAAAAGACAAAAGTCATCTGACATCCTACATCACTCAACACACATCTCTGTCTTTTTCTTTCAGTGGGAAAAATAAGCCTTTCTTTGACCTGCAAACATTGCACAGCGGAGCAGTGGCTTTTATTTTATATGTCTGAAGATTTTTCAGCAGCTAAGCAATTTGCATAAATACATTTGATTGTATAAAATGTGTGCCTAAATTGTAGTGTTTTATGCTTGGGAAACGTGTGTGGCCAGAAAAGGCTTAAATGTGCCTGATCTGATTTAAATGGCTGTGTTCTGCAAATATAGATCATCGTCATCAAAATCTATAGGAGAGCTGTATAAAAATGACCGGTGACTAGATTTGAAGTGAAGTAGGTCTGACTAAAACATTATTGCCTTACCTGTATAGTTACAGTGTTTTGCCACAATTTATATGATGCATTGATGAATACAGACATTAACCTAATTCAAAAAAGTTTTAAAACAAAATGTGCCTTAGTTTCTCATACTTTCTGTTTGTTACTACTTTTTCACAGTTTTAAAAGTTAGAAATGTTCTTCTTTTATAACACAAAGGCACAAGAAATGTCTTCATTAAACATATAGGACCATGTTCTCAGGTTTTGAGAATTTCAAAGCAAGGAGGCAATGTGCTGATAGGAATGCGGCAGATTAACCAGACTTCTCTCATTTTGGTTTAGTTTTGCACGTCCATTCATCTTGTGCATAATATAAATTATAAATGAGCAACCTTCAGCCCTCGCTAAGTCAGATTAAGTATATTTCAGTGAAACACGTTTCACCTTCAGCTTTGTCCATGACCTGCAGCCCAATTCAGATCATTTGTATGTAAATATTGATCTAAGCCATCACAGCTCTAAATGTGGTTGTTGATTAAAATTATTGAGTGATTTTAGGGTTAGATCATTTGTAGTTATTGTCTGAGCTCACTGGGGTTATATTAAACACCTATTTGTAATTATCCATGATAAGAAAGAATAATGATACTTTCCCATAATAACAGTATGCTTCTTCATTTTCTAAAAGAAGAGAGAATGCGCTTATCAGTTTGTTACAGTCATTATTTTTCTTGTTTTATGCTAGATGATCCATGGATGGGATCTCAAATGAATGTTGCTTAATAACAAAATCATTACACATGATGTATTTGTAATAATATAAATTACTTTCAGTACAACACTGAAAAGCAAATATTTATTTTAAACTGCAGTTATTTTATTTATATTTAGCTATGAATGTTGCACTGATCGCCCTTTTTTGTTACACTGCATTTAAACGGCCCGGATGCTGGGCTGAAAATCTGGCATGAAATGTCTGTGAATTGGCAGTCACTGTCAGTCCCAGTGAAGGATGTGAAGGAAGAATTCTCAGCCTGACTACACAGCATGGCCTTTGCATTTGTCTGAAGCCAGGGTAACCTAATGGTGCCAAGCAAAACACGATTAGTTGTGCTCGATGGTGCCTGTAAACTAGGCCTCCATTACGCCTCCTCATTATGCAGGGGGTAAACCCTACAGAATTCCCTGGCTTGGGCTCACAGTCAGTTTTGAGGTAAACTTCAGCTCAGGTGTCCAAATGGGCTCTGCTGGTTTAGTAGGACTCTATTAGAAGGTCCATCACACGGGTGCTAGATGTAAATCACCTTGTACTGTGGAATGGAAAGAAGATGGTTTCCGGACTTTGAAAAACAGACAGAGACATAAGAGTGAGGGAGAAACAGATTAAAGAGAGCAACGAGGAGATAAAAACAGAAAAGAAAAAGAGTGCAATATCAGGAGAGAGAAGTGAGGGCTAAACCAGGGCCAAGACCATTTTTCTCTGTCTCTCTGCCTTTCTTGCACACTGGAGCAGAATGCTTTATGAGGTCCACAGTTGTGTAAAATTACATTTTCTGAGCAGTGTAAGTGAAATTTCTACAGGTCTGAATGCCCGCAGAATCAACTGTTTTGATGTGACATACAGTCACATAAGTCCATTGTTGGGGAAAGTTACTTTTAAAAGTAGTGCATTACAATATTGTGTTACTCCCTAAAAACATAACTAATTATGTTACTCAGTTACTTTTTATGGAAAGTAATGTGTTACATTACTTTTGCGTTACTTTTTAAATATGGGCAGGGATTGCTTGTTTGTTTTTTATATAAAAACGTTTGATTCTTAGCAAATGTAAAAGCCCTTTCACACCAAAATGAAATGAATAAGCATAAGGCTAAAGGAAAATTAAATTAACGCCTGTACAGTAGAACTATAGGAAAAGAAAGTTCAACACTCTTCAGCAAAAAAAAAAAAAATCTTAAATCAAGAAGGATTTTCTAGACAAGTAAAAATTATCGTCTTGTTTTTTTTTTTCCTTGAAACATGCAAAGTAATCTTCCAGTAGGGTAAGAAAAATAATATTGTTTTCTGTTTGAAATAAGATTTGTATTTTTAAGTAAGAAAAGTATTTTAGTAGTGTATGGTTGAATTGGATCAACAAAGGTCAGAAGCAAAGTCATTGGTTAATAAAATGGGATTAAAAACAAAGGAAACAAGAAGTAACTGCTGTTACTTTTTTGAAAAAGTAACTTTCTTGGAAATGAAAAAGTAATGTGTTACTTTACTAGTTACTTGAAAAAAAATATATATTATTACGTAACTTATGATACTTGTAATGCATTACCCTCAACACTGCTTAAGTCTAGTTAAAAAACAATAACTCACCATTTTCCATTAATTTACTACCAAGTGGTATGTTTAAATAAATTTTCATAGTATGAACCAATTTATTGTGTCAAGCCCACTTTCTATAATTTCATGGGCCATCAGAGTTCAATGTTTTATTTCTCATATACACAGTTGTACAATGCCATTGAAATGGGTTGTCTACCAGTTGACATGACTATGAACAAAATAAATAAAATACTGTAAACTGTCACCACAAAATGCATACAATACAGAGTGCTACGTCTTGTACTGTGGTTGGGTGAAATGCTGGACAGTCCCAAAATTGGGAGTTTTGTCCCATGTCCTGCAATACTTATGCAGTGCCCCACATTTCAGTTATGCTTTATTTATTTATTTGTTCTTCTCTAAAATTACAAAAAAAAAATGCTGTTTAAAAATATATTTGTGCAGCCAAAGTGTTCAGGCAAAATAACCAACCAGAGCAATCGTAGAGAGGAATTTCTCCACTGATGATGACTGGAAGGAGCAAAGGAATCATCCTCATCAAAAGTTGGTAAACAGCTACACCAGCCAGGACTTCATATAGACACATACTGGATTAGAACATCCTGATCAAACCTACCAGATTCAATAAAGAATGCAAGATGCACTAAATGCAGTACAACACTTTTATTGTTTGCAAAGTCTAAAATGAATACAATTTATCTTAACATAAAATGTGATTTTTACCTACAAGCTTGTTGATTATGTTTGGCAGACTGAATAGGATGAGTGCCTGGTCACAATTAACAAATTGTGAAGTTGTTTGTTTAATGTGAAGTTGTATTTTCTTAGCATGTTTTTGCTAGGGACATTTATTTTGATGTTGCATCCTCCAAGAAGGAGGGTCATGTAGTGTAAAGGTAAGCACAGGAACAGTCACGAAAGCTTATCATTTGCACATGTTTTAAGCCTTGCTTGTTTCAACATTCCAAAGAGTTTAAGGCATTTAAACACAGGATGCAGAAAAACTCAACTGAGTACTCGCGTACCGTGTTCGGTGCGCACACAGAAAGTCGCGTCTCGTCCGAATCGAGCTCTCCTTCACATCCTCCTGCACGCGAACGAACAAATACAAACATCCAGTTTAAACATGCAACCGCAGTGCAGCACACAGAGACACATCTTAAAGCGCTTGAGCATCAATTTTGCCTCTAAGCGCTCTTGAGCTGAAAAATAGATACAAAATTATATTGAAATACCAGTCTTGGAGAATACCACTGAAAAAAAAAAAAAAAAAAAAAACATTGGTTATGTTTTAACTGAAAGTAAACAGTTGAGAAAGAAATTGTATGTGTATTATTATATTGGATCCATTGTCTCTTAAATTGGCCGCGCCTAATTTAATAGCTGCTGTCGGTGTCCTTAATGTTATTCCAAGAAAATGAACAAAAAAATTACTTGGTAGTTTTAACAAGAATTAATGTAGATTTAATTTATACAGTGAAAACTATGCAGTGCTATTTTTTATTTGATTATTTGGTTTCTGTACCTGGACACGTACAAACTTGAAAAACTTAAACATTGTATTAATAGCACAACAAAACAAAAATACTAATGAAACTATTTCAAACAGGACCCATGGGTACAACCAGCACCCGGGGCCCTGAGAGTAGTGTTGCTCTCATCCCCAGTTCTCTAGAGGACTGTGCTCAATAAAAGTTACTAGCCGTCTATATTTTCAAGTCCATCATCTTTATTCAAATCAACACACTGCCAACTAAACCCCACGCCTTACAAAAGCTTAAGTTTAAAAGTTCTGTTTGACGTCTGCATTTACATCTGCAAGATGCATTTTTTAGAGTATTTGCGTATCCTATCAGATGTCAAATAGAAGTATAATAGATATATATAAGATACTTAGATTTAGAATGTATGTACAACTGACATCTGAAAGACATCTGTCAGACATTTGTACACAGCAGATGCTTTCCAGATCAAGAGATTTTTAACAGACATCTTGTAGATGTACGTGTGCAAGGGAACATAACGGCAAATAGGCCTTCCAACTATAAATCAATCTTTGCATAGTATTGTAGTAGTAAAGTTATCTTTCTCACATGTGTTCCACATTGTCCTGCAAAATCTACATCCTGCTGTCAATGTGCCAGTCTAATCTGGGTTTGTTTGTGTTGTGTCCTTGTTCGTCTGGAGCACAGTTGGTATTTGTGTTTGTCATGTGTTGTCATTTGTTTGTTGTTACTCCGCCCCTCTTGTTACCTGATTATTTTGTTAGGGTTAACACCTGTTTTAGATCATTAGTCACCTTGTGCCAGATCAAATCTTTGCTCTGCTGAGTTAACCTGGCTTTTGTCTGTGTTACTTGTGATCGTGTTTCTCCTGTTGTCAAATCTAGTCTTGTATAGTTTATTTTCCATTTATTTGATTTTTTTTTTCTTTATTGATTAGTTTTGTGCTATCTAGTTCCTTTTTGTTGTTGTTGTTGTTGTTGTTGTTTTTTGTTTTTTTTTTAAGCTCCTGCCTTTTAGTTTAGTTTTTGTTCTTGTTTTTCCTCTTTCCCTTTTTGCTCCCCAGCTTTCTCTTCGGCTCTGGCTGCTGGATTCCCAACTCCTCCCATCTCTTGCTGCCCAGCTCTACCTGCTTCCCTGCCCTTCCTGTTCCATCGATCCAGCTGTTCTGCTAATATCAGTCTTGTCCACCAGCTTCAGAAGATTCAGGTCAAATCAGTCGGGCTTCTGCCTTCACCTCCTGTAACCACTCTCTCTCTTCTACCATCTCCATTCCCTGTTCCCTGCTGCTCATAGGAGAGCTTGCCTGTCTCATTGCTCTTGAACTGTTGCTCTCAGCCATTCACTCTGGAACCCCTTTCCTAGACACCTCCTGCTGAGCTGACATCCACTTTCACAGACCTGTCTGTAATTTCTCCTGGTTACCCTCTCAGACATTAGCGTAATGACTACTTTCTGAGTTCCTGTTTGTGTTTTGAGACTCAATAAATCTCTGTTATCCCTGCATCTGCACCATTTGTGCGTCATTGCCTGAGGTCCACCAGTTCCAGTTTTGCCCCTTTCCACATTCTCCCTCTGTAATCCTGTGCTGGACTTGCATATTTATGTCCTTTTGGGTTTGCGTCTGTACGTGATTGGATTTATAGTATCAACGGTAACATAAAGGGATGTGGCACAACCGATGATATGGCAGATTCTTTTTTATGTAATAAGTGATTTAATACTATTTTTAGGGGGAACAGTCTAACCTGGATCCATTGCATGTAACAAAGCCTACGGGGCGACATTTGTTGACACTGCTGCTTTGTCGGTGTTGTTTTCTCTTCTATGTGTAGTGGTGTTGCTCATCTGTTTTCTTCATTAATCCTGCCCTGACAAGTTTTGTTAAATTGTTAATTTGTTCTAAACTGTCTTTGTTTTACATTTGGATTTGTACATTGGTTTTGTTTTAGTCGTCCTCAAGTTGGTCCTATTTCTTTTGTTTGGTGTAAAGCTGTATTTCAGATGTTTGTTTCGATTTGTGGCTTTTTGCTTGATTTTTGTTTAAATTTGTTGGTCAGTTTTAGGTGCTTTGGCTGCATTTAATTGCTTTTTTTTGTTGTTGTTGTTTATATTTGTATTTGTAATGTATTTGTTTTGTTGTCTGTATTGCTTTCTTAATTAAGATGTGAGAAGTGTGAGAATCTGCCTTCCTCTTTGTGTTAGATTCTGTCTAGCTTTCCACTAGGTATTTGCATTTAATTAGCTGTATATCTTTGGTTTATTGTATTTCATTTTCTAGGTTCTAAGTGTTAGTTTGCTATTAGCATTTCTAGTGTGTTATTTATAGACTTAATTTTGTTGTTGCATGAGCCGAGGCTTCTGGGCAGGCTACTGGTTGGCCCTCTTGTGGTGGAACTCGGGCATGGAGTGTATTGTGTTCATGCTTGACGTCACTTGTGTGTGTGTTTGTGTGTGGTGTGGCCTGTGCACTGGGTGGTAAGATTTTGTGATATAAGAGCCCTATGCTTATTAACTAGCTTATCTGTCCTCGGTAAGTCTCTTTTATGTTTCTTTTTCCGACTGTTCTACATGTTGTTCTAGCCCTTGTGCCTCAGTCTTTTGATGATTTCAAAATTCGTACTTGATAATAAAATCTTTTGGTATCCACCTCAAGTCCTTTTTTAAACTAAGTTTCTGCATGCCCTTTTTTCAGTGACTTGTCGTCCTTCCTAGTGTGGCATCACGTTTACCTTGCAGACCACCACCTTTGCTACTGAAGCAGCAAAAGTGGCATTTGTTATTACCCTACTCACTGGGAAGGCCTGAGAGTGGGGAACTACAGTCTGGGAGAAGCAAGTGCCTTACTGTGCCACATTTGAGCTGTTTCGTCAGGAGATGATCAAGGTGTTTGATTGCTCAATCGCAGACAAGGAGGCAGCCAGTCAGCAAGTGAGACTGAGCCAGGGTGAGTTGTCAGTCACTGACTTTTCCATTCAGTTCCTTACACTGGATGTGCTTTGTGGTTGGAATGAAATATCTTTATGGGATTTGATGACCTAATGGAGCTGGCACTTCATGTTGAGACACATATCAGTCTACGCCGTTAACAGGTCATGGCTCATTCTTCTTGGACAATCCCTCCTTGTCCGGTTTCTGATGCAGCAACTGTTCACTCTGAGCCGCTTCCTGAAGTGGAGCCCATGCCTGTGGGGCATACCTGTCTGGCAGCGGAGGAGATGTAGTGGTGTCTCAACCAATGACTATGCTTCTACTGTTGAAAATCTGGGCATTTTGCTGCAACATGTCCTTTGATTTCCTTGTATTTTGTACCCTGCTGCCTGCCATTGTCAAGTGGGGGCCTTTTTCAAGGCCATGCTCAGCCCTGTTGGATTCTGGGGCTGAGGGTAATTTCATTGATGCAACCCTGGTGACTAAGCAGGGCATTTCCACCACCCCTCTTAAGAAGAAATCATTGACAGGGCTCTCAACGGCATGATCCTAACCCAGGTAACTCACATCACTTTCCCTGTAAGTTTAAGTCTCCGGCAACCATAGTAAGGATATTGTAGTTTACCTCCTCGAGTCTCCCAACACACCGCCCTCACATTGGTTGGGCTGAGAATTCTGTGTTGGCATGGAGCTCTTATTGTCATAAATTGTGCCTAGGTGTTGCCTTGTCTGCTGGCTCTTCTTGTTCTATGTTTCAGGAGGAGCAGACTGTGGATTTGACCAGTGCTCCTGCTGAGTACCTTGATCTTCGGAGGGTCTTTAGCAAGTCTCGGGCGGCATCTCTCCCTCCTCACAGAGGGAGACTGTGCGATCAACCTTCTCCCAGGCACTGGGATATGGATAAGTATATCCAAGAGTCATTGGCAGCTGGGGGTACAGCAGCCATGGCGATAGGACGTGACGTCTCCGTTCCCTCCTTCAGGGAACGAGGGTTACATACGTAACCGAGACGTTCCCTTATCAGTCGGTCTCTCCGAGTCACGTCGGAGACCGACGGATTGGGATCCCTATGGAAAGTGCCATGGCTGCCGTCTTCCTCCAGTGTCCTGAGCGAGCCTCTACACCCCCTTTATGGTTTAAGCGGGGGCTCGCAACAAGAATACCAGTCACTGTATACCTTAGCACTACCCTCTTGCAGTGTGGCTGGAGCACTGGGACATGCGGAGCCTCATCCTCTCATAGGGGTTGGAAGCATTTACACATACGTCTCATTTTTCAGGAACATATGGAACATATGGGGGGGGTCGCCCAGCCTGCAGCTCTACAAATGTCTGCCAGCGAGGCGCCACGTGCTAACACCCAGGACGATGCAACACTTCTAGTTGAGTGAGCTCGTACCTTGAGCGGGCAGGGCACACCCTGTGCCTGATAAGCCAGGGTGATGGCATCCACTATCCAGTGGGCCATCCTCTGCTTGGAGACGGCATTCCCCTTCTGCCGGCCTCCGTGACAGACAAAGAGCTGGTCTGAGGTCCTGAAGCTTTGTGTCCGGTCAACGTAGCATCTTAAGGCTCGGACGGGACAAAACAAAGCTAGGGCTGGGTCTGCCTCCTCCGGGGGCAGTGCTTGCAGGCTCACCACCTGGTCCCTGAAGGGAGTAGTGGGAACCTTGGGCACATAGCCAGGCTGGGGCCTCAGGATTACCTGGGAATCTGCCGGCCCGAACTCTATGCACGATTCGTCGACCGAAAATGCTTGCAGGTGCCCTACCCTCTTGATGGAGGCCAATGCTAGAAGGAGCAGGGCTTTCATTTAAAGGAATTTCAGCTCGACTGCCTGCAAAGGCTCGAATGGGGCTTGTTGTAGCGCTGTAAGCACCAGGGACAGGTCCCAAGAGGGTATGGAGGGGGGCCTGGGAGGATTTAACCTTCTCGCCCCCCTGATGGACCTGATGACCAGGTCATGCTTGCCCACTGACTTGCCATCTATGGGGTCATGGTGTGCAGCGATAGCAGCCACGTAGACTTTGAGGGTGGAGGGAGACAGCCTTCGCTCCAGCCCTTGCTGCAAGAAGGATAGCACGACTCTGATCGGGCATCTCTGGGGGTCCTCTTCGCTTTTTTTGAGAGGACCACCAATCGACGAACAGGTTCCACTTCAAGGCGTCAGCATGTCTCATGGATTCAGCTCTCGCCGAAGTGATGGTGTCTACCACCCCTTGGGGTAGATCACCTAGAACCTCCGCATCCCATCCAGGGACCAGACATGCAATTTCCAGAGGTCTGGTCGCGGGTACCAAGGGTGCCCCATCTCTGAGTCAGCAGATCCTTCCTCAGAGGAATATGCCAGGGAGGGGCTGTCATGAGGAGCATAAGTTCTGGGAACCAGGTCCTGTTGGGCAGTATGGTGCAACTAGCAGGACCTGCTCCTCGTCCTCCCTGATCTTGCACAGTGTCTGTGCAATAAGGCTCACTGGGGTGGAACGCATATTTGCGTAGGTCCCGCAGCCAGCTGAGTGCCAGTGCGTCCAAGCCGAGAGTTCTTTCAGTCAGGGAGTAAAACCACTGGCAGTGGGACGTCTTGGGTGAAGCGAACAGGTCTACCTGAGCCTCCCCGAAACGTCTCCAAATCAGCTGAACTGTCTGGGGATGGAGTCGCCATTCTCTGGGAAGAGCAACTCGTGACAGCTTGTCGGCCGTACGGTTGAGAAAGCCCGGAATGTGAACAGCCTGAAGCGACCTCAGGTGCTTCTGACTCCAGAGGAGGAGGAGACGGGAGAGTTGCAACATGCGACGGGAGCGCAGACCACCTTGTCGGTTGATGTACGCAACGGTCGCAGCATTGTCCGTGCGGACTAGCACGTGCTTGCCTCGCAAGCGCCCTTTGAGACGAAGCAAGGCAAGGCGTACTGCAAGCAACTCTAGGCAGTTGGTGTGCCAGTGTAGTTGTGGGCCCGTCCAAACCCCTGACACATTCTGTCCATCGTACGTGGCCCCCCAGCCGGTGGTGGAGGCATCTGTGTGTACCACAGCATGTCTGGAGACCTGCTCTAGGGGCACTCCGGCCCAAAGAAAGGCGAGGTCTGACCACGGGGTGAAGGTTTGGCGGCAGGCCGGTGTTACTTTGACCCGGTGAGTGCTGTGCTGCCACGCCCTCCTCGGGACTCGGCCGAGGAGCCAATGTTGAAGCGGTCTCATATGGAGCAGTGCTAGCGGGATGACCGCTGCTGCTGCCATATGCCCCAGGAGCCTCTGAAATTGTTTCAGTGGGACTGCTGTCCTGCTCTTGAACGTATTCAAGCAGTTCAACATTGACTGGACACATTCCTGCGTGAGGCGTGCCGTTTGTTCGACCGAATCCAGTTCCATCCTGAGAAAAGAGATCCTCTGCGTTGGCAAGAGTTTACTCTTTTCCCAGTTGACCCGAAGTCCCATCGGGCTTGAGGTGTGCTAACACCATGTCCCTGTGCTCGCACAACTGGTCTCGAGACTGTGCCAGTATAAGACAGTCGTCGAGATAGTTGAGGATGCGAAAGCCCTGCTCTCTGGAACCAGGGCCGCCTCCGTGACTTTCGTGAAGACACATTGGGACAGGGACAGCCCGAAAGGAAGGACTTTGTACTGACATGCTCAGCCTTCAAACGCGACCCGCAGAATGGTCTGTGGCGCGGAAGAATCAAAACATGAAATTATGCATCCTTCAGGTCGATCGCTGCAAACCAATCTTGGGGACGGACACACCTGGAGATGCGTTTCTGCGTTTGCATCCTGAACGGGAGCCTGTGAAGTGCTCGGTTCAGGACACGCAGATCCAAGATCGATCGTAACCCACCTCTTTTCTTGGGTACTATGAAGTAGGGGCTGTAGAACCCCGACTTCATATCGGCTGGAGGGACCGGCTCTATCGCATCCTACGCCAGCAAGGTAGCGATCTCTGTCCACAGAACAGGAGCGTCCACAGCCCGCACTGAGGTGAAGCGGATGCCGCTGAACTTGGGAAGGTGCCGGGCGAACTGAATCGCATAGCCGAGTCTAATGGCCCGAAGGAGCCAGCACGATGAACCGGGAAGACCTGACCAGGCTTTCAGGTAACATACGAGTGGCACCAACGGAACCATCGACATACCCACGGTGGTGCAGCGAGATGCAACGTAGGGACCCCGCTCGGGCATCTCGGTGCCGGTCCGAAGCAGTGTCTGAGTGTCTGTGTGCAAGAGACTCTTACCTGCATTCTGGCAGACTGGATGGGGGTAGCACAATTTGCAGCGCTCTCTGACCATCCACTGCTGCTCACTGGCGAGAGGGGAGGGTGAGTGAAGTCCGGAGATGGTCCGTCCAACACTGCCCGACCCAGAGATGGAGGAAACCGCTCTATTGTCGAGATTTTTCCTTTTTTTTTTTTTTTTTTGAAAAATTTTCCACCCGGCCCTCCTCCGGGAGAGGGAGAGGTGCATTCACCCTCTCCTGAAGAGCAGTTCCATCCCTCTCTGGGACGGGTGGGGCGGCCTACCTGCGTCCAGTTCCACTGCGCCGCATGACTGATGGCTGCTGCGGATGCGGCGGGGGAATGAGGGTGGACGCAGAGGGCGCCCTCGGCGACAAGCAGGCTGAGGCGCTGCCATCGGCGGCTGGGTGAAGGCAGCAGCTGCACGCCGGGGCAGGATGTGTTTGACGGCCTCAGTGCTTCTGTGCGGCGGAGAACTGCTGGGCGAAGTTCTCCACTGCGTCGCCGAAGAGGCCAGTCTGGGACACAAGGGAGTTTGTGGACCGCATTTGTCGGTACCCTTCATGTCGACCAGACACAGCCAGAGTTCCTGGACCACCATAGTGGACATCGCACAACCCAGAGACCACGCGGTCACCTTCGTCGCCCGAGGCGGTGCAAAGTTCACTGAGAACTTCTGGATTGTAACCACCCTCGTACAGGTCCTTCAGTGCCTTGGCCTGATGGAGCTGTAACAACGCCATAGCGTGTAAAACGGAGCCAGCTTCCCACTGGCCACATAGGCACTGCGGGTCAGAGCCGACAGATGCCCATGGGCTGGGGAAGGGAGCAATGGATTGCCCCGCCAGGTGGAAGTGGCGCGCACGCTCCACCGACGGGACAGCCGTGTCCGTCTTCAAGGGTAGTGAGGGAGGATGTGCCACTGGAGCGGTTTCTGGCAGTAAAAAGGTGCCATCCACGTCCCAGCAAGCTCATCATGCACTTCTGGGAAGAAAGGCACTGGGGTGGGGCTCTGAGAACCAGAGCAAGCCACCCCGAGATACCAATCGTCCAACCGACAGGATATGGGACGTGATGGAAGTTTCCATTCAAGCCCTACCCTCTCGGCGGACCAGGCAAGCATAGCCATCATCTCTCATTCTGCATCCGGCACTACTGTCTGCCTGGTGGGCGACAGTGTGCTCGGGTCATCCTCCCCAGAGAGGTCTGGCTCACCCTCCGATGCAGCAATCGACATCTGGTCATCAGGGGGAGCCCCAAAGGATACGAGTGGTACCCCATGGCGAGGTACAGCTTGTCCCTTTGGCTGCTCCATAGGCTACGAAGTGCCGGTGAAAGGAGGAACCCCCTGAATTCCTCACAGCCACTGTAAGACCAGTCAGCTCTCTGCCAGAGGTAGAGTCCACCCAGCATTGCCAGGGGGAACGGTAGATCTGAGCAGAGGAACTGGCAGTCCGCAACTCTGTGATGGTCATACTCCACAATGAGAGCATGACTCATCCACAAAAGCTGTCTCAGCATCCTAATGCCCAGACATGTGAGGCAGCAATTGTGACCATCACCTAGCGCCAGGTAACGACCGCATCCAGAAACACACAGGTTGAAATGCATCTATACCCCGACCCCATGTCATCATCCTAACGACATAACGTCGAATTGGTACAGATGCAACGTCGCCTTTAAAAAGGCGAGCCACCCGTGAATGCTCTTTTAGAAACTGCTCTTTAAGTGCTGAGGCGCACAGGGAAGATGGCCGAAGCAACACAAAAGGGGGTAGTGCAGCCTAATGTGTGCTAAATCCACTCGACAAGGAGACCACCGCCACTGAAGCACCATGCCGCCAACACACAAGAGCTGTCTGTAGAGCGTGACTCGTTTGAAGTTTGTTATCTTGCTTGCAGACTCGAACTGATCGGCTCCGAAGCGAAAAGCTGACTATGCGCTGCACCAGCTGCCTATTTGTACTCACGCTGTGATCAGCTGCAGCTGAGCGCAATCAGCGCATGCCAATGTGCATTGGCTCGTTTAGTTTACACTCGAAGTAGACTCTAAGCGAGATCCCAATCCGTCGGTCTCCGACGTGACTCGGAGAGACCGACTGATAAGGGAACTGAGAGTTGTCGTTCAACAATAACACAACAGGATCTCTGTGAAAATTAATCCTAGCCACCTTGTACAAAACATCATATTCCAAACAGCACCATATTTTAAAAATCTTGCATATCTGGACATTCCCAAAGCATATGCATCAACATCAGCATCAACTAAACGATACTTCAGTGAAAAGCAGCTGTGCCCGCCTACTTAATTGAGTCAGCCCAAAGTCTACAGCAAGGCTAATGTCTAAATCGAAACTATAATGCGACACACTTCGCACTTAAGTGGCTGCAGGAAGGGAGCAATATGAATAACAAAAGTTTCCCCTTAGCTGAGGCTTAGTATTCTAATTTTAATAAGTGCAATCAAAATTACAAATTGAAACAAAACAACAACAATAGAAATAGGTAGAAAGTGAATAAATTATTTCTAGTAGCAACTAACAATGTAAACAACACCTAATGAAAAAAGTATTACACAAATTACTTACGCATTGCCACTGTTGCCTTCTCTGTGGACTGCAATCACTTCTCGCTTCTTGTATGTTAAATAAGATAAAATTAGCATGTTTCATGCAAATTGAAAGAGATCAGGTTTATCATTTCCAAGGACATGACTCAATTATATTGAAATTAGTTGGAACAACTTGATATGAATGAATGAATGAATGAATGAATGAATGAAGGGTGAAAACTTACCACTAGTTAGTCCAGGACCCACTGGCAGATGATGCTTCTCAGTCCTAATGTCTTAGTTGGTGGGAATTCTTGTAAATGCTGAACCGTAATGGGGAAAAAAAATACCACTGCATTGTTTCCCAGAAAGAGGTGAGGAGTAGATGTAGTGGCAGAAATCATTCAGGTTGACTGATTTTGTTGTCTTGGGGATTTGTAGAATAGTGGATCTCTTAAAGCATGAGGGCATGACAATCTATCTCAGGATTAGTCCTGTTAACACAACATACAATAAGTACAGTGTACAGGCATAATAGTAGCATTATTACTCACATTTTTATTTCACTTTTATAGTGTTTCAAACGTATAGCATAATGCTAGGCTATTTACATAACCCCAATCCTCTGATGACAGAAGTGAGATGTTTCACTATGATAGATGCCTCAGGAGACTGACCACAGAAGCACTAATAACATGTCACTTCACATTCCGGGGCATATGAATATGGGAGCAAACTTGCTGTCCAGACAAGCTGTGACACCCGAAGTATAAAAACTCTACCCCAAAGTAGTCAAATTTGAGAAAGATTTTATAAAACAGAGGTGGACCTCATTGCTTCACAGGAGACAGCACAAGACCCCTCTATTTCTTTCTGACTCCTCCAGCTCCCCTGGGTATGGACACAATGACCCACACATGGCCCAGATTGTCTTTACACATTTCCCCCAATCGTTCTGCTCCAGGGAATCCTGACCAAGGTCCTTTAACAAAGTATTGCCTCTCACTGATAGCGCCCCATTGGCCAACCAGAGTGTGGTTCTCAGATTTAATATTCCTCCTCAATGACAAACTGTGGTGCAATTCCAGTCAGGAAAGACCTCCTATCTCAGGCGCAGGGGATATTATTTCATCCCTGGCCCGAGCTCTTCGTGGGACTTAGCTATAGTACTTTTAGATTAGATTAGATTCAACTTTATTGTCATTACACATGTACAAGTACAATGCAACGAAATGCAGTTTAGGTCTAACCAGAAGTGCAATAAGAAGTAAAGTGCAGGATATAAGTTAAATAATTTAAATGTAGATAAAGCCAGATACTATTCTATTAAATGTAGATCCCAACCAGATACTTGAGTATCTGGTTGGGATCCCTTTAGAACCACTAGGGTCAACACCTGTCAGGTTTCTGACTCTAAAGAGGTTTTTTTTTTGTTTTTTGTTTTTTCTTATGGCTATTACTTTTCTGAAGAGAATTGTGGATTTGCAGGCTCTGTCAGTATCGCCATCCTGTTTAGACTTTGCCCCTGGGCTGGTCAAAGCTATTTTGCATCCTCACCCTAATTATCTTCCTAAAGTTCTATTCTCGACCATACAACTGGTCATTCTTCAAAGCACGCGGACAAGCTTAGTTAGAGCCCATTCAACCAGGAGGGTCGCATCTTCTTAAGCTGTAACAAGGGGTGTCCCTTTGCAGCAAGTGTGTGATGCAGCAGGTTAGTCCTCCCTGCACACACTTGAGGGGTCTAGACACTAGATTCTTATTGCCATAAGCATTATTGAAATGCAGCATAGAGGGTAGTTTTTGATAATGAACATCTCAAGTTACTTGACCTGTAAAAATAGAGGAACGAGATGCTGCAACTCAATGCCTCGCTCTGGATCTGACATGGTAAAACTTGAAGGACAAAGGTATAACTTGAAGATGTGTCAGAGATGAGCACTCAAGTTAGTGACCCGGACTCGATTCGCACTTGAGGCACATTTTTATAGACTTCAGACTTGACTTCAGACCTGACCTGAAATTAGTCCAGACTTGACTTGAGGAAAAAGACTCAAAAGCAACTTGAGTCTTTTATCCTTAAATACTTATATTTAAACTGATATTTAAAAGGCAGACCGCATCCACACCCCAGCATCCCAGCATCCATCCGGACCAGGCATCCACACCCCAGCATCCATCTGGACCAGGTGTAACAAGACGTTTCTCATCTACATTTAGCATTAATAATCTGTAGGCTGAGAACGTTTCAAAAGAATCATGTTAGGATACAACTTAAACTTTGAAACTACTGGTCTTTATTTCTGCTCAAGATGAGAATGTTTTGATTATTGTAGACATTTTTAATAGATAATGCTTTTAAGTAAAATATTAAAATAGTACAGATTTTAGGAGAAAAACCCTGAACAGAAACAGTATTTTGAAACAGTCACATAGCCTTGCATGTATATAAATGTAAAAATACAATACATGTAAAAATGTTTTTGTTTGTTTGTTTGTCCGGAACTCTGCTTGGAGGAAAATGTAGAGGCAGTGCCTTGAACTTTAACTGAATACTCCTGACTTATATCAGAAAGAAATATTTTATTTGTATGGTTTTGTAATATGTGTCACATACTTTCCTATGTGTCATGTTAGATAAGTCGAGTCACCTTTATTTATATAGCACATTTTATAAAATAGGAAGGTAGTGTGTCAATAATGCAAAAAGAAACAGTTAACACTTTTCAGATAAACGGAGTTCATCATTGATTTCAGTGATGTTATCATCCAGCTCAGTTCAATTAGTATACAATATCGCTGGAAATTAAGTGTCCCCAACTAAGTAAGCCAGAGGTGACAGCGGCAAGGAACCAAAACTCCATCGGTGACAGAAATGGAGAAACCAGGCTCAGCCCAGGGCTCAGTTCACCTCTGACCAACGAACAAGCAATTTGTACCTGTAGAGGTTGTCTACAGGTGCTGATCCACCATCTGGATATGGACTGGATCAGGGGACTGCAGTGACCATCTGATCAGGATACAGATTGGATCTGAGTGGCAACGATGACCTTGGAATAAGCAAGAGACAGACTAATATTAACGTAGATGCCATTCTTCTTATGATGCAACAAGGACATCAGGTGTTATGGGAAGTGTTCCCGGTTCTGGTTGATGTAATTAATATAGCCTTTAACGGATTAGAACTATAGAAATGTGTTAATGTGTTATGTATAAGCCAGGTTAAAGAGATGGGTCTTTAGTCTAGATTCAAACTGACAGTGTGTCTGCCTCCCGAACAAAGTTAGAGTGCTAAATAAGAAAATGATCTGCCACCCGCAGTTGATTTTGATATTTTGAGTATTATCAGATTGCCAGAGTATTGAGAATGCAGCTGATGTAAGGGACTATAAATGTGATAAGAGCCCGCTCAAGTACTGAGGAGCTAAACCACTGAGGTCTTAATAAGTAATTAGCAAGATTTTAAAATCTATACGGTGTTTAATAGGGAGCCAGTGCAGTGTTGACAGAACCTGGTCATACTTTCTGGTTCTAGTAAGAACTCTAGCTGCTGCATTTTGGACCAGCTGGAGTTTGTTTATTAAGCATGCTGAACAACCACCCAATAAAGCATTACAATAATCTATCGTGGAGGTCAGGAACTCATGAATTTACGTTTCCTCATTTGACATTGAGAGCATAGGTCGCAATTTCAATATGTTTTTAAGTTGGAAAAATGCTGTTTTGCAAAATGCTACAAATGTGGTTTTCAAAGGAAAGATTGCTATCAAATAGCACATCTAGGTTCCTAACTGATGATGACGAATTTACAGAGCAGCCATCAAGTATTAGACCATGTTTTAAGTTATTACTTGCAGAGGTTTTAGGCCCAATAATTAACACCTCTATTTTTTTTTTCTTCAGAATTTAGCAGTAAGAAATTACTTGTCATCCAGTTTTTTTTTTCTATTTTTTATTTTTTTATATCAACTACGCGTCCCATTAGTTCTTCAAATTTGTATGTTTTGCCAGGCCGCGAAGAAATATAGAGCTGAGCATCATCAGCATAACAGTATTAAGATAGGACTCTTATTAATTTGATTACAGAAAAAAAAAAACATATAATAATTGATTAAAATATATAAGTAACAGGCTGGATGTACATTAACCTTACATCTGAACTAAATAAAAAAAAAAAACATATATCATATATTTTGTCTATAGCTTATAAAATAGGAAGATTTCAATACATAAGGATTCTCAATGGGATTTTTTTAGTGAGCTATTAAATGACTCGAGACTCGACACTCAAGACCTGACTTCAGACTCCAGCGACAAAGACTTCAGATTTGACTCAGACTCCAGGTTAAAGACTTGTGAACATCTCTGGTGGTCATTTCACATCTGTTTATAACCCCTCAGGTGCATGCAATCCAATGACGCCACTGACCAAGGTTATTTAAGCCAATTCTTGGTGTGTTTGACACACATGCTTCACAACCAGTTGAAAAAAGAATGTTCTCACTGAAAGGGAACCGGATCCAAGTAATCCAAGACCTTCTCTTTGGAACATTTGCTTGGTATCTCACTCAGGGATGTGGTCATCACATATAGCAGTTATGTCAGGACCACTGTCATCAAAGATAACTTACAATTATTTAGATAACTTACATGTATTTTAGGTTGGGTAGGGTATGGCTCTGTTCTGGGCAAACACTCCCTGACCATCCATGCAGCCTAGCATGGATAGGAGCAGTGAGAGCATGAATAACCCCCTAGGGTCAACAGAACAGAACCAACATTAATGATTAATGTAGCAGATATCATTAATGTCGTAAGTGATTATTTCATGTAACAACAATTCAGTGGTCTGACTCAACGAGAAATATTCAATATCAAGTCCTTACTGGACAAGAGGAGGAGTTGGGGATGGAGGTGGGTGATTACCTCCTGAGCAAAGCGATAGCTTCTGAATAATGACTGAATGGACCTTATAAAGGGAATTACGATTGGCGTTGTATTCCTATAGATAGACATGGATCAGCTGATCGTCAGCTGATGCGAGCTTTACTAACGTGACCTGCCAGAACTAATGCTGCGCTCCATTCCTGTCAGGACCTCTATCGTCAAAGATAACTTACAATTAGCATGTATTTTAGGTTGGGGGTATGGTTCTGTTCTGGGCAAACACTCCCTGACCATATATGCAACCTAGCACGGATAGGAGCAGGGAGAGCATGAATAACCCCCCTAAAACAACCCATAATCTGAACGCCCCCCAACCACATGGTGACAGCAATTTAACTTAACAGCCTTACAGAACAGTTGCGCGAAGGGGTGCTCTTCTGCTATGAGCAGGTAGGAAGAGCAGTTTGCCCCTACAGGAGGAGAGTGCAACGAAGGGGTACTCTTCTTTATACGCAGCTAAGAAGAGTAGCTTGCCCCTTACCGGAGGAGAGTAGCAGCGAAGGGGTGCTCTTCTTTATAATCAGCTAAGAAGAGCAGCACGCCCCTTTAAGCAGTACCTGATAAAGTTTAAAGATGCAGAAAACCCACTAGAATTGGGAGCCTAGTTTGCAGCAACACAGCGTACTGCAGCCATAGATGCGAGCTAATAAACTGGTTCAGAGATCGCAGATTCTACCTGGCCTAAAAAGCTTCCACATCCATTTAAAAACTATCACAAGCATAATGACTCGATAAATCAACTCATTAGTTTACAGGTTTGTCGCCTTCTGTTGACATTTGTGCTTGTTGTGTTACATGTCCTTAATCTGACCTGAGCATAGGCAAAATTCTTTAAAATCAGAGCATGTTGCAATAATCAGAGAAACTTAAAGAAATGGCATCCCCAATATCAGATGAGCCATAAGCAGCAACAATCAGATGACCTTTAACAACAGCCAAAAGATTAGCTTCTTGCTGTTGAAGTTTAACCAGGTACCAGCACTTGCAGTAACAACCAACAGCTTAAAGTAGCGAGCCGTTTGTCTAGCAACAAACATGATACTGAACACTATAAGCCTTAACAAGCCAGCAAAATCCCAACACCCTGATAGCTTTAAGAAAGACCTTCTGAAATAGCATAGACTAGGGCAGCATGCCTTTACAGAAGAAGAAGAAGGGCACTCTTCTTTAATAAGCAGCTGAGAAGAGCAGCACGCCCCTTTAATGCAGTACAGCATATGGTCAATACCTGAATTTTAGGCAACAACATGTTGTCATTGTCCAGATAAACATTAGCATAAATAACCTTTAGTAGCAAATCTGCATAATGTGCGTTATGTATCAAGCATGTTACCGATGCACTAGATAGCTTTAAGCAACAGCATATCACTGATGAACAGTGTACAAAATAGTCGGATAAGTTTAATGGAACAGCATTCCCAATACTAGGTGAGCCTTAAGCAGCAAGCCTGTTTCGTATCCAGGGTATATGCAGGAATCATGGAGTTAAATTTAATACCTTTTTAAGACCTTTTTAGGACTCTTTCTAGACATTTTAAATTCTCATCAACACTTTAAGTTTTAACTGGTTACATAGGCAACTTAACTTCCATTTACTGTATATTGATTGTAAGACAGCAGAACTAAACAGCCTTTGTTTATGGTAACTCCTAAAACTCAGAAGGGTGGGAATGTAGCAAAAGAGATTTAATTGAGTGTCTAACCCAGTGTAAGGTCAATTAGAAAGATAAACCAGGAACAAGAATTAGATCAATAAACAAAACAATTGACAACTTATTGAAGAGGGGAAATAAAGCTCTGAGCTGTGTTAGCGTAAGTAACGTTACTGCACCTGATGAAGATTGCTGCTCAAAAGATCCTGAGCTCATTGTCCAAAAATGTTAAAACTAAATATTGGATGACTGATTCGTCTTTGTCATGGAAAACACTTGTTGGTTTGCAGTTTATTTTCAATTTCTGAGGTAAACTATCTGTTGTTGCTTTCAGTATGGTTATAAATGTCATGCAAAATGCTATTCAAATTCACATCACGCTCTTTTAACATTAAATAAAACAAATAACCAGTACCTGCATTATAATTGTCATAGTTGTGTTGTTGCTCCAGCCGCGACTTCGCAGAAATAGAAACCGTTTCTAAAACAGAACTGTTTTATGTCGCTGTCGTAGTTAGTTAGGACAAACTCTGAATAACATGGAAAATATACCTTTTACCACGTTTGTGGCCGTCGCGTGTAGGCCTAGTTAGAACACAGTGTTATATCATAAAATGTGCATCCTTTACACAGAGTGCGAGTGTTGTGATCACAAATTCGAAAGTGAACATAAAGCACTTATTAAAAGGCAATTTAAATACCACCGCGTATTGATAGTGGCTCCTGATGTGCAAAAATTATATGCAATATTAGAATGTAATGTAATGGTCAAAAATAGATCAAGAAACGATCCTGTTCAGGGCTCTAACCTGCACATCGAGAAGCAGTGCAGTCTATAGGTGTGTTTCCATTACAAATGTGCGCAAAACTTTTGCGATATTTTCTAAATGTCGATAAAAACCTGTTGCGAAATGACGGTGTCTCCATTAACCATATCATGCGACTAAAACTCGTCCTCTCGCGATAAGTCATTCAAAACGCACTAGCCGTTTTATATTTTTAATCGGATACAAGGCAAGTATGCGCTTGTTCTGGCAAGTAGAAGAATTTCTGGATGAACGCATTCACTTTTTTTTAGCTGTGCAGTGCAATGGGGCCTCTTGTAACACCTGCAGCTGCATCATGCACAAGCCAGTTTCCACAAATAAACGAATAAAGAATGATCATATGACTGTTCACGTATATCATGTGACCTGGAAATGCGAAAAAAGCGTTTCCATTGCCGTTTTGCGAATTATTCCTTTTTCGCATTGTCTGAAAAACCACCTCATGCGAGCGTAAAAACTTTTTTGCGATATATGGGTGTTTTTGCGAATTTGACACGTTTCCATTAGGCGTATTTTCAATTCGCAATTTCAATTTGCGCATTTTGAAGGGTAATGGAAACGCGCCTAGTGAGTGAGCAGCTGAGCACGGTACAGATTACGTCAAATCTAGTGGAATTCCATAAAGAAACTAAACGGAATTGCCTACACAATGTGTAAATTCAAACTTTAGCACGTACAACCTCTTCGAACAAATATAGCCAACATAATAAAATTATATAAAATGTAATACCTTGGAAAATAGCATTTAATACTTTTAAAGGGCCTTAATTTTCTCTAAATTGATTTATCAAATTTTCATATTTTAAGACCCCGCTGACGCTGTAGTATCAGACAGCCTTAATAACAGCATTAAAAACAAGCCTGGCTGTGGTAAGTTAACAGGGTAACCAGCATGTTAGAACACACTGCAAGATTTAAAATCGTGGCGCATAACACGCTAAAAGATATTAAGATAATCATGCCAGAGGGATCGTCTCATGCAGCAGATCCTCATTGACGTTTCAGCAACTGTTTACGTATATTAGCGTGCTAGCAGCTTTCTACACTCATCCGGTGTGTTCAAACCTGATGCGCTTCTCTTTGTTGTGATATGTTTTAGACACATTATACAGACAGCGTTACTACATAACTTCAAGAGCAGTTTATTCCATCTCCACTATCCAGATGACCCTTACAGCAGCAGTTGAGGTTGCGCATTGGTTGTTGTGAAAGTAGGCCTACTGATGTAAATCATACAGCCATCATCATCCCGATTTAAAATCTTAAATATCAAACATGTTTTAATCGGCAGCCCCGATTTGAGTGCGAGCAGATCGGGAGGTGCAAAATTCGAAAAGTGTTGTTGATGCAGTCCCATTAGCACAAATTCAACAATGAATTGCGGACATGCAGGCAAGAGTCTGTCAATGATATCGTAGCAAGAAGCAATGTTTGCTCAGGTCACTTTCCGAGTCTATCATCTTATATCAATAAACACGGCAAATTCATGTTTAGTTGACAAACTTGAATCTGGTGAGAAACTATGTGGGAAATGAACCTCTGTCGCAAAATTCCTGAGTGAACGCTCCCAACGGAGATTGAATTCGTCATCTGATTAGCTCCTGAGCAAAGTGATAGCTGCTGAATAATGACTGAATAGATCTTATAAAGGGAATTATGACTGGCGTCGTATTCCTATAGGTAAACGTGGATCATCTGATCGTCAGCTGATGCGAGCTTGACTAAGGTGACCTGCCAGAACTAACGCTGCGCTCCATATATGCTGTCCCAAGATCAGAAAGGAGAATATAAACTACTTAAATATTTTGGATTCAGTCATATTTAGTCAAAATAATGTGCTGTTTGTGTTTCTGAAACAATAGATGATTCATTCCCTATTAGGCCTTCTCTGTGCTGCTTTACAAAAGTGTAGCATATATTGAAAAAGATTCTGCTGATAAGTATATCATTTTCAACAGTGTCACTTAATTTGCTTCTTGCAGAACAAACAAACAAACAAATTAATTAATAAAATAACCTCTGCACAACTTACATTATAGTTCTATATAAGCAGTGACTCAGGGCTCTTTTATTTTTTAGCTGAAATTTGCTATAGCAAGACAACAGAGTTGGCAGATTTTTTTTTTTTTTTGATACAAATTATTTATATATATATATATATGTGTGTGTGTGTGTGTGTGTGTGTGTGTGTGTGTGTGTGTGTGTGTGTGTTATTGTAATTATTATTAAGAATATTATTATCAACTCAGGCTTGGATATTTTCTGACTATAAAAATTAATATTTCTGTTTTCTGAGGTTCTTGTGCAATGAAAGGAAATTACGGTGCTAACAGATTTGCTTGAAGGCACATTATTGTATTGGAAAACACTTAATGATATTGACTAGCAGACTTGCTGTTATCTCAGACTCTCGTTTCAAGAGTATTCTGCACAGTCTGTACTGTTGCTTTCTTTTGCATTAACTAATTCACTAGCCTATATGGTTTTGTATTATGCAAGAATTTGTGATTCACCAGAAGGGTGCCTGATGTCATAACCATTTATATTGACAGCTGGCTCAGACACAACATCTTTCACCCTTCTAGGAATACATGTCATGAAACTTTGACTGATACGACTGATGCGTATCTGCTATTTATCTGTGATGTACATGTACTTTCTAAGTAGCAAATTTCAAGGAAGATGATGAGTAGTTATTTGTAGAAGTTAACTATTATGTTACTAATCTTGACAACAGCATCCACCAGTTGCAGCAAGCATTGATTCATCCATTAGCTTTCCTAAGCTATCTGATGAATATATAACAATCTGAGCCCTTAATCCTTTTATAAAGGACAAACTAATTAGACTGAAAGGTCTCCTTTGCTTTGATGTACTTAAGAAGAGCCGTACTTCCTTTCATACTAGCATGCACATTTATGTCTTGCAATTTTAATGTCATCTTATGACAATTCTTCGGATCTCAATACGAGATCATTGATCCTGATATTTTGTTCCTGAAGTCCTTTTTTGACATTTATTATCTGATATATCCATTATGTGTAAATGTGGCTCCATTATAGCCGTCAGCTTGACAAAGAATGGCCTGTATTACTGATGCTGAGTCCTTGTAATGTAGGCTTTCATCAGAGATGAATGAATAGAGGTTACAAAGACCTTGTGAGAAAAAGATGCTGAACAGCACTGCCGCAAGTGAGAATTTTTGAATGTGTGTGAAAGTAAAATGCATGGGCAAGGTTGGTCCTCTGTTATGATTAATCTGTTTAGGGGTCAAACAGATACTCATCTGTGTCACAGTAGCAGGTGACCCTGTCCTGACCTTGTCCGTCTCCGGTCAAAATCGTCAGCACTTTCTCACAAGCTAATCTCTCTGCTTAAAAGAGACTTGTAAAGTAGGTTTTATTAATGAACACCCCCTTAAATTATTTATGTAATTCTACGCCTATTTACCATATCAGACACTTCTCTTAGACAACTCTCTGTGGGCCTGCTGAGAAATAGGATCAAAATTTCTCCCTGCAGAAATCCCTGCAGTGCGTCAGGGCAAACATAGCTACTGCAAGGACTGAAGACTGGAGACATTCACTAGGATGCTTAACAAAATGTACTGATATATCAAAAATAAATGCCAATAAAGGGGAATAAATGGACATCTGAATTAGTTTTTATTTCTGTTCAGTATTTAATGAAAGCACCTGTATGGTTCAACAAGTTGGTTTAACTAACAAGCCTGTATATCATGAATAGCGACATGTTGTCACTTAGCTCTGTTTTGCACATTTAAGTTAGCAATGATTCAGCTCTTTTTATTCAGGAATGGCCTTCAGGAATGTTTTACATTGAAATCCTAGATGTTCTTTAATGTGCTGGGACTTTTAACATGTCTGAGGTAACAGCTGCTGCAACGTTACTTGCCTCAGGAGCAGCAGTTGTGACTTGACTTGAGAGCAGCTGCTGTGACATGACTTGGTTCAGGAACAGCATCAGTGGCTTGACTGGGCTTGAGAGCAGCAATTGTGACATGACTCAGATTAGGGACAGTTGAAATGAGGTTATTTGACCTCTGGTACTGCAGTTGTGATGTTATTTGGCTCGGGAACAGCTGCGGGGACGTGACTTGGTTCTGAGACAATGGTTGTGATGAGCCCTTTTCAGGAACAATAGTTGGGACTTGACTTGGCATGAAAGCTGCTGTGACGCGACCTGATTTTGGGACAGCGGCAACGACAGGTCTTGGACCAGGACCAGTAGTTAAGACCTGACCTGGCTTAACAACAACAACTGTGACCTGGGTTGACTTGAGAACAGCTGCTGAGACTTGTCTTGACTCGGGAGGAGCAGCTGCAACGTCACTTGGTTTGAGGGCAGTTGCTATGATGTGACTAGGTTCAGGGACAGCATCAGGGACGTGTTGTGTCTCTGGAAGATCCTCAAGAAGATCCGAGGAGAAGTGATGTACCTCTGGGAGAACCGGGGTGACATGAAGTGCCTAAGGGGTGTCAGAGGTGACTTGATCAGAGTCAGGAAGTGCAGACGTGTTTTGACTTGGCTGCAAGAGTGCTGTGATGACTTGACTTCTCTTGGAAAGTGTTACTGTGTCTTGACCCGTGAAAAGCAGTAGTCATGTGATTTAACCCGTGAAGCGTTGTGAGGCCATGACTTGGTTTGAGGAATGTAGGTGGGACTTGGCTTGACTCAAGGCAGGTAGCTTTGATTTGTTTTAACTCAGGAACAGTTGAGATGACTTGATCCTGGAGCGACGGCCACTATGAGTTTTGGCTTGGAAGCGATGGCTTTGAAGTGGCATGGCTCAGGAACGGCGACTGTGATGTGGCTTGACTCAGGAATGGCAGCTGTAACTGGACTCGACTCAGTGACGACAGCTTACTTTGACTTGACTCTGGGATGACAGCTGAACGTTGAGTTGATTCGGAAACAACAGCTGCGACTTGAGTTGGCTCTGGAAGATCAGCCGTGACTGGACTTGACTCTGGAAGATCAGCCGTGATAAGTGTAGATTCATGAAGCGCAGCCATGACAGGTGCTGACTCAGGAAGGGCGGCCATGACACTAGTCGGCTTGGCCGGCTTAGCAATAGTGGATGCTGACTTGGTGCTAGCGAGCGCTGATCTGACTGGCTTAGGGAGACTGACTGTGAGAGCCGACCACACCGGTGGACATACTGCCTTGCCTCAGATGTAGTAGTTGATCCAATGGGTCCATGTTAAAGCCGGGGGGATGAAATAAAGTCGCTGGATCTGAAGGAGGCGAAGTCTTCTGTAACAAGGGAGTCAGCGTAGTGGAGATCCATGTGCAACTTTATTAATAACATCAATTGTAGTACAACAGGCAAGGTCGGGGATGAGCAGACGGGAATAACGTAGAAATACCAGAGCATAGTAAAAGTCCAAGCAAGGTGTCGAGGCGGGCAGCTGAAATGGCCAACACCTGTGCCAGTGATCACTGACGAAGGGGATTATGGGAAATGGAGCTTGTGACAAAGTTCAGAGTTACAGTGATGGCTCCCTCTGGTGGTGAAAGGAGGGAGCCGTAGCAGCATGATTCGTGACAATACTGAGAAAGAAAGTCTATGATCAGAAAAATCTTCAGAAGTGATAAATATGTGGAAAAAAAAATAAAAATAAAAATAATAATAATAAAATATTTCTGTTGTTTGGTCTTTGAGGTTTGAAAGATTATAGATGGCTTTGCAATCAAACTCATTCCTGTCTATTTAAAATTACAACCTAAATTGTCACTTTACAAACACAGTAGCTAGCTCCTGGAAGGCAGTCAAGGTTTTGCAAGGGTTATTTGAAAGTCACTCTAACACTGAAATCCTGAAATAGTCTGGCTGATCAACTGCATCATATCACTGTGAAGTTATCTAAGGTTGGTTCCTGTAACTCAGTGTTTGAGCATGAAGCTAGCAACACCAAGGAAACATAAATACTGATAAAATATATATGCAAATGTATACCAAAGTAATAATGTGTTGTGGGGGGTGGGGGAAGCTCTGCTTTATGTAAATAAGTAGATAGATCAGATTTAAAAAAAAAAGCATTCACAAATTGGGGACAGAGGGGAAACAACCTAACATGGGGCTGGTTGTTGTGACGGCAGCAATGGAGGACTCAGTAGCGAATGTGCAAACAGACAGTTTATTGAAGACAATCCAAAATACAGGAAGAGTGAGAGTCAAGTGAGGGTAAGCAATGAGGAGTAATTCCCGGTAGCGTAGGGATGCAGTAGGGCAGCTGTACATCCGTACATCCGTGAGAATCTAAACAACACAGCAAGCCCAGAAGCCGGGATTCCACAAGGAGCGAGGCAGAGGAACAAAGAGCTGGAAACACAACCAAGAACACGAACGGAAACACCAACGATCTGACAACACAGGGTACACAGCACGGACATTAAATAGCTGAGCAAACAAGCTACAGCTGACGCTAATCAGAAATCAGTGACAATCACCGACACACCCACAGACATGCACACGACCCGCATCCAGACACAGAGAAAGCAAGAATGAGTCTGTGAACCCATGAACCGTGACAGTTGTAATACAAATGGTTTAAAAGTTTCAACACAGCTAGCTAGCGTGACAAAACTTTGCATGACAAAACTGACATATAAACACTATATAGAAAACAAATGTTACTTAATAGGTTAGGAAGTAATTATTTAATGTTATCTAACAATCTGAAGACACTAGCCGGGTTTAAATCCCAGTTGTGCATGTTATAACACTGCATTGAAACACTGCTTTAAGAACAATGTTATTATATAATACTAGCAATGTAATTTACATTTATAACTTTTATACATTTTATTAAGAAACTATGAGAGACAGATTAATAAAGACTGATAGGAAGAACCTAAATGTTCAGAAATCATTTCAAGAAATTTAAAGCACTCTTAGTGGCTCATCTACAGTTGAAGTTTACATACACCTTGCAGAATCTACAAATGTTAATTATTACCAAGATAAGAGGGATCATACAAAATGCATGTTTTGTTTTGTTTTGGTTGTTGATTTTGTTTTTTGTTGTTGTTTTTTTTTTTTTTGTTTGTTTTAGTACTGACCTGAATACGGTATTTCACATAAAAGAAGTTTATAATTAGAGAAAATAGTAGTTTAATTCATATAAATTACCCTGTTCAAAAGTTTACACACTTGATTCTTAATACTATGTAATTAATGTTACCTGAATAATCCACAGGGTTTTTTGTTTGTTTGTTTGTTTGTTTGTTTCATAAGTCACTTGTTTGTCCTGAACTGTTAAACTGACCACTGTTCTTCATAAAAATACTTCAGGTCCCACAATTTTTATTTTTATTTTTTTTTTCCCCCAGCATTTTAAGCAGTTTTTTTTTTTTTTAGTAGTAATATTGTTTCAGCAGCAGTTATTTTCATTTGTGTATCATTTGTGCTGTATTGCAGGAAACACAGCAGGACAGATAATTTAAGAAGATAAGATAATTCAAAATGTAATATCTGTGTGCGAAACATCAGCATAAAAAAACAGCCACTCTGTCAAGAATGTGTTGAACATCAACATTACAATCGTTTTAGCATTTTGTATTTGTAAACTGCAATCAGTTTGTAGCAAATTGAAATGTCATATTGCCTCTCAGTGCATTTAAGCTCAGCATGGCATGTTATATTTTCTCAGTTTCTTCTCAGCATTTTGATTTTGTAATCAAAACAATCATTGGTAAACAATCATTGCATTCTGATTCCTTAAAGGCAATGTGTGTAGTTTCTGTATAACTATAGCAAAAAAAGTCCATTTACAATAATTAAAAAAAAAAAAATAATAATAAAATAAAATTACAAAAAAAAAAATATATATATATATATATATATATATGTGTGTGTATATATATATATATATATATATATATATATATATATATATTATGTGGCTCTCCTTAGCAGCTCCTGTGATATTTGCACTCTGCATAGATGACTGCTGAGCCAACTATGCTGAGAAACATGTATCATCTGCTCTGATGATTATAAGAACATCTGGGGAAATGCTCTGATCTCTTCTTAACCAGGTCAGGAAAGGTATAATGGGTAACAATATAAGACCTGAATTCAGACAAAAGAAATTGACATGGACTGCAGGCACAGTTTGGATCTTTATCTTCTATCAGATCCATGGAAACAGGAGCAACAGAGAAATAAATACAAATGACCAAAGCTGTGCTGAGCATATGCATACCAAATGTAAAATCACATTGCTCTTTATCCACAAAAAGCAGAGATTGATCATTAGTGTTCCAACATGCTTTACCTTGTCCACCTAATAGCTTTATTCATCTTTTAGTCTCTGTTCATACCATCAGCATGTAGCCAGTCGCTGTCACTATTAGGCACACTTTAGGTTGTCCTAGTAACGGTTATGAACGTCATACCACTAAGATGTCATTTCATATCATTCCATGTAGATATCAAATCAATTTTATGACACTAAAAATGAACATCCTGTTGGGAAAAAGAAGATTGTATACAAATACATAATGCATGATATCAAAGATTAATGAGAATCAGTGTATGTTCTTTGCTGTTGTGGCTGTCCTTTATTGGTATTGAAACAAAGATAAGTTTTCTGGTTTCACACTTACGTATCATTTTAATAATATAGTTATTGTTATAGTTATATATAGTTATGAAAGTACACACTGCATTGAACAAATTAATTGAGCTCCTGTTCTTTGAAACTCCATTCTTTGAATCTTCTCACATTATTTCTTACCTGACAGTCATAGTCTCATTGATAGGCCATTAGGAGAGAGCCTTTGTTTCTCAGGTGTCAGTCACTAAATATCCATGGCCATTGTCACTCCCTTAACACTTTCTAAAAAAACAATTGTACTAAATATACTGTTTTCTGTGAATGAGTGAACAAGATGATTTTCACAGCATTTTGTAGAGAAAAAAAAAAAAAAAAAACTACAAAAAATCCAGTTCTCAAAAGTGTTGTGAACAAATGTTATGTATGTGTTTCATGGCCTTATTTTAGTGACTTTTAATTTTTTAATTAACAGTAATTTTAGTTTTTCACTAACCAGGCATGTATGTTGTTTTCTCAAAAGCACAAACATGTACTTTTATGTTGCTTACATATTATTGTAGCCCATTTTGTGCTGATTACAATGTAATTCAAGCCCCCATAACACCCTCAGACCCCAGAAGGTTAAATCCAGCCACAGCCTAAAGTCAAACACACCTTAAAATAATTGAGTAGAGACAAATCACATGGTCTTCTCTCAATTTTATCACATTTGTAGTTGCTGCATTAGGTCATAACTCAAACTGCAACTTAATTTCAAGATTGGAAACATCCCCATCCTGTTTTGCTCTGAGGGCAAAAGTTCAGGTCATTCATTCATTGGGGGTGGGAACAGATACTATACAGTGTCAAAATAAGTTTTCCTCAAAAAGTATGCTAGAATACATCTGGGGACATCAGTGTTTTCTACCTTATTATCTTCAACAACAAGAGATTGAACGTGACACTCATAAATCAAGTAGGACAGTTTTGATAGCATGAAGATGGCAAAAGCATCTTCCCCTCCAGATAAGGGAAGCTTCCAAAATTTGTATGCCAACTTTTGAAGCAATCTGAATGACACAGCAGAAAAACAAAACTGCATATTTGTGGACAGTATTTTCATCCTCCAAACAAAAGTTATGAGTCTGGTAACTTAGAAAAACAATCTTACACCTGTGCAGACAAGCCATTATCTGAATATATATCTGTAACTGTTGCACTGACAAGATGATCTGAAAAATGATTCTGAATCTGTATTTAGCCCAGGGCTTCAGCATTCCTGTGATTCTACATAAGGTGTAAATGGCAAAAAAAAAAAAAGTATCTTTAGAGGTACAACAGCTTACTTTTTGGACAGTACCTTTTAAAAGAACAAATTTGTACCTTATGTGTGTTTAAAAAAAAAAAAAAAAAAGTAATATACCCTTAAGGTACTACTACCTTTTTTCAGGTAAATGCAGAGTTCACACTGCACGATTTTAAGCCCGATTTTCATTTGCCCACAGGTTTAGCAAAATCGCCGACAAATGCCCAAAATCGGAGGCAAATCGGTGCTCGTTCACGCGAGTGACAATCACACAGTGTGAATTACCAAAGACGCGATCTGAGAGAATCGCCAACGCATCGCCGATGCCCATGAAATATTTGGCATGCTAATTATCTAGACCTGTCGGCGATTCAAAATCCTGCTGTGTGAAATGAGCTCTGACTGAAACATTCATTGGTGATGACCTACAGCCAATGAGAGAGCAAGATACAGGGCAGCAGGAAGTTCCTGGAAATTTTTGTTTATTGAAGATGATTTTGGACTTTTTTTAAACATTTGTTTCTTATTTATTTGGTTCCAGTGTGCTGATTTTATTTAAACTTTGTGTATTTTATTTTATTTTATTTTATTTTAAATTATGCCTATATATATCATCATGGTTTTGTTAATATGTTAAGCATGCTGTTTAATATATTTAAACATTTAAACGTTTAATTGAGTTTGTCATACTGTTTTGTCATTGTCAATCAATAGAGGCCAAAATGCCACTAAATCAAAAGTGAAAGTAAAATGCGATTTAAAAGTTAATAAAAGCGAGGAAAAGAGGGAAACACTCTAACAAACTCACCGTCACATCCTGGTGAACATTATATTTCACACACTTTAAGCTCTTTTATTTTTCAAATGTAGCCTATATGATTAGTCCAAAGAATCATTTGGTTTGTACTGCATAGAAAAAAAAAAAAAAAAAAAAAAAAAAGATTAAACCTCACACCGAACAGTTCAATACGAAAAAGTGTAGGCAAGTAATTAAACATAAGAGGGGGCTAGGGTTTTCCTGTAAATAATTTTCTGTAAAAGACAAGATTTATAGTATCTTCCTTTTCATCAATGTGAGAACTTTTGTAGGCTATAAGAAATAAGCTAAACTCATAATAAAATGCACAAAACGTTGGTTTCATTTTCAAGTGCTTATTGTGTAGCCTACATAAAATTTTCACAGCAGAATACGTTGTTAACACTGAAGTAGTTTTTGTTAATGATTTTGTGTCCGGGAAGGACCTTAGATCACAATATATCAGTGTGATCTTGCATTATTTCGTTATCACTTCTCGTGTGCATTGAGTTTGCGGACTAGACGGCATTGTCAGCAATTCTTCGTATTGTAAGGTCATGCAGTGTGTAAACTCCTGTTGCCGATCCATCGTGCAATGTGACCACAGCAGCAACTGAATGCTACCCCAGACAGTCGTGCAGTGTGAAAAGAACGGCGATCCGATGACTTTGAAAATCATGCAGTGTGAACTCGGCATAAATAAGGTAAAGCTGTCTGAGGGTACTAACAGTTCCAAGCTGTTTTACCCCTAAAAAGTACTTTTTCTGTTTCTTTTCTTTTCTTTTCTTTTCTTTTCTTTTCTTTTCTTTTCTTTTCTTTTGAGATGGATATATGGACCCTTCATATGCTTCTTTCATATGCTGCACAGTTTAAGGTATTTTTTCAGGCCAGGCTCAGCAAACACTAAAATATACACTATAATTTGATAGGTACAAACCTTGAAGATTAATTTAAACCTGTCAGGTTGTACATCTAGTGACATAATTGCTACATCTAACCTGCTGGAATGTTTGTTTAGTTTATATAAAATGAACACAATAATTGTGCAAGAAATTTCAATAAATAAATATTACAAGATCTGTGAAAATGGACCACAAAACCCAACCTAGGCATGGAAATGTGAAATTCTAAAGATGTTTTTTTCTGCTGTCAAAGAACTTTGTGGTGCTTCTGCAAGAATGAGTCCAATGAATCTGTTATAAACAGGACAGAAAATTGAAGGGGACATCTCAGTAAAAGACGGCTTCTCATCAGAATATTCATTAAAAAACAGGGGCCAGGAAGAGGATCTCTTCTGTATGATGAATGCGACCACATCTCCTGAAATACAAATTACAAATCATCCACTCCTTGACAATACGACTGTCTTTGAACTAAAATTGCATGACTGAGATGGTGGACTTTGAGATAAAATTCAGAGATGTTATCCAGAATATGAGAGGAAGAGGCAGCAAATTATTTTCTGCCTGCTCACTCTGAAGACATCTATCATATTTTTCATAAACACGGAACAAAGGGTTTCGAAAAAAAAGTCCACAGGCATGCCTTCAAACAGCACACAGTTTGCATGCTGGCGTATGGTAATTTAAAGTACTTTCTTTTAAAGTATTTAAAAATTTCTCATTGATTTCTGCCTTCAGAATATGTGATGCTTTTGAAATGGTTACATTAGCATATTCTAGACACTATTTACTAAACAGGGCAAATTAGCGCGAGACTGCAATTCGACAAAAGCTCTGATGGGAGTGGAAAGTTCTTCAGGTGATCTACTGACAATCTGCAAATTAAAGAACACAGACACAGCCAGCTCATTTATATAATGACCAACACAATCAACCAAGAGCAGCACAAATTAGAGTAGGGTCACAAACAAGCAGAGACAATGATAATCAGGTGCGGGTAATCTACTAACAACAGAGGCCCATAATGGGTTAAGATGTGTTTTTTGAGGGGTGTTAAATAATCGTGCAAATTCCAGTAAACTGATTACCACAAATCGCTGGCTGTAAGCAGAAAGCAAGTATGCCATTTCGAACACAGCCTTAGTAAATCTACTTGCATGATTTAATTAAATACTCTCCACTCATAATTGTTGTGTCTGAAAGGGAAACAAATATGCAATAAGGTCAGCTTAAAAAATAACTGTCCATGCCTTTTCATTGTTAATGGTTTTATGTGTCTTTAGTAAGACCCGTGCACTGGTGCAAACTATTAGTAAATCTGTCCTAATATATATATATATATTGTCTATTAAAAATGGCTATATATATATATATATATATATATATATATATATATGCTCTTCACTGCAGTTCTGTTGTCTTAGGGAATACACTTTATGTTACCTAAATCATTAGCAAACATTAGGCAATACAGTACAAGCATTAGATGTTCAATCATTTTTAATTGCATGTACTAAGATGTGGTATGCATAATGCAGTGAAAGGCCTTTCAGGAAAACATTTTACATACCCAACACAACCACTGTTGGACTGAAATGCCGCAAGTCAATGACATTGGCACTTAGATGGTTCACTAAAATGGTGTTCAAAACCATGTATGGACTGCATGTGTGCTTATTAAACCATTAACAATTTATGTGACATGCAATGTACTGCAGTGAAAAAAGTACCAGAGAACATCCTTACAGCTCACTCAGTGAGGGGCACCTTTAATTTGCACCTTTGACATGTCTTCTCATTCAGTCAAACAGTCATGGATATCCCAGCTGTTCAGCAGGGCTTGACGGTAGTCAATGTAGAGCATATTTTTTCACAGATTTGTCATCATTTTATTCTAGTGCTTCATTGACGTCTGAGCCTTTCCTGCTCGATAGAGGTTATGTGAGCAATCCACTAACACCGCTCAAGATGAAGATGTGCTCGATTTAATCATGTCATTAGCATGCTGTCATTTAGTTCAGCTTCCATAAGCATGGTGTCTTTTAAATACAGTCTAAAATACACAGTGACACCAAATGCTTTTTAGAACATTTCATTGCTTTAGAAATATAATATTAAGCCACTAAAAATAATAATAAAAGCTTAAAAATGTGCTTAAAAAAGTGGCAACATCTAAATTAACTGGAACAAAATATAATTGTTAATTATTTTATGCCATCAAAATTAATTAAGGAACAAACTAAAATAAGTGCACAGGTTTGCTCTTTACAGTGCAGGTAGGACTTATCACAAAGACATAGCATATTTTTCAAGTAAAACATTCCACAGAAAGTGTGTTTGTTTTGAAAATCTGGGTACCTGGATTTGATTCCCAGAAAAATTCACATAAATTAACCATACAATTTTAATGCAGCATACTTTTAAGCATACTTTACCTTCAAAGGGTTGTTAAGAAACTGACATAGCAAAATACTTAGGTTAGCCATACTAAGATAAAGATACTTTTGAAAAGATATTTCTGGTTTTCAGACAGTCCAACATGTAGTCAATACGATGAACTCCAACTACACTATCTTTCAAATATATACAGAGATACACACACAGTATAGTCTGGTACCTAGCAAGTGTTTGGCCTAGAAATGGCTATTAGAAAATAGCTAAATGCAAGCAAGAGAACTGATGAATGGCCACCATGTTCTCCAGCCAATCCATTAGCTTTATCTTGGCTGCACACTGGTCCAAACATCACCTGTGGAAGACCACAGGTGGTAACAAGGGCCTGTCTGTCCTGTCTAAAAAGAACACAGCCATACTCAACAGCTGTGCAGGTAAAAAGCCTGAGTAGGGTTGTGTAACAAAATTTTCCACCCACATACAGTTTAACGGGATTAGTCATTACTAGGAAATATTGTGCCACCTGGACAAGGAACACTGAATGTTTACAAAGGTAAATGCAGTTTTCTGCCTCCGTTGCATAAAATTTAATGTAAACTGTTATTCTGCTGAGACTCTATTGCACACTAGATACACTCAACAGCAATTAGCTGTAGACAGTAATAAGGTGCCTGCTACACAAGCATCCTGTGTTGGACATTAGTGCATGCTTTTGTGAAATGAGATACATTCCTCTCTTAAATGGAAATGAGGTTTGTAACATTGCAGATCCTTGTCAGCACTTTCTTGCATCAAATAAACTTCCTTCAAGGAGCACTTTGGATGTAATCAGGGCAAGATATTTGAGGGGATAAGCACTTTTATGATCAGTTATTCACAAGAACAGACTTAGGACTTTGTGATCTAACACTATCCCAGCTGGGGTTGGGTAATACTTTTATGTATGTGCATAATAACAGAGACAAAATATACTAACTTCTGGTTTATTCTTAAACTAGGTTAAACAAAAGACCTAATTATTTCACAATTATGTGTTATTACAGTATGTGCTTTTCTAATGGCAACTATACACATTGAATTCAAATGTTCTGTCTGTGTCATACCCATTCAAACCAATAGCACATGCCTATTAAGAGCCCAGTATATTTTGAATGCATGGTGCCCTTGTGTACAATGAAGCGACTTCCGATTACCAGCTTTTTGCTCATTAACTGTGCATTCTCAACAAGCTATTCCGGCTTTAACTTGCCTAATCATATCTCATATATCAACATACCAGTTGGCCTTTGCCTTCCGAAATGTCAAATTTTTATCTTCAGCAATTTGGCTGTGCATGAACCTATTTAGGATCATTATCATGCTGCATGAATTCAGCATTTCCTTAATGACTGCAAGGCATCTAAGCCCCTGAGCTGCAAAACAACCCAAAATCACATGAACTATTGTTTTGTTAAAATCCTTTTTTTTTTTTCTTTTCTTCTGGTGTGTTTCTCATTTTATATATTACACAGTTTCAGATGTTTGTGATTATTTCATAAGCTATCTGGCTCATTTACATTACATTTGATATAGATGTTTTTCCCTGTTTCTTAAGAATAGGAATGTGTCTCATTTTCAGTAATGGGTCCTTAATTTCACATCTTGACTGCTATCTTATTGATTGAATAATCTGACTTATCTACCATTTTGTGTAAGTTCATGCATTTCTTGAGATACACATGAACACATGACCTTGGACCATGTCCTACTGTTTGACTTGAGTGCAAGGATATGCTAAGATGCATGTCATGTTCCATGCATGGAAAATTATGGCACGGTAGAAATTTTTTTGTTTTGTTTTGTTTTTGTTTTTGACTCTCGTAAGACTAGCACTAGGCCTTGCAATTCAGCAAATCTTAATGCTTGCATTTGCAATTTTACATTTATAAGGTTAGTCAATCATTGGCTGCAACTTTTTGATATATTAGGTTATTAGTTTAGAGAAAGCTATGGGGTATGATGTGAATGCTATTAAATGTACACAGTTGTAATCCTTTGCTGTTTTTTATTTTTATTTATTTATTTTTTTTTTTTTTTTTGACAGAACACAGAGAAAGACAGTCAAAGCAGCTTACACAGCAACCAGATAAGCCAAACACAGCAGGATCAAATGTTTTAGCATATCAGCTTCAGCTAATAAAGTACAGGTTAAATGTGAACGGCATGGAAATCAACTTGATTTGGAATATAGGTAAAGGGAAACACTATGCATTTTGAGTTGCATTTTTTTATTATGTTATAATGTTCCCTGAGTTCCACTTACAGTTTACATTTATATTACAGTCATGGCAAAAAATATCGGCACCCTTACAATTTAGTCAGAAAATGCAACCCTTTAAATGCAATTGTTATTTATATTTATTTATTTATTTATTTATTTATACAACAGTTATTTTTGGGTTTCAAATCTAATTGGTTGAGAACAGTGAGATATTCTACTAGTATCGCTACAGGAACACCCTCTCACAACTTGCATCACTCCGCTTGTTCTAGCCAGGTCTGTTTCTTTTTAATTATTCACTGAGCTAACCGTAGAGTACATTGACAAACCACATCTAAGAAGAAACAAACATGACAAATGACTGATTTTTTAATGAATATTTCATTTGATATTAATTACGAAAGCTTAACAGACAATGAATTCTCACGTCTCGCCAAAAGAGGATGCCCACAGCTTAATCATCCATCCATTTATATACAACGCGCTCGTCCACAGTGTCATACAGCGTAATACAACACAGGTACAAATTAGTCAATCATTTAACTAGGGTTTATACATAATTTCCGTGACAGAGTTCAAGATAATTTAATCTTACTTCTGGAACTGCCTGTTTCAAATGATGATTAAACTATGCAAAATTCACCAAATTCACTCACTCGTTTTCATTCACTCCTTCAAGTGAACTGTATGAGTGGACTAATGTAGGGAATAGTGAATGAGGGTATAGGGGGGAATTTCTGATACAGCCATTATTTCTCACTAATAATCTGCCCAAGGGTGTACTTAACAACCCCACCTCAGCGAGGGAAGCACTACCAACAGGGCGAAGCGCTACCGAGCTCATCTAATGTTGAGAAACATGCAAGGGCTAAGGAGGGTCTGCGACCTGGGCTGCTGATATTAGGAGCTCCCGAGGTCAGAAGGGCCAGGGAGAACAGAAGGGCCAAGGTCCTAGGGTTGAGGGGTGTAACAGAGACACAGCAATCAGGAGACTAACCCTGTAGTTAGCGATGGTTGCAGGATGGCAAGATGTCCAGACCAAACCAGCCAGGAGTCCCGCTGACAGAAAGGCCCAAAAAAACCTGAAATACAGGAAGGACAGACAACCCCAGCCAAAGAAATACATCTTGAACATTGTAGTAGAATAGTACTCACCTCAGTGGCTAGTGCCACAGAGGGACTTACAAGTTATTACCAACCCAAGTAGTCTGTGTTTTCTATCTCAATAGAAAACATGGACCCTATTTCAGCCAGACCCACAGATCTGACAAGAACGAAAAAGGGGCCTGGAGAGCTGTTGCTCTTCAGAGTCAATGCTCAGAAAGGGGTTTCCGCAGAAACACCTTTGTCCAGTGGAAAGGAGGTTTAGGGGAGAGACGCTCCGTCCTCGAATGAGAGGGGATCCCTACTCCGATACATGTATGAAGATGGGTGGATAGCAGAAGCAAGAAGCCCCTTGGGCGAGCACATGGTTGACCAACAAGGAAGAAAGGATCAACTGAGCTTAACGCAGGTGCCATAAAGTCTCACATTAGGCAGAATATAGATAGCATGGAGAGCAAAGTCAAAAAAGCTTTCACCTGCACAGAAGGACTGACAGGTCCTGTTATAGCTTTTCTATGTAAGCTTCAGACACGGGTCATGAAGGAGATGTTCCCCATAGCGACCCCTAGAGGACGCAGTTTGAATCCCTCGAAAGGGAACATCTTTGAACCTCCACCATGTTTGACTGTAGGGACTGTGTTCTTTTTTTTTTTTTTTTTGAAGGTCTCATTTCTTTTTATGTAAATGGTGTCCTTTACCAAAAAGCTCTCTTTGTCTCATCTGTCCACGTTCTCCCAGAAGGATTGTGGTTTTGTCACAGAAGTTTTGGCAAACTCTTGCCTTTGTTTCAGCAGTGGTGTCCTACCATAGCGTCCCTTTTCATTCAGATAGCGACGGATAATGCAAGCTGACACTGTTGTACCCCATGTCTGCAGATCAGCTTTAATTTGTTTGGAAGTTAATCTGGATTCTTTATCCACTATTCAAACAATACTTTGTTGTAATTTTTCATTAATTTTGCTCTTCTGTCCACATCCTGGGAGGTTAACTACAGTGCCATGGGCTGTATACCTCTTGATGATATTGCACACAGTGGACACAGGAACATTAAGATCTCTGGAGATGGACTTGTAGCCCTGAGATTGTCTATGTTTTTTTCAATACAATTTTTTTTTTTTCTCTCAAATCCACAGACAACTCTTTACACTTCTTTCTTCTCTCCATGCCCAGTGTGACACACAACACAAAGTCAACTTTCAAAGTCAACTTTTCTCTATTTTAACTTGTTGCAAGTGTGATTACTATATTGCCCACACCTGTTACTTGCCACAGGTGTCTAAACACGAATTACAGGAGCATCACACGCTTGAAAAGCAATTATTTCTTACAATTTTGCCAAAATCCCAATAATTTTGTCCAGTCTATTTTTGAGTTTTGAGTTCTGTGTGCAATTTTATCAAGTTTGACTTGTCTTCTCTGTTGTGTGTGTGTGTGTGTGTGTGTGTGTGTGTTGTTCCAGCGCAAACAAAAACAATAAGCATGTGAATACCAAAACATTTGCAATTAGAACAATTTCTGAGAGAAGTGTTGCATTTTCTGACAAAATTGCAAGATCCCACAACAGATGAGTGAATATAGCTCTTACACTGAAACATTTAGGTTGGTATCTAAGCATGTGGATTACAGGTACAATTATGAATACCGTGTTTATGTTAATCAGCAGGCCAAGTGTGTTGCTAACAATGCGCCAATGGGTTCAGTTCCTAAGAAAAACACCTACCTACTGATAAACTGTATGGCTTGCATCCAGGGTAAAGCTGTTACTAGACGCATACATGCTAATTAAGGTTTAACTCTATTTAATGTTGTTTTAGCTTGAAGAATTATTTAGTTTGAAATCCCCATTATTTTGTTTAATGTCCCTATTGGTTAGTAACTCGGGCCTTGCATAATTATAATTAAGCCTCTTTCAGCTATTGTATTTTAACTGAACACTTTAGCCAATGCTAGCGTACATACCATGTTTTCAGAATAAAATAAATGTATCAATTGACACCTTGTCAGATTTCATGAAATTCTATGCTTAGAAAGCCAGCTTATTTTGTTTTGCACCATTTTATAGATGTGTATGCTATTTAAGCTGTATATTGCAGTACTGTATTCAGTGTGTCTGCATTGTCAATGTGTTTTTTCATAGATCCTTCTGTATTATACCTTTTTTTAATGGTCAGACAGCTTTCCATTTTACTTTGTGATAAACAAACAAGCATGCTTCAGTACCAAGTCACCAGCTCATTGTAGTTACTCAGTCAGTACTTACTCATACAATAGCTCATAGGAAGATGATATAAAGAATTATCATGAGATAACACTGTCTTGATTCAAACATGGACCAGCACACTATAGTTATTAATTGCTGGCAGATAGCAATATGGACTTCGGTGAGCAAAAAAGTACAAATATACTAATTCCCTCCAGCCTCAGCCTTCATGCCTGGAGATTGGATGTGTGAAGAGGCTATACCATCATCCTGCTCACTGAACTTTGTCAGTAAGTGAAGGGTGCTCTGTCTTGTATCTGGTAATTGGGCTTCAGGAATCGAATGAGTTCTGAATCTTTGATAGACAATTCCAAATTGCGTCTTTGACTTGGTTTGAAATTTAGTGGGCATTTTACTCTGTAAATGGATTGCACAGTTTTTTGGAGTTTGAAAGATTAATCCTTTTTAATTTGTTTATGCTATCCAAAAATTAAATATTTGAACTAATCAGATAGCATCAGCTCTATTTAATTGTATTTTGTTGTTGTTTTTCTGGTATACAGTTCTAGGAGTTCAATTTTCGAACATCAACTGATGTAACTTGTGTATTTTTGTGCAACATACTATATCTTGCTTGACTGTCAAAAAAAAAAAATAAATAAATAAAATAAAAAATCTGTAATTAATAATGTATAACCTGTTTGTCAGATGTGATCATTTTAAATCATTAGAAGTGTTATATTTGTTTGCATTTTAGTTTGTGTTTTTACTTAAAAGGAAAAGACTTAGATAAAGAAATTAAGCACATTTCAGTGACATCAAAGAACTCTGTGTCAAACATTACCTCCCTTTGTTGCCTTCATATGACAGAGACTGCCATTTACTTGAAAGAGCAATAATACTTAATATAATTAACTACATATTCTTTTAATGACTGGTAAGGGGAGAATTCAGAGTGAAATAATCTCAGATTAGTTTACTTCAACTTTAGTTTACAGTAGTTTATGTTAGTTTATTATTATTTATAACTGCGGTTTAAACCAAAGTTCACATAACTGACGATGCCCACACTGCAGTATGTATAAATTAATGCAGAAACTAAGGAGTGAAAATATTTTCCCTGTGTTTTGGTTTTACTTGCTTTCGTTTTTTTTCAATTAACCAACGTCTACCAGGTTAATATAAGAAACCTACTGAACATCTATGACTTTGTTTGGATGGGTTTCTATTAGAAAAGTTTGGGATTAGATGATGGCCAGCGTGGGAAGACTCAGCAATAAATTTAATAGCCCCTTTCACAGTTTGATAGGTTTGCAATGTGCAGTGAGGGATTGAAGATGGCATCTAAACACTTTTTTGGCACACTTGTTAACACAGTAAAAAGTTTATTCACTGTGTGGTACCGGTGCATAAACTTATTTAAGGTGTGATTGCACTTTCAATAATGACCTTGCAGATATGAATAAATCATGCAAAGCCACACTTCTTTAGAAGTAACATTTAGACTTTTTTCTTTGTAGATGCTAACCAGAGTGGCATATAATAAAGTATATGTATATTAAATTGAAGTACACACTGCATTCTAAGCTATGCCTCAATAGCCAAAGTAACAGTATGCAGTGCTATTAATATAAGTAGCAAACTAGAAAAACAGCACATATAGCTTTGCATTAATTAACAAGGCATTATCTATGAATGAATTAACAAACACGTGGCTATGACAGTTATTTTAAGTCATTTTTATGTCTGATATTTGCATTGTTGTCAATATCAGACTCTCCATTCATATGTGTGGGATAAGGAATGTGTGGGCCATTAATATTACTGCATGAATGATGCACTTAAGCAAAAGCAAGTAATGTGATGTCATCTTTGCATGCCTGGACATGCACTTATATTCACACTAGAGGTGTGCAAAGCAGTCGGTATTTGTATCTGTATTTGTATTTGTTGAGGGGGGAAAAGTATTTGTATTTGTATTTGTATTTGTATTCGAGTAAAATTCAAAATAGGTGTAAAAATCTTTTTTTTTTTTTTTTGCGTTACACTTCTAATTTACGTTATATTGTAAGTATTATTTAATTATATCCATTATAATAATTATGGATATGCAATATTGGTTGATGTTTTTGAACATGTAACAAGGAACGTCATTGAAAAGAAAATAGCATAACAGCCATTACCTCATCCATGGTTAAACCAACAACTAATAAAATACCATTGTGAACATTATGAACCCCACCACCACCCGTCCTTGTTGGAGGACGCTGAACAGACAGAATAAAAACAAATAATACTTCAAAGAACTGTTCTTCTTCTGAAATAACTTCTTTCTAATGCACAGAATTCCAAGAACTAAACTTTATCAACCCCTGACTGGGAGATCTGGCAGAACAAAAGTTGTATTCTATATAATACTAAAAGATACAGCCCTGCTATTGTCAACTGTCTGCCAAAAAACAGACACAAAGGGTTTTTTTTTTATGTTTTATGTTAACCATAACTTAACCATATTTCACTTGAAAGAAGATACCTTAAAGCGGCAAATTATTTCAGCTGTATCCGTAATAATTCTCTGATACATACAAGTGAAAATCAGCGCACGGCATAAATTATTAATGAATTATTATTGATTATTTGGCAGAATATTAGCGAAAGTGTTTTTTCTCTGTTATCGCGTGCATGACGTAAGTGTGCTCCGGCCCGGAAGGTTTAATGCAAGTGTGAGTGCAGGCCAGCGGGGGAGTGGGGAGGGGGGATAATCGCGCTCGGGCTCGGTTCAGGGCAACCGTGCCTAGTGTGAGTACACCCTAAGTTAATGAGTGACGGGAAGTTAAGCTAAGGTTAACTAGCCTATAGCCTACATCTTGCTGTCTGCAAAAGACAGAGTAACTTAAATGTACCATATAACTCCCACAAGTGCATACAATTCGATACAACTACACAAGCATTGTTTTAACCTTTTTAACCAAACGTTAACGTTACTCTGTCAACAGCCTATTGTCTAAATTACCGAGCTGACAGAGCTACGTAAACACAGCGAACATGAGAGCACCCGACTGTAGACGTCAATAATGCAGCGTAATGGAATAATCTCCCGATCAAACTCCGCTTCCCGAAAGTTATAAACTGCCTCCGGAACCCAGTTAAGGTATAAAAATCTATTCAACAAAAATAGTGATGCAGTGAAGTCTTTTTTCGCTTAGTGAACCAAGCCTTCTCTGTTGCTGTGTGGAGCATCCTGTGTCAGTCACCTCTTTTACACCCCACCCCCTGAATGTCACTCACTCATGCGGGCATGCACTGCGGTCTCATGAGGAAACAGAGCTTTTTGATATAAAGTTTTTTCTTGTTACCGAATACAAATATTTTTTTTAAGTATTTGTTCGAAATAAGTATTAGTAAAAAACACGGTATTTGTGCCTTTCCGAATACCGTATTCGGGTTAGGCTCCACTTCTAATTCACACTGAGGTTACTGGATCAACAGGTACATCCAGTTCCATTAATGCTGTTAGACATTTCTTTCTAAGCCAGCAGAGAGCCCCAGATGGGTCCAGAGAATTCAAACAAAATAATGACTTTTTGAGTTCCATATGGATATTTAATTTTCCCACACACCAAGGCTGCTGAGAGAGACTGATTGGTGTGTCATTCTCATCAAAACCATTTTGTTTCTTACAGTACCTTCAATAAGACAAAACATGTTAAAATAGACAGTTATTTTGCTTAGGTAGCATTTAATTGGTCAGCAGAATTGGAAAACTAAAACCTTTATTGGCAAGTTGGAATTTCTTGGGATGTTTATGTTAGATGCCATCGTATGGGTAAATCAGAGCTATTGCATTAATTTTAGTTTGTACAATTTCTAAAAAGTTTGATACACACAGCCCTTGAAATCTTTGGTTATGAGCAAATTAGAGAAAAGGGGCTTTGTTACTGTCAAACTGATATACTTTAATTGCACTTTTGCCTTTTAGCATGCATATCATAGCATATTGGCTGTTTGTTAGTACGTATAAAGCACATATTAATGTTTTATTCTGCATGACCATATTTTAGATCCCTTAATTTTGCCCCATACCTAAACATAACTACTACCTTACAAACTATTAATAAGCAGCAAATTAGGAATTTACTGAGTTATAGTTAATAGTGAGAACTGGACCCAAACTAAAGTGTGATTTTTACATACAGTACTTTTTAATCATAAATAATGATCAAAGAAATATCTTAGTTAAATATATGATGTTTCCTTTTCTTAAAAAAAAAATAAAATAAATAAATAAATAAATGAAATCAAATGAAATCAACCAATTACAAACTGCAACAATGAAGTGGGGAAGAACTGGCTGATAATGTAACTTTTTCCCTGCCAGCGTGTTTTTTTTTTGTTTGTTTGTTTGTTTGTTTGTTTGTTTTTTTGTTTTTTGTTTTTTTAAAGTTGTCAGCATTTTTGATGATTTTCACTCAAATTTCATGGCCCCCAAAATATTTTGTTGTATGAACATCTGAACATGCGATACACCAAAATAAAGAAGCGACCCTTCACATTTAAACAAAACAAAATCTAGAATTATGTTTTATTTTTTTATTTATTTTTGTTGTTGTTGTTTGTTTGTTTGTTTGTTTGTTTGTTTGTTTGTTTTGTTTTTCCTTGCACTTGAATGTAGGTAGGTTTTATTAAAAAAATAATTAAATAAAAAAAAAAAACATTTTGAGTGAAAAGCTGAGAAAATTGCATTTCCCCTTCGGTAACTCACCCTGCGTTGAAGCGCTTTGGGGAACACCTTTGGCGAACCATGCTCTGAATCTATGTGCAATCGGTCCAAAGAAAAGCGACCAGGAAGCTATAAAAGCACTTGCAGCGGAACCAGTGTCAGCTTCTGTCTTTCAGCAAAGCGCTCTGAGTTTGTGCCAGTTTGCACAGCTTTTATTTTAGAGTGACACTATGTCCATCAAGCATTTCAATAGAAAATAAGCAGCATTTAGACTGTGTGTCCCTCTCTGCCCGCACTGTTTCAGGTGGGGATACACACAGTTTATTTGTTGTCCGTCTGGTGGCAAAGCATGGGAGTCAGTTCTCGAGAGAGCTACCTGCCCGTATTTGCGTTCCCTGCGGCTATGTCGTGGGGATCACAAATAAGTCTTACGGTACTGGTAGAGAAGCCTTTCTCTACCTTTTTCCCTAGATCTAGCACTCTCTCTAAACCGCAAAGAAAACAAAGCTGTTCTTTCCTCCTTTGTGTGAGAGCTCGCAGCAAAACTGGCTGTGTCAGCTCTCGAGGGAGCTGACTGCCTGCACTTCGCTGCGCATGCTTTGCTCTCAGAGGGCTCTCTTCGAGGAGGGAGCTGAGCACTCACAGTCCACATTTTTGGTGCGCGTGGTGTTGGATTTGACCACGATGCAGGCACATCTGTCTCCTGCTCGTATGGAGTCGTTCCTCATGGCAGTCATGAGAGTGAAAGTAGGTTGGTCACTCACTGCCAACAGTTGCAATAACTGTTAGGTCTAATGGCAACTGCGTCCAACATGATACCTATTGGACTGCTGTAAATGAGAGGGGAGACCCACTTCACATGATCAGGGTCGCACAGTGATGCTTATATGCATTGAACGTGTGGAGGAACCTTGATTCTTAACTCAGGGCCCGGTCCTGGGGACTCCTTGTTGTCACATAAGTTAACGACAGATGCATCCCACACCAGTTCAGGAATGGTCATGAGTGGCCACTCAGCCCAGTGTCTGGAGTGGCCGTCATCTCAGGTGGCATTTCTGCTGCCTGGAGATACTGGCTACCTTTCAGGCATCATGAGAATTCTGGTGCCTATGGTCCAGGATTTTTGAGGGCAGGCCCCTCTGGGGAAGAGCGGTGTACACCTCATTACACAGTGCCTGTTTCTCCTCAGTGCCCTCAGGAGATTGGTCTGTCAACCCTGCCACACCTGGTGCTTCAGGGCACAGCGGTCTCCATTGAGTTCAGCTCTCGATGTCCACCTGGAAACGTAGTGGCTCTGAGAGGCTCACGTCCTCCCAGGAGGATTCCAGAGCAGCCAGCGTGGCCATTCCCCGCCGGTTCTCCGCTTCAGGACATTAAGCTGGCTGCCTGGAATACATTGAGGTCAGTCTCGAGAGACTGAACCCCTTAAGCAGGAAGCTCCTGCGGTTCGCTTTGGGGGCAAAGCTTATCGATACTGGTTCTTCTTTCAGCCTTGCATTCTTACCCTGTACTTTCACTAAGTGTGTGGATGCTGCTCTGGTTCCACTGTGACTTCAGGGCATCTGCATACTAAACTATATCGATGTGTGTCGATATTAGCTCATTCTGAGCATTTGGCGGCTCGACATCAAGGTGTCGTCCTCACCCATATGAAAGGACGGGGGTTGCGACTGAATGCCGGGAAAAGTGTACTTTCTCCATTACAGAGGATGACTTTCTGGGTGTGGTGTTGGATTCCACCACGATGCAGGCACGTCTGTCTCCTGCTTGTTTGAGTCGTTCCTCATGACAGTCATGAGAGTCAAAATAAGCCGGTCACTCACTGGTAGTTTCAGTAACTGTTGGGTCTGATGGCAGCTGTGTCCAATGTGATACCTATTGGCCTGCTGTACATGAGACCCCTACAGTGGTGGTGCCAGACCAAGGGGTTCTCCCCGAGGGGAAACCCGCTTTGCATGATCAAGGTCATATGTTACCATAGACATGTGGAAGAACGTGTCAGGTTACGTATGTAACCATGGTTCCCTGAGATAGGGAACGAGACACTGCATCCTTTAGGGGGCACTAGGGGAGCGCCATCAGTGTGACTCGTGTCTGAAGCATACATACAAAAACTACAAACAGTGGCCGGCGACAGCCTATGACATCACTCACGGCGCGACTCGTCGCTGCCGGTGCGTCACTACCGGAGCGGCCACAGTATAAAAGGACGCCGGTAGAACACAACATTCGCTTCTTTGTCTGAAGCTTATGTCTGAAGCATGGCAACCAGCCTAGAGGATGCAGTGTCTCGTTCCCTATCTCAGGAAACCATGGTTACACACGTAACCTGAGACGCTCCCTCTCGAGGGAACATCAAACTGCGTCCTCTAGGGGACGCTAGGGAAACGATATACCCACGCTGCCATGCTGAGGGGAGTGCATGCTAAGTAAGGCGAGCACTAAGTACCAATTCACTTAACTTAAGAGAATTGCCCCCAGACGTTAGTGACGGCTGTCAGTGACATTATCCCCTTTGGCCAGAGGCCTGAGCTGTTACCCAACTTACCTGTAAAATGGTCAGGGGAGGACCCTGGGTAGAGCTCTGCTTTGGAATCAAGAAGACTCCTTCGAGGGGATACGGCAAGTGCCCAGGAAGTCTAGGCTTGCCTGTCATGCAGGAGCTATCACTGGTTCTGCAAGGGACTGTTACCTCAGGAACCGATCTACAGAGCACGTAGCAGCATCCTGTTCAAGGAAACATAGGTGGATTAATCCTAAGAGTGTCTCAACAGGTCCTAGGTAGCAACTGCCCAAGAGGTATCAAAGAGGATACATAATCGGAGCGGGGCCCAAGGTGACCGGGGCGCAACCAACTCTAAACATGGGAACGAAGTGAGCGCGTAACCCATACCATTCAGGATTTAAGAAAAGTGCCCAGAGACTTGCGTGTGCACTTACCACTATGTGGATTTTAGAAAAGTGCCCATAGATAAACGTGAGCACTTACCATAACATGGATTTCAAAAGTGGTGTGCCAGAGAGGTCACACTCAATAAGGCTCCTGCTCAGTGAAACAGGCAACCCGCGAGCTGCCAGTCACCTGGAAGCAATAGGAGCTAATACTAGGGCAGAGAAAGAGAAGATGGTTAGGAACAGGTTCCTAACTCCTGAGAGACAGGGGGAACACCTGAACCGTCAAGGATGGCTCTTGAGAAACCTCTCCGCAGAGAGGGGCGTGAAGCCATACCCTACCAAAGAGGCCTGAAATGGATCAAACATCCTACTTGATGTGACTGCATAGAGGCAGTAGGGGATAAAGATCCAAGGGACATTAGCTATAACCCATACCAATGTGGATTATGCTTTCTGCCTCGACAGAAGCATGGGCCCTGACTAGACCGGGCTGAAGACTGCAAGCAAAAACCTGGGAAGATATTGCTCCTCGGAGATAATATTTCAGAAGGGGTATCCGCAGAAAACCCCCCTCACAGTCAGACCCACTCCGCAAAGGGGTAATAAAAAATCCACTAGGGTGAGGTTTGGGGAGGACCGCTCTATTCCTACTCAAGAGGGTGTGGCCCTTCACCCGAATACATGAAACGGGGTGGATAGCTAGAACGGGAAGCCCCTCAGGGCAGGTCCTAGTGACGAGCCTCTAAAGCAGGGAGATATCCAGGGGCATTATGTGAAGAAAATATACAGAGCGCTTACCTGGAGGAAGGACTACAAGCCCTAAGATACCATGCTGTAGGAGGGGACCTGGAAGTCAGAAGGTTCCATGGGAAGTATGGCCGGCAAGAGCGGATCCAAGTAGACGAGCACAGCGCAAACTTAGTCAATAGACCAGAGGGGGGGCACTTGTAGAGGATCTATTCTGAAAGAAACAGAGCACAGCTCACAGGTCCCCTGAAACATAGCATAGGATTAGCACTTGGATATATACAAAAAGAGATATACTCATCCAAGAGAGGTTGTAGTCATCTATCGGGGTGCTAGCAACCATGGAGGCATCTCCCGAGGTTAGTCGCAGCCGCCGGCGAGGTTCTATCACTGAAACATAGGAAAAACACGACAACAGCCATACATACTACAACATAGGTGGTTCTCACGCATAACTTCAGTTAGAAGTCTAATTCCAGACCATCAGTAAAGGTAGCCTCTAAACCATAGAAGCCATCAAAACATCATAGGTCTGAGGAAGCGCAAGAAACTCTCACCTAACCTCAGTCAAGTGGTGTTATGTAAAAGAGGGAAGGTAAGGGCAGATGTTAAAAACCCCTCTGAGGGAAGGGAGTAGATTTACTCTGATCCAGGCGAGAACGTTGTCTCGTCTGAATCACTTCCCTCAGATCTGGTCTACCTCCCCTCGACCCGTGCCACCCGTAGTTGGAGGAGGAGCGCGGGTTGCAACACTAGTCTCCTGTGCCCGTCTTTGTTCCTTAGAACGAGATGGGCCAGGACCCCCATGCTTTTCGGGCTCAGATCTGGACCTTCGAGGAATGAAGGTTTTAAAGGCCGCTGAGTGCGTCTTTGCCTCCCTAAACTTCTCGGCCACCGTCTCAACGGAGGCACCGAAAAAGCTCGGAAGGCGAAACCGGCGCATCAAGGAGAAAGCCCCTTTCTTTCTTCCCAATGTCAGCCAGGTTTACCCACAGATGTCTCTCCGTGACCACCATGGCCCCCATAGACCTACCCATGGTCTGCTTGTAGTTTTTGTATGTATGCTTCAGACACGAGTCACGCTGACGGCGTTCCCCTAGCGCCCCCTGGAGGAGAGGGAACTTTCGTTCTGGTCTCAGGGCCCAGTCCTGGGAGCTCCTTGTTGCCGCGTATGCTTGCGACGGACATGGCCTTCACGGGTTTGGGAGTGGTCATGAGTGGCAACTCAGCCCAGTGACTGGGCTTTTTTTGAGGGCAGGCCCCTCTGGAGAAGAGCGTTGTGCACCTCATTATACGGTGTCCATCTCTCTTCAGTGCCCTCAGGAGATCGGTCTGTCAACCCTGCCACACCTGGTGCTTCAGGGCACAGCGGTCTCCAGCAAGCACAGCTCTCGATGGCCACCCGGAAACGTAGTGGCTCTGAGAGGCTTGCATCCTCCCAGGAGGATACCAGAGCAGCCAGCACGGAGTTCCCTGCCGGTCCTCCGCTTCAGGGCACTGAGCCGGCTGCCTGGAATACATTGAGGTCAGTCTCGAGAGACCGAACCCCTTAAGCAGGAAGTACCTGCAGTTCGCTTTGGGGGCAAAGCTTACCAATACTGGTTCTTCTTTTATGGCCTGCACTCTCACCCTGCACTTTGCGTTTGCATACTAACTATATCAGGATGCTTTTAGCTCATTTAGAGCATCTGGTGGTTCAGCATCGAGGTGTCATCCTGACCCATGCAAAAAATCTGGGGTTGTGACAGAGCACCAACGAAGTGTGCTTTGTACACCACTTACTAGGCATGGTGTGAGATTTGACCACGATGCAGGCACGTCTGTCACCTGCTCAGATTGAGTCGATCCTCACTACAGTCACAAGAGTCAGAGAAGGCCACTGTAAAAAGAGTTTTAGAAACTACTGGGTCTCATGGCAGCCAACGTGATACCTCTTGGCCTGTTGTACATGCCTTAGACATGTGGAAGAAACCTTGATTCTTGTCTCAGGGCCCGGTGCTGGGAGCTCCTTGTCGCCGTGTGACACTAGCAACAGATGGGTCCCTCACTGGTTGGGGAGCAGTCATGAGTGGCCACTCAGCCCGCGGTCTGTGGAGTTGTCACCATCTCGCATTGCACATCAACTGTCTAGAGATGCTGGTCATATTTCAAGCAGTGAGACACTCCCTCCCAGACCTAAGAGATCACCATGTGTGGGTGTGCACCGACAACACAGTGGGTGGTCTACTACTTCAACCACAAGGGAGGTCTGTGTGCACGTCCCGTGAACAAGCTGCTACACCGGATCCTTGTGTGGTCCCAAGGGAACTCCTCTCGCCGAGAGCAGTTCACATCCCTGAGCATCTCATTGTGGGAGCAGACGTCCTGTCGAGGCAGAGGTCAAGGCCCGGGGATTTCATCCAGCTCCTCTCGGACTGGATGTCATAGTAGAGTTGTGGTCGAGGCTTCATCTGTACGCCTTTCCCCGATCTCTCTGCTCCCAGGAACTCTGGAGAATGTGTGCTGGGGCGGGTCTTATGCTAAGGCTAGTAGCCCACCCCCCCCGCCTGGAGCTTGTAGGCTGTGGGTGTGGCCCCTGGGGCACAACTCATAGCCTCCGGTCTCTCAACTGAGGTTGTTGAGACCATCCTCCAGTCTAGCTTTCACTTCTTGACGCGGAGACTGCCAGCTTGAACCAGTTAACTGCCCTTTTTGGTACAGTGCTGGAATTCCTGCAGGATCGTATCTCTGAGGGGTTGACCCACTCCACCCTGAGGGTCTACGTGGCGGCCATTGTGGCCCACCACACCCCTCTCTGTGGTTTTCCCGTGGGCTGAGACCCCCTGTGACAGTTTCCTCCAAGGTGCATGAGGCTGAGGACTCTGTCTTTCCGCACTAGGCAGGGATTTGTAAGTCTGGAGGCGTGGGCATCGAAGTTACCGAAGTGGAACGTCCCAGGTTACGTATGTAATCCTAGTTCCCTGAGGGAACAGGACACTGTGTCACGGGCCATATTTCCGGCATCCCTGCGAGCAGTCGCTTCAGGTCTCCGAAACTGACGCCGGTTCCGCTGCACATGCTTTCATAGCTTCCTGGTCGCTTACATCACCCGCCCGTGACTTCACACCCTTCTTTGGACTGATTGCACATAGATTCAGAGTGTGGTTCGCCAAAGGCGTTCCCCAAAGCGATTTGACGCAGCATCTCGTTCCCTAACCTGGGATGTTTTATGAAATACTACATCTGGATCATATTCAGTACAATTATCATAGCAAAGATGTAGTAGATGGCTTCTATCAGCACTCCCAAACCTTGCACAAGCCTTTAGCACTTCTTGGATCATGTTCGGTTCACTTAATTATGTTGTGGCCATGACATCAATTTGTTGAGGTAACGACATCCTTATGCTTTGGCCAAGAGATCTGAAGTCATGGCCTCGAGATGCTGTTGAGGAAACGACATCCATTTCTCGTGGCCATGACTTTGTATGTTGAGGAAACAACACATTTTTCATGTGGCCACAAGTTTATTGCGTAAATAAACCTGCGTTACTGTAGTAACCCGGGATTATTAGAGATGGATTTATTAATATTTTATTTTAAATTAATAAATCAGAATCATGAACAAATGTTACATAAGTACATCAAATCAAATTTGAAGAACATATTTTTTATCCAGCCCATTCTTGTAAGTCCATTAACTGACCGTCTTTTTCCCGTAATATTTGTGTTAAATTATTATTGTTAGCCTATATTCTTGTTTTTGTTTATATTATTTTTCCCCCTTCATTTTGATCTCTTTACTTAACATTGTGAAGAGTTTTTGTAAATGATAGGCTACTGTAAATCCTTGACATGCCAATAAAGCTTTGATTAAGCTATATGACTGGAATGTTTACTGGAATGCAGTTTAAATGTTGATTTTTTTTTTTTTTTTTTCATTTATAGTTAATAGTGAAGCAATACACAATAAATATAAAATGTAGCCCTAACCAGTTACTAAAATAATAATAATACACAAAAATTTAATAAAAAGACAATTATTTAACAGATTTATAAGACTGTGAGATTGCAGGTTTAATTCTGCATTAAACTCGTGTCCATGACATAAAAGATGTTGTTACCTCAACAAAATGATCTCGTGGCCAAGACATAATATAACGTTCCCGCAAATTAATATCTCGTGGTAACGACATACAGTAGTATCACATTCCCACTAGTTAATATGTTGTGGCCACCTTAGGGAAGCGCTGTCTCATGAATAACGGAAAATTCTATTTGGCAAGGAAAGTGTTAAGAATTTTCAGGTATATGACATTTACCAGTTAAAACTAATAAATTGAGAACATATCCAAATACACTATAAGGCCAACAGTTTTCAAACTAGGGGTTTTCAAAAAGGGTTTGACTATTCCAGTAATTACAGTGAAAACAATACTTAATCATATGAAAAAACATTCAAGAGAAATGTGTGCTTCTAACTTTGTTGCACAAGTTAGAATAGGAAGTTTTTTTTTTTTTTTTTTTTTTTCCAGCATGACAGTACCCCTCGGCGCAAAGCAAGGTCCACAAAGAAATGGTTTACTGAGCCTGTTGTGAAAGGACTTGACTGGTCTGCACAATCCCCAGAGGCAAACCACAACACCTTTGATATGAACTGGAACAGTGAGCCCAGTCCCATCACTCAGTGTCAGTGCCTGACCTCACTGATGCTCTGGTGTCTTGTTGAACATTTAATTTCAAAAGCATGGCAAAAAGCATGAATCATGACTTTTTGCTACAAGAAGTTCAACTCTTCTCCAAAGCTTTCCACTACATTTCAGAACATGGATGCAGAGATTTTCTCCCATTTAGGCCCGGAGCCTCAGAGGGGTCAGACACTGACAGTGGTCAATTGGACCTGCCTCTCAGTCAGCTTTCTCAAATTCTAAAGGGTGTTTGATAGGGCTCATGTCTGGCGTTTGTGCAGACCAGTCAATTTCTTCTGCACCATACTCAGAAATGGTAGACCTGTTTATGTAGACTTTGCTGTGCACACAGAGAAAATGCCATGCTAGAATAGAAGCATTCTGCTGGGATATTACACGCTGTGTAATTCTGTTATCTTAATATTAATGTTGAGTAGATGCTATCAACATCATCTACATATTTGGAGACAATTGTATATCTTAAGAAATATTGCAATATTGATTTTTTTTTCTTATACAGTCCTACAGTATGCTTTTACTACAAGATGTCCCATGAATTTTATTTTATTCATTTTTGAAGAAACTCATTATTACATTTTATTTTATTGCACCATTACATTACTTACATTACTACATTACATTTTTCTCTAAATAAAACCAATGCTACTGCCAGTTATTCTACTTTGCAAATGTGTGTTCCATGTCAGAATGTCTGTTTTTGTTTTCATCTGTGTAATCCGCCCACTGACGGTTTTACCCATTTTCATGCGCTAGCTGTCAATATGACATATTGCACCTTAAACAAAATGCCAGTAGATGTGGTTATGAGCAGATTGTTATATTCTTTAAACCAAAATTACAAGTCAGGTGTTTGTAGTTTATGGCCAATTGAACATTTTCAACAAATACAAATGTTTTCATAACCACAGATTATAGAGTTATTGGTCCAGTTATACAGTTACTAAAGCCTGGACAGAACTTTTCAGAGTTGAGCAACTCATCTCACCCTCCTACCCTGCACACTGCTCTGCATGTTCTGCACGGACGAGCAAAATAAAGTAGCTGGAGTAGCTGCAGTGTGCCAAAAATAGAAACAGACTGTCTGTCAACTGAAAGTCCTTTGTAGCAATAAACCTTTATAAGCGAATTCTCGATTGAGTTATTGTCAACGGATGGTTGCCAATTTTGACAAGAAAATTAAACTAACCTTGTTGAAGTTGACAGTAAACATCAGTATTTTAAAGGGTTTATTTAGCTTTACACATTACCCTACCAAGTGTGTAATCTTCCATTTTAATGTGCAACATTTTGCAAGTGAGGTGATTGACAGTGTTGGCGGTTTTGCCGGAGCCATGAGATTAACGAAGATCTGCTTGCTGCTCAAGTTACTGCCGAAGAATTATCTGAATGAACGGTTTTAATTCTATCTTTAACGTTATTTTTTAATATTATTATTATTTTTTATTTTTTGCAGGCATGATTTTTATGCTGATTAATCTCTATAATATAATGCTACCCAATCATTTCACTCAAACCCAGAAGATATGATGTTTAGGATGATCAAACCAGTTTTTTTTTTTTTTTTTTTTTTTTTTATAATTCACTCCGGGCTGAAAAATTCTTCAGTTTGACTTCATATTTTAGAAATGTAATTAATATTCCATTTAGACTACAAATGAAACAGTTATTTGTTATATTTAACAAATGATCCCTAACACCCCCTCACCCAATCAACAAGCCAACTGTGAGGGTCTATGGACCCTTTCCCCGAATGCAGCCAACACCTCAAAAGAGTGGAACAGGCCTCTGGTTCTATGGCAACCAAAGACAAATCATCTGATAATACTAGTTTTACTGCCCAAAAAGAATGTGGGAAGAGCAACGCTCACTCCATTTCCCCATGAGAAAAACACATAATGCCCATGAAAATGGTCTCTTCTATAATTAATTCATTGTCAACTCTTTTTATGAATGAACACATTTCCTCAGGTCATTGTGTGTATTATTACTGTTACTTGTATGTTGTCTTTTGTATTGTATACTGTTTTATGCACACTTGTAATGGAACCACTCGTTTATGAGAATGAATATGTTGATACCTATGTAACATATTAGTGTTCAAATAATCTTTAGTAGTTTTTGCATGAACACACAATCACATTACAGAAGAATGTGATCGTGATTCCAACACCACCAGTGCTTCAAACCATCAAGACTTTTATCCGAGACTGCATCCGGACGCTCATTCAACAGCCAAGGCAATGCAAGTGTTATACATTTAACTAAACAAAACAGAGGTTTAGTATAACCTGTAGAAACCCATTGTTAAACAGCGCTGATGGTTTCACTCAGGTGGTTAACTGACTCATTTAACAAGCTACATTCACTGGTTTCTCTAATGTTTCATTCACTTCAACTCTCCCATGGATGATTGTATGTTTGTTTGTTTAGATTAGTTATGTGTTAGTGCTTAGTTAATAAAACTTTTGTGCACTTGCGCTTGTGAATAATGTCCCTTTTATGATTCCAATCTAGCTACGTGCTCTAATGCATTAGTACTGTAAGAAATGTATTTTCTGTGCCACGAAAATATCCTTTCTTAGAGTTAATATGAAATTACACTGAATGTTCACTGGACAAACATATTATAGTTTTACTTGATTGCTTTGATGCAGCCATCAACTCAAACTCCACATTTTCAATGTGGCACTCATGGTCAAAATGACACATTTTTTTTGCAAAAGGCTCTAACTGCGCCAAGCATTTAAAATATGCAACAAAAGCAAATTTTGCCTTCAAACACCACAACTTGCAAACAAGTATATGAGCTCTTTCAATCAATCATTACACAACGGACAACAAAATACAAAATACAGAACTCAGTGTGAATCAGTGCACCATTGCTTGTCATTGTAGCCTATTACCGGTGCCACATGTTGTCTTTCTATATAGGCTGTGTCAAATTTGCCTTTTTGCAAAGAATTGGATCCAGAATAAGAAATGCTTTGATGCATTTTTATTGATTCCATGACATTCATTTTTTCAAACCGAAAACTGAAATACTGTAAATATTACAAAGAATGCATGAAAACCAAAATACAGTAAAATCTATTGGAGTATAAGAAATTACAGTTTTTTTCAACTGCTAACATACTTTTGTCCAATCTGTAGTTACATTTTCAAAACTCTAAACACAATTAGCACAACATCCGTCTGTTGTGACCATACCATTAACACAATTTGTGTTGTTTTTACACAATATGTAGTCAATTACCATGTTTCTAAAATGCCAAAATTGTATTTTCGTACAAGCCTTCCCAAAACCAAAATCATGGGTAATTTTTGTCTTATTTGCAAATTCTTAAACACAGCATGTCAGAAACGAAGACCTAATGTTCTGAACCTTGCATACAGTATAAAGCCTCTATTTCTGCAACAATAGCAGCTCAAAATGATTGAAAATATCTCTATATAAAATATTGTAACAACTGATACACATATTTAAGTAAAAGATCAATGAAATATTTAGAATATTTAGCTGATTCCAGTCTCAGGTGGAGGAATAGTCAGGTGTTAGCTATTTCCATTACATCAACATAGAGTAAAAAAGACCTCTTTGAAATGGTTTTGTGGATGCCAAACAACACAAAGAATCAGAAAGAGCCTAGGAGAAGGAGAGAAATGGTTGTAGGAGGTAGAGGAGTATTTGGATTAGAAAAAGGGAGAAGAAGAGGTAGGGGGAGGAGTAAGAATATGTGTTGAACTTTGCAGTTTTATGCAAAGTTTAAAACTTATTTCTGCCATGGAATATAAAAGGGTAAAGGGTAATTGTGACTTTTTTTTTTTTATCTTACAATACTGATAAAGTCTGAATTGCAAGATGTCAACTCACAATTCCAAGAATACCCTTTACCTTTTATATTCTGTGGCAAAATTGTAACCAAAGACTATGTATGTTGGAATTTTTGTTGATCACTGGCATCAACTACCATGGGGACACCATCCATATCCAACCATCACCCACTGGAAAGCAATTTCAATCAAGGTTCCAACTGAATTTCTGCATAGGTTACCATATCTTTTTCTATTGTACATTCTGTAAAGTAATGAGTCAACTCAAAGTTTTAGATATACAGTACTGTGCAAAAGTTATAGGCCACTAGTATTTTCACCAACAAAAAATGATTTTAAGTCAGCTATTTCTATTTTTTGCTGTAGTGTGTCAGTATGAAATATCAGTTTACATTTCCAATTATTCATTTTGCCATTAATTGTAATAATCCAGTGAGATTTTTGTTTGCACAAGGAGTCTCCACAGGGCACCAGTCAGTGCTCCACACAGAGATCTGATCTCATCATCATCATCCAGTTTGTCTGGAAAGACATGAAGTAACAGAACAAACTGACAGACTAAATTCAGAAAAACTGCGGCAACGTCTCAAAGATGCTTCAAGAAACCCACCTGCAAAGCTACAATACAAGGTTTTAGGCACTTGTGTAAAAAAAAAAAAAACAAAAAAAAAAAGTAAAATGAGGATGCTGTCAAAAATAATGACATAAGTAGATTTTATTTGTCAATCAACTTCTGTTAACTAAATTAAATCAACATTTGGTGTGACCATCCATGTAGCTTTTGCCCTAGGTGCAGTTGTGCATAGTTTTTCAATAAAAAAACTATGTTTAAAGTCAGTTATTTAACTATGCAAATAACTGACTTTAAACCATTTTTTTCTTGGTGAAATTCTAGTGGCCTAAAACTTTTGCACAATGCTGTATGTTGACAAGAAAGAACACATTCAAGACTTTAAAATGTAAAATGGGTTTCAGTTGAAAGCTAACTGAAGGCCAAATTAAAAAAAAAAAAAAAAAAAAAAAACAATGGATTCAATTTTAATTTAATTTTCTATTATCTGTTATACGCAGGTAGAATTGAATGCAGTTTTTGACGATCACTGTACTATGACTGACTATATGTTTCTTTTGGATAGAAACTAGTGCTAAAGTTTTGACAGAATGACTCAGTTTTGAATAAGGTTTGTTGTGTTTTTATAGAGTTAGTATAAGTAGAAAAAGGTATTAAGCATTTTGAAATGTAGAGTTTAAATTTATTTAACAAAATGTGGTTTTGGACAGAAAATTAACTATTTGGCTAATTGTGTGATGTATGTGTTTTGCTGTGTTAAGAGTTTAGAAAAAGTACTTTAAGTATTGGTAAACGCTTGTTAGCAATTAAAAAAAACTGTAGAAAAAGGGAGAGGAGGTAGGGGAGAGGAGTAAGAATGTGTTCTGGACTGCATTTTTATGCTTGTTTTTACCTCTTACACATGTGAAACCTATGAAAGCTTATTTCTGCCACAGAATATAAAGGGTAATTGTGACTTTTTTTTAATTTTTTTTTTTATCTCTCTCACACACACACACACACACACACACACACACACACAAATGTAAACTGTAAACTGTAAACTCACAATTCCAAGAATAGAAGTCCAAATTGTGAGATAAATAGGTCACAATTACCCTTTACCCTTTATATTATGTGGCAAAATTGTAACCAAGGACCATGTATGTTGGAATTTTTGTTGATCACTGGAAAGCAATTTCAATCAAGGTTCCAACTATTTCTATTGTACATTCTGTAAAGTAATGACTCAATTCAGTTTTAGATAGTATGTTGCAAAGAAATAACACATTCAACACTTTAAAATGTAAAATGGGTTTTAGCTGAAGGCAAACTGAAGGCTAAATTAAATAAAAACAATGGATTTTATATTATATGCAAGTAGAACTGAAACATGACAAGTAATGCAGTTTTTGTAAAGCCATCAACTGTCAACAAGTATTTTGACTATGTGGTATGATTGACTATATGTTTCTTTTGGATAGAAGCTAGTGCTAAAGTTTTGGCTGAATTACTTGGTTTTGAATAAGGTTTGCTGTGTTTTATAGAGTTAGTATATGTAGAAAAAGGTATTAAGCATTTTGAAATGTAGAGTTTGCATTTATTTAACAAAATGTGGTTTTGGACAGAAAATTAACTATTTGGCTAATTGTGTGATGTAGGTGTGTTGCTGTGTTAACACAGCAACACACTACGCTAATTATGTTCCTATTGTTCTCTGTTTCTGCCACGGGATTGACATCCCGTGGTAACTAGGAATAACACAAGCTACAGTCTGGATCAGGAACACAGAAGAAGAGATGATGATGCCAACCCCTTGGAGGACTTTAGATGATATCAGCCCTGAAACACCATACATCACTACCGAATTTTACTACAGTGATTTGATTGCAACATATAATCATTAATGTTAACATTATACAAATTGTACAAACTTTAATTATTGTACAAATTCTAATTTAACAAACGTTATTGTACAAACTTTAATTATTGTAGAAACTTTAATTTAACAAACTTTAATTATTGTACAAACTTTTAATTTGCTGTCGTGAAAAGCGCTATACAAATAAACTTGACTTGACTTGACTTGACTTGTTAAGAGTTTAGAAAAAACTTTAAGTATTGGTAAACGCTTGTTAGCAATTGAAAGAAAAAAAAACATGGCCTCATCCACATCACATGCAATATCCTCTCTTGCAATGCACCTAGGGAAAAATCTTCTTACATGCCTTATCCAACCTTGACATTCCTCTGCACCTATTTCTTGGGCAGCAGCAGTCGTTGCATTCAGAAAGGGCATTTGCTCATAGGGATGGCAATCATAAACCTTCCACCTCCAAGCACTGAAAAACTCCTCTATGGGATTCAAGAATGGGGAATATGCTGGGAGGAACAGCATCATCATACGAGGGTGTACCCCAAACCACTCATTGACAAGGCGAGAGTGGTGGAATGCCACATTGTCCTGGATAATGACGAAGAGTGGCATACCAGGCCTCAACAGCCCTCTCTCCTCGGGTGGGATCAGCCTCTCATGAAGTGCATTCAGGAATGTTATGAGGCATTCAGGGTTGTATGTACCCTGTACCCAATGAGGTTCCTTCCACATCTCCTCACTTTGCTGAGATTGAAGCCGGCTTCATCAACATGAAGACATGATGTGCCCCTCAACTTCAAGCTACATTATTCTCTAAGTACAAAAGGCAAAATTACAATGAAAGGTGACTCCAGCTGACTCTAACTGCATGATATGACAAGGCATTACAGTATAGTAATGTTTCCTTACCTCCACATATTGGCATCTGGCCCCCTTCACAACGTCAGATTTCCTTTGAAATGGAACTCTATAGAGCTGCTTCATGGCCATATGGTTCCTTCTTAGGATGCGGTCAATGGTGGTCAGCCTCACGTTGTTGATGTTCCTAAATATGCCCTGATCTGCGACCACTGCTTCCCTGATTTCACGTAGCCTTATGGCATTGTTTGCCACAACCATGTTTACAACGGCTGCCTCCTGCTCAGCACTAAAAATTTTCCCTCTACCACCAGAGAATGGTAGCCTTTGGATTCTATAAAGAATACATGTAATGGAAATGAGGAAACAGTTACATAAAGTATATCACTGAAGATAGTTCTGTATCTACTGTACAGCAACATTACCTGTTCTCCTGTTGAAAACTTCTGACAATGGATGCAACAGTGTTTTTGTTTAGAACAGGTTGGACTCTTTGTCCAGCCTCTCTAAGAGAAAGGCCATGATTGATAATGTGATCAACAGTTGCCCGAATTAATCTGAAAATTCAGCCCTTCCAATTACACCTTCACCTCGCACATGGACTCCTCTTCCTCTGACCCCTCTACCTTTTACTCTCACTCTCATCTGCCTTAGACCACCTCCATCCATGCTGACAAAGAACAACACAGACGTGGCACCTTTTTTTATAAGGCCTGCAGACTGATTGCTAATTGAAGATTTGTTTGAAGGAGTGTCAAACAGGTGCTTCAGTGATTTCATACTGATCTAGGTAGTTTCTAATAGTTAGGAATAGATGGTTTCTGATTGGTTACCATAGCTAAAAAACAATGGAGTTTGGGCTGCTTGAATGACATCTGTGTTAACTGTTTTGCAAAAGGGTGGGGAAAATGTGTCAATCCAATGAGAAAGGGTTAACACATTTGCAAGACGTGTCTTTTGCTCTGCTGAGATAGTGATGATGAAAAACTGAGTGGATCCTAGTTTCTTTAACCAGGTCAAAGCAATCAAGATAAACTGTAGTTAATGGCAATTCAATTTTGCTACACGGTCTAATATTTAATCCGTACAATATGGACCTGGCGTCACTGTAGGCACTTTCGGGACATACTCCAGCCTGGGGTAAAGGAATGCCCTGACCATGCCTGGAGCGAACTCCAGGCATGATACAGAAAGTGCCTGCAGGTCTCCCACCCGCTTGAGGGAGGAGATGGCGAGGAGGAACACAGTCTAAGTGTCAGGAACTTGACTGGAACCTCCTCTATGGGTTCTAAGGGTGCTCCGCAGAGGCCCTCCAAACCACCGGCAGGTCCCAGGTGGGAACCTTGTTGCGCTGCACCGGCCTCAGCCTCAGCATGCCACGGAGGAAGCGCGTGACCAGCGGGTTTCTCCCAATAGATTGGCCGTCCTGAAAGGCGTGGTAAGCACTCAAGGCCGCCACGTACACCTTCAGGGTGGCGGGAGTCAACCCGGCGGAGAAACGGTCTTGCAAAAACTTCAGAACTGTACCAATCGGCCAGCTGACTGGGTCTTGTAACCGTTGTCCGCACCAGGAAGTGAAAAGTTTCCACTTCAAGGTGTATAGCTTCCCCTGCTTGAGAGAGAAGGTCCCTCCTGAGCGGAATCTCGAAGGGAGAGCCGTCTAGGAGGGACACCAGGTCCGAGAACCAACTTGGGCCGGCCAAAACGGAGCTACCAAAATTAGACTGACCCTGTCCTGGCATACTCTCTCCAGAATTCCCGGAAGCAGAGCAATCGGGGGGAAGGCATACAGACGTAGCCTCGGCCATGTCTGCACCATGGCAACCCCAGTGGGGCTGGATGCGTAAGGGAGAACCAAAGCGGGCAGTGTGTCGTCTCTCAAGACGCAAACAGGTCCACTTCTGCCTGGCCATACTCCTTCCATAGGAGCTCCACCGACTGAGGGTTGAGTCTCCATTCCCCGGGCCTCAGCCCCTACCTCAACAGGATGTCTGCTCCCTGGTTGAAATGCCCAGGGATGTAAACTGCTCTCAGTGAGAGGAGTTTTCCCTGAGCCCAGAGGAGGATCTGGTGTGCCAGCCTGTAAAGGGGACGGGAACGCAGACCCCCCTGCAGGTTGATGTAAGAGACCACCGACGTGTTGTTTGTGTGGATAAGCACATGATTGCCTCTGAGGTCCGGAAGGAAATGTTTCAGCACCCGAAACACGGTCAGCATCTCCAGGCAATTGATGTGCCACATGAGATGGTAACCTTCCCACAGATCTTAGGCAGAGCAGCCACTCATGACCGCTCCTCAGCCTGTGAGGGAGGCGTCCGTCGTTACCCAGTCAACACGTGAGGTCATGCGATGATCACAGTGACATCAAATGATCCTCATACTGTGATCCTCACAGTACGAGTAAGGAATGAGCTTATTGTGAGCTCAAAAGATCCTCATACTGTGATCCTCACAGTCTGAGTAAGGAATGAGCTTATTGTGAGGTCAAAAGATCCTCATACTGTGATCCTCACAGTCTGAGTAAGGAATGAGCTTAATGTGAGGTCAAAAGATCCTCATACTGTGATCCTCACAGTCTGAGTAAGGAATGAGCTAATTGTGAGGTCAAAAGATCCTCATACTGTGATCCTCACAGTCTGAGTAAGGAATGAGCTTAATGTGAGGTCAAAAGATCCTCATACTGTGATCCTCACAGTCTGAGTAAGGAATGAGCTAATTGTGAGGTCAAAAGATCCTCATACTGTGATCCTCACAGTCTGAGTAAGGAATGAGCTTATTGTGAGGTCAAAAGATCCTCATACTGTGATCCTCACAGTATGAGTAATTCATGAGCACAATGTGAGGTCAAAAGATCCTCATACTGTGATCCTCACAGTCTGAGTAAGGAATGAGCTTATTGTGAGCTCAAAAGATCCTCATACTGTGATCCTCACAGTCTGAGTAAGGAATGAGCTTATTGTGAGGTCAAAAGATCCTCATACTGTGATCCTCACAGTCTGAGTAAGGAATGAGCTTATTGTGAGCTCAAAAGATCCTCATACTGTGATCCTCACAGTCTGAGTAAGGAATGAGCTAATTGTGAGGTCAAAAGATCCTCATACTGTGATCCTCACAGTCTGAGTAAGGAATGAGCTTATTGTGAGGTCAAAAGATCCTCATACTGTGATCCTCACAGTCTGAGTAAGGAATGAGCTAATTGTGAGGTCAAAAGATCCTCATACTGTGATCCTCACAGTCTGAGTAAGGAATGAGCTTATTGTGAGCTCAAAAGATCCTCATACTGTGATCCTCACAGTATGAGTAATTCATGAGCACAATGTGAGGTCAAAAGATCCTCATACTGTGATCCTCACAGTCTGAGTAAGGAATGAGCTTATTGTGAGGTCAAAAGATCCTCATACTGTGATCCTCACAGTCTGAGTAAGGAATGAGCTAATTGTGAGGTCAAAAGATCCTCATACTGTGATCCTCACAGTCTGAGTAAGGAATGAGCTAATTGTGAGGTCAAAAGATCCTCATACTGTGATCCTCACAGTCCGAGCTCATTGTGAGTTCAAACAATGCTTGTACTGTGATTGGTCACTGGGGATAAGATCATCTACAGCTTTGATAAGTTTACTAAAAGTTTTGCACCTACAGCACACATTACATACATTCATGCGGGTATTCCTGCTGAAAAAAAAAAAAAACAGCTAAAACCAGCCTAGGCTGATTGGCTTTAGCTGGTCAACCAGGCTGGTTTTAGAGGGGTTTTGGACACTTTTACAGCCTGGCCAGGCAGGTCAAGCTGGGAAAGACCAGCTAAAACCAGCCTGGCTACTTCCAGCTTAAACCAGCTAAGACCAGCCAACCAGCCTAAGCTGGTTTTAGCATTTTTTTTCAGCAGGGATGTTCTACATGTCTAAAGTATATAGAAAGTTAGACCTTATAAACTCCTTGATTTTGTGTAACAACTTTTTTTTTTTTTAAGAAATGGGTAAACATTGGACTACACTCCAACACTGAAGGTGGCGATAATGCATCTTAGTGCTGGTGCTGCCCACCATTAAACAGAAGAAGAATCAAACATCACTCTTGTGATTTACAGTTGATTTAGGGACTGTTGACTGTGGAATTTCTACACTTGAGAAATGGTGAGTGGTTTCTTTAATTGCTATTCCCATGCGCGGATATAATAATGTCAATATGCAATGTGGCCTGGCTCCATGTTAGCAAATTAGCCAGGTACACACTACACCAGAGGTCTTCAATCCTGCTCCTGGGGACCCACTCTCTTAGACTACGTTCAGACTGTGAGCCTTAATGCTCAATTCCGATTTTCTGCGCGGATCAGATTTTTTGTTTGCCTGTTCACATTGTTTTTACAAATGTGGCCCATGAACTGAAACGCATGCGCACAATGACAGTAATGTAGGACGTCACGCGTTTCCCGCTGCCATAAAAAGTAAACATGAAAGCCACGGAAGTCGGTGTGTACCAGTGTTGCCAAATCCGCAGCTTTACCAGTGTTGCCGCGGGTCGACGCGACCCCAGTAACGTAATATTTAGCCCACATAATGCTAATTTTACCAGGGGAACCCCGTCAAGGAAGCTTGTATTTCCCCCTGAATGCAAATTTTAATAGGAAATCCCCTTCAAAACGTGACTGGGTTATTTTTGGGCTCGTTTTGAGTAGCAATTGGGCGGGTTTTGTTGTTAAAACCTGGCAACCCTACTGTGTATGCGCTGAAAGTCACATGAATTCCGATTTGACTGCTCAGACTGAGGTCGCATGGTGAAACATCAGACCTGTATCGGATTTAGAAGCACATATTGAAGTGGCTCAGATCTGATTGTGAAAGATCAGATTCCATGCGGTTTGTGCTGTTCACACTGTCATGCAAAAAACACACATGGGTCACATTTAATTAAAAAATCAGATTTTTTTGGCAGTGTGAACGTAGTCTTAGAAAGTTTATTTCCAACCTGCTTCAGCACACCTGACTGCCATTTACAGACAGTCTTGAGGAGCTTGATTGGCCATTTCAGGTGTGTTTGATTAAGGTTGTAGCTAAACTCTTCAGGATAGTGCGTTCCCAGGAACAGGGTTGAAGACCTCTGCACTACACAACTTGTCTTATTATGAATGTAATTTGATACTTACAACTTATGATTACACCTAAATATGTCAGAGCCATGTGCATTCAGTTGTTGTTTACAGTCAGCATTTAAAATGATAAGTGTTTTCAGTTCAGTCTTAGAATGTTTCAGCTAGTCATTAAGTTTGTCCCTGGCTTTAGGTTGTAGTCAGTAATTGTTATACTTTCCACATCAGATCATTGCAGACTACATTACTTATATTATTATACATATTTCAGTTACTATACATGTTTTGTGCGTGTTTTGTGGAAGCATCAATGCATTGTTTTTTATCATAATTTTCAACTAATAGTTATTTTAACCTGTTAGGTTGTTAGTAACTGATTGCAATGACAAATTGTTCTCTGTGTTTCAAAATGTGTCAAGTCTTTCCACGGGGACAAAGAAATAGAAGTTCACCAAAAACCAAAGTCCAGTCACCAAAACATCACCAGAAGCAGAATGTATATGTCAAATTTAAATGTTTCTGCCAAATGTCAACACCAAACTAAAAATAAATAAAATATAAAAAATAAACAAAGAAACTGAATTGTAGAAATACTTTGAAAGAAAATTAAAGATGGAATTCTACATGTTTGTGATATTACTGATCAATTTTAGAAAACTTTTACATCACTGTTAACTCACAACAGAATGAGTTTAACACAATGATATGACAGAGGTCTCACATGTTGAGCTTACAATATAAACACGCAGTGAGTGCACTGTGACCTCACATTGTGACCACATCATGAGTATTCTGGGAGCTCACAGTTTGAGCACACAGTAAGTGTGCTGTGACCATATTTTGAGAACACAGTGAGTGTACTGTGACCTCACATTATGAACATAGTATAAGCTCACAGTGAGTGTGCAGTGACCTCACATTATGAACATAGTATAAGCTCACAGTGAGTGTGATGTGAGCTCACACTGACCACAGTATGAGCACACAGTGAGTGTACTGTGACCTCACACTGACCACAGTATGAGCACACAGTGAGTGTGCAGTGACCTCACACTGACCATAGTATGAGCACACAGTGAGTGTGATGTGAGCTCACACTGACCACAGTATGAGCACACAGTGAGTGTGCAGTGACCTCACACTGACCATAGTATGAGCACACAGTGAGTGTGCAGTGACCTCACACTGACCACAGTATGAGCACACAGTGAGTGTACTGTGACCTCACACTGACCACAGTATGAGCACACAGTGAGTGTGCAGTGACCTCACACTGACCACAGTATGAGCACACAGTGAGTGTGCAGTGACCTCACACTGACCACAGTATGAGCACACACTGACCACAGTATGAGCACACAGTGAGTGTGCAGTGACCTCACACTGACCACAGTATGAGCACACAGTGAGTGTGCAGTGACCTCACACTGACTACAGTATGAGCACACAGTGAGTGTGCAGTGACCTCACATTATGAACATAGTATAAGCTCACAGTGAGTGTGCAGTGACCTCACATAGTGAACATAGTATGAGTACACAGTGAGTGCGCTGTGTGGTTACACTTTTAGCTCACTGTGACCCACACATTGTGACCACATCATGAGTATTACGTGAGCTCATGGTGACATCATTGTGAGATCAAATTGTTGACTGGGTAGCGTTATGCGACGACAAGGAGCCACCCAGCACAAAGACGCAGATCTATAATGGGACGCAACCCTCCATCCTTCTTTGGAAAAATGAAGTAGCGGCTGTAGAACCCAGACTCTCATTTGAGAGGAGGGACCACCTCGATGGCCTCCTTTCTCAGAGAGTCTCTACTTCTTGTTCCATGACCAGAGCCTGCTGGGAGCCCACGAGTGTGGGTAAAACCCAGGAGAAACTAGGCAGATGAGAACCAAACTGGATTCTGTAGCCTCTTTCTACAGTCTGCAGGACCCATGTGAGACGTTCGGCAGAAGCTTCCACGCTGCCAGGAAGCCTACTAAGGGAACCAGCCTCTCGAGGCTGGCCTCTGGTGTGGCTAGAGAAGTCACTATGGTGCCCTGAAGTGGATGACCGGCAGAGAACAACCAATCTGACCTCTCTAGAACCCTTACTGGAGGGGACGAGCATTCTCGCGCCATACCAAGGCAGGGCGGCAACTGAGAACTTTGCTCGATGAAGCCTACTGAGCCCTGAAGCACCAAGGGTGGCAGGGGTATCAGTTGACTTGAGGATGCCAGCCCCTCAGAGAGGGAGCCGCGGATCTAGTGGTTAAAGACCGAGATAAGGACGCGCCTGTCTCGGATCGCACCACTAAATCCGCTCGCGATCCCCATGACAACAGCCAACGCCGTGCCTCAGCAACAGCGGGACCGCTGCCAGCGGGATCGCGAGCCTGGCCTTTAATTAAACACGGCCAGACGGGAGAGAAGCATGTGGAGCTGGGGAAGCTCACAATCATGACAGTCAGCCCCCTTAAGAGCTGACTGTGAGTGCTCTGCTCCTAAACAAACGACACATAGGTCGTGTGTTTCCCCGCTGCCAGATAGCGTGGGCAGGGGAAAACACAGCGTCTAAAATGCCGTTCGCTCGCCACTTCTTATTGATTACACTTTGACATGATAGTAACTTCTCTAACAGAGTGATTGCTAACTGACAGAGTGCTTGCAACAAAACTCTTCACACACACACAACAGACGCGCTCGCTGAAGAGCAAAAACTGAATGAGCTTGTGCCGGTGCTCTCTTATGCTTCCTGGATCGCTACGTCATCTCGCTCATGACGTGGCATTTCTCCATTGAACTGATTCTACACACACTGCAGTACGGTGTCTCGCCGGGGGCGTTCCCATAGCGTTTTGACGCAGCTTAGAGTGACCGTGGGGGAACTACTGCCAGGTGGAAAATTCAATTTAAATGTCCAACCAGTTTAGTTTAATTTAGTTTAAATTAGTTTAGTCATTTCTCAGGGATTTCCCTGTGGCAATAACCCGGTGGCTGTATAGAAAATGAAGAATAGGGTCTTTTCACACACACAAAAAATAAATAAATAAAAAGTTAAGAGGCTCAGAATTATTTTAATGATCATCGGCCATGGATTACTTCTGTGTCAGTAACAGAGCATTACCTGATTTCACTGAACAGCTGATTCACAAAAATAATTATGCAAATCAAGTGATCTTGCAATTAGGCCAAATATGGCAGTAATTAGTGTTAATTCTAGCATGAAAATCATTCCACTCAACAGCAAGGCAAGCTAAAACATGTCATGAAGGTGCAGACCTGTACAACAAGGGTAGACCATGTTCAGAATTACTCTGAAAAGAAAAAAAAAAAGTACATTCAACACAGCTCAGGATAATTGGTGGCAGCAGTGAGGGTAATAAGCTAACTTATTTGTTTCTCTATAGGGCTGCATTTACACTTGGCATTAACATGCAACATGTATCCAGATGTTGTCCACATATGTATTGAAAAGACAAGTGTAAACGCGCTTCTAATCGGAACAATTCTTCTGGTGGACTATTCACCAGGGCCATCCTCTGCAGACTTATTTAAATGTTGTGCGGGAAAAACAGATCCGATCAGTTATCCAGATAGTCATGTCTGTTGATGCTGCCAAATGTAAACGCGCTGTGTCCTGGTTGACTGATTATCCGATCCGATCCGATTGATTGGATCACAGCGATCACATGTTAATGCTAAGTGTAAATGCAGCCTAGGTATAATAGGACTTCACCCTTAAACTCTCTTAAACTTTTTTACATTTTAGGTACTAACATGTACATTTAGGTATTAATTTGTACATTTAAGGTACCAATATGGATAATTTAAGCTACGTTCACATTGCAGGCAAATGTGGCCCAAATCTAATTTTTATGCTCACATGTGACTCAGATATGTTTTTGTCATGACAGTAGGCATGTTTCCATTACCCTTCAAAATGCGCAAATTGAAATTGCGAATTGAAAATGCACCTAATGGAAACGCATCAAATTCGCAAAAACACCCATATATCACAAAAAAGTTTTTACGCTCGTATGAGGTGGTTTTTCAGACAATGCGAAAAAGGAATAATTCGCAAAACGGCAATGGAAACTTTTTTTTCCGCATTTCCAGGTCACGTGATATACGTGAACAATCATATGATCATTCTTTATTGTTTATTTGTGAAAACTGGCACCCTTGGGCATGATGAGTTTGGGCATGAAATTGCGCACTATTACTTCCCAGAACAAGCGCATACGTGGCCACTCCCAAGTATAGGGGGCTTGCCTTGCCATTCCTGCTTGTATAACGCACCTACGGCTCCGATTAAAAATAAAAAAAGCTAGCGAGTTTTGAATGACTTATCGCGAGAGGACGAGTTTTAGTTGCATGGTATGGCTAATGGACACCGTCATTTCGCAACAGTTTTTTATCGACATTTAGAAAATATTGCAAAAGATTCGTGCAAATTGCACATGGAATCTGATCTTTTCAATTCTGATTTGTGCCACTTTCATATGTGGTACTAAATCCGATACAGTTCAGATGTTTTGCAATGTGACCACAGTGTGAACAGTCATGTCAGAATTCACGCAACTTTTACGTCATTGACGGTCATCATAATTCCGCACTGACGGGAGACACTTCAAAGATTTTACATACCCAAAGTTATCAAGACAGTTGCGAAAAGTAATCAGTGGAAGTGTGATGTGTCAGAGCTCCTAAGTATTACAGTGACAGCTCTATATAAAAGCAAAACATGAGGGCTCGTATCATAAAAATTTAAAAACGCAATATTTACCCCCCTGAACATGGTTGGGCTAGTTTTGAGAAGCAATTGGGCAGATTTTGTTGTAAAAACCTGGATGTGTCTTTTGAAAAGGTACTGCCCCAGTATAGCATTTTTACCTTTTTATTGAGAGTTTACCTCTCAAATGTATACCAGGTAAAAATGATTTTGTGAAAAGTGGGATTTTCTGTGGGTTTATTAATCAGTCCAGTAAAAAAAAAAATGTCTCTGTAAAAATGGTGTATGGTGGAGTAAAAAATGGTCGTAAAATGATATTGCGTGGATGTAGCACATTTCGTCAGTTTTAAAATGAAACTGGCATCCCTGGCACTAAAAAGCATGTTCAATTACCACCAAAACATGACTGTGGCAATTATTACATTGGTTATGTATGTATCAAATCACGGCAGTTTGGAAATTAAATGTGCGCTCAACATCACAAGTGCAACATTGTACCAGGTGAACTACTGAGCAAGTTTGCTATGTCAGAAGAACCATATATATGGAACTGATTATGTAATGCAAACATTGAAATCTATTAGTTTGCACACCATGCACTATGGTAAAAGTTAATTAACGGCATAGTATTTTCCAGTAAGCCTGGGTTGACAATAGCATATGTATATATGGTCTCAGAGCTAATATAAATTGAGTCAAAGCCACAAAACTCCACAAAAAACCAATTTTGTCTTTAGCAAAATCTGATACATTTGTGTTACCACTGTTACATACAATACCTGGATCTCAGACAATACTTTGCCTTAGCTCACCCCTAAGTAGTGCTTCGGAAAATGGAGAGGATCACACGTCCTCTAAAAGTGATTTAAATGTTGATGAAAGTTGAAAAGGGTACGTACTGCAAGCCATTACAATCCATTTAGGTTTTCAAACCGAACAATCAGGATATTGCTTCAAATGACGATGGCCTACTTAAACAGGCTCTAGAGAAATGAACAATAAGGAGGCTCTTCAAAGAAACAGCTGAAGGTGAAAGCGTGCATGAGATTTAAAGCATGTGTGAGAATAAATGAAAACCATATTAACTCTCCTCTAAAGTCTTTGAAAATGAATTTATGATTTGAACTGTGAAACTGCAACATTCTGAGGGGAGAGATATACTGTATTTTGAGGATACCTTTCACTTTATTTCTAACCGTCCGTTACTGACTTTAGGAAACTCTTGCCTCAGAATATGGATGTGAACAAGAAGTAGCAGGTTACCGTCTGCTGTAAAGCTGTAACATTGAACCCTTTTAATTTCAAAGTTCATTCACTGCATACAAGCAAAAAAAAAAAAAAAAAAAAAAAATGGTTGCAATAATAATAATAATAATAATAATAATGGTTGGGGAAAAAAATGCTTTAGGGGTGTTGCCCATTACCTCCACTGGTGCTTATTACCGTATTGACCTGAGTATAAGCCGACCCTGGTTATAAGATGACCCCCAATAAGATGACAGCCTACATTTTCAAGATGTACCTTTTAGAAAATTATTTTCATATTGTATATTTTTTCCTTTTTTAGTTTTTGTTTTGAAAGTATGGTAAATACTGGTGAAATGCACTAACAATCACATTAAAAAATATACACTTTTGATATACCATAAAAATACAGGTAAACCATCTAAATTATAGAACAATTAGGCTATCATTTTCATAGTAGCCTACCAATTAACAGTAGAAGTGAAGTCAGTGTTAATTTTGACAGCAAATTTTGTTTTAGTATTAGTCATAGTCTTCTGACTAAAATGCCATTTAGTTTTAGTCATATTTTAGTCATCTGAATTGTTTTTAGCTTTAGTCTAGTTTTAGTCTACTACATATACCCCCGGTTTTACAGACAAGGCTTAAGTCTAATCCTAGACTAAAATGTTTGAGCTGTTTCAACTGAAAGAAACTTGCACTGACTGATCTTAAAATATATCAGTGCCTTTGTTTTCTCTCAAGATGCACACTAGTAATGTTTTTTTTTTCTAAGCATGTTTATAAAAATTACTTAATTGTCCTATTTGAACTATGACCTAATCCTAGCTTAGTCTAAGCCCTGTCTGTGAAACCGGGCCATAAGATTTTAGTCGACTAAATCTACAGTGTAATGTAATAATTAAGTATTTCTCTAACTCATTGTATAGATTTGATATTAAGGTATTATCATGATAGACACAGATTTAACTGCTGTGATACGCAACATGACTTTATATTAAAATTAAATGATACCATTTCTCATAAAGAAACAAGAACATGGTCTTTTTTCAATCAAATACCAATGGTTATATAGGCTAATTATACATACTTTATAACAACTTGTTTACAACATTCTTCATTCTTTCAAGCAGACATATTTATTTATATAAATAAATTTAGATTAAACTGTATTAGAGAACCTTTACCTTTTAGACGCGGCTCATGTTTATAACAGTAATCTTGGGGGGTAGACTCATTTAAAATAATGTAGTCATCTGGTTTTAGCCAGGTTTCTGTCAAACAGAGCACATCTAGGTTATGGTCAGTAATCATATAATTTACAAACAGTGCTTTTGTAGAAAGGGACCTGATATTCAATAAGCCAAGCTTTATCCTTTGTTTCTCTGTATTATGTATGTATGTATCCAACTTACCACTGTTGTTTGATGAACTCGTGAAAAACACCAACAAGTCTTCTTCACATAAAGATATTGTATGGCTTCAGAAGACTTGGAATGCAACACAACTTGTTTGTAATGCTTTTATACTGCTTGTTTATGGTCAGTTTTTGCAATAAATTCCTGTGCCTGTACTCATATTTGCCTGTGTTTTATATTGTTCAGAAGTGGGTAGGTTTTGGGCAGAGGTGGATTTAGGTGCTCCAATTAAAATATAAATTTATATAAAATTATTTATATATTTTACAAATGCATGCAAACCATTAAATTAAGACAAACAACTGAAAACAATGGAGGACCCTGTGTGTCAAAAAATGATGCTAAAGGGGTACCTTGAGCGTTAAAATGCGACGTCAAAAGGGAACCTGACCAGGTGTCAGTATGTGACTACTTGGGAGTGAGAACGTGTTCACAATCATTTACAGAGGAAGTTTGGTTCCATCAGGCTAACATGACAGTCAAGACTCATGCTGCTGTAAACTTTTCTTTTTCTTTTGTTTTCAGTCGTGTTGTTCTAGCATTACTGACAAACAAAGGTAACGCTTTAAATTACAGCCCGCAAAGAACTATGTAAGTATGCTGAACTTACAGCGTACTTATAAAGAACGTACGTGTAGGTATAAGGGAACAATATGTTAAGTTCGGGTAATAAGGGGGTAATAAGACTGATAATTAACCTGCAAAGAACTATGTAAGTATAAAGAATTTACGGTGTATTTACTGTGTAATTATAAAGAACGTACGTGTAGGTATAAGGGAACAATATGTTACGTTCGGGTAATAAGGGGGTAATAAAACTGACAATTAACCCGCAAAGACCTATGTAAGTAAACTGAAGTTACACCGTAACTTTGTTGTAATTACAGTATACCTATTTAGTACATCCATGTAGGTATAAGGGAATAGCATGCGATATTTGGGAAATAACGGGGGTAATAACCTGTGAATTTTTTTTTTATACTGTAGCCTATCATTTATAACTAGGCTATTTAAAACTAAGGGCTACTATAATTAGGCTACATCGTATGGTACAGTGTACTGTATATGGCCTAAACAACAGTCTTATGTTGTGAATATGATTTAAAAAGACGATGTACTTTTCATAATTTTATATTAATGTTTTTTACAGGCCTAGATAGACTATTTATTATAGCGTAGCTACATATTTAATATTAAAGGATACAAGAGGGTAATCAATAAGCTTTCATAAGGTAAGGAGACATGTGAATGATAAATTATAAACTCAACTCATTTCACTGGATGTCTAGTTTTGTTGTGAAATCATCATGTATCCTTTAATATTAAATATGTAGCTACGCTATAAGAAATAGTCTATCTAGGCCTGTAAAAAACATTAATATAAAATTATGAAAAGTACATCGTCTTTTTAAATCATATTCACAACATAAGACTGTTGTTTAGGCCATATACAGTACACTGTACCATACGATGTAGCCTAATTATAGTAGCCCTTAGTTTTAAATAGCCTAGTTATAAATGATAGGCTACAGTATAAAAAAAAAATTTCACAGGTTATTACCCCCGTTATTTCCCAAATATCGCATGCTATTCCCTTATACCTACATGGATGTATTAAATAGGTATACTGTAATTACAACAAAGTTACGGTGTAACTTCAGTTTACTTACATAGGTCTTTGCGGGTTAATTGTCAGTTTTATTACCCCCTTATTACCCGAACGTAACATATTGTTCCCTTATACCTACACGTACGTTCTTTATAATTACACAGTAAGTACACCGTAAATTCTTTATACTTACATAGTTCTTTGCAGGTTAATTATCAGTCTTATTACCCCCTTATTACCCGAACTTAACATATTGTTCCCTTATACCTACACGTACGTTCTTTATAATTACACAGTAAGTACACCGTAAATTCTTTATACTTACATAGTTCTTTGCAGGTTAATTATCAGTCTTATTACCCCCTTATTACCCGAACTTAACATATTGTTCCCTTATACCTACACGTACGTTCTTTATAAGTACGCTGTAAGTTCAGCATACTTACATAGTTCTTTGCGGGCTGTAATTTAAAGCGTTACCCCTATTTCTTGGCACACTCGTTTTACATGAATATGGTGCCACCTATCATTGTGGGTGTATTATTGACATGTCAAAGTCTAGACCCTGAATATAAGACAAGCACGTTTTTTTCAGATGTAATTCCACAAAAAAAAAAAACAAAAAAAAAACACGTCTTATATTCAGGTCAATACGGTATTTGGAATTCTTATGATCAGCCTTATTTTAACAAAAGATGTGTATACATATAATTCAATTTTTTTAGGGCAAGGTGGTGAAAATTCCAGTTATTTGTTAAAAATGGCTATGCAATGGCATTAAAACCTCACCATGGACTACCAAATAAGATGGCCAAAAAAAAAAAAAAAATGTTTTCTGTTGTTATTTTTCTGTTATTAAATTGTCATTATTTGTTAGTTATTCTGACATTTTCTTTAACATTGTTTGCCTTCCTTTACTTGCTGGTCAAGTAAAATGAGGTAATGCTATGATGCTGCATTGTTGGGGAGCATTATTGCAATGTATTGCAATTTTGTATAAGAAAAAAAAATAGATGACTAACATTTTAGGGCTAGTCTAAACAGTTTTTGCAACCATCCATTCATATATTATGAATGCAAAGAAAATAAAATGTAAATGTAAAAATGTAGCTCAAACTGTAGAGTAAGGCTCTGAAAATTTAGGGATCATGCGTTCAATTCCCAGGGAATAAACATTATAAAATGTAAATCTTAAATTCAGTTTAATGAGTTTGGGGTAAAAGTGTCTGCCAAATGCATTACTGAAATGTAAAGGTAACAACGTTTTACTCTCTGTAGTCAATTTTATTTATTTTTTATTTTATTTTATTTATTTATTTATTTTTTATTTTTATTTTTTTTGTACTGACTGTCATGACAACAGAAAAGTTTATGGAAGCTGCACTGAGAGCTTCAGGGCAGAACAAATCCACCACTGCAAATGATTACAACTGGATTCCATGGAATCATTCTGCTTTATTTTCTTTAACCAGGATTATTTTTTCCCTTTTTTTTTTTTTTTGACTACTAGTGTTAGTGTTAGTGTTAGACACTCTAGTGTTCTACTGGGAATATTCTAATGTCAAATCATGATTTACTCATAGATCTAGCCAATCATCACTTGACACCTGGAGTATAAAAGTCCTGTTCTCACTCATTATTGCATTTGAAGATGACGCCAGCGTTTATCAGTCCCATCCTCCCCACCACCATCAGGGTGGACCCTGTCCATACTTCATCTTCAGTCAGGATCAGCAAGCATCCACAATCCTCTGGATTCGGACTATGGATGGGGCCTACGCCAAAGAACCTTTTCATATCATCTAACATTTTGCATACTACTTGTTAAATAAATCTTATTAAGATGTTCTCTGGCCTCCTCTGTCTTTCTGGTAGAACTACAAAGATCTCACATGCTCACACTCTAGAATTACAATACCCATCATGCTCAAACAACTCCCACACCTGAATACTCCCATCACAGTTTCTCTCGTCATTGGTGTTGGCCCAGTCAATAAATGGAACATAAGAGTAAGGTCAGTTAGTAACTCAGATATTGTTGCAAATTTAAAAAGTGTATTGCTTGTTACTTGAAAATAATCTGATTGCATAATGAACATTACTTGTAACATGCTGTCCCCAACAATGGTTGCTACCATTATTATTATTATTATTATTATTATTATTATTGTTATTATTATTATTATTATTATTATTATTATTATTATTATTATTATTATTTTCACTCTTGGAATTTCAACATCCAGGAACCTGCAATCCTCCTGCAATTTGTCAGCGGGAAAGGCTAACTGTCAGCCAGCGATGGATGTATCTGTTTTGCATGGAGACTCCAGTGACTGTAGTGGTTAGTGTTCAACAGAGTGTGGGATGAACATTCACTAGGAGCAGGAAAAAACAGTTTCATGTCAGGTTCCGGTACATTTCTTTGGGACACACATTTAACAAGTACATTCACATACACACCCACTGAAAAAAAAATAAATCTTTAATATCTCAATTGAAGACAGCAGTTATATTAAATTGAGCATTACAAAGATTAAAATGCTCTTGTTAAGCCCGAAACACACTGCACGATTTTCAGCTGTCACAAACAAAAGATTGGCTTTGTGAAACAATCGTGGCGATTTCTGTGATTGTGGCTCCTAATCCGTAGTCCTGTGTCTAACAGGGAGAGAGGTTTAAAGTCGGCCATTGTCGAGTCTTGCGACCAAAGATAACCTATGATTATTTTCTGACAGTGTCAGAAATTCATCCTGATCATCACACATTGTGTTTGCTGCCACGGCCCACGTTTACTGACCAGCCAATAAAAATGTGACGTGAAATCAACACGTCATGACACTAAAACATAAAACTGTTTACATCAAGCTCTTATTCCTTCCTCTTTCACCGCTTCCAGTTTTTTTCAGCACAAATAAAAACTACAACATTCAAAGTGTGATTCATTATGCTCTTTTTTTAACACTAGCGCATGCTGATGACGTTTTATTATTTTATAGTATTGCGAGTTTATGTGTGTACTAGCCTATGAGTCAATAGGTGTCATCATCATACAGTCTACATGCATGTCGTACCCAAGTTTATTAGAGCCATGTTGCACAGTGTAATCAACAATGATCTTATAAAACTGCTAAAACTGCAGTGTGTAGAAAGCTTCAGGCCCAGTGTAGTGCATTTTGCTTTCACCAACCTAGGGAGGCAAAATAGTGTAGTGATGGGTACAGGTAACAGGTAACGTTATGATACTTGGATCACTTCATGTGTGGTTTTGAGTACATCACATAAGCCAGACTGGTGGGATCTCTGGTGGGAACTTGTAGAACCTCTTACTGTATTATCAACACAAGGAAGACACAAGTGTAATAAAATAAGTTTTATTAACAAAAGATAGACAAGAGTAATCAACAACTACTAAATGAATACCATAAATGAAAATGGAATAAAGTGCATAAAATGCAAGTGATTCAGTTGGATGTTGCTATAAATGAGCACTTATTTGTTATCAACTGCAGTCAGCTATATGATATCTAATGTAAATTAGAAAATCATATACTGATAATATACAACAATGCCAATGTCTCTGAGCAAGGTTTGGAAGTGATATTTATGTTCTCTGTGGTTGAGAGAGCAGTCCGTTGACTGTGACTTCCTCCAATGGTTGTGCTGTTAGCAGTGCAGTGGGGAAAGGAGCAGGAATCCGTTTCAACAGCCTTGAACATGAAGCGCTGTAGGATGCTGATCTCCTGGAGCACCAAATGGTCCTAAGATCTAGAACACGCAGATGTGGCCCTGGGGTAGGTGCTGAAGGTCTTTAGCTTGGAACATGCAAGCAAAAGTACCTGAAGTGAAGGTTTTCTCACCGGAGCTGAAGCTTGTTGCAAATGTTTATGTGCCTTCTGCCTCAATCTGCTTTGTCTCTCTAGGATGGAGACTCAGGACATCTTCTGGACGAAGACATGGTTGTATCTGTTGCTGCCTCAAAGCTGGAGACTCAGAGCATGGAGTGTCTGTTTTTGTCTCTCTGGACAGTAGACTATTGATGATCTGTTGCAGTCCTTTCCTTGACAGGACTCAGACTTAGAACCAGTTGATCTACTATTGTCTTATATCTGCAGGCCGGAGACTCAGATCAAGTTGTTTCTGTTACTATCTCTCTGGAGGGGAGAGTCAGAACTTGTTGCTCTGTTAGTGTCACTTCCTTCGCAGGACTCAGAACTGGTGTATCTGCTATTGTCTCACCCTTGTGGGGCTCAGACTCAGAATGGAGGTCTTTTGGAAGGTCTTTTATCCCATTCCAATGAGGAGGAGATTGCAATTTAGAACTTCTCCATTTCTGTGCTGTAATTGGCTGGTTCCATCAGAGCGGGGGGACATGGGGTGGCCCACCCTTTTTTCCTCTTGTGGAATTTGTTTGCATAGTCCAATCACAAAGTTAGAAAAGTGTCACTAAAGTTTTACTGGTGCATTTCTCACTTTCCAAACCACAACCAGAATACATGTGGTAATGTTACGAACACATTAAATCCAAATATGACAGCAAAAAATTTAACTGTCGTGCATAAATTCATTTGTCCATTAACAGCTGTGTGTGCTGAGGTTCGTATCAGTTCAAGGTTTGAAAACATAGTTATGAATGGATTTGAATGGATCTTTGTGGTCTTTCTGTTTCTCACACTGCGGCTGTGTCTATAGATCCTAAGGAATTTTTATGACGTCACAGGGCCAAAATCGTAGGAATCAGTCTTCACATGGGTGGAGGGCAGAAACTGCATTTTGGCCAATAGGAAGTTCTGTCCTTCCCGGGCTTTGTACCAAAGGTCTTCTTCTTGCCCTCTAAGAGGTGTCTGGCATCTTTATCTGATGGTGTTGGACAGTTTGCTTATGTAAGTCCAATCAAATCAAAATGTAGCAAACCTTTGTCCACTATCATAGTCAGAGAGGGGCCCTGACATAAACTGGGCCCTGGAATGTGCTGTCCACTACACCAGTAATCTTAATTTGATGTGAATTCAAACATCTCTCGTCTAATTCTTCTGAAACCAAATTAAATGTGCTTTGCACATACATTTAATATAATAAAACTCTAAATCATATTTTTTTGTCAACAATCACTTTTTGTTTTTCTATTGTACTTCTTAGGAAAAACATCTCAGATAAAGCTCATACTTAAAAAGATAACAGACTCTATTAAGTCTCCTGAGCTATGAAATAGCGTCTTTCAGCTATTAAATTCAACTCTCAGGCTCAGTAGCTACTGGCTATATTCCCTTGAGTGTTACCCAAAGGAAGCAATGTATCCACTGTTTAGTTCCCATTGAATGCAAATACACTTTGCTAAAGCAATTTAAGATACATAGAGGAAATATTCAAGGTTATAGCCATGTAGAGAACATCTGCATTCTTTCACATTCTGCATTTATTTGGTTGTTGCACTGTGCTCTCTTGCGATAAGCACCCAAGTGGTCAAGATGCTAATGCTTAAAGTGAAGATCTCCCATAGTAATACACCTCCCACTGACCGCATCCAGACAGCCATTAGCAGGTCATTCACTCACAGACAATGTCCCACAGTTCATGAAGCACAAAGAATTGTGTGTGGTTTGATTGCACCTGAATGTGGTGAGGTTAACGTGTCTAGCGGCACATTTGCATGCAGTGTTGAGGTTTTTCAAGTCACTCTTCTTGTTCAAACACAGTTTCACTTAAATAATTCAGCTACATTTTCACATTTTAAAAGATGACCAGTCATATATAAATGAGGCAGCAATAGGTTAGAATAGATTAGCAGGAGAAAGATTACATAAATCGCCCATCCATCTACATTCCCGTTTGGCATGAAACAATGATGTTTTGCCATATTAAAAGATCCGCTCAGTATTTATGAAGCATAATATTGTTGAACAGGGATAAATGATCTGCTGTCAACCAGAGAACTGCACTGCATTGTGGGTGTAATTAAGAGAGGCCCATCTCTCATCCTGCCCTGAAAGAAAGAAAAAAAAAAAAAGCTCAGTTTGAAATGAAAGATTGTAAGTACTAACTGAGTGTAATCATCATAATCCTCAATTATATGCAAAATTGTGTTCATAGAATTGTTGCATAACATTTCATTTGTTAGTTTCTACTCTGATGTCATCCTGGAGTTTTACTGCAATACAATCACTGATTACTAATGGACTTGAGTCAGCTCATTACTTTATGAACCATTCTGTTCATAATTAAAGCTACTCAATCTGAAGAATGATAGCGAGCTACAGAGAGCAGCTAAGTATATGACTGTGCTTGAAGACTGATAGACATTGTGAAATATATGAACAAATATAAAATACTGTTTTTGCCCCTTTTTCAAGACTAAAAATAAACTCATCACCTGGGGAACAAAGCACATGCTTCTTTTATTTTTTCATGACACTTTCAGCCTCATTTAGTGCTCTAGAAATGTCAATTAGAGAGAGGATGCTTACTCGACGACATCCTCATATATTCATGCCACAGCACTGCTATCCTCATTATATATCAGGATGAGAAAATGAAGCATATTTTCTGTATTGTGACATTATTTTTATAGAGGGAAAAAAACTGATATAAAAAAAGAAGCAAACCAAGCTCACTGGAAAATGCCTGTGGCACTTCTTTGTTTCTTTCGTATGTTGTTAAAAAAAAAAAAAAAAAAAAGTACAATCCACTGAATGCAATTTTGTCCCACACAGCCTCGTTTTCAATTCACTTCTCTTCCTCACAGCCTCATTTTTATTCCTGTAAAAAAATTAATACGGTGATAGCCCAAGGTCTACTGTATGTACAGGTTTTTAGAGTTCTAAAGTAGAGGGATATGTTTTTTGTTTTTTTCTCCAAAGTGTCTAGGCTAAAAAATAGACATCATTTATTAAAGCAGATAATTTCTTAATTGTTTTAGTTTTAGAATGAAATATGACCAAGTATGTAACAAGTTTTGTGAAATATAGCCTTTAACCTTAAAGTTCAGATTAGATCAGCTTGGTTTGTAACAATAACCCTTTGTTTAATTTGTTTTTGTTTGTTTGTTTGTTTTTATAGCACCTGGCCGTAGGTAAAAATATAAATAACATTTTCAGATAGTTACTCGCTATGATGACGTATGCTGTACATTTGAATGCCTCTGCTGTAAATTAATGCTCATCACATTAAACTAATATGTGGCCCCTAAGGGGGTGGGGAACCATTCTACCGGCACAGCTGTCTTACCTGAGCTTAACATCCAGGAAAATTTCCACTGACTAAGAGGAACAGCATGACATTTAAAAATGAAAGCACCGTTAACCTCACTTTACTGAGATGCAGTAAAGAGTGCATGAGTGCAGTTAGTTATCTAATGTACCAACTATTTGGAATATGTGGTATGTCAGTCAGTCTCTTTTAGAATGGAATCTTTCCGAAATTCAAGGGCCCATATATATATTTACAATACAAGAAAATTATTTATTTTTAACATCTCATCATCAGACTGTTCAAATTTAAGATAAGATTTTATTTTTATTTCCAAGATTGAACTGTTAACTGCATCTAATCCTGAAATTAATGTAATTGTTAAAATGATCACCGATCAGCGATCTCCACGTAAAACTGACCGTGCAGACCAAACCATAAGTGGTAGAGACTTGAAACTTGAAGGGATGGACCTGGACGTATAAAATTTTAAAAGTGGTAGCCAACCGCTTGTAGTCATATTCACATTAGAGATGAGTTTAAGACGGGGAAAAACTGGAGCTCGCATTAATATCATACAGATTACTTTATCAGATAATATTTGTTTTCGACATGACTTCATTTAAAAGACATTTTAGGCTTTCTATACATTTTCATGTCTGTAAGCCATTTGCAGAGATTTGAGACAGCAGAGAATGCACACTGTTTATTTTATTTGTTTTACAAGAGCACATTGTTTTCTTGTTAGTATGACCATACACAAATAAAAGCAGACCCTTTGTAGTTTTTTTTTTTTTTTCTTTCTTTTTGTGGTCATCAAGAAAAAACGACTCACTGTCGCAAAGCGACATGAAAACGCTCATAACTCCTAAATGGAATTAGATTCTTTCGCCAAACCCAGAACACTTACGTAAGAGCGCAATCTGAGGTTGCAGGACACAAATTATGGAGCTTGGCCACTTGGTGGTGCTATAAGAGGGGAAAATAAAAACATAAAAATATCAAAGCAGCCATTTGTCCTATTAACATTAAAATCGTTGTGCACGGTCTTGGTCCAAAGTGCTATAACGACATTTGCGTATCTAAAAAAACATGGCTGCCAATGAAGTTTGAGCACCAATTACACTGTGACACTGTCACACAAGAGACATGTTTTACCGCTGTATTTATTGCAACAATTTTATTCATATTAATAATTAATATATTTAACTGGTTTACCTGGTTTACTGGTTTAAGTTCTGTAACCTTTGTAAATACAGTGTCCTTAAACATATTTCTGTTTTATGTCATTATTTTAACACATAAATCTCTCACACAGTAATATCTGACCCCATTTTAAACTTTGTAACCTAGCCTGTTAGGCTGATCGTAACAAGACATTGCTAATGGGGGCCGATCGAAACGAAACTCTCTGGACCTGTTTGACTTACAGTCCCAAAGGTCTGTGAGAAATTTGAGAGAGATTGGCCACTGGAGGGCGATATCGAGTCTTTAAAGGGCGTAAACCATTGCAAGGTTTTTCACACATACACGTGATATGCATATCATATGACAGAACTGCTCAGTCTAGACAACTTTGCCTCTAGAACCACTGCTGTCAAAAAAAAATTGTTTGTTAAATGACTGAGAAAATATAAAAGACCTATGTTTGCGAACTAGTCCTAGGCTTTTAGGGAAAAAATTGCAGTACAATTCTCTGGACTCTCTAGATCAGGGATCTCCAACCATGTTCCTGGAGAGCTACCATACTGCAAACTCCACTTCCACCCCTGCTCCAACACACCTGCCTGTAATTATCAAGTAACCCTGAACAGCTTGATTAGCTGAGTTTGACTGAGGTTGGAGCTTAAATCTACAGAATGGTAGCTCTCCAGGAGAAGGGTTGGAGATCCCTGCTCTAGGTCAATAAAAAATATTTAAACTTTTCCCTTTGGATAGATATAACAGGGTAATTTAGAAAATGGGCATGGCCAAATGTACCCCTAAGCCTATAAACCCTAATCAAAAACTCAGAACTTCACAAAACATGGTGAAAGTATGCTTCAGATGATTCTAAACAAGCATGCATGAATAATCATTCAGACAGAAGTAATATGATCCAGATGGGCAAGTACTTATGGAAACAGCTGTCAATCTAAGCAATCAATCCAATATAATTTTTTATTTTTTTTTCCTATTCACTATACTCACCCACCATACCTGAGATACATTGCTTCTCAGTCAGAAGGCTACATTCTAGTAAGGCTGCATATCATCAAGCCCCGTTGAATGACATTACAATTTGTATGATTTTTTTTGAAGGATGCATCATCCTTTGCATACATTCCAATTTACAAAAAAAAAAAAATAAATAATAAAAATAAAATAAAATAAACAAATAAATCAGGCTAAGTATTCTGCTAGTTGAAACCTTTTCAACAATATATGTCACAAGACAATATGTTATGTGTAATGCTTAACAGATCACATTTTCAAGCAAAGGCATATTTGTATGTTGTATATATATTTTTTTTTTAATTTTATTATTATTATTATTATTATTATTATTATTATTATCAGATCAGATAACTACTAACCCATTTTAAATTCCAGTTACGCATATGGGGAACATTGTAGCACTGTGTTACAGTGTGCCCTACTATTACTATAACTGTATTCTGTGACTATAGCTATGTAATTTTTATGAAACCACAATAAACAGTTGAATAGCGACTGACAATCAATGTTTAATGTTTATAAATTATTATTTCAAGAAATGTAAAGCATTTTGGCTCGCTTATGTGTCTCGTGTTTTATGAGAGCTGTGTGTGGAAGTAAGGAAGTGTAAGTCTGAATGTGTTTCATCTATTTGCCAACATTTTTATTTTTTTTTTTTAACTATACTGCATAGCTGTCTTACGATCAGGGCCATTCTCAAGCATGGTTGCAATGTGTTCACTGTCAAACTCCAAAATTGTATTATTTTAATTCTTTAAATAGAAAAGAAAGAAAGAAAACATCATTAACTTATTTGAAAAAAAAAAAAAAAAAAAAAAAAGTGAATTTTATTATATTGACAAAATATTTATTTATATATTTGTATTTTTTTTTTTTTCATTAGATCAGAAAACATATGGTCATGTTACAACTTGCCCCTCACATGTTACAATGTATCCCACCTACGGGGTATGTTGTCATATTTACCTTCCATTCTTTTGAGGTAAATAACAAAACTACACTGCAATTATGAAATAAAGTGACATATTTGTAATAGATGTGTGAAAGTGCCCCGCACTCCCCTAATATAATTACGATTTAAAATCTATTTGCCTGCCACGGGTTTGTTTAAGCAATTTTCCTACATAAAATATAACAAAAGAAAAAAAGTTGTTCGAAAAGAAGTGTGTTTGTTGCAAAACTGTTACAATTGCTTAATGCTTTGTAATGTTGTTTCAAGCTAAGTAAATTAATTTATTTTATTGTTTATTGTATTAGCTAAAGTTTTCATATAAATGCTGCTTATAGTGAAATGGACATTGAAATGCACAGTTTCAATGCTAAAGCCTTGTATCAATGCTTCTTGCAAGAACATGGAAACTGGAGAGAAAAAAAAAAAACAATAAAACAATCATGATGAAGAGATAAATGTAATTAAAGTCGTTGCCTTGTTAATTTGTACCACTTTAATCAAATAGTGAATTCAGTGAGAGGAAAAAATGTTTCCATTATCTGCCCATTCGATTTTTTTTCGCCATGCATATTAATAGCTGAAATAGGCATTATTTGTTTTATATAAAATATGGTTTTCCTGTAGAAATATGCATTTATTAACTGAACAATATTATTTTTTTATTAACACGTTTTGTCAAATTCATGATGTAGTCCTACTGCCACATAGAAAGTTATTTTTCTTCACAGCACTGTTTTTTGTTTTTTTTTCTCACTCCTTTCCAACCTTTCTCTGCCGCCCCTATTAGACCACACAGTTGCCATGGAGATGGCACAGTCTGCCCACTTTCACTTTGCGTCTTGGATGGCTTGCTGCTTCAGTAATCCAGTTACAGCACATGACAGCATTCTGTCTGAACCAAGCCAAAGACATTCAGTAAAGTGTCATTGCACTAATGAATAGCTCATGGCTTGAATCAGGATGTAAGGAATGCTCAAAACTTGCACAAAACCATTGCTGTCATCCGTTAATGTCCTCCTTTGCTGTCCCTCGGGCCCATATGGCTTGGATCACAATAGGGACATCAGAGGTATTGTACCAAATCTAAACAGACATTGTGTTGTACAGGGTCATTCATTCCTATGGGGTTTTATACATTTTTGATGCACAAAACAGGGACATGGGCATACAAGGATACTCAGGTAAACGGAGGACATCAGTGTTTTCTACTGAAAATGGAGCTTTGGTTGTACATAGAAAATATTAATAAGTTAAAAAAAAAAACTGCTTTAAAGTTTTCCAAGGTTTTCTTGATTACATTCAGAAGACAGAAGAAGAACATACAATGAAGTAAACAGAAATCCATTATTTGTCATTTATAATGCAGGACAGATGGTAAAAAATGTAAATAATAATAGTAAAGTAAAAGGTTGTAAAAGACGAGTGAAACCTATGTTGTCTTCATGAGCACCACATCTTAATGTATAGATGTTTACTAGGCTATAGTGGCACCCTGATAGTAATTTAAATCAGTAAATCATAGGTTAATGTTGTTGTAAAATGTCTGATAGAATTAATTTAAATTAACTGGATGTGTGTGTGTGTGTGTGTGTGTGTGTGTGTGTGTGTGTGTGTGTGTGTTCTAGGTGTTTTATCCATTATCCTAGTGGCTTCATCAGTTCTCTGATAGTGGGAAACCTCTAATCCCCAATGTTCAATGTCAAGGGACATGATTGCCCAATGTAGTAAAAGTTCAGCGCTGACTAAAGCATCTTAATTAATCTCAAGACAGACCTTGGAAGGGTAAATATGTAGCCAATGCCATTTTACACTCTGACTGACCTGAGAACTGCTGATTAATGCTGTTGAGTCATAGAGGTCAATTCTGCTGCTTGAATCTCTAAGGTAATAGATGCTAACCCTGTCTCACTAATCCTTTGCTATTACAGAGAATATTGAATATGGATCTGCATAATGAAATTACTTTGCCTTCTTTTTTTTTTTTATTTTTAAAAACCTTGGGCAGCAGCGGCCATTGTAAGAAACACTTAAAATGCAGAAGATATTCCCTCAAGTGCAAAAGGACACTAATGAACGTTAAGCCTCTCAAATTGTTTTTCCTCCCCGTACTGCGGAACTGATAAGCTGGTCACTGGATAATAGGGGCCTTTAGGTAAAAATTGTGTAGAAACCATCAAGGGAGCTTTCACCCATATTCCAAAGCCTTTTAATTTTTTTTTTATTTATTATTTTTGTTGTTGTTGTTTTGAGGGTGGATTAATTATGTAATATATTCTAATATCTTAAAATTTCTCAATAAGGATAGTACTCTTAAACTCTAGCAAGTGTTTTAATAAATTAAGTCACTGTAGGGATGCTTAACCTGCACCACAAAAACGTATAGTCATACTGATATGCTGAAGCAACTACACTCATGCTGTGTGATGTTGTTTAAATTAAGTATATTTTTTTATATGCATATAATTAATATTTGTGTAGCAAGATGTAGCAAAATGTAGCAAGATCAGTTAATTAAAACGATTTGTTTATTATGGTAGCTGTTTGCAAAACAAATCACAATTCTGAAAACAAAACAATTTACAAACGCAAATGCAGATCTAAAAAATAAAATAACTCTGCTTATTGCATGGCTCTGTGGAATACACGATTCTGATTGGTCAGGCAACACATTTCAAGGTATGTTATTTCCGCGATAACAACTGGTAAAAACTAACACAGGCTCTGGGTAACTGCCTGCAGTAGTCACTGTTCACTTACTAGGTTTGTTTTTTTTTTTCTTTGTGGAAGTTTGCGTTTGGTTGGCTAATAAAATATTAAAACTCAATTCAATATTATGAGTACACATTTAATTATGTCATCCAGGTATCCAGGACTTGATCTCTTGTTTCATATTAATGCGCTAGCCCCGCCCCCAGACCTGTACATCATCTTATATGTCATATAGTTGACTGTTGACAAATATGATGCAAGGCAACAGCTCCATAAATGCAATTGTGCTTTAAAATTCAAGATATTGGTGCAAAAATGGCCCAGTATGTGTTTTGTCTCATATTTATATATTACATATCACACAATCACATGGGCAGCAAGAGCCATATGGCACCAGTGCTGATTTTGTCCCGATCTATCACGAGCTTAAATGTGATTTTATATAACAGTTCAGTAAATAAAATGTTGATATTGTGTTATATTTTAAACATTTTATTATGTGTTTTTGCTCAATTTTGCAGAGAATATATTACCTTTGAAGCCATAGCAGAATTGTTGTGCATCTCCAAACAGCACAGTGTTTAGTTTCTGAATGAATCCGCATTTTGAAAGAATTGTGTAAATGACTCATTAGGACATTTACTGCCACCTGCTGGCAGATTTAGTTTCTTATTTAAAGTATATAAAAAAGAATAATAATAATATTTCTGTCATCATTTACGTACCCTCATCAATATCTTTTATCACCATAATTATTTATGTGGTAAAATGTCTTGCCGCTTGCTAGCAACAGCTTTCTTCAAAGAAGCTTTGCGTTCAAATATTTCAATTCAGATCAATGTTTCGTGTCTAACCTTTGTGGCAAGCAGCCATGTAATTAGCAGGATAATGTGCATCCAACCGGTTGTTATGGCAAAATAACGCCCTTCAGTCTTATGCAACTGCTGATAAGCCTGTCTGGCTTTATTCTGCGGTAACAACCGGCTGGATGTACATTAGCCCTTACAGAATACACAACAACAATTCCAAAAACACTATAATGAGTCAGAAAGCACAACAATAAATTCTAAAACAAAATAAGTCAGAAAACACAACAAGGTTACCCTCGTAATAGTTGTACACAAAGCTGTACAGCTCTCATAAACGCTACTTTTTCAGGCATTATTCAGGCATTATACTTAAGATGAAATGAAAATTACATTGAAAGTTTGAGAAACGCCCCCTTTTTGTTCCGCAGGGACCTATAATTCAATTTGTTGTCGACTTTGTTGTTGTTCTGACTCAGTCACCTTGCTGTAACAATTTGTCCTTTATATCTTTATTCCTGCCCATTTCTCCTGCATCCAACACATTGGCACTAGCAAAAAATATCTATATTTATGTTTAACCCTCACTCTGGCCTTGTCTGAAATTATCTTGTCAGTAAACAGCCACTGTGGTAATAGTTTAATGCAACTGCATAGAAATAAAGTGTCAACATTTATCCATATTAAACAATTATAAAACCATGTACAGACAGTTGTTTACTTGTGCTTTGTGATGCAGTGGCTGTCAGATCCAACACAGACTGTTCATCTTTTACAAAAGTGTATTTGCAAACCCTCCTTTCTCTGTGCCTGGTTTAAAAAAAAATAATAATAATAAAAAATAAGCAGTCAAATGCTCCAAACAAACATATAATCATCTGACGGAATCCAGGATGCCAAAAATAAACCATCCATTTGTTTTATGTTTTATACCTATTTTATGTCTTTTATATCTAGGAAAATCTGAGCCTTTAAACCACTTGAAGTGTTTTGTCAAACGGCTAATGGGGCACGTTTTTTTTTTTTTGTTTGTTTGTTTTTTTTTTTTGTTTGTTTTTTCCAATGTGGAAATATTTAAAGCTGCAGTACTCTATTAATTACACACACGTATAAATATATATATATATATATATATATATATATATATATATATATATACGTGTGTGTGTGTGTGTGTGTGTGTGTGTGTGTGTGTGTTAGTCTGATCACTGCATGCTAGGCACATAAGAATATAGTAGCTAACATAATGATTGCATATGTTAATCACAATTAAAAAATAAATAAATAAATAAAATAAAATTAAGGCAGACAAATATACAGTGACAACAATGTAATCCAAAAATTTTAGATTTCAGAGTACATTTTTGAGTGACATGAATTTATAAGAGCATCATGAGTTTAGTTGTGCTTAGAATGACAGACACTGTGAATCCAGTCTCAAAATGTTTTTTGAGACCTCGTTCAGGAACAGATATGTGGTGTGACAGGCATCCAAATCACTGTTTACATCTGTGAAGGCCAAGCATGTGATTGAATCTCAGGCGTACGCCTGAGGCTCTGTCACAGGTTTTGGCTTTGGTTTGGGACAGTGATGCTACTGAATGACTCTATCAAGTGTCCTCAGCCAGGTTATTATACCAGACAGAGCTGCAGTTCATTCTAAATCACAAACAAAAATAAATAAATAAATAAATTGAACACTGATAGTGACACAACATGTAAAGTTTTTCTCTCAGTCTTTTTTTCAAAAGCCTTATCAAGTACAAATACATAAATCCTTATCAAGTACAAATACATGAATAAGACTATCTACATTTTAAGTTACCTCACAGGCACAACACTCTTTAACCCCATTGAGCTAAGACTTAGCAACAGCCTTCACAAGTGTCTCTTGAGATTATGTTTCAAGAATTGCCCCCACGGTTCTGCTGAGTGATTACACAATGAAAGAGATTGACCAAGAAGAAGTAGATAGGGTCAGTTGTTGACTCTTTTGAGATCAAATTGTGGGATATGCTTTTGGTGTTAAAGGGTGACTCCCTCACATGGCTCAGACCTTCTAATGCTGCTATAAGCCCTCAAAGCGCAGTCTTAATCTCCTTAGCTCTTCATGTGAGACGCTCAAACACAGAGCCAGCCAGGGTGTTGAGAAGATACAGTACAAGAACAGAGAAATGACAGCCAGAGGCAAACACATTCCCAATGAGAGTTCTTAAAGCAGTTACATTAAAATAATACTAAACATTGAGAAGAAAAAGAATGAATATATACACATATATATATATATATATATACACACACAAACATTTATACATACCTACAGGGCTTTGTAGTAACTGATTACATGTAATCTGGATTCAGTAATCAGATTACAAAAATTATGTACTTGTAATTAGATTAAATTACATTTCAAAATACTCGTAATCAGACTACAGTTACTTGTATATGTATTTCATGACTACATATTACTACAGTAGCAATAAATTAATCATAATTTATTGATTCTCTCTAATTCCTCTTTTTGATCTTTTAAAGTTTTTGATCTTTTAAAGTTTTCCTTGCTAAAATAGCCTACCACTTATATGCATTCAGACCGATCTTTGTGTGAATCTCAAAGATCAGTCCACTAAGTTCACACAAAGATCAGTCATTATTCAAGGGATGACGCAGCATTTAACCTGATTTACAAAAACCATTTCAGGTTTAAGAAGCGTTTCAATATTGCATCAACTACTAATTAAAACTAATACTAACTGATTTTTATTTTAGTTATAACTTTTAGTTGGCCTTCTTTGGAAGGCTATTAAAAGTCTTCCAAACACATTAAAATACATAAATTCATTAAATGTTTTCTCATCCGATCTTCTTTCACCTAATACTTAAAGTACCCCTGAGATTTTAAAATTAATATTTATATTTTGATAATTAAGTATCACATTTGCAAGTTCATTGGTTCTCTGACGTTGGTTAATAGATTAATTATCTATTTTAATTTAACATTTGACTATGATTTAATTAATTACTAGTTCCCCTTCAGGAACTCGAACGCTTTGGGAACGCCTTTAAGCAAGACCATGCTCTGTAACACATGTGCAAACAATCCAATCTGTGGAAAACTGCGGTCATGGGGATCACAAGTGGATCTTGTGAAGGGCTTGAAGATGGCTTGTCCCTTTCTTCAGCCTCACCCACCAGATCCAGTGCTCTTTCTGGTTCGGAAGCATGCTCAGCGGTTTCTTCCCACTAGGAAGAGTGCTCGACGCTCCACGTCTCATCCTCCGAGGAGGTGGATGTGGAGACGCTCGAGGAGGCTGGAGATTCGCCCTCCCAGCCCATCCAGTATGAGGGGCTAGTGGAGGTGGTGACTTGTGCGGTGACCCAGCTCAAGCTTGACTGGCCAGATCAGCAGCAATCTGAGCACTCAAAAAGCAAGCGTTCAACACTTGCGCCCTAAGTCACTGCCTCTACACCAGGGCTTGTCGTTCTTCACCAATGATCTCACACACTGAATTGTCGAGATCATGGGGAAATCCATATTCGGCCTGTGTTTTTACTCCCTCCACCACTTTTTACAGCAATGTGGTGGGGACTAGGAAGCATAGTTATGAGGTGATGCCCAGGGTTGAACAGATGCTCGCAAGCTATCTATCTGAATGAGGGTGAGGAAGTGAATTCCAACTACATCAAAGAACTGCGTTGGGCCACTGATCTGCCTCTCCATGCCACCAGAGAGACCGCCAGAGCCATTGGCCAGTCTATGGCAGCCTTGGTGGCTGCAGAGATGCAGGCGCACTTTTGGTTGATCCTGTCGGATGTTAAAGAGTGTTACAGGGTCTTCATTTGGGACGCGGCTCAGACCCTCTAGGGAAGACCGGTACCCATCTCTCCTCAGTGCCCTTAGGAGATCGTTCTGTTATCCCTGCCACCACTGGTACTTCAGGGTGCAGCGGTGTGCCCGCCTGAAGGTGTGCGGTACTAGGAAGCTTTCTACCTCCAATGAGGTCTTTAAATGACTAGGTCAGTGGTTCCCTGCCAGTTTGCTGTTTCAGGGCAATGATCTAGCTCCTCTAGTAACACTAGAGGCCGGTCTCAAGAAACTGATACCCTTAGTAAAGCGCCTGCTAAAACTACTGGGTCCTGCACACTATAGAAAAGGCTTAGAATCCTGTTGTTCTCCTGCCTCCTTTTCATGGGGTCTTTTCCAGCTTGGAGGCCCCCCTTGCAGGTTCTGGTCATGGAACAAGAAGTCCCTCCTCTTGACAGAGAGTCCGGGTTCTACAGCCAGTACTTCACTGTTCAGAAGAAGGATGAGCAGACAGCCTGTTAAAGGGCGGGGGAGACCCCACCTGGATTAGTGGCACTCATTTGGAGGAAGTTTGGCCAGTCTTAAGTGGACTTGTTGCAACCGGTTGCCACAGAGTTGGCCCACTCCACCTTTAGTATGTGGTGGCTATAGCTGGGAAGATACCCTCCCCGATTGCATGTTTCCTCCACGGTGTGCTGAGGCTGTATGAAATCGTGTCCCTATGGGGCACCTGGCCATGGCGTGAGACTATCAGTATTTCGACACTAGCTGTCTTCCTTCTGTCCATCCCTTTACTGAAGAGAGTTGGCGACTTTCGGGCCTTTCAGTGGCCCTTTCTCTTGGACTTGTGACTGGTATGGCCAGGCTTTTTCTGGTACCCCTTCCAGGAAACATGCCTAGTGCCCTCATTTTGCCACACCCTATAGTACCTCAGGCCTCTTCCCTTCCGGCCAGTAGAAGCTTGCTGAATGTGTCCAGTGTGAGCACACTAGGTGAAGTCTCTAGGTTAAGTATGTAACCCTAGTTCCCTGAGGTAACAAGACACTGTGTCGAGTAGCCATACTTGTAGCATGCCTGCTGTGCTTACTTCTCTGTTCAGAAGCTGCCGGCAGCACTTACCTCATGTGTTTTAAAGCTTCCTGGTCTCTAAGTCACCCGCCCGTGAGGTCGTGCTTCTCCACTGGATTGTTTGCACATGTTTCAGAATGCATTTCCAAAACATTCGATGCAGCATCTCTTTCCTTCTGGAAACTAGGTTACATATGTAACCTAGAGACGTTTTACAACTCATAAACCCATTGCTGTTCCTTCACAGACACCAGTTTGGGAAACCTTTACATAATATAATATTAAATACACTTTATGTTCTTAATAACAACAAATATATGTTCTTACTCTTTGTATTTGTATGTCAATATGGTACAATATTATTCTATTTAAATTAATGTGATAAGATGTCAAAAGTAATCTAAAAGTAGTCTGTTAATTTGGAATCAGATTACAATTTGTAAGTAATCTGCCCAGCTCTGTATATCTATGTACAGTACATATATATGTATGTATATATAATTTAGGTATTTCTGAGCACCAAATCCAACCTTGCCCTAAACCTAATTATTTCTCAATTTAAAACAACATAAAAAATATATAACGGTCACTATTCAAAAAGTCAATTGTTCAACCTTCTAAGGTTAAAAAAACTGCTTTGTGTGAATCCATGTGAGTCAATCCGTTTAATCCAAGTCTTGAGAAAAGATATGATCATTTTATTATGATGAGTAGATTTGATTTAGTCTTTTATTCACATATTAACAAACATAAAGCAACAAATCACATATGGTAAACACAGGAGCTTGTACATGAGTCACATGCTAGAAAAATTGCATACTATCTCTGTTCTCGTGCTTATGCATGTGTTTATGTATGTAAGTATAAAAAGAATATGAAAGTATAAATATACTGTACATCAAACTCATTTATACTTTTACAAATGTAAAGAAAGTAAAGAATTAAATATGTCTTGATCTGGTGCATAATGCACATAAAATAACAACATAGCACTTTTTTGTCAATAAATTGATGCTTGGTGTACCTTTAATATCTTAATAGTGCTGTAGTTTTTGATGCTTTTGCATGGTTCCTCAGTAATTCCACTGAGGAAAAAAAATTCTGAATGTGCCTGTATGCTTCTGTGTACAGAAACGTTAAGAGCATGCAAGTAACCTTGAAACGATGTCACAGTCTAAATATGAACCCAGAGAAAGAAAAAAAGAAAAAAGGACCAGGAATAGGGGCACACAAGGCTAAAATTTTGGGAGTGGGATATGCTTGTCTTTGCACCAGAATGTTTCACTTCTTAGAAAACACTGCTCAGCATTTTGCTCAAGTAAACACTGTTTAATAGCAATAACAGTCTGCACTGGCTCAAGCCAAAAAAAAAAAAATCATGATTTTTCTCCAATACATCATATGCCACATCATCCTTGTGCTCAGCATGACAAGTGTTATGTGACTGCATGTCATTTGCATAAAAGTTTTATTACTTTTCTCTCTTTTGAGTACGCATATGAAACTGTTTCATACGGAACTCCCTAAATAAATGCTTCATTCAACAAAGGATAGAAGTGACTTTGACGTCCTATTTCTTTTTAAGTATGCTTCCACATAACCTAACTCACAGTGCCACACTTGCCACTTTTCCGGGAGAAATGCTGTTTTAGGCATCCAAGTGTAAAGAAACAAGAAAAGAATGAGGAAGGCGAGTCACCCTCCTTTTTTGAATAGCAATGATATGGGCTCCTTTGTTCACCATTCCACAGAAGCACTTTTTCAAATCTCATTTTGGACTGCAGTGATAGATGAGAGCAGTCAAGCGAAAACACCTTCTCCCCTGGGATACTGGATCGCTATCAAAACCGTCAAACCCACTATCATGTCAATCTAGTTTTAAGCATGTGCATATGTTTAATTTCTTTGTCAATGACTGACAACAGCGCTTTCTTGTTGGTGAAGATATAGAGGTGCATTTACTAAACAGTTTATCACTTTAGTCATTCCTATTGTTGTGAAAAAAAAAAAAATGTTTGCATGTCAATAAAAATACCTAATTCACACAACATGCATGCAGCAATTATTTTTGTTTTAATGTAAAACCCTAACAGAGACTTTACTTTTTTTTATTTACAGGTCCTTCTCAAAAAATTAGCATATTGTGATAAAGTTCATTATTTTCTGTAATGTACTGATAAACATTAGACTTTCATATATTTTAGATTCATTACACACAACTGAAGTAGTTCAAGCCTTTTTTTTTGTTTTAATATTGATGATTTTGGCATACAGCTCATGAAAACGTCTCGGTTACGAAGGTAACCCTCGTTCCCCGAAGGAGGGAACGGAGACGTTACGTCAATGACGTAATATTGGGGATCGGCTACGAGACCCTATCACCTCTGAGCTAAAGAGAAAAAGCCAATGACAATTGGCGAGTGGAATTTGCATGCCGCGCCACTCCCCCGGACATACAGGTATATAAGATGGCGGCGTGCATCCACTCATTCAGATTTGCTGAGGAGCCGAGCCGCAACCCGGCTTCAGCGCAGTCCAGGATTGTGGCAGGAGGACGTAACGTCTCCGTTCCCTCCTTCGGGGAACGAGGGTTACCTTCGTAACCGAGACGTTCCCCCTCAGTCGTTCTCTACAACGTTACGTCAATGACGTAATATTGGGGACCTCTGGAAAACGCCACAATCCTGAACTGCGTTACGCAGCCGAGACCCAATGCCGGCAGGCAAGCATGTCGGAACAAAGGGCTCAATGCGTAACCGTCCCAACGCCCTGTAGACCACGTGGTGGCCCACCAGGGGTGCCAAGTTTTGAAGCAGCCGTTGGGGGGCGGAGCACAATGACGGTTAAGTCATGTGGAAGCTTTAGAAGTAAGTCTAACTAGACTGGGGAAACACGGAAGGTTCCGTGGAGATACTGAGACATGATGCCACAACCGGAGGGGGGTGAAGGAGGCCCCGCTCCGGAGCACAGTATGGACTACTCCGTCTAGTCCAGTACTGCGGGGCAAGGAGGACCCAGAGTTCAGCCGTGGGAACAACTGGGAGAATAGCGCACGGATCCGAGAGGAGTGGCGCAGCAAGCCGACACCTGAGCCGTCCTCCCGCAAATTACCTGATGTTACCCAACACACGGGAGGACACTGGCTCAACGCGGAGGTTGTAGAACCGCGCAAAGGTATTGGGTGTCGCCCAGCCCGCAGCTCTACAGATGTCTGCTAGAGAGGCACCGTGCGCCAGCGCATAGGAGGAGGCCACACTCCGGGTGGAGTGGGCTCTCACTCCCAGGGGGCACGGCTCACCTTGGGCTTCATACGCCAAGGTGATGGCATCAGCTACCCAGTGAGCCAACCTCTGTTTGGAGACAGCATTCCCCTTCTGCTGTCCCCCGAAGCAGACAAAGAGCTGCTCGGAGCGTCTGAAGCTCCGGGTGCGGTCCACGTAGACGTGCAGGGCACGGACGGGACACAGCAACTCCAAGGCCGGGTCTGCCTCCTCCTGGGGCAGAGCTTGCAGGTTCACCACCTGATCTCGGAAGGGAGTAGTGGGAACCTTGGGCACGTAGCCTGGCCGGGGTCTCAGGATGACGTGAGAGTAACCTGGCCCGAACTCTAAGCACGCTTCGTTGACCGAAAATGCATGCAGGTCCCCTACCCTCTTGATGGAGGCCAGCGCAGTCAGGAGTGAAGTCTTGAGTGACAAGAACTTCAGCTCGACTGAACTGAGCGGCTCGAAGGGAGCTCCCCGAAGGCCCTGAAGGACCACGGAGAGATCCCAAGAGGGTACGAGGTGCGGTCTAGGAGGGTTAATCCTTCTCGCACCTCGAAGGAACCTGATGATCAGGTGATGCTTTCCCAGAGATGACACATCTACTGCATCGTGGTATGTCGCAATGGCTGCGACATACACTTTCAAAGTGAAAGGGGACAGTCTCCCTTCCAACTTCTCTTGCAGGAAGGAAAGCACCACTCCGACCGAGCACTTCCGTGGGTCCTCTCGGCGAGAGGAACACCAATCAACGAAGAGACCCCACCTCAGGGCGTAGGCCTGCCTGGTAGAGGGGGCTCTAGCCTGAGTGATAGTGTCTATCACGGCCTGGGGGAGACCGGCGAGGTCTTCCGTGTCCCGTCCAGAAGCCACACGTGCAGGTTCCATAGATCGGGACGCGGGTGCCAAATCGTGCCGTCCCCCTGAGAAAGAAGGTCCTTCCTCAGGGGAATCTTCCAGGGAGGGACTGTCGCGAGGAGCATGAGGTCGGCGAACCAGGTCCGGGTGGGCCAGAACGGCGCAACCAGCAGGACCTGCTCCTCGTCCTCCCTGATCTTGCACAGGGTCTGTGCAAGGAGGCTCACTGGGGGAAAGGCGTACTTGAGGAGGCCCCACGGCCAGCTGTGTGCCAGGGCGTCCCTGCCGAGGGGGGCCTGAGTCAGGGAGAAAAAGAGCTGGCAGTGGGAGGATTCTGGGGAGGCGAACAGGTCTACCTGAGCTTCCCCGAATCGACTCCAGATGAGCTGGACCGTCTGGGGATGGAGTCGCCATTCTCCAGGGAGAGTAAGCTGTCGTGAGAGCACATCGGCTGCACGATTCAGTTCTCCTGGAATGTGAACGGCCCGCAGCGATTTGAGCCGCGTGTGACTCCAGAGGAGGAGATGGCGGGCGAGCTGCGACAGGCGACGGGAGCGCAGACCACCCTGACGGTTGATGTACGCTACGGTCGCTGTATTGTCCGTGCGGACAAGCACGTGCTTGTGGCGCAGCAGCGGCAGAAACCGCCGGAGCGCCAGAAACACGGCTAGCAGCTCGAGGCAATTGATGTGCCACTGCAGTCGAGGTCCTGTCCAGGAGCCCGAGGCTGTCTGCCTGTTGCACACGGCACCCCAGCCCGTCGAGGAGGCATCTGTGTTGACTACAACATGCCTCGACACCTGTCCCAAGGGCACGCCGGCCCGTAGGAAAGCAGGGTCTGACCAAGGGCTGAAGAGGCGGCGACACTCCGGGGTAACGCCGACCCGGAACGTGCCGCGGTGCCATGTCCATCTCGGGACTCGGTCGTGTAGCCAGCGCTGAAGCGGTCTCATATGAAGCAGCCCGAGCGGCGTAACTGCGGCTGCGGCTGTCATATGCCCCAGGAGCCTCTGGAAAGTTTTGAGAGGGACCGCCGTCTTGTGCCTGAAGAGTTTCAGACAATTCAGCACCGACTGGACGCGCTCGTTGGTGAGGCGTGCTGTCATGGAGACCGAGTCCAACTCCATACCGAGAAAAGAGATGCTCTGCACGGGGGAGAGCTTGCTCTTCTCCCAGTTGACCCGAAGCCCCAAATGGCTGAGGTGCTGTAACACCAGGTCCCTGTGTTCGCACAACAGATCTCGCGAGTGAGCCAGAATGAGCCAGTCGTCGAGATAGTTGAGGATTCGGATGCCCTTCCGCCATAGGGGAGATAGGGCACCTTCCACGACCTTGGTAAAGACGCGGGGGGACAGGGACAGGCCAAAGGGGAGGACTTTGTACTGATACGCCCGACCCTCGAAAGCAAACCGAAGAAACGGTCTGTGTCGAGGTAAAATCGAGACATGAAAGTACGCGTCCTTCAGGTCGATGGCTGCAAACCAATCCTGGTGTCGTACGCATGACAGTATGCGCTTCGAGGTAAGCATCTTGAACGGTAGCCTGTGAAGGGACCGGTTCAGCACTCGAAGGTCCAGGATCGGTCGCAACCCACCTCCTTTCTTGGGCACGATGAAATAAGGGCTGTAGAACCCCGATTTCATCTCGGCTGGAGGGACAGGCTCGATCGCGTCCTTCGCCAGGAGGACCGCAATCTCCGCCCGAAGAACAGAGGCATGGGTGTCCGAGTGGACAGAGGTGGAACGGATGCCTCTGAACTTGGGCGGTCGCCTCACGAACTGAATCGCGTAGCCGAGCCGTACTGTTCGGATCAACCAAGGGGACGGGCTGGGGAGCGCTAACCAGGCTCCCAGCCTGCGTGCCAGTGGGACCAGGGGAACAGTAACTGGCGTGCCAGAGGTGGGGCAGCCGGGGGAGGGAAGGGGAAGGGGACTCAACCCAGAAGGCGGGGCGTTCTGGAGGAGAGTGGTGCTGCACGGGGCAGCTCTTACCTTCCCGGGTTCCCGCGCTGGCGAATTCAGGCTCCGAGTCCGAGGAGGCAGGGCGTCGCTCAGGAACGAGACTCGGGGCACTGGGCCCAGAGATGAAGGAAATTGCTCTTTTTGTGAATATGTGGGTACCACTGACCCGGGGGTCAGTGGCAGCAGCGATGGCTTCCGGCCCCGGCCCTCCCCCGGGGCTGGGGGGACTGATGTCGTTGTCCCCCGAAGAGCAAACGTCCTCATCTCTGGGTTGCCCGTGTCAGGGCCGCTTCGCGGTCTTGCGGGTGGTTTTGGCGGGCCGCTGAGGGACGGGCTGCGCCGCCTTCCTGCAGGTGGCTCTACGCCCAGGCTGAGGCGATCTCACCTCAGCCGATGGTGCAGGGGGCGGAGCAGAAGCCGCAGCCGCAGGGGGGCGCCCTCGGCGACGAGCAGCCGGAGGCTTGGCACTCGATGGCTTGGTGGAACCCCGTCGAGGCAAGATGTGGCTTATGGCCTCCGACTGCTTCTGGACTGCCGAGAACTGCTGAGCGAAGTCCTCGACAGTGTCGCCGAAGAGGCCGACCTGGGAGACGGGTGCGTCGAGAAAGCGAGCTTTGTCGACGTCAGCCATCTGCGCCAGGTTCAGCCAGAGATGGCGCTCCTGGACTACCATGGTAGACATCACCTGACTGTTACCTTGGTCGCCCGTAGGGCGAAGTCGGTAGCCGAGCGCAGCTCCTGCATCAACCTGCGGTCAGAACTACCCTCGTGCAGTTCTTTCAGTGCTTTGGCCTGATATACTTGCAGGGTGGCCATCGCATGCAAGGCAGAGGCAGCCTGGCCCGCGGCATTGTAAGCCTTCGCGACGAGAGCCGACGAAAGCTTACACGCCTTGGACGGGAGACGCGGACGATCCCGCCAGGTGGCGGCGTTTTGCGGGCACAGGTGCACCGCAACCGCACGCTCCACCTGGGGGACATCCACGTACCCCCTGGCTGCCCCGCCATCGAGGGTAGTGAGGAGGGAGGAGCCCTGACGTGTACGAGCCGAATAAGGGGCCTTCCACGTCTTAGTGAGCTCCTCATGCACCTCGGGAAAGAAAGGTACTGGGGCGGAGCGAGGTTGAACGTCACTACGCGCACCCAGATACCAATCGTCAAGCCGCGAGCGCTCGGGTGAAGGTGCCTTCGACACCTCCAGGCCGATGCTCACGGCTGCCCGATGGAGCATGGCTGCCAGTTCGGCGTCCGCCTCCGATTGAGCAGCCACCGCGGCGGGGGGCTGCTCAGTGGAAGTTTCCGCCTCAGCCGGCATAAGCCCCCCCTCTGATGGTGTGATCGACATTCTATCCTCCTCGGGAGCGCCAAAAGTAACACTAGGCTCGTTTTCAGACGAGCGAGTGCTGAGTTTTGGCATCTCCACGGAACCACGCTTTGAGGGACCGGACTTCCGCGGGGGTTTTAAACCCGACGGAAGATTCGGCACTGTCACCCTCAGATCACCCTCACCTCTAACCAATGCAGCCGAGGAGCCAGGACGGCCCGCCGAACTGGAAGGGGTAGAGGATGAGGGGCGCCATCTCGCGAACGAGAGGCGCGATCTCAGCGTGGCCATGGTCATGCGCTCGCAATGAGCGCATGAACCATCCACAAACGCCGCCTCAGCGTGTTCTCGGCCCAGGCACGAGAGGCAGCGTTCGTGGCCGTCATTGGAGGACAAAAAGCCACCACATCCAGAAGCACACGGTCGGACAGTCATCTCGGAAGATGCTATCAACGACCGTGTAAGAAAATTTGCTCTTTTAGATCGGCGTGCCCCAGGGAAGGCAACAGCCAGAAATCGCTGGGATGGCACAGATGCCGGCAGCGCCGGTAACACGATAGAGCACAGGAAAACAGGAGCAGGAACAGTTGAGTCGTTCTCTCCGTGTCGTATTCTCTTCTCAGCAGCTCACACAGGCGAGGCTCCGAAGCAGAAATCTGAATGAGTGGATGCACGCCGCTATCTTATATACCCGTATGTCCGGGGGAGTGGCGCGGCATGCAAATTCCACTCGCCAATTGTCATTGGCTTTTTCTCTTTAGCTCAGAGGTGATAGGGTCTCGTAGCCGATCCCCAATATTACGTCATTGACGTAACGTCGTAGAGAACGACTGAGGGGGAACCCAAAATTCCTATCTCAAAAAATTAGCATATTTCATCCGACCAATAAAAGAAAAGTGTTTTTAATACAAAAAAAGTCAACCTTCAAATAATTATGTTCAGTTATGCACTCAATACTTGGTCGGGAATCCTTTTGCAGAAATGACTGCTTCAATGCGGCGTGGCATGGAGGCAATCAGCCTGTGGCACTGCTGAGGTGTTATGGAGGCCCAGGATGCTTCGATAGCGGCCTTAAGCTCATCCAGAGTGTTGGGTCTTGCGTCTCTCAACTTTCTCTTCACAATATCCCACAGATTCTCTATGGGGTTCAGGTCAGGAGAGTTGGCAGGCCAATTGAGCACAGTAATACCATGGTCAGTAAACCATTTACCAGTGGTTTTGGCACTGTGAGCAGGTGCCAGGTCGTGCTGAAAAATGAAATCTTCATCTCCATAAAGCTTTTCAGCAGATGGAAGCATGAAGTGCTCCAAAATCTCCTGATAGCTAGCTGCATTGACCCTGCCCTTGATAAAACACAGTGGACCAACACCAGCAGCTGACATGGCACCCCAGACCATCACTGACTGTGGGTACTTGACACTGGACTTCAGGCATTTTGGCATTCCCAGTCTTCCTCCAGACTCTGGCACCTTGATTTCCGAATGACATGCAAAATTTGCTTTCATCCGAAAAAAGTACTTTGGACCACTGAGCAACAGTCCAGTGCTGCTTCTCTGTAGCCCAGGTCAGGCGCTTCTGCCGCTGTTTCTGGTTCAAAAGTGGCTTGACCTGGGGAATGCGGCACCTGTAGCCCATTTCCTGCACACGCCTGTACACGGTGGCTCTGGATGTTTCTACTCCATACTCAGTCCACTGCTTCCGCAGCTCCCCCTCTCGTTGTGCAGCGTTTTCTGCCACACTTTTTCCTTCCCACAGACTTCCCACTGAGGTGCCTTGATACAGCACTCTGGGAACAGCCTATTCGTTCAGAAATTTCTTTCTGTGTCTTACCCTCTTGCTTGAGGGTGTCAGTGATGGCCTTCTGGACAGCAGTCAGGTCGGCAGTCTAACCCATGATTGCGGTTTTGAGTAATGAACCAGGCTGGGAGTTTTTAAAAGCCTCAGGAATCTTTTGCAGGTATTTAGAGTTAATTAGTTGATTCAGATGATTAGGTTAATAGCTCGTTTAGAGAACCTTTTCATGATATGCTAATTTTTTGAGATAGGAATTTTGGGTTTTCATGAGCTGTATGCCAAAATCATCAATATTAAAACAAAAAAAAAGGCTTGAACTACTTCAGTTGTGTGTAATGAATCTAAAATATATGAAAGTCTAATGTTTATCAGTACATTACAGAAAATAATGAACTTTATCACAATATGCTAATTTTTTGAGAAGGACCTGTATTTATTTTATTTTTATTTTTTTTAAGAATTTCTAGAGTTGCACATAATGATGGACTTGGCATCATAGAGGATTATGAAAATACAGTAATTCACCTTGGTTTTCATTAAACTATTTTATGTGACTGCTATGATTACAAGCTGAAGAACCCTTTTCTGGTACAGTTTAGAACCATTTTTTTAAGAGTGTGCTACGGTAACAAACAAACAAGTAAAAAGAAAAACATAAAAAAAAAAAAATGAAATAAACTAAAACTAAGATATTGCTAAGCCTAAACATGTTTGATATTTACAATTTGAGTTTGGGCACAGTCCGTCTTGATCAGAAACAGCTGAATAATCATAATGACACCACACAATAGAGGATTTTTTTGGCCCAAAAAAAAAATAAATAAAAAATAATTGGGCCCACACCCCCAATCGCTTGAGGGCAAATAGGGTTTAAAATCTCCCTTAAAATCTTCTAGTGTGTGGCCAGACTTAAGTGGAAAAAACAAGTCCAAAGATGTTTATAATAGCTGAATCTGTCAACACATCAGAGATGCCCTAAAGGTATACCTTATCACAGTAGTTTGCTGAGGCTTCCATAATCTAGAACTCTGAACCAGTCTGCAAGAATCCATGCAGTGGAACTGCACAGTGAAAATTGTGTTCATCATAGATTTTTTGTCCATGTTTTTGCCATTATGTGACTAGCATTATTCCTGTGCAGAACTGTGTATAAAACAATGCAGACAGCTCATTTAAGTGACCCTATCAGAGGGCACAGTTCATTTTTAGTAAATTCCCCTCTAGTAGTTTACTTGTTTGTTTACTATTCTCTAAGAAAAAAAGAAAAACAATTGCATAAAAGGCTGCTCATGACAAAGAAGAAAATATATCGGAGATGAAGATAATCACACAAACACAGAGTAAGAAAGAATGATAGCGGAGATGGAAGATAATACTATTTTCACCTATTGCAGCCTTGCCTTAATATTGTAGGGGGGTTATGGCTGACACGCATAGTGGAAAATAAATTGAGACTGGAGAAATGCTGTGAAAGCCAGCGATAGAAGCGTTAGTGAAGACTCCAAATATTAGCCACCTGTTCAAATAATGGCTTTCCAAGTTGTCTTTCCACATCTGTTTTCTGAGACTCGTCAGAATCTGAAATTAGATTAATCAGGAAGTTCCTCAATGAATCCAAATCACATTTGAAACAAAGCAAGCTGGCAGAAACCAGTAGAAATTTTGTTCAAGGTTATATTTTTGCCCTTTCTTGCCAATTAATAGACAGGGACAGTCAGAAAAAAGACTGGAAACAGTGCGGGCTTAGAACGCAAACCAGATTTGAACACATGCACAGCCCACTAAGAATGTTTTTGAAAACCTGTATATGATGTAAGACAACAAAATTATTGTTGTATATAAAATTTGGTGAGCTACATTTTTTTTTTTTTTTTTTATGTTTCAAAGTGCAAAAGTTTTGATGGGCCAAGTGAAGAAACAGGTGACACTATGTATCTGCACTGTAAGAAAGGAAACAATGAGACAATGGTGCCGGAGGATCTCCGCTGTCTTATGCTTGATATCACCTGGGAGAAATCATTATTCACGTCCCAATTCTGTCTCTTTATGTAGTTGTGGTTGTGCTTTTAATTTTGCAAAGCTTCAAGGCACCAATATTTTCACTTGTGCTGATATGACAACAGTCACTACTAAGAAACCTGTGCAATAGGAACAGAACTGTGTTGAATAATTGATTGCCTATGAAAGGATACTGCAATAACAATGCATTATTGAAAGGGTTAAGAATTTTCTGTTATTTTGCAAGGGCAAAAACATGCCAGTGTTACACAAACAGCAAAGCACGGTCTAAATTACATGGCCCATTAATTTTTGAAGGAAAATCATATAACTATGCTGCTAATTATTGCCACATCTCAGCCGTGTTCTTGGCCATGAGATAATTCAAAGCGTTTCCAATGATTTTCTGCAGACAAAAAAAAAAAAAAAATCACCAAATTTCTTACAGCAGCAAACTAAATAAAAGAGTGACACAAACAAAAATATATAAAAATCCAGTTATCCATGGTGAGCTAAATCATCCATTGGGAAACAAGCTTATTTAAATCAATCATATAACGTAGACTGACATATTGAGAAAGTGAGAGGTCAATCAATCAGTAATCTTGGTAATAACCATCCAGTAATAACAATATTTCTTTGAGAGCTTTCCAACACATCAAGAACATAAAGCTAACATTAATCATCTTCTCTGCTGGCCTTCCTGGCCTTTAACCCATTGTGTCAAGACCTAAAGATGGGGATGCTATGACCTAGATTTTACAATTGATTAAATTACATATTCATGACCCATGAGAAGATGGATCACCCATTTGTTTATTTATTTATTTAATATTGTCTCACAAGTAGCACATAAATGCAGATTAGGGGGTTGAGCCATGTAAACGTATTAGCAATGTAAATGCAATTTTTTCCACTTTTGCGGGAGGATTTCAAATAAAAGTGACTAAGGACTTCTAAGGTTCTTTTAAAGAACTTAATAAGATGTTTGGTGTCCAGAGAAGAGTTTATGCAAAGTATCACATTTTATTATTTTAAAGGAAGAGCATATGCTTGGCCCCCTTATGTGTTGTTGGACAAACATCAAAGCTTGGCCCATGGCCCAGCCTAAAATATGGTTAGAATTCATTACACTTCTTCATACTAGCAAACAACCCTTCTAGGCTCCTACAGGGGAACTGACCCTGCAATTAAAGAGAGTTATTTTGGATGCAAAGTGTGTGCCAAAATAACAAGTGCATCAACAGCTCAGGGGTCAGTTATATGTAAGACTGTAAATATGTAACCAGTGCTGTAAATGTGAGTGTATGTGATTAGATCAGATCTGTTTGGGGTTATAGTGCATCTGCCCCAGCTGCGGTTCAGCTGCGATGACAGCTCTGTGAGATAATTCCATCTTCACAGTTTTCTGCTTCAACAGACCTGTCAAAATGACAGAATGACCCAGCCAGTGCTGACAAAAATGAAATAGCAGTCTAATGGTGATCAAGTCAATAAAATTGCAATGTGTTTCTTTAATGACACATTTATTAATATTTTGCAAGGTATTTTACAGTAAAATCCCAAAATAACCACAAATTTTACACCTGAAGAATACTAAATATAAGACTATTTCTTTGACAATTTATTTAATATTACTCTTTAAGCCATTATTTCAAAGAAATGCAGGAAAAGAGCAGACATATATCTTGCCCTTCTGAAAGCACTGTCTACATATAACCAGATATGAGACAGCAACAAAGACAAATTGGCTATACTGATGTCTCTCAGTGCCAGTGGAATAGAACTTTTCAGTTCACAAAAAAAAAAAAATAAAAAAATAAATAAATAAATAAATAAATAAAAAATGTTGTCATGCATCAATTATGCAGCTTTGTTTTAGCTAACCATCTGCTTCCAGCAGCTCAACTGTACAACTACTTGAGAGCTCCCTAATGGTCTAAGGTTTTAGGCAGAAAATGGTTAAGAAAAATGGTTAAGAATCGTCTAAGCAAAAAACAATGTCTTGAATTTACATCATCAAGTCCTCAAAATTGTTTTTGCCAGTATCACAAAGGATGTCTGTATTAAATATTTTAACTATTAGTATACTCATGCAAATTTGGAACAAAATAAGTTTTTTTTTTGTTTGTTTGTTTGTTTGTTTTTTTGGATTAAATAACTCATGACAGCATCTATCAATTGGCTCAATTATTCTGATCATAAAGACACAAATCCCGTGGGTACTCTATGGCTCCTATGGAAAAGCACAAGATATTCCCCATTCATTTTAACCAAAAATCAACTGGAGGTTCCCAATTAGAGACGTTCCCAATCAAGACTATTGTTCTAGTACAGTGGTTCTCAAAGTGTGATACAAGCACCACTAGTGGTACTCAGGCTCCCTCTAGTGGCACACTGAGGAATCACTAAATTAAATATAAATGAATGTTAAAATACAATATATTTACATTTAAACTTTATTATTATTATTATTATTATTATTATTTATTTATTTATTTATTTATTTTTATATACAAAGGCATAAAAAAACAAGACTGGAGTTTGCCAAAACTTATGTGACAAAACCACAATCCCTCTGGGAGAACGTACTGTGGACAGATGAGACAAAAGTAAAGCTTTTTGGTAAAGGACATCATGGCACTGTTTACAGAAAGAAATTAGGTCTTCTGGCACTGGATGCCTTGACTGTGTGAACAGTAGGGGTGTCGATATAGTACATTTTAGATACAGCAAAAATAAATAAATGCCAGAAAAAATTTCCTTGATTTTTACACATTTTTTATAACGTCATAAAGTATGCATCTCAGATCAGTGGCAGGAGTCGGATTTCATTTATCACATGAGGAGAGTGAGTCAAACTGACCAGTGAGGTGAGAAAAACAAGCAGTTGGCAAAATATTTTGTTTCAAAAGTACAAAAGCACCAGCTTTAAAAATATTTTAGACTTTTGCTGTTTATCTAAGATGATTTTGGAAGCTTCCAACATTTTCTGATCTCCAGTGGTTTATATTTAAACTTTGTGTAAGTTATTTGTTATGTTATATTAGGCCTATTTGTATTTGGTTTGTTAATACATTAATCATTCTATGTTTAAGTGAGTTTGCTGTACTGTTTTGCCAATTCAATCAATTGATGTTGAATTGGCGCTAATTCCAAAGTGTAAGCAAAATGTGCACAGGCATTTACAAGCTATTTAAAAATTAATAAAAGCAAGAAAAAGAAGGAAAATTCTAACGAACTTCCTCACCGTCACAACCCTCCTGGAGTATTGTGTTTTTCTTTAGGAGTGGGAGGGACAGGAGGCTGCTTTGTTGAGTACAGTGGCACTGAGAACATTATATGTCACACACTGTAATGTCTTTTATTTCCCAAATGTAATAGGATTAGTCCAACGAATTTAAACGTTTGGTTTGTAATGCGTACTGAAACGAAAGTTTCGTACCGAACAGTTCAATGTGAATATGTGTATCGTTACACCCCAGTGAACTATATCATGAAATCTGATGATTACCAAAGAATTTTGGGGTGCAACGTAGTGGTCAGTGTCAGAAACCTGGGTCTCAAAACAGCAGTTTGGAGAAGGCATCTTTCAAATCTGAATGACCTGGAGCAGTTTGCAAAAGAAGAGTGGTCCAAAATTCCAGTAGAGGGGTGTAAGAAACTCATCCATGGTTACAGAAAGCATTTGATTTCAGTTATTTTTTTTCCAAAGGGGGTGCTACCAAATATTAAGTTAAGGGTGCCAATAATTTTGTCCAGTGCATTTTTGGGGTTCTGTGTGGAATTGTATCAGATTTGACTTTTCCTGGGTTTTTTTTGTATATTTGATTAGTGTGTGTGTGTGTGTGTGTGTGTGTGTGTGTGTGTGTGTGTGTTGTTCCAATGTAAACAAAAAAAAAAAAACATAATAAAATTATTTTAAATAAATTAAATAAATACATAAACGTCTTGGTTACATATAGTAATCCTCATTCCCTGATGGAGGGAACTGAGATGTTGTGTCGAAATGAAGACACTAAGGGTCACACTAAGGAGCCCGAACACCTTTGACAGCTTTGAGAAAAGGCCAATGAAATTGGGTGTGCAGAATTTGCATGGCTAGCCCCGCCCCGGTCATCCGGGTATAAGAGGGGGTAGCCAGCAGCTTCTCATTCGTTCTGTTCTGAGGAGCCGAGTTGTAACTCAACTACACTCAGAGGCAGTCCGAAGTTGTGGCGGGGGACACAATGTCTCCATTCCCTCCATCAGGGAACGAGGGTAACCATATGTAACCAAGATGTTCCTCTTCTGTCGTTCACTTTCGAAGTTGTGTTGAAATGAAGACACTAGGGGTCACAGTGGAAAACACCAGCACCTGCGTCACGAGTGTACGGAGTGCAATAATAACAGGTTAACGTGTTAGCTAAGTGCAACTCACCTCTAATTGACCTTTTCAATGCCCAAGAGCCTTCAGCCAGCCTTTCCTCACCTTTGGCTGAGTATCTTGGAGAACCATTGGGACAGTGGCTATTCCCCGTCAGGGGGAACGGACACTACGGAGATCACATTCTATCCAGAGGGATCCCCTTCCTGAGTAAGGATAGCTTGCTACCTGATCTCTGAAGGGAGTGGTGGCCACCTTGGGCACATATCCGGGCTAGGGTCTCAGGGTAATGTGAAAATTGGCCGGCCCAAATTCTAGGCACGATTCACTGATGGAGAGGGCTTGGAGGTCTCCCACTCTTCTTATAGAAGTAAGTGCAGTCAGGAGGGTCGTCTTTAGGGAGAGGGCACTGAGTTCGACTGACTAAAGGGACTCAAAGGGATCTAGCTGCAGGCAGATCCCAAGAGGGGACAAGGTGCGGTCTGACGGGGTTCAGCCTACGGGCACCTTTAAGGAATCGGATAACCAAGTCATGCTTCTCAACCGATCTGCCTTCCACCAGGTCGTGGTTAGCGGATATAGCGGCTAACTGGACCTTGAGTGTTGAAGCAGAAAGGTGCCTATCCAATCCTCCTTGGAGGAAGGAAAGCATTGATCTGATGCCACATCTCTGTGGGTCCTCCCCCTGGGTAGAACACCTGCCACCTGAGGTCGTACAGCCACCTAGTGGAGGGGGCTCTAGGCTGCAACAGAGTGTTTACCACTGCAGGAGTGAAATCTCTGAAATCCTCCTGGTCATGTCCAGGGACCATATGTGGAGGTTCCAGAGACCTTGTGCCCTTCCCCTGAGAAAGAAGGGAGCAATGGGGGAGAGGAGCACCAGCTCAGAGAATCAAATTCTGTTGGGCCAGCAGGGGGCCATGAGCAGAACTTGCTCTCTTTCCTCCCTGACTTTGCACAGGGTTTGTGCAATAAGGCTCATTGGGGGGAAAGCATACTTGAGAAGGCCCCTGGGCCAGCTGTGTGCCAGTGCATCTGTGTCGAGGGGAGCCCCGACACAGACCATACCACAACTGGCAGTGAGTGGTTTCTGACATGGCAAACAGGTCTACCTGAGCCTGGCCGAAATGACTCCAAATCAGCTGGACCGACTGGGGGTGAAGTCTCCACTCGCCCAGAAACGAAGTCTGTCAGGAAAGCGCATCGGCTACCCGATTGAGTTCGCCCGGAATGTAAGTGGCTTGTAGAGACTTGAGTCTGTGTTCACTCCAGAGGAGGAGATGGCAGGCTAGCTGTGACATGTGAAAGGAGCGTACACCGCCCAGGTGGTTGATGTAGGCCACTGTCGCAGTGTTGTCAGACCGGACTAACACATCAAACTCAGCGGCATGACTGCAGCTGAAGATGCCATGTGCCCCAGGAGCCTCTGAAATCATTTTAGGGGAACCATCGAGCTGCGTTTGAGGTTCTCTATGCAACTCAGCATAGGGAGAGCCGTGCATTAATAGCGACCGAGTCCAGTTGAACTGTGCAATGCTCTGCACTAGAACCATGTCCCTGTGTTTGGATACCAACTCCTGAGAGTGTGCTAGGATTAGCCAGGTAATTGAGGATGCGAAAACCCACTTGCCGAAGAGGGGCAAGGGCAGCCTCTGTGACTTTCGTAAAGACGTGGGGGGACAGGGAGAGCCCAAAGGGAAGAACCTTGTACTAAAATGCCCGTCCCTCAAAGGCAAACTGCAGGAATGGCTTTCTGCCTGGAGGACAGCAGCACTCTCATCCCGAACTGCGGTAGAGAGAAAGCCACTGAACCTGGGTGGGTGTTGTGCGCAATGAATAGCATAGCTGAGTCGAATGGTTCTGAAAAGCCAATGGAAGAGATTACGTAGATCAAGCCAAGCTTTTAAACTCTCCGCCAGCAGAAGAGGCCAGCCTGGGAAATGGGGGCGTCAAGAAAGCGGACCCTCATCTCCGCCAGATTTAGCCAAAGGTGGCACTCCTGGACCACCATAGTGGACATCGCCCTTCCCAGAGCTTGTGCTGTGACTTTCGTGGCCCGGAGGGTGTAGTCAGTCACCACAAAAGCTGTAAAAAAATCCTGCAAAAGCTCTGAGTTTGGGAACACCCTTGTGCAGCTCGCTTAGTACCTTGGCCTGGTAGTCCTGCAGGACGGCCATGGCATTAAGGGCGGACACAGCTTGCCGAGAAGCTGCATAAGCCTTCACCACGAGAATGGAGGAGAATATACAGGCCCTGGACAGTAGTTTCGGCGGTCCCCCCAGGTGGAGAGGGTGATCGCGGTGCATCTCTGCCCACAGACCGCCGCCACCTGGCGGGACCGCCGTATACCGTATACCCCCTCGCTGGACCCCCATCGAGGGTGGTGAGGGAGGAGGAGTTGGTATATCATGTTCTGGCTGAGAAAGGAGCCTTCCATGATTTTGTAAACTCTTCATGCACTTCCAGAAAGAAGGGCACTGGGTAGAAGGGTAGAATGCGGCCTGGAGCCACGCTCACCACCCAGATACCAATCATCCAACCTAGAACGCTCGGGATGAGGCGAAGAGTTCCACTCGAGACCGATCGCCTTGGCTGCCCATTCGAGCATGGCCTCCATTTGTGTCCGCAACTGACTGAGAGCCCGCCCCCATAGCAGCCATCTCAGCCAGAGCTTCAGCTTCTGATAGCTCAGGCCTAACCTCCGATGCTGCAGTTACTTCCTCTTCCCCAGCAGGAGCCCCGAATAACAAATCCAATCCGTACTAAGACGAATTTTCAAAGTCTTCCGGAAGCTTGATCGGAGACTACACAGGGCGAGTGGATCGCAGGGACTTGCCTGGGCGAAGAACTACTCGATCCCTGCCGTCCTACACCAACGCACGCCGCAGCGGCCTCATACCCGGAAGTAGAAGAACCAGAATGGGAAGCAGTTGGTGCAAGCCACGGCTTCTTCAAAAAGAATGCGGAAACACTGAAGACCTCTGGGAGAGGTAGAAACCACAACCAGAAGGACACGGATGGAAAGGCATTGTACAACACACAAACCAACCATGTCAGCTCTTTTAGAGAAATTTGCTCTTTTTATTGAAGTAATCTTCTCTTCAAGATCGCCGTCGAAGCACCCAGGGGACTCTCACTGCAGCAGGCTGAGAAGGAAGAGACCGCTGTCCGTGCCGTAGATCCAACGACTTTCTTCAAAAAATGCATTTTTGTCAGGCTCCGATGTATAGGTTTCTATGTAAGTAGTGATACTTCTGATTGGGCTATGGGTGGGATTTTAGCGAGTTTGAAGAAAAATTTTTGATGGACATATAATATGTGTCTAGAGCATTTACTCAGTATCATTATCTCATTTTTGACCGAGATGGCTTTTAGGGGGTTTTGCATCGGAACTCTTCATATACAGGTCCTTCTCAATAAATTAGCATATTGTGATGTGAATGCGGCACCTGTAGCCCATTTCCTGCACACGCCTGTACATGGTGGCTCTGGATGTTTCTACTCCAGACTCAGTCCACTGCTTCCGCAGGTCCCCCAAGGTCTGGAATCGGTCCTTCTCCACAATCTTCCTCAGGGTCCGGTCACCTCTTCTCGTTGTGCAGCGTTTTCTGCCACACTTTTTCCTTCCCACAGACCTCTTGCTTGAGGGTGTCAATGATGGCCTTCTGGACAGCAGTCAGGTCGGCAGTCTTACCCATGATTGCGGTTTTGAGTAATGAACCAGGCTGGGAGTTTTTAAAAGCCTCAGGAATCTTTTGCAGGTGTTTAGAGTTAATTAGTTGATTCAGATGATTAGGTTAATAGCTCGTTTAGAGAACCTTTTCATGATATGCTAATTTTTTGAGATAGGAATTTTGGGTTTTCATGAGCTGTATGCCAAAATCATCAATATTAAAACAATAAAAGGCTTGAACTACTTCGAGTTGTGTGTAATGAATCTAAAATATATGAAAGTCTAATGTTTATCAGTACATTACAGAAAATAATGAACTTTATCACAATATGCTAATTTTTTGAGAAGGACCTGTATATATATATATATATATATATATATATATATATATCTCTTATATTGAGCCCAGACTATAAACCTGATCTTGATTAAAGAGGTTCTAAGAGCTGAAAAAAAAATTAGTCGGCTGTTTCTTCACCAACGCTGTCCTCACTGTTAGATGAAGCCATTAAAATTAAGATAATGACATGAATAAAAAATCTTTAAAAAAAAAACGGTCCAAATAGTTAATAATTCATGAAGGCTTTATGCATACAGTAATTAGTAAGTACAATACAAGGTGATCTTTGAAACAGCGATTAAGTGCAGAAACCTTAGAATCAAAGGTTTTGCACAAAGCTGACTAGAAGCATGTTTTATTCATCAAATGTCATGCTCTATATGTACTTGCTCTTTGTTTTACGGATGTTGGGTTTACAGTCTCCCAGGGTTCCAAAGTCAGTGGTATGGTTAAGCAGACTGTAACCTTAAATCTAATGGCATTTCTGTGAAGCTTCTGTAACTTTACCCAGAATGCTTGTCATGAATCATTCTCCCGTGCAACCTTCCAAATCTGAGCACTGCTGCCATGGACAAGACTGACAGCAGTTCAGAAATAGAAAGTATATCAAATCCTCTGGAAACCAGAGATTTGGAGGTATCTGTTCTCCTTGTTTTCACTGAACATTCAGGTGAAACCATTCCCTGTTATAATGTCCTAAAAAAAGCTTTGGGTGAATGTGTGGACAGGGGCTTCAAAGAAACCACCGCCTCCTCATTGTTTGTTGAGTGCAAGCACAGTAAAGCACACTGGATCACGAAGGAAGCTCAGTGGGACAGAGCACTGAAAAGTAAACAAACACAGACCCCCTCCAAAGAGTTAGCATAGCGCCTGTGGCTACGCACTTCATGCCTACCGGCTGCTGCTCTAACTTGTCCCTCCCGTCACCTTGTCTGTATAAAGACAGGCACATTTGCTTGCGTGTCGGCATGCATAGACCTGGGCTCCCAGGTAAATCCTCCCTGAGCCCCGCTGATGAGCAAAGGCTTATTCCATATTTCATGAGTGCTGACTTTTGCCAGCTGATCTAATTCTGTCCTTGGAGATCCTCACAAGGCCCAACACGCGATTTATCTCCAGGTCACTGGAGGGTCTTCACACAGGAGGAGATGGATGAAGCTGTAGAGGGCAGCTGGCCCGTGTGGTTTGGGTCATACGTTTTTGAAATATGAGCAAGTTTGTTCGATAAGCTCAGCTGTGAACTGTAGGTGCTTGTACTCAATGAAGATACAACTTCATGAATGGTAATTAGCGTTTTAGAAACTTAAACACTCTGTCAAAGCAGACATGAATTTCAGGGAAAAAAAGAACACAGAAAACCCTGCATAATACAATGCTTCATGTCATTTATACCAGCTACGTTTAATTTTAAAACTGTTAAAATGGTGTAAATAACATTTCAGGGTGTATAATCAAACTCAATTGTGTTACATATTCATCAATATAATCAAGAGAAGAGCAACTCTTCAATCCATTTTGCCTGGAAGACTTGATTTAATTAGCTAGAGCTAATTAGTTTAGATGAACAACAAGTCCCACTGCAAGTCAAAGCATTTTCATTTGTTGGCACTAAATTGATGGATTTGTGGACAAATATAAATGTTTGGAGCCAATCAAAATGTATGCTAATATTGTTTAGATTTCATGCATAGAAATATGTCTATGCATAGGAGAGGAGAGATGCATTTAATAAGCATTAGTAATTATCAGGATTATCCCTCTAATGTCTTCTGCACTGACTGCTGTTGTGCAAGACTTCATCTGCACCGGTGCATGTGAGCTAACCAAGCACCCACTGCCACCTAGCAGCAATTCATGGAAGTTTCCTCAATGCGAAACCCTGCAGAAAACTGCTGCTACAGACAATCAGCTTTTTCTTAGTAGATTATTTGTGAAGGAATTATATTATAAAAAACCAACCAGATTTAGAAGGTTTTAGGTTTTGTTTATAGATGAGGTTAAGAATTATAACATTCTTCTAAAGTCATATACTTTAGATTTTAGGGGTATTGTTCAAGTTAGGCCTATGAATGTTTGACAGGAAGTTTGCCCCAGGATTTGTTTTTTTATTTTTTATTTATTATTATTATTATTATTATTATTTTTTTTTTTTTTTTTTTTTTTTGCAAAATTAGTCATCCTAAGGCATGATTGAAAGATTTCATTCACAAGACAAGAGTGCCTCCATGTAACAATTATGATAATGTGATCTTGTCAAAATGCAGCTTCTTACCGTTTTAGAAATAGATTTTACTGAAATAGGTTTGATCTTTTTTGCAAAGCTGCTTTAATGCTGTCAGGCGTAACATGTGACGTGAAATAGTCCGAAAAGTCAAACAGTTTGAAACAGTTACACCGATCAAGCATAACATTATGACCACTAACAGGTGAAGTGAATAACACTGATGTCTGACTGGACAACTAATCTGATTAAAACTAAAATTTGGGCAAGAATATTTATTATATTCTGGGTAAACGGCAATTGATAATAGATAATGAAGGTCGATAATAAGTAACAAGGTCGCGCCAGTTGAGGCTTACACAGCCTGTCTGTATGTGAAACAATCTCTTGTAGAAATCAAAACAATGAAGTAGTTAATATATTGTACAATATTGTAGATTTTAGTACAATATTGTTGACTGTACAATTGACTGCTTTTGCTCGATTTGGTTAACAAAAATAGTTCCAAACAAAGATCACAGCAGAACAGTCACGTATCCCTGATCAACATACAGCTGTGTTTCGTTACTGAATGATTCAGTGTTTTTGAATTAATATCAATAATTCAGTGGTCCATTTGTAAAGACAGGTACTTGTTTCTTTTTTTGAATAATTCAGCCACAAATTGTTTAAATGCATGCCTCAATGACTTACTTGCAGCCACCTACTGTCGGTTTACTTTCATATTTAAAAGTAGCTTTTTAAGTAACTTTGCATATATATATATATATATATATATATATATATAAACACACACTGCCCTCCAAAAGTTTGGAAACACCCCTGTGAAAAAAAAAGACAGGCAAAGTGTGGTTTTGGACGGTATCTGCATAAATCCTTTTTTGTTTGTTTTTTTTTGGTGCAAATACATTAAAGTAATTTGACATTAATCACTGAAGACCATCATGTCATGGAATGGCCTCCCCAATCACCCAACCTCAACCCAATTGAGCTACTATGGGAGGAACTGGACCGTGATGTCCATAAGAAGTGTCCAACCAGTGTGAATAATCTTTGGGCAATCCTTCAGGAGGTGTGGAGTAATATATCAAGTCAATGTCTGAATAAACTGACAGCTCGAATGCCCAGATTATGCAGAACTGTAATAGCTGCTAATAGTGGATATTTTGATGAATCGAAAATTTAAGTTTTTTCTATATATAAACTGTTTATGTAATAAAATATGTTTTCGTAGTTTGTGTTGTGTTGTCCCTTATCAGTGCAAAATTACCACAAATTAATTAGGATTCATACAAATATTGTCCAAAACCCCACTTTTCTAGGGCATTTCTAAACTTTTGGAGGGCAGTGTATGTGTGTGTGTGTGTGTGTGTGTGTGTGTGTGTGTGTGTGTGTGTGTGTGTGTGATGCATTCTAGGAAAACCCAACACATGGTGAAATTTTACCTTTTTTAGATTTTGACACCATATTTAAGCCCTTTCCAAAACTATTTTTATTTTGTCTGTAGCTTGAACGTAACAAAAGTTATGGCTGAAGTTGGCTGATAGCTATGATTTCCAGGAATGGAATTTTCAGAAAAATGAGACGGGAGCTGTCAGGAGCGCTATACTGCATCATTACACTAATGTCTGTTTTCCATTATTTATCATGGGTATAGTCTCCAAACTTTTGATTACCCCTTGTATGTTTAAATAGCAGGAATAATGTACATTGCAGATGTAGTTTACATTTAGAAAAGCGAGCGCAGCACAACTGTTCGCACACTGTTTATATAACAGACTGTCATCAGACTCCTCCCTGATCCTTCATCTCTGGATGTGAAATAGTCCATCATAACATAATTTAGGGCACTGACATCACCAAGATATTTAGATGAGTAAGATCGTTTTATAGCGCAGCTTCTTCTGACTGCATTGATCTCTTGCGCTCCGCCATCTCACGGTATTAAAAAATAAATAAATAAATAAATAAATAAATAAACTTTGTTTACAGTTACTAGTTTACACAGGACTGGTGGGGAATGTACATTGATACACCTTTATTAAATATGTTACGTGATTTTGATAGGTTAACTGTTTTTATGGTGACTGAATCAAACATTTTTCTATGAACCTTGCCTTATACACAGAGGCATTGTCATGTTAGAATAAAAAAGGGTCCTGTCCAAATTTGTGTCCAGATCCACAGCTGTTTTCATGTTTTGTGATGGTTGTTCGTTGGTTTTCCAGCATCTTCTGCATATTCGAACCCTTTTTCAAAAGTGAGATCCATCTTTTGACACTGAGAACAATTGAGGGACTCATACACAGCTACATTTTTCAAAAAGTGAATACATTTACTGATGCTTAAGAAGGCAACACAAAGCATACAATGCAAAGATGGATCTCAAAATCAAACTAAAGGTTTTCATGATCCCTTTTATTTTGTTAAAATTATTAACATATGTATATATTCTGCAGGGGGTATGTAAACTTTTGAGCACTGTAAATGTTCCTCAAAGTCCTGATTTATCATATTTGATACATTTTAACATGGTCTGTCTTAAAAGAATGTATGGATGTGGATTATGTATGAATTATGTATGGATATGTAAATCTAAATTAATTCAGTTCAGTAGGTGTTCATCTTTAAATTTCTCTAACAATTCCACTAGCAATATAGGTAATATAAGTTATTCTTATATTTGCATTATACTTTTTTTTCTCTCTCTTTTTCTTTTCTTTTCTTTTCTTTTTAGGAAATGTTTGGTCATGTTATTTATAGACCTTACATTTGTGTATAAAATAATATACAGAAGGGTTAACTTGCCTTAACAGTCTTAATTTAATATATGCAACTCAGGTTACCAGGTTTCAAAAGCAATCAGTAATTTTTTGATATTTGCTGTCAGAAGGGACCAAAAGGCAAATAAAGTCCAAAACCATAAAAAATAAATAAATAAATAACATTTATTAATAACCTATGTGTTTGGTTTAGAAAGGAGTCTCATCTATAAAGGAAAAGGAAGATGACAGTTGTTCCCTGGGTGATTGAACTGGTGGCAGGTGAACTAAGTCTCCACGCCTGTTATTGTTCGAAATCCCTATTTCAGCCAAATAGATTGTTTCATTTCATTTGCCTGCACAATTTTTGCTCTAAGGGCATAGTGGGGATTCATGGCACTCATGAAATAGCATGTGTCAAATGAAGACATTCAAAAACCTTGTCCCTGTCCCCATTGACATGCATTTCAATACTGCCACTCTAATAAATATTGCATTTTAACTAGCAAACATCCTCTAAGATTGATTTGAGATGCCTAAAAGATGCCCTCTTTCCACTGATCCACATGACAAGTGATTGACAAAAAACAAAACAAATTCACAGATTTGAGATTCAAGAAGGCTTCTTTGGGCTGCTTCGCTTGCCATCTGAATTGCTCATGTCTCATGGACTGTTTGACATGCAGCAGTGATTCACAGGTGAGGAAGAAAAATATTCCCTTCCTGTCAACATTATGTGTTTGGGAAGTTAAAATCTGAAACTGCATTAGAGGGTTTCGTCTTACATGATTTGCAGATTTTATCTGTGAAGGGATTTGTGGTAAAGTCCACTCAGCAGCATGAAACATACAGTTATAATTTATTTCCATCAGATTTGACCAACAAGTTTTTTTGTTAGTTTAACCTTGATCTTATTTTATTTCATTTATTTTTTTTTTAATCAGCACACTTTTTAGATTACCTGACAGAACATTTACAGTGTATCTCCAGGCAGTAGTTTAAAATGTAACAGCATTTTCTAAAGTAGCCACAGAGATGACACATGGATTAGTTTAAATTCTAACTGTAAGCTATTAGCTACACATTCTTAATAAAGTTAGAGACAAACAAAAAAAAAAAAAAAACACACCCCAGAAGCATTCATTTCCAACACTGCCCTGTAGCAAAAAGTTAATAACACCTGCTGTGAATTTGAAGCTATGGATCCACTGTCTGCACATCTTTTCGCACTCTCTCTCCCTCGTTATCCAAGCCAGTGTGGAGTGCTTCTGTATTCAGCTCACAGAGCCCTCTCGCCCACACTTGCTATACTGAGCTACTTCCTTTTGAAGCCACTACCACCTGCTTCACGTCCACACCAAACACATGATGAACCAGAACCTGAGGCCAGATTGGTACACAGTCCTAAATATCGCTGAATTTCACTTAACCCTGATTTGCTGTTATTGTACAAACATTTCTTATGTAAACGTAGCTTAATAAATATCAAGTATATGGCAAAACATTTTCTGAAATGCCAGAAACTATAAAATGGCATTTATTACATTTCTGTCTTCATTTACTCACCCTCATGTTTTTTCAAAACTGTATGTTTGTCTTCTTCTTCATCATATTCTTCTGTTTAACACAAAAGAAGATAGTTTAAAGAAGTTTGATAACCAAACAAATGCTGGTAGCCCTTGACTTCAATAGTAGTAACTGTTTGGTTACACATTAATCCTAGATCCATTAATCCTACCCAATACCTAAACATAACGGCTACAATAAATATCTTACTTTCTATCAATAAGCAGGGAGGGAACTAGGGAAACCTCCTAGTTAATAATACATGTGTTCCCTTATCAAATAATCAAATTATCAAAAAGAGTAACCATTTTTGGGTTAACTATCCATTTACACAAGAATTGTGTGCTTACCAATACAAAGCTCATTGCTAGGGCATTGTGTGTGGTTGCAAAGGCCTTGGTAACCATGTGTGTTTACCACTTGCCATAAAAGGGTTCTAAATATTTTTACACACTGGTTGCTATAGGGAAAGGACACATTTTATTTTAAACATACTTTTTTTATTTATTTATTTTTTTTTTTTTTTTTTTTTTTTTACAATTCTCAGTTATTCTTACAATTGCAGATTTTTTTTTTTTTTTTCAGAAATTTCAAATAACTACTGTCTGCACTGTCCTACACATTGTGAATTCTTGGTGACATCAGTTCCTAGACTTAAAAAAACTTCTTGCTCCAGGCAAAACTTCCAATCATCACAGTGAGATATGGTTTAGATTTATCTTTAATAAGGTTTGGTCACTTAGAAAAGTAATAGGATACCTTTTTACAAGTTGAACAATAAGATTTATCCTTGATCCTTGATCGCATTACAAACAAGAATGTTTTAGCACAAACAGGTATTTATTATTGCATTAAACAAGTTGCAAGCCAAAGGCCAATATCTTGGGGTTAGAAATGTTGTCAAAATGCAAGCGCAAACTCCACTAATGAATTAAAAACATTGAAAGCTGGTGAATTGGCTAGTGAATTTACAACTGCGAGGGGAAACAAATGAAACATAAGGTTTGCTCTTAATAATGCATTTTAGCAGTATTTCTTTCCTGAAGCAAACTCATGATTGAGGTCCAACCAACCCTGAACTGCAGCATTTCTGCTGGACTCTTTTCAATCAAACTCTAGTTCATTAACATACTTGTTACTTGGTTGTCAGGTATTGATTAACTTCTGCTGAGACGATTCTATTACTCAGTAGAATTATTCATTTCCTGTGCCACATTGCTTGTCAGGAGCAGCCTTGCATGATAATTAAAGAGTGCCCTGAAACAAAGCCAGGATTGTATGTTGATTGGAGGAAACACTTCTCCCTCTCTTTTCATGAAATCTGGAGTTTTGCTGCTCACCCTGCCAGTGTATTCCTGCCTGCTTGCAATGCAGAGCACGTTTGACATTCACCAGCTGACAAAGGAGCTCAGAGGTGCTCCAGCGCTAGACATGGATTTTCTTCACAGAAAGGCAATCCTGCAGAAGAAGAGCTGTCGTTTACCACCCTTCCAAACAGTCGTAGCCTGTCAATTCTAGTGGTTCTCTGTTTGTCAGTTATGGTTCTGACAAGGAATGGATTGAAAGCAAATACTTGGATGACACTGGACTTGCCACATGTTCTTATGAAAAATGTTTAAAATGTATTTAATTAAAATGTTTTTTTATTTTTTTTATTTTTATTTTATTTTTTTTATATTTCATTAAAGTATGGTGGCAGAGAGAGATCAACGTGCTGCAAAAAAAAAAAACATGCAAATAGAAAAAACATGCTGCAAATACTTGCAACACAACCAAATACAGAAACATGCTGCAAATACTCAACACAAATGATGATATTAACTACTGATGATAATTAATGACACACCTGACCTAAATGACACAATCAACGGGAGACAGAAACTAGGTCACACACAGCACATGGGGAATGTAAACAACAAAAAATGGTCCATTGGTCTGTCAATTTGGTTGTGTTGTGAGTATTTGTAGCACATGTGCAATCAAACTGATGAAGGTGTTTTCTTACTGTGTTGGTGCTTTTCTATTGTGTTTTCTTAAGTTGCAGCACACTGAATGCTCTTGGCCACCGTACTAAAGTACTCTTTGTGATCGAAGCTATTAGTAGTAGTAGTATTACAGTATTATGTGACCCTACTTTGGATAAAGTAACAAAAACTATTAAAAGCATTCAGTCAGGTTCAAATGTAAAAGTTGAAGTAAATGGCACACTAAACTTTACTCAAAGATCTTGCAGCAAATGTTCTCAGATCTTTACAGAGCATAGTCTTTACAGTTTTTGTGTGCATTTTTGATTTGTATTATGAGCTTACAAAAAGTAATATATTTTTGCTTTTTTTTTTTTTTCCATTGTGCGTTTGTGAGACGTGGTATTGTTTACTCAGTTAAATCAAAATAAAACTAAATGGAGTGGACTGGAGTTATTTCTATTCCTTCTCTTCTCAACAGCTTTCAAAACTGGTGAGAACTGATAGGGGGATTCATGACAGAGTAAACCAGAACTAAAAATACACAAAAAAAAGTTAAAAGAAATTTAAAAGACATTAAAGAAATCAAGACTATTATTTAGGCAGCACAAACAGCAATGAAAAATAATAGCTGCAGTTTATTTACAAAAATAAATTGCATGCCACATTACAGATTTTTTACAGGTTATCATGAGACGTCAAGTGGAAAACATTTCAAACAAGGGGAAGACAGAGCTAAATGCTTAAAGACAATTATAGGGAACAGCTCTCATTTGAATGTATCAATTCCTGAGAGATATAAATATAAAAATAAACACTGAACTAGAAAAGGGACATTTCAAATGTTAGAGATGTAACCAAAGGTCATCTGGCTATGATGGATTGTTTTTCCAAAAAAAAAAAACAAAAAAAAAAAACGAACATTTCTGCTGCAACAAATTCTGTCATGTTGTCTTTTTTTGTTTTGTTTTGTTTTGTTTTGTTTTGTTTTTATTATACAAATCGCAACAGAGATAAATATAAACGTCCTAGTTAGTGAAGTAAGGTTAGCAGGCATCAGAAATATATGTCATCCATGCAATATTTTTATTTGCAGCTAACATTATTTTTAACCATAAATTTAATTGTAACAACAACAAAAACAACACACTCTCTTTCATGGAAAAAAATAGCTAGCTATCTTGCTTGTTCTTTGGCCAACAAGTTAATGTGTTGTTAGCTGTAAATAACAAAGGAAAAACAAAAAGAAAGACACTTCCGAAAGATGATTCATGTAAACAGCAACTAACTAACTAAACTACACAGAAGGGGAGATCACAGCGGATAATGTCATCCAGCTCCAGCTGAAAACAGGTACAAGAGTACGGCGTTGCACCAGCTCACCAGCTCACCCGGTTAGAGAGCTCGAGGAAATGCTCCACATATTTCTCCAAAGGCCGGCCACCCTGACACAGGCACCACAGCCGATCCTCAGCTTCAACCATCTTAGTTTTGGGTCCAGTGTTCTGTCACACTTTCAACGGTGAGGAGCGAGGAGATGCAGGAGTAAACTCAAACTAACAATCTTTAAAAATAACTCAAAAAGGAAATACAAACATAAGAGAGCAGGAAAACACATGACATTCACAGAGATGACATTGGACCAGGAAACTAGGAACAGAACACTATTTAAATACTCAGATAACCAAAGAAAGGCATGTCACACACAAGTGAAAACTAGGTCAAGCGGAGCTCATGGGGAGGAAAACAAACACAATGACAGTCCATGGACGTGACACCAACATATTAAGAATATTTGAAATTTAGCTTACCTGTCAGAAGAAACTTGCAAGTTTATTGTATCAATTGAAACCCAAACATTCCAGCAAATTATTTCATCTTGTAAAAACACTGCCAATGTTTACCCTTTTTGGGAGGGTTGTCTGTCTCTGAGTATTTTGTCATGTCTTTGGATTTTAGTTTGGACTTCTGTAACGGAATCTGAATTTCTTTCTTCACACTGTTTAAACACCCACTGCTACAGCCTGCCACCCCAAACTCTTGCTATTGGCTGTGAGAAGGTATAGGCAAATACATGCACATCCTATCATTGCATTCTTAATGTATGGAGAAACATTTGATGGGCCTGAGCCAGAAGATATGCTGTACTTATATATATTAGAGCACTTTAATTATTGATTGCTGTCAGGACCAATGTAACAAAAAAAAAATGTTTCTAGAAAAAACTGCCTACTCTGCCTGTAAATGATGCTCAGTTAATATTAAGGAGTGTAATGTATGGCAAGAAATATTCCTCACATCACAAACACCACTACCAGCTTGAACTGTTGACACAAGGGAGGATGGATCCAAAAATTCATGAGGCTTTATGCCAAATGCTGACCCGTCCATCTGCATACTGCAGCTGAAACTGAGATTCAGGCAAAGTTTTATATATATATATATATAGCCTAGTGGGCTGTGTTGGGAACAGGTTAAAAAAAAATTGTAATATATATATATATAAAACTTTGCCTATACTATGTATAGGTGGAGTAAGTGTAAGGCTGAGGAAAGATTAGCCAATCCCTGGCCACCGCGACTTGGGGCAAAAATGCCACCAAATTGGACAAGGATGCCCCTGCACAATTAAATTAAATTAAATCTATTAAATCCTTTGCTAACAAAGTGAAAATTGACATAAAACGTGGAGTTTAGGAATACAATGTCCAAACCGAGGCTTTCACATGATTCATCCTGTTTTGTTGAGTGTGCGCGCTCTGACTGAATTCCAGACCCTAGCGAATTCTCTCATCACAAACAACAGTGCAAGATGCAGATGTACATGCAGTGTAAGTAAGAGATTTATTTCACAGTGTAGACAGATTCAATAATTATAAACATAGTTGTTGTTGTTGTTGTTGTTGTTGTTGTTGTTGTTGTTTTCACATCTTGTCACATCTTTATCAGTAGGCTTTGCTTATACCCACTTCTAAATCTTGTGATGCACATCTTCATTCAGTAGTGTCCTGCATTAGCCAAAATCATGACATTCCACCATGTTAAATCGCATGTAAATAAATGAAAATATTCTCTAAAAACACCCAGTAAAGAAAGTGATGCGGTCAGGGCCATGTTGATGGCTTCCTTTGAAATATGTTTGATGATTGCACCTGATTCGGCTGCTCCCCGCCCCAGATGCTGCCTGTTCATATGCCAGAGCATGTCAGAGGAGGCACGCAGAGTGGTAAAATAATTATTATTATTCATTACTAATTTGAATCAGTACATTATAACGAAAACAATACCTTAAAAATGATAAGAAGCAGGGTTTTGAGATCAGATTTTTTTAAACTGGTAAACCGCTGTAAACTTATAAATCCAAGAATCCAGTAAACTAATGCATTCAGACAGTAAGCTCAAAATGGCTGTAATACAGAGACAATCAGATTTCATCAGAGATTGCGGTGAGTCACATCCAGATGCAAGTAAATTATTATTTTCAGTGTTTAGTCTATTTGGCTTAAAAGCTTGTTTAGGCCTATACAATTATAAATTTATTTTCAGCTGATTTCCTGAGTGTTCAAATAGCAAATGCGTTGCCAAGGATGTGCTGGTCTAAAAACTAGGTACTGTGCATTCAGGCACATTGCTGGGGGTGCTATTTTGAGACAACTGAAATAGACTGTGCCACTGACCAACTGAAACCTGGTCTAAAGTCAATGGTGCAATATTATTTTTTGTTAGTAATATGCACCTATAGGCAGGTTTACAATGCCCATTCACTCTGCTTATTACACACACAGCACACAAACATGTCAAATATTAAAAATGAAAGGATTATCATGTAAAAGATTACTATTGTGTACATAAATATAAAAATACATACATGTCATAACGGATAGTCAGTCGCTTTCTTATATGTGATGTAGTGCAGGCAAATGATGTAGTGAAACCCGATATACCAGATGTCAAAATGACTGAGAGCACTTTTAATGTTTTTAAAAACAGGTAAATTATGTAAAAATTCAATGTAATTGGTTAATTAAATATTTTGCTTGGTTTACATTAGGTTTGGTAATGCTCTATTATCGTGTAACTGGATCTAAATGGAAATTGTTAAAAAAAAAAAGGAATTTTACATTTCAAACATATTTGAACTATAAAATTATAGGACAGATATTTGTTTTTTATTGCTGGTTATTCTGATGTCTTGGCCAATGCACAATATGAGTCCAAAGCAGTAAAGGTGTTACCTTATTGCTTTTCATTTTATAATATTGTTCTCTTTAGTATTCTTTATTTTTTAAAACAGGAATAACTTTCTGACCGTGTGCTGCAAGTAAGCAAACTTTGCAAGCAGGCTATTTATGTGGCTAAATGTATTAATCGCAATTATGTGGTAGATTAGTGCTATGGTTGCTTAGCAACAGATATGCAAATTTTGAAATTTGAAGGACCAAGGGTGCTCATTGAGCAAAGGACTTCATAAACATTAATTTCACACACATCCTCTTCTAATAAAGATTGCATTTAATTTATGTACGATATCTCTGAATTTAACATTAAGATTTTTTTTGTTTAACATTTAAAGCATTAAAAAAAAGAAAAAAAAAACTATACATCTGTCTATGCATGCATTTTCCAAAGATGGGAAATATTTGTATATTTTACTTCCATGTTTCAGGGGACTGAGGTTAATTTAGGGACTGTATGAGTGATTTTACTTCTCTCTATATCAAAATCAATTATGAGGCCTCTGTAAAGATTGCAGATCGACTACAGTCATACTACACACTTGGGACACAGCTGAATAGATTTACGAGCTGCTGTAAAACCAAAGATAGGAAAACTGTTATCAAATTGTTTATACTGTTTATAAGCAGATTTTGCATCGGTTTATAGTGATAGATCCCGTCTGCATGGAAAATGTTGCTGTGACTAAACGCCCAGCTACTTTAGCCATAGAAATAGAATAAAGCTTAGGTATACTGTGATATGTTAGTTGTTTACATTTTGTTGCTTATCGTGAGCAAAAGCAAAGGAAGATTGTGATATGAACTGTTCTTTATTTCTTTGGTCATGACCAGTGTTGGGGAAAGTTACTTTTAAAAGTAATGCATTACAATATTGTGTTACTTAATTACATTAGTTACTTTTTATAGAAAGTAATGTGTTACATTACTTTTGCATTACTTTTCATTACTTTTTAAATCTGGGCAGGGCTTGCTTGTTTGTTTTTAATATAAAAGTTTTAGCAAATGTAAAAACCCTTTCACACCAAAAAATAAAATGAAAGTCTAAGGCTGAAGGAAAAGTAAATTCACATCTGTACAGTGGAACTGTAGGAGTCCAACACTCTCGGGCAATGAGAAAAATGAAGCACAAGTGTTAATTAATCTAAAGTAAGTTTTGCTTATTAATATGGTTGAATTGGATCAACAAACGTCAGCAGCAAAGACATTGGTAAATAAAATGGGATTAAATACATAAAGAAAACAAACTAACATAACCTCGGTTCCCTGAGATACGGGAACTTACCCGCCAGAATGGGCATGGTAACTGGCTATAAAAGCGGGCGCTTTGCCATACAAACTCAGATTTTCAACTGAAGCGACGACTGAGTCGGCAGCAACTAGCATGGCTAGAGACGCAGTACTCATTCCCGTATCTCAGGGAACCGAGGTTACGTTAGTAACCGAGTACATTCCCTTTCGATACTTTACTCGTACTGCATCTGAATTAAGACACTATGGGGAACCAGTACGATCCTGCCATGCTAGTGGGGACGACAAGCTCAATTAGACATCAGACCCTGAAACTGAGAGGTCACATGAACCGTCTGTCCAAAGAATAGAATCGCTTCAAAACTTAGCTAAGGGTCGAGAGCGAGTCAGAAGGCACTTGAAGGATAAGCCATTAAGCAGATACCACCCTGGCCTGTAAGGCCGGGACATTCAGATTATAAAACCTGGCAAATGTGGACAGAGAGGCCCAGCCCGCTGCCACACAAATTTCTGCCATGGAGACTCCGCTACACAACTGCCAAGACGAGGCCACGCCTCTAGTCGAGTGAGCTCTTACTCCTTTAGGGCAAGGAAGGCCTAAGGAGGAGAAGGATAGCTTGATGGCTTCAACTATCCATCTAGGTAGTCTCTGCTTTGTTACTGGCAGCCCTTTGGCACGGCCACTGAAGCAGAGCTGTTCTGACTGTCTAAATGAGGCAGAACGCTCAACATAAACCCTTAACCCATAGAAGTGTCAGGTCCTGGTCCTGCTCTGACTAAGGAAGATTGGGATGAGGATGACTTTAGACTTTAGAGTCGTTAGGCCCGAATTCCAAGCAGAAGGGACTCACAGAGAGTGCCTGTAGGTCACCCATACGCTTAACAGATGCTAGTGCTAGGAGCAGAGCAGTCCTAAACGTTAGAGGATGAGGGTCAGCAGACTGAAGCAGCTCAAAGGGAGGGCCCATAAGGGCCCTCAACACCATGGGCAGGTCCCAAGCAGGGACGGTGAGGGGGCGAGGACGGTTTAGCCTTCTAGAACCCTTCAAGAAACGAACCACAACATCGTTCTTACCCACTGACTGGCCTCCTATAGGAGTGTGATACACTGCTATAGCTGCTACATAGACCTTATGTGTGGAGGGAGCTTGTCCCTTGTCCAAGAGCTCCTGCAGGAAGGACAATATCAGCGATATGTCACAGGAAGCGGAGTCTGTGCCGCAGGCTGCACACCAGGTGGCAAAGTCAAACATCTTAAGGCTATAGAGGCGTCTTGTAGACGGAGCCCTAGCCTGGGATACAGTATTCATGACACTCTCTGGGAGGTCGAGAGGCCAGAAGTGAACAGGTCTGCGAGCCAATGTTGGTTCTTCCAGAATGGGGCCACTAACAGAACTTTGTGTTTGTTCTCCCTGATGCGCCTGATAACCTGCGGGATCCGGGTGATTAGGGGAAATGCATACAGGAGGAGGTAGGGCCAATTGTGGGCCAACACATCCTGGTCCTTTGAGAAGTAAATTGGGCAATGAAAGTTGTCTTCTGAGGCGAAGAGGTCGACTCTCACCTGGCCAAAGGTCTTCCATATCTGCTGAACTGTAAGAGGGTAGAGCATCCACTCATCTGAGGGGATGCTGCTCCGAGATAGCATGTCTGCATCTCGGTTCAGCCAGCTCTTAGCGAACACACATTGACTTGAGGCCACTCCAAAACCTCCTTCGCAAGAGGTGTTTGGAGGAAAGGCCGCCCTGGCGGTTTAAGAAGTACACCACTGTCATGCTGTCCAATCGGACCAAGACATGGTGGTCCCTTAGCTCCATCTGGAAGGTTTGAAGGCCTAAACATACTGCTAGCATTTCGAGGCAGTTGATGTGAAGGCGACATTGTGTCTCTGACCAAAGGCCGAAGGCTGGGCCAACCCAAGTTGGAAGCGTCTGTTGTGACCACCTTCCGACTGGATGTGAGGCCCAGGGGAACGCCCTGTTCCATCCATCAAAAGCCCTCGCCCCTTGGAAGGACAGTGACCCAGGCTCGATCCACCTTGATATGGAGGCACCCGTGGTGCCATGCATGGGATGGAACTCTCGGTTTCAGCCAATACTGTAGGGGGCACATTTGAAGCAGACCCAACCGAAGTACTGGTGATGCTGAGGTCATAAGGCCTAGCATCCTCTGAAATGTCTTGAGAGAACGGAGGGCTCCGATTTTGAAGTCACCGAATGGCCAGAGTTCTGTCTGGCGAGACTACCGCCCTCATTTGAGTGGAGTCTAAGACTGTTCCCAGAAAAGCGATTCGCTGGCTGGGGAACAGTGCACTCTTGGCAAAATTGACCTTGAGTCCTAGGCACTCTAAGTGACGTATCAGCTCGTTCTCAGCCTGGGCCAGGATGAGTCAGTCATCAAGATAATTCAGAATGCGGATTCCCATTCGTCTCAGAGGGGAAAGCGCTGCGTCCACACACTTTGTAAAAGTGTGGGGAGCCAGGGACAGCCCAAAGGGAAGGACTGTGTATTGATAAGCCACTCTCTCGAAGGCGAATCTCAAGAAAGGCCTGTGACGGGGGGGATCTGGATAAGAAAGTAGGCATCTTTCAAATCCAGCGAACAAAACTAGTCCCCTTGGCGAACTTGCGAGAGGATTTGTGTTGTTGTAACTAACTTGAACGGCCATTTCATAAGGGCACAGTTCAGGCGCCTGAGATCGAGGATGGGTCTTAGACCTCCATCCTTTTTGGGTACTAGGAAGTAACGGCTGTAATAGCTGGCTGCGCTCTTAGCTGGGGGAACGGTTTCCACGGCTCCAGCAGTTTCTTTACTTCGGCGCGTAGGATGCTCGCGCCCTTGCTTCGAACCGAAGTGGCTACCACGCTACATGGCGCCTGCTCAGGTCTAGCTTCATCCAGAGCACGGAGGAGTTTGGCCTGGTAAACTTGCAAGTCATAGAATGAAGCACCGAGGCCGCCTGCCCAGCCAAGGAGTAAGCACGTCCAGTGAGCGTCGACATCGTTCTGCACAGCTTGGAAGGATGTGCAGCCTTAGCCTTCCATCCAATAGCTGTGGCCAGGCCGAAATGCAAGGCCAAAGACTCGTCCAGGGAAGGCAGCTTCTCGTAGTCCTTCTCTTCAGCGCCGTCGATAGAGGAGAGTGCGGAGGAAGAGGAGGGACGAGGGCGTGCCGAGTAGGGGGCACGCCACGACTTGGTGATCTCATCGTGGACCTCTGGGAAGAATTCGTCCAGGCGGCTGCGGGATGGCTCTTCAGGAGGAGACCAATCCAAGCCCAGTTACTCAACTGCTTTCTGCAGACGGCAGAGGGGCGGGGTTGTGAGCAGAGCCCAACAAATCCTCTGCATCCTCTGGGAGAAAGAAAGCTCTAAAAAGATCGCTAACCGCGAGCACAGAGAAGCAAACATGAAGCGCACTCATCGTGACTGTCAGCATCGTGGCGCTGCACGAGACACAGAGATGCTGTGGCATTTGAAACAACGCCGTTGAAATTTGCTCTTAGGAAATTTGCTCTAGTAGAGCCGACCGGATGGCGACAGAGAAATCAGACACGCTGCCGCAGGCACTGAAGGCAGAGAAGCAGGATCAGCTGAGCAGGAGGTCGAATCCGCTGCGAGGTGCCATTCACGGTGGGTGATCTAGAAGGTGAGTAGAGCTTGCTTGTAGAAAGGCTTGAGTCTTGAGCGAAGATGTGATGTCGTCGCTGAAGAAGAAGGATCTGAGTTTGTATGGCAAAGCGCCCGCAGTTATCACGCCCATTCTGGAGGGATCTGGCAGAATTCGGGCTATGTTGCCATAGGTGTGTGCAGCACCGCTGCTGAGCTATTGGCTCGTTTAGTTATCACTAAAGCGACCAATGCTCATTCAGTTACACTGCGTTATTAAAAAAGTGCTTCAGTCTCCGAGAAAATGGTCTTTTCCCCATAGCGGCTTAATTCAGCCGCAGTACGAGTAGGGAAGTACAAAAGGGAACTGTCGAAGTATCTAAAGGGAACTGGTATTACTTTTCTGAAAAAATGCTTTAGATATTTTCTTGTAAATTAAAAATTAATGCATTACTTTACCAGTTTACTAATCTGATTACGTAACTCGCATTACTTGTAATGTGTTACCCCAACACTGGTAATGACTGACAAAATGAACACAAATTGAAAATGAGATCATACAACCCCAAGGTAGTCATCTACAGCAGCAGTGCTCTCTTGGGCGGCATGGGCACTATGTGCATAGACAGCTCTCAATCCACATTTGGGGCAGTTTGCACCCACTCTGCGTTTAAGTCATCCCTACCTTTGAAAATAAATTTTGTCATAGCAGATAACTTTGTTCAAGTAGCATTCTGTGCTTTTGCTTTGCCGCCTCCTCTCACTTGAGCTGATTTCTGTTTGCACCATAGAAAAAGGATAAATGGACTAGCAAAGAAAAAAAGGCTTTATCTGCCTAAAGCCAAAAATGGGGCAGGAATGATTTTAGCACTGCACAGTGCAGGTCAAGTTAATCAAATAACAAAAAAAGGTAACACTTTATTTTGATAGTCCACTTTAGAAATTCTACTAACAGTAATTAACTTTGCAACTACATGTCAACTAGCAGTTAGTAGAGTATTAGTATACTGTCTGCTTAATATCTTCTAACACTTTCTTTGTCAACTTATTAAACTAACCCTAAACCTACCCTAACAATCTACTCTGAGAGTTAGTTGACATGTAGTTGCAAATAATGATATTTAGTTGATATGTAGTTAACAAGTAGTTGACATGTAGCTACAAAGTTACTTACAGTTAGTAGAATGTCTAAAGTGGACTATCAAAATAAAGTGTAACCCAAAAAAATATGCCCCATGTCTAATATCCACTGACATTTACTATTTTATTTGGTTTCTTAAGAATAAAAGTATGCTAATGCCTGATCTGAACTTTTTATCAGTCTGTAGAAGCACCCATACTTTACCAGCGAACAGCATGTGGTTTTGCCCAATATTTTTTTTGTATTTATCCTTTCTTTTAATCTTTGTTTCTTAAGTTTTAGTTATTAACGAATTGGGTAACACTTTATTTAAGGATCAGTTATTACTGTTAACTAACTATTAAGAATGAATTTTGCTTGATTAATAGTTAGTTAGGTAGTTGTTAAGTTTAGGTATAGGGCAGGATTATGGGATCTGAAATATGGTCATGTAGACAATAAGGCATTTAATATGTGGTTTAAAAGTACTAATAAACAGTTGCTAGTAATACACATGCTAATAAGCAACTAGTTAATAGTTAAAAATTGTCCTTAAAATAATATGCTACCATAAATGTTTTTTTGTTTTTGTTTTGTTGTTATGCATCTCGTCAGTTCAATGTTGAGCAGGAAAGCAGCTGTATAGAAAACAATAGTGGCATCATCCAGCTTAATCCAGTTCAGGTTGTATTCTCATTTTATGATGTCAGTGAATGCATTCTTATTAATCATTTACTGAAAGTTAAGTGTTACTTAGCTTTTGTCACGCCCCTGGACTGTGTTTGTGTTGTTTTCTTCCCCATGTGCTCAGTGTGACCTAGTTTCTGTTAATTGATTGTCATTTAGTTCAGGTGTGTCTCATTATCTACCCTTTATAAGTTCCTTCCTGTTCTTTGGTTTTTGTCCAGTCTTCAACTTCATGTCAGTGTGTGTAATCTCCTCCTGTGCTGTAAACCTTTCATTGTGGATTATTAAAAGACTTAATTATCTTCATCTTTGTGAGCCTGCGTGTTCCTATACACACCCGAGTGTGACAGAAGACCGGACCCTCAAAAACAGTTAAGCGTTGTGTTTCCCCGTCATTTCTTTTCCGTTTTGATTCAGTTTTTATTTTTTGTGTTTGTCTCGTCATGGACCCCGTGTACAGCCCCGAATTTCTCCTCCTAATGCTGGAGCAGGGGGAGAAAACGCTCGAGGACCATACGAGACAGTTCATTTTCATCGCGAACTATGCTAGCTATCCGGACGGCGCGCTCTGCACGTTCTACAACACCAGCCTGAACCCCGCGTGCAGAGCGTTGTCGTCCGAAGATGGTCCTCGAGCGGACTTCGCCGCCTATGTGGAGTGGACACTGGCGAGAAACGGGTCCTCCCTCACCATCCGCTCTGAGGAAAATCTCGCCAGTGCCACTCCGGACCCAGAGCCCAGCCCACCATCTCCCCGCTGCGTGGAGCAATAGCCCGTGCCCACCGCTGACGGAGAGCCAGAGCCCAACGCGACCGACGAGCCATCGCCAAGGAGCGCGACAGAGCTGAGGATCGCCTCGGAGCCCGAGCCCAAAGAGTCAGACCAGGTGCGTGAGCCGGCTACAGAGTACGCCACGGTGGAGAACGCCACGGACAGCGAGAGCGCGGAGTGGAGCTCCGCCCACTGCACCAAGGCTGAGGGTGAGCTGATTATATATCTGGGGCTGCTTGAAATGGAAAAGGAACTAATAGACTGGGAAACTGAACTGGAGTTGTATCCTGCCCCTTTATTCCCTCCTTCCTCTCCGCTGGTCCTGTCCAGCCCAGAAGTGGTTCCCGAAACTCCAGTGCCCGCTGCTCAAGAGCGCCCTCCAGTGCCCGCTGCTCAAGAGCGCCCTCCAGTGCCCGCTGCACAAGAGCGCCCTCCTACGTTCAACCCTGAAGATGCTCACAAAAACCCGCCCACCCACCCTTTCCTGTCTACTCCGCTGCTGGTTCCTGTCAGCCCCATGGCTCACCCTCAGCCCAACATCTGTGTGCTGGATTCGCCACGGGTCTGCATCGGCGTCATGGCTGGAGGATCCCTCATCTCTGCCTCCAGCCTCTGAGTCTCGGACTCCGCCTCGGCCCTTCGACCCGTCGGCTCCACCATGGCTCCTAGCTCCCTCCTCTCTACCGTGGCCCATCAGTCCACCAGCGCCGCCGACCCCCCTCATCCCTCCGGCTCCGCCTTGGTCTGTCGTCAACCATCCGCCGCCTCGGGACTCCGCTCCTCCGGCTACGCCTCGTCCCTCCATCCCTCCAGCTCTGTCAGGCTCCTCCTTCCCTCCGGCTCATCCTCAGTCCTCGGTCGCTCCGGCTCCACCGCGGCCTTCTGGATCCCCATCTCCGCATCGGTCGCCGGTGCCATCTGTTCCGCCTTGGCCCTCCGGATCCTCCCCGTCGCCCTGGTCCATCGGCTCTCCGTCTCCGCCTCGGGCTCCTCCTCCACCTGCTCCACCGCCGTCGGTCGGCCCCCTGGAGTCGTCAGCCCTTCCTCCACCATGGCTCCTCCCTCCGTCGGCTCCACCGGGGACCATCATCATGGCTGTGGCCTGGGTCCCACCTGGCTCTTCCTCCTGCTCCGGATCCCTCTTGTCTCCTCCCTGGACTCTGTTTTTCATCCTCCTCCTGGGTAGCCGTCCTCCTCCTGAGCCTCCTCCCAAGTTTCCATCTGTTTCTGTTTGTGGCGCGAGGACGCGACATCCGGGAGGGGGGGGGGAGTACTGTCACGCCCCTGGACTGTGTTTGTGTTGTTTTCTTCCCCATGTGCTCAGTGTGACCTAGTTTCTGTTTATTGATTGTAATTTAGTTCAGGTGTGTCTCATTATCTACCCTTTATAAGTTCCTTCCTGTTCTTTGGTTTTTGTCCGGTCTTCAACTTCATGTCAGTGTGTGTAATCTCCTCCTGTGCTGTAAACCTTTCGTTGTGGATTATTAAAAGACTTAATTATCTTCATCTTTGTGAGCCTGCGTGTTCCTATACACACCCGAGTGTGACAGCTTTACTGAAAGTTACAAAGGTTATTATTAATAGTAAAAATTAACACACAAGCATCCCTGAATGAATCAGTGGTTTTGAACAAATTTTTTGAGTGATTTAAATATCAAATAAAGTCAAGTCAATTCACTTTTATTAATATAGTGCTTTTAACAATACAGGTTGTGTCAAAGCAACTTCACAGTATTAAATAGGACAGTAGTGTGTCAATAATGCAAAACAGTAAACAATCAATTTTCAGCTAAAGGCAGTTCATCATTGAATTCAGTGATGTCATCATCCAGCCCAGTTCAGTTCAAATAGCATACGGTATTGCTGGAAATGAAGTGTCCCCAACTAAGCAAGCCAGAGGCGACAATGTCAATGTACCAAAACTCCATCTGTGACAGAATTGGAGAAAAAAAACCTTGGGAGAACCCAGGCTCAGTTGGGGAACAGTTCTCCTCTGGCCAGACAAAACAGCAGTTTGTTCCATGTTGCAGCAAGTCAGATGCAGAGGACTCATCGGGTTCCTGTGGTTTTGCACCGATGGCAGTCTAGGTAACAATGTCTTCACTGGGGATATGCCTCTGGGCCTCATCTAGTAGACGTGGTCTCTGCTGACATTCAGGGCTGTAGAGCTTGTCTCTAGGTGCTGATCTACCATCTGGGCTGGATACGGACTGGATCCGGGGGACTGCAGTGACCATCTGATCTGGATACAGACTGGATCTGGTGGCTACGGTGACCTCGGAATAAGAATGAAACAGACTAATACTAGATGCCATTTTTCTTATGATGCAACAAGTACATGAGGTGTTATGGAAAGTGTTCCCGCTTCCGGTTGACCTGATTAATGCAACCTAACAATCCTTTAAAGGATTTGATTTTAGAAATGTGTTAATGTGTTATATGTAAGACAGGTTAAAGAGATAGGTCTTTAATCTAGATTTAATCTAGGTGTCTGCCTCCCAAACAGTATTAGGTAGATTGTTCCAGAGTTTGGGCGCTAAATAAGAAAATGCTCTGCAGCCCGCAGTTGATTTTGATATTCTAGGTATGATCAAATTGCCAAAGTTTTAAGAACACAGCGGATGTGAGGAACTATAGTGTGATAAGAGGTCACTCAAGTACTGAGTAGCTGTTATGTTGTAATATAGAAAAACACATGCAAGACACAGGTAACTTATGAACTCATTCTTTACTCAAAACTGTTCTTTCTCGCCAGCCCTTAGACTACTCAAACATCCCACTAGTGCCACCCACAGGACAGATGACGACACCACATCACTCTCTTTTAAACAATTATACTTCCACTTATGCTTAGTACAGTTTTCCAGGGTACACAACAAATTGCATAGTAGTAGCAATGTTTCAACAGATTAGTATGAACATGTCAAACATAACTTTAACATCTCCCCCGAATTCAACAATTGCATAACATGTATATAGAACATTACCTTCCTATGTAAAACACTATTCAGATGATATCAATGTATAATGTTTAGTTCATCACAGTCCTGAGTCCAAGCTGGTGCTCGTCTCAACCTAACCTGTCTCTGTCTGTTTTGAAGCTCCCTATAAAATAACAAGAGAGAAAATACTGTCAAGTTCAACAGTATGATGAATAAATATTAACATTGAAACTGATACTTTAACCTGTTAACTTGTTTATCCGTATTTTAATGCGCTGAACTATGCTATTTGTGTGTCGTGTTATTATAAGTGGCCTGTTTATTTTAAATATTGTGGTTATCGCCAATACCAGTATATCGTCACACCCTAAATTAACACAAGGTTGATATTTCATGATTTGAATATCACAGTTATCGTCAATACCAATTTATTGACACCCCTACATTGAGCTTGTCTTCTACTCTGATGAGTCCCTCAGTCCCTGCCACTGAAAAACAGCCCCACAGCATGAGGCTGCTACCAGCACACTTTACTTTTGGGATGGTACTCTGCAGGTGATGAGCAGAGCTGTTTTTTTATTCCCCAAACATGACACTAAGAATTGAGGATCATTAGACTAGAGAAACTTGTTTATCAGAGTCTGAGGGTCCTTTATGTGCTTTTTTGCTAATTTCATGTGTGTTTTCATGTGTCTTCACTGAATAGAGGATTGAGTTTGGCCACACCGCCATAAAGCCCAGATCGGTGGAGTGTTGCAGGACAATGTTTGTCCTTCTGTAGGTTTCTCCCATCTGCATATAATGATCATGGAGCTCAACTAGAGTGACCATCAGGTTTTTGGTCACCAGTCTAGACAAGGCCCTTCTCCATCAGTTGCTCAGTTTAGCCAGGAGGCCAGCTCTAGGAAGAGTCCTGGTTGTTTCAAACTTCTTCCATTCAGAGTAACAGAGACTACATGCTTCTGTGAACCTTCAATGCTGCAGAAATTGTTTTGTACCCTTCCACACATCTGTGCCTTCATAAAATCCTGTCTTGGAGGTCTACAGACAATTCCTATGACTTCATGGCTTGGTTTGTGCTCTGACATGCACCGTTAACTGTGGGACCTTATATAGACAGGTGTGTGCCTTTACAAATCATGTCCAATCAACTGAATTTACCACAAGTGGACTCCAGTCAAATGTTGAAACATCTCAAGGATGATCAGTGGAAACAGGATGCACCTGAGCTCAAACTTAAGTGTCATGGCAAAGGCTGTAGTTTTTTTTTTTATATATATATATATAAATTTGCAAAGATTGAAGAAAATAATGAATTGAATTAATTTTGGAATAAGGCTATAACACATCAAAATGTGGAAAAAGTGAAGCGCTGTGAATACTTTCCAGATGCACTGTATGCTCCTGGCTCTCCTAGAGTGCCAAGGCCATACGGGTCTTTCTTGGAATGATTACCTGGGCCGAGCCAGTTTTGTTTTTTATTTACTGCATGAATCAATGGCTGTACACTGCATTATTGAAAAAGCCTTCGGTATCGGAGAAAAACAGTACTACAGCGACACAGTACTTGTTTCCTGTATCTCAGGAAACCAAGGTAAACCTGCATAATTTCTATTTTTTTCAAGATGCTGTCCTAGTGTGCCCTGGTGTTTTAAACACATTATGACACAGGCACATCAATTGGAATATGTTGTAATTAATATTAAAATAATGAGCTTTTCATCCTTTTTTTTTTTTTTGAGCAGCTGAGATGGTGCCCTGCACACACTGCATGTTATGAGCTGGCAGTACTGGTTAATGTTTTTTTTTTTTTTTTTTAGGATTAAGCAGTGACTACTTCACAGAGACAACAGAACATCACCCATTTTGCTACATTACATTTTGTTAAGGCTAAATTAATAATAAAAGTACCATTTGTTAGAGTGATTAATTGTAAAACTGGAATGATTAAACATGAAGTCTTGACTTCACAAAGAAAGCACTTTTATTTATTTTTATCATTTTCATTTCATTGCACTGAATTACAGAATTTAGGGGTAATTAGCGATTGGGTAAACAACCCAAAATTAATGCACGCTTTGGGATTCTGTGAACAAACAAAGCCAAGGCTTAACTTCATCGTATCTATTGATACACAGACGACACAAAGCTTACCTCATTTAGCTCTTTCAGCCTCCATGACAGTCTTTCAGCATTAGACTGTATTTCTCACATACTTTTGACACAAAATTTCTCCATACCATCTGAGCATGCTCTAGGCATTCAGGTGTCAGGGGAGACTCAAGTGGATTCCTCTAAACCTGGGTCATCTTTGATATGCAGCACCTAGCTCTTTGCAGCCAGGGGATTGCTCTGAGGTTGCTCTCTGATAGACAGTGATGGAAAAAGCAGGCAGAGGTAGAGACACCAAACAGGTCTCAGTAGATCCTCTCCGAAGGGCAATGAACAGTGTTCTTTGGTTAAAACTGGTTACAAAAATTGGTTCCTATCTCAAGTGAGGAAGACTATGTGAGTAACAACTCCACCTCACCTATAAGCCTTTAGGGCTTATATGTTCATCCAGCTAGTTTCAGACTGATATTTATCACAGGGAATGTTTCTCAGGTTTTTCATATTGTCTTCAGCCTAATATTGTATTCCTTATATTTCTCCTGTGACTGAAAACAATTTATATTGTAAGGATAGAGCTCATGGTTCTAATAGTCAAATTAAAAAGTACAATGCAGAAAACCTGTTGTTTTGTGAACCTGTCACTTCATAGTATTCTAGTATTCACAGCAGATTATTTCATTCTTTGAAACAGCCTCTTTCATTTTGTGAGTTATATTTTTCACTCTCCGTTTAAAATCCCAAAAGCAAAGCACAATCTGCTGTCTTTCCAAGAAGCTCTAAGCTCTTTTTGAATGGGACTAAGTTTCCCTGAGGAGGTGATGCAAATTTGAATTTCAGAATTGTACTTTTGACTTGATTCATAAAAGAATAAAGTCACAGTTTTCCTTCCACAACTTAAAAAAAAAAAAAAAAAAAAAAACAGTAAAAGAATCTCTAGGGTGTGTGTGTGTGTGTGTGTGTGTGTGTGTGTGTGTGTGTGTGTGTGTTAGGTTAGCTATCTTTGTGAGAGCCGGTTTGAGGACAATTTTGTAAAGTGATGACATTTTGGCCGGTTCTCACATTTTGAGACCCCTTTAAAGGCCTGTTGGAGGGTAAAGACTTGATTTTAGGAATCAGGATATAATTGGGTAAAGGTTAGGTTTAGGCTAAGGATTTGGGCGAGGCACTTAATTCTGATGGGGAGGTTTAGAGTGAGGAGCTAGACAATACAATGTGTCAGTGTATGTTCTCACTAAGATAGCTATAAAGAGTTGTGTGTATTTGTGTGTGCGCACACACATCTTGCAGGTCTTAGTACGTAATATAACCTATTCACTAAGCAATAGTTGGGTCACAGTTACCTATTACATTACATAACTACATGGACTACATGGACTTACTGAGGGTTAGAGGTTAGAGTTAAGGTTTGGTTTAGGGTTTGTTTGCCTCAATAATGACTGTGATATTGTGTAGCTTGTCAGTGAACTACAGCTTTGTGTAGTAAACGCTGGTCAATCTGACAGCGCATGATGGAGATTTTACGACTAATCACAGAACCGGCATTACTGACAAGATGCGCACAATAATCGCATATGATTATTTGCACAGCCCTAATACCTTAAAAAAGTGTTACCTTTAATTACATGTCAGAATCACAGTTAAATCAGTATATTTTATTAAAGACATCATCTGTTAATAATTTTAAAACAAACTTTTTAAGAAAATGAATTCCATTTAAAAAAGGCTGAAATCACACAATTTCCAAATGTAGAGAAGCGGTCCATGTCCCCTCAAAATGATAGCAGAGAGGTTTCTGGAAAAAAAAAAAAAAAGGACATATTACACTGAAGCAATGAGGGCTTGTAAAGTTGTCTGCTGACACTGCTTTTTCTGATACCTCATCGTCAGCCCTTTTTCAGTCAGTCTGGGAGCATCCTCATTCCAGGGTTTATGTGAATGGATATGTTTTATTGTGCTTATAAAAACACCTTTTCTCTTTCAGGTTAATTAATTTAGCTGTTCCTCGCTGAATATTATTTTGGCAGGAGTACTGTTGTAAGTTTGGAAAAGCCAGTTAGAGTTGCCTAGGCTGCCAGAATTATTGCTGCTGTCATGACTTTTTGGATAGAATACGACAATAACCATGATAACAGAGCTTGTAACAAAGGACTTTGACATCTCATTGAAGTCCCTGTTGATGTCTAGTTAGAAACTTTGTATAAAAAATAATAATAAAAAAAAAAAAACATGAATTACTCTCCGAGATAAATCAATGATGATGCAATGTAAGTGAAGAGCAAGCAGTTTCAATGGCAGTGAGAAATCCTTGTTTTAAAACAAGACGTGACTGTCATGACGTTCTTTACTTTAACAAGCAATCAAATTGGAGTGTGTTGCCAGCACTTCAGACATACTCCAAGAAGTGTGAAGAGGGGTAGGGTAGCAGGGTGTGTTAATTGAAGTAGTGAAGCCCTGCAGCCTGTAAGTGTCCGTTGTAAACATGGATCTTGGATTAGAAGTACCAAGTAGGGACCGACGTGGCAAAACTGCAGAATTAAAAAGGTACAGGTCAATGTGAACATCAACGTGTAGCATGGACTGTGTCTGAAACTGAGGGCAGATGCACCAAAACCACCATTTTAATTTTACAATGCATAGGTAAATGTCAGCTAACCAATCACCAACCAATTTGCATGTGAAAAAATGAAAACACAAGGATAACCAGTGAGATGTGGCCTTCCAAGGGGATACATCATTGCTGTTGCATTGCTTTTTTTGGAGGGAAGTTTCTGCAGCAGCAGATTATTGCAGAAAAGGCAAGGACACCAGCTGTGAACTGTGTCTACACTCCCATGCTTCACTGCTGGAGAAAGATGGAGAACTCAAGTAAAAAAAAAAAAAGCCTTGTCTTTATTAAAAATATACATTTTACTTAATGTGTTTTGTTTTAACACATTGTTATGTAGTTTCTATGTTCTGGGTGGTTTCAGTCTGGTTTAAAAAAAGACCACCTCTAAGTCTAATACTCTAAAGCCTATGGCTTTGGTCCCTTTTATTATCACCTAGCACACCTCTCTTCAATAAGATGCATGTTTGGGTTGCACGAAAGGTTTCATGTTTATGTTCATAACAGTACAGGACTAAGTTCCAGTCATTTACTTCTTTACATGTCTAGCCCTAGTATGAGCAATGCTTCCTTTGTGATAAAGAAATGCACTTTAAAATACATTTAAAACTGCTTTATTTATTAAAAAAATATATAAACTTTAAACAAAAATAATTGTGAATGAAATGTAATTGCAATTGTTATTAAATTGTTTAAATTGAAATGTATTATAGTTATTTATTTGTAATTACACCTTTGTAATGATGATGTTGCATTTTAAATATATTTACTTCAATTTAATATCAAATAACACTACAGTTAAAATTGTAATTATGAATATATAATTACTATTCTTATAATAAAGTACATGTACTTTAGTATGTTAGTCAACACATCAAATGTACAAAAAATATTATTAAAGCAATATTTAATATATATATATATATATATATATGTTTTTTTTTTTTTTTTTTTTTTTTTTTATTAAACATAAAAGTTTTTGAAAGTGTACTAGAATGTATAAAGAACAAGTCATGAAACTGTATTCTCTGTAAATACATTTAAGTGACCTTTTATTTAACTTTGTTTTAGGTACTTGAATTGCTCATTCAATACATTTAAGCACACTTCTATTTCACAAGGGTTACTTTAGGAATAATTTGGTCCTTGATAAATGTGATAGAGGGATGGGGGGGAGGTGAACAGTTTCTTCATATCTTACTTTGATATGTTGATCAGTTCTGTTTTACAAATCACCCAATCAATATGGCACATACTGATAAGTGAGGCAAACACACTGATATCCACAAACAATGCCACGGGGGAAAAAATCATTATTCAGTCTCTGGTCAGATTAATTAACCACAAAATAAAAGCTTGACCAGTCATATTTCCTTTGTGTTATGTAGAGCTAGAATTAATTCCAGTTTCAACTCTGTATTTACTAAGATTGGATAAGCAACTCTAATCATTTTTGAAGGTATTCCATAAATGTGAATGTTACAGATGTAATATACTCTATGCATAAGGGCCTAAATAACTCAATTTTGTAATGCATAAGTAAATGTAACCTAACCAATATCAACTGATTCATAAGTGAAAATTACATTTAAAATAATAATAATAATAATAATAATAATAAGGCTAGCCAGAGAAAATGGTCTTAAGGGAATAAATCATCTCCAGTGCATATTGTAGAAGTTTCTGCAATGGCAGATTATGGCAGGGATAGCAGAGAAACTATTAGCTGTGAACTGTGCCTACACTCCCATGCATCACTGCTGGAGAGAGATGGAGAACTTTAGTTAAAAGAAGTCAGCCAGAAGTGATCTGGATCTGATGAGAGCACACTGAGACCCCCTGCAAACATTTTCCATCCCTTACTGCATGGGAAATGAAACTCTGGTGAAGCTAAAAGTTAAAACTTTTCAAAGGTGATCCTGGAATTGCATCTGTGGAAGGTTTTTTAAAAGAATCCAGGAATCAGTTGACCCTGTCACAAGATTATCTTGGAAAATTGCAAACAGGGCTTTCTGTTTTGCTCTGTCACCAATATAAGGACTGTTTTGTGCCTCTCCAAATGACCCATGTTGTGCATCATCAATGGGATGGAGCAAGACATATCTTTCCATTAGGATGGTGTTATTTTAATTACTCTAGAAATTACAGCAGATGGTCCATATTTGCCTGGAGCGGAAACAGAAGTCGAAGATGCAGTACATTGGAGAATTGTCTGTTGAATAATGAATTAATTTGAGCTTCACACCTCCCTCCTTCGAGATTCGCCCATTTTGGAAGTGACAGGCTGGAGCTGTGTAATTAGACACAGCTCTACAAATGGTGAATATCAAACATGCCGCATTCTCCTGATTTCTTCCAAAAAAGACTGTGTATCTGACCTTTTCTAATACATTTGGAATGATATGATTCCATATGTGCATTTGTGTTGATTTTGCACTGTGTCAATGTGGTACTTCAATTTTATTTAGTCACAACATATAAATTTAAATAAAATCCTTGGTGTAATTGTGAAGTAGGTAACAGAGCTCTTTGCTACAGCCTGGGAAGCTTAAGTCAAATGGGCCCCCATAGAATAGTGGTGCAATTTACAGAAATGGCTATTTCACTAAATGGCTTTCTTTTATGTCTGCTGTTTAGAGGCACTTATCTTGCTGATTCATATTTACCGTTCCCCGGGTTTTCTCCAGCCAGGACACTCTGTTCTGTTACCTGCCTGTGTTGTGATAAAAACAAAAAAAGACATAATTATATGATGGTGAAGGTCATCCATCTGTAGTGAGGATGGGAGACATTAATCTTCCCATAAATGTCAATACAGCACGTAAAGCAAAGCGAATCTGAGCGCGAAAAAGCAAAAAGGAATATCGGACACAATGACGCGCTGGAATAAAACAACAGATTCTTATGGATGCTTCCACATAGACCGCGAACATTTGTGCACCGAAAATGTGAATGTTTTTTTTTTCCAACTATATTCTTCTGTCTATTTTGTAGTAAGTAACGAATATGCTTTAGGGAAATGTATCGGAGTAAAAGTATACATTTTAATTAGGAAATGTAGAGGAGTAAAAGTAAAAGCAGGCTGAATCATTACACCACTGGTAAACAAACACAGAAGAAGAGTATTCGGAGAGAAAAGAGGATGCGTTCTTGTTATCATTGTATCTGAAAACAGATGGTTATTCTCACATGTTCTTAATTTAATTTCTATGAATTCTCCACTGAATTATGTGATCTGGAGGAGAGCACTGTCCGTTTTTGTCCATGTGCGCAAGTTTTACATGAGTCAGAGCGTGTTCGCTCTTTAGACATCATTGTGGCCAGCCTAAGGCACACCTGTGCAATAATCATGCTGTCTAATCAGCATCTTGATATGCCACACCTGTGAGGTGGATGGATTATCTCGGCAAAGGAGAAGTGCTCACTAACACAGATTTTAGACAGATTTGTGAACAATATTTGAGAGAAGTCTTAGATCTTTGAGTTTAGCTCATGAAAAATAGGGGCAAAAACAAAAGTGTTGCATTTATAATTTTGTTCAGTGTGTGTGTATATATATATATATATACACTGGAGATCAAAATTAGAGAACAATTTATAAACAATTGAACAATTCTGAAATAATGTCATCTTCACTGCTCAACAGTTTTTGTCCTGTCTATACCATGCTACCAGAACACCTTTTCCACAAAATAACTAAGGCATTTCAACAAAAACTATTATTTTGCAGAAAACACACTGATCAAAATTAGAGAACACTTTCAGATACCTCCCAGTTATTGGTGTTAATCTGGCACCTGGTGCTAATTTCCTTGATTATCTGTCAACCCCTATTTAACTGGCAGCCTAACTTCTAGTTTCATTGACTCTGCAAGATGGTGGGCCGTTCTAAAGTGACTGAAAGCCTCCGGCAGCAGGTTGTCCAGATGAAGGCCAAAGGGATGACCCTATCAGCCATAGCAAGACAAGTTGGTCGTTCCAAATCTGTGATTTCAAGAATATTGAATCTTTACAACATCACAAACTCATTCAAGTCCCCCAAGAAGGCTGGTCGTCCACGGAAGACAAATACAAGAGAGGACAGGATACTGCGGAGGATCTCAATGGGCAATCGTTTCCACACTGCAGCTGGAATTGCTCACCAGTTCAGCACTGAACACCCTGTGTCTGGATCTGTCTCGTCATACAGTGTCTCAACGTTTAAGAGCATTTGGACTGAAAGCCCACTCTGCAGTGACCAAACCTCTCATTAGCAGAAAGAATCAAAAGGCTAGACTAAGCTTTGCTGAGGAGCATGTTGTGTGGACAGAGGAGAACTGGTCCAAAGTTCACTTCAGTGATGAAAGCAAGTTTAATTTATTTGAGTCCGATGGGAAACATTATGTTTGGAGACAAACTGGAGAAAGACTGAACCCAAAGTGTGTAAAGAAGTCAGTGAAAAGTGGAGGAGGAAGTGTCATGGTTTGGGGCATGTTTTCTGCAGCAGGAGTTGGGCCTCTTATACAGCTACATGGCAGAGTGAATGCAAATGTTTATCAGAACCTTCTTCAACAACATATGGTTCCTTCCCTGCGTTCATCACCCAATCAGCCCACAGTGTTCATGCAGGACAACGCTCCATGTAACACAGCAAAACGGGTAAAGCAGCTCCTTGAAACTGAAAACATTGAAATAATGACATGGCCTGCCCAGAGTCCTGATCTCAACTCAATAGAGAACCTCTGGAAATTCCTTGGCGACAAAGTTATGGCCAAGAAACCCACTACAGTCACCAAACTGTGGAGGAGACTGGAAAAAGAGTGGACCAAAATCACACCAGAGCAGTGTGAGAGACTAGTGCTGAAGTCATTCAGAGCAGAGGCCTGTACACTTCCTACTAATTGCTGACTGTTGTAACCTTTAGAAAATTTTGTTGTAATCTTTTTCCATGCTACAGTCATTGTTGTTCTCTAATTTTGATCAGTGCGTTTTCTGCAAAATAATGTTTTTTGTTGAAATGCCTTAGTTATTTTGTGGAAAAGGTGTTCTGGTAGCATGGTATAGACAGGACAAAAACTCCTTCAACTGTTGAGCAGTGAAGATGACATTATTTCAGAATTGTTCAATTGTTTATAAATTGTTCTCTAATTTTGATCTCCAGTGTGTGTATATATATATATATATATATATATATATATATATGAAGAGTTCAGATGCAAAAGCCTCTAAATCTGACATCTTTCTTTAACAAATGCATTTTTATCAGGCTCCAATGTATAGGTTTCTATGTAACTACTGGTACTTCAGATTGGGCTCAGGCTAGGATTTTAGCAAATTTGAAGTAAAAGTATTTGATGGACATATACTATGTGTCAAAAGCATTCACTCAGTATCATTATCTCATTTTTGACCAAGATGACTTTTAGGGTGTTTTGCATCTGAACTCTTCATACATTATATATATATATATATATATATATATATATAATCAGTGGCGTTCCGCATACCCAGGCTGTCTGAGAGAATGAGTTCACAGGTTAATTAATGTAAACATGATTATAAGTTGATCCCTTGTCATTTGAGATGTAACTTAAAGCTTAATAATGAGTTGTGAATAACAAACAACTGTAATTTTCTGTAAATCTACGTCAGTTAGCTTCCGGGCAAGCGGGTTCTCCACAGCTTTCTTGACTCCGCTCTATTGCTGTGACTCCTCAGGATTCTTGCACGTTCGCTGTGTTTTGCTGGTATGCGCGTGATTTAATGGGAGAGGTAAGCTGTCCGCGGAGCACTCACCCAAGCGGAAAAATGTGCTGTTGCTGCCAGATCTCGATTGCCGAAAGTCACATTGTATTAGATGTAAAACTAACTTGACTAAATCAAATGAAAAAAACATCATAACTGTATATTTTCATGTTTTTTTTGAAAATCAACTCAGCTGAAAACATATAATAGACAGTGTTGAAGATACGTTATTGTCAACATGCCTAAATGGTAAATTAAAACAAAAAAAAAGTATATAAAAATGTATATAAAATTTTTTAAATAATAACAAACATCAGGGGAAAAAAATAGGAAATCATAAAATCTGATTTCTTCTCTGAATTTATTGTTGTTTGTAACGTTACTTGGCAATATTTTAAAGATATTATTTTTTACATTTCGCATGGGGTACCTGGGGTGAGAGTTTTAACTCTTATTCACTGTGAATTAATAATAATAAAAAAAAAATAATTCAGTCTAAGTGGTCTAAGCAGAGACATATAGACCAGGGGAATCCCACCCTCTAAATATTATGTACGTATCATAACGTGATACGTGTAAACGTTGTTTGGCAGTTTTTACTTGGAAAAAGCAGCTATAGCCTTTGTTTTTCTGAAATATGGGTGAATGAAAAAAATATGGATAAACCTGAAATGATAGAAGAAGGATTTAGATTAATTTAATTTACAAATAAGGTAGGAAATCATCACCTGCCACAGTATTTCCCTCGTTGAGTTTGTCCTAAAAGCTCAAAATGGGGGTGTGGGGGATGGTTGTCTTAGCACTCAGCATACCTGGTAAAAAAAAGTCACTGCTCGCCACTGATATATATATATATATATATATATATATATAGTGAGAGAAGAGAGAGAGAGAGAGAGAGAGAGAGAGAGAGAGAGAGAGAGCTGGGTAGTAACTGATTACATGTAATCTGGATTATGTAATCAGATTTCAAAAATGAAGAACTATAAAGAATGTAATTAGAGAAAGTTACATTTTAAAATACTCGTAATCAGATTACAGTTACTTTTTTATGGATTGCATGATTACGTATTATTTATACAATAGCAAACTATTATTCTCTCCTAATTTCCCTTTTTCATCTTTTATATTTTTCTTTCTAAAACAGCCTACCAATTATTCAGAAAGTCCAGTTTTGTGGACATTCACACATAGACTAGTCATTAGTCAGGTGGTGACACAGCATTTGACCACTGGATTTACAAAAATCATTTTAGGTTTAAAAAGGGTTACAACCTTGGCTACTGATCAACACATTATTTTTTATTTGAGTTATCATTCTGTAGGGTTTTTAACCATATTATTATGTCTTTGGAAGGCTTTTGTCTTTTAAACTCATTAAAATGCACATATTTATGTTATTTTTTATTTAAAATATTTCAATAATTAAGTATAACATTTGCATGTTCACGTTTTCTTTGATGTTGATTAAAGGGATAGTTCACCCAAAAATGAAAATTTGATGTTTATCTGTTTACCCCCAGGGAATCCAAGATGTAGGTGACTTTGTTTCTTCAGTAGAACACAATCAAAGATTTTTAACTCAATGGCTACCAAATCTTTGAGAGTAAAAAAAACATACACAAACAAAACCAAATTAAACCGATACACTGATGTCCTAAGACATGAAACAATCGGTTTGTATGAGAAACTGAACAGTATTTATACTGTTATAACATCCATCTGTCCTAAGCGCATGCACAGCTCGGGCTCATGACATGTGAATGTGCTCTGGCATAGTACATGCAAGCACCGGAAGCGATCTGCGCTTATACGTCACTCATTGTTTACATAGTGTAAAGGGATTGCGGACGTGTTCACTGGTAATGTAAAGATCTAAAGATAAAGATTTGTATATATCATCAGACCATAGGCACTGATCCCGTGTGTGCTCAGGGGCTTGAGCACCCACGGAAATGATCGAGCACCCACAGAAAAACACAAGATATTCTCTGTTCATTTTAACCAATTAGAAGTGTATTGTAGCTTGTACCACTTTATTCTCATTTTCATAGTTTATATTTGAGGCAGGTTTTGATGTTATTTTAATGACAAATGTCAAGAGTGCATTATTGTAATATGAGAGAGGGTGTGTGTATTATAATTTCTCAGCTTGCAGCGCGCTCCCTCATATTATGTGTGCGCCCTCAAACTCTGTCCTGTGTAGGCGTGAATAAGTGCTTATTGTAAACAGATATGAGATACTTGTGTTGAGCACCCACTGGCAGAAACATAGATCGGCACCCATGCATCAGACAATGTGGATTTTGCAACGTGGATACTATGCCAGAGCTCATACACATATCATCCGCCGGACACTGTGCATGCGCTCAGACAAGATGGATGTTGTGGTGAATCAGAAGTAAAATATAATAGAAATACTGTTCAGTTTCTCGCATAAATAGATTGTTTTGTGTCTTAGGACATCAGTGTATATCGTCACGAGTCGTAGGGTTTAATTTGGTTTTGTTTGTGTATGTTTTTTTTTTTATTCTCAAAGATTTGGTAGCCATTGACTGTCATTGCCATTGACTTATATGACTGACAGAATGAAACGGTTTGAGTTAAAAATCTTTGTTTGCGTTCTACTGAAGAAACAAAGTCACCTACATCTTGGATGCCCTGGGGTAAGCAGATAAACATCAAATTTCCATTTTTGGGTGAACTATCCTTTTAATGGTCACATGGCATTCCGGAAAAAAATGTATTTAATAGTTGTATTTTAATTGTTATTTTAAAACAAAGACTATAGAAATACAAAGACGGTTCACTCTTATACTTATGAATGGGAGAAACTGCAACACTGTTGGAATAGTCCCACCTTCTAAATGAAAGAGACAAATTTCTCATAGTAATCGCATTGGCTGGTCTAGCCTGAAAGAAAAGCTTTTTAAATGCTATTTAAGCATAAGAAACAACATTCATGGGGCAATTTCTGATTTTTGTTGCAGATTTGACATTAGTAATTTAATTGTGAGTTCAGACTTTTTTTAATTTTCAGGATTCCCCTATTTATTAAGATAGGACTTGGTCTTGTATGAGCTGTCCGGAGGCATTGCAAATATGGCTGCCGAGTGAAGAGACTTTCCTTGAAAGGGACTTTGTTTTAAAATGATTTATTTTAAGTGTAATTTTTATGATTTAATTAAGTGTTACCTTTTCATTATGCTCACAAACCCCTTGCAGTTTACCCTTGAGTGTTTTATAACCACGTGTTGAAATAAAGCTCGCAGATGTCTATCGACCAGTTAACTCGTAACACTATATTTTTTAGCTATATTATAGAGCATATAGGTTATGTAAGAGATCACATCTTCACTCTTCTACACATCTTCACCACAGTACCTGCAGGAAAGTTAAGGGTTCCAAACAAGTTAAGCTCTATATGGCCTGTATCTTTGGCATGCTATTGATTTACAAAAGACAAAAAAAAACACTCCTCTTTCAGTTTGTTAAAACAAACCAAAATCATGTTTACAGTGATGCAACTGGAAATGGAAGTCACCTTTTTTTAAGGAGTGAGTGCACTGCAAGTTAGAATGCCTTCTGGATGATTTCATATCTCAACTCACATGATCCATTTACTTTGTTCGGAATTGAAAGTTTGTTGCCCTAAGATAAGACTTAACATTTTCTGAAAGACATAAATCCTGGTCATGACACTTTCTCTGTAAAATTCTGGGGTAAGGAAGACTAGCAGGGCTGCTAACGTACTTGTCTGTCTGTCTTCATGACTGACTGTCTTTCTGTCTACCTAAAAACTGTTCTACTGTAGCAGAAGACTACATCAGTTTGGTCATAGGAGTAAGACGTAATCTGTCACTGTCTAGAAGTCTGTGCTGTCTTTCAAAGTGAGAAATGCTTTAGCCCTGTCTTATGTACTGTCTTATTTACTACATGTAGTAAATAAAATACTACAAAGACTTTCAAGGACCCACTTTATATCAAATGTCCTCAAATGCTATGTACATACATGTAGATTAATAATTTGATACAATGTTGTATATATATATATATATATATATATATTGTACTTACATTTGAAAATCCTTTAATTACATTTGTGAATATAGCTGTAATCAGCAATTAAGGGGGCAAGCAAAACAGAGGTAAAATGAACAGAGAACTATCTTTAATTACTCAGTAAAGGTCAGAGTTCTCCAACCCTGCTCCTGGAGAGCTATCCTCCTGCAGACTTAACTTTCAACACTGCTTCAACACATCTGTCTGTAGCCCTGAACTCTGTAATTAAGTTAAAGCTGAAGTTGATTATAGCATTTTACTACAAAACTCAAAATGGGTGACATTAAAAAAAAAATTAAATAAAAAAAAATGAAACAAAAAAAAACATTTTTGCGCAAACTAAAAATCATTAATGTACTTTACAAAATAATTTTGGTAGGCTATATCAAAAAACTTCTCTGAAGGTAATCTGAGCCAGATTTGGTGAAGATTGGACAAACCATCTAGGACGAGTTCGAAAAAAAGTAGTAAAAATTTTGATATGCATTTTGATTTTGAACTCTGTATGAGCCAGGGAATCAAAGGGGGGAAAAAAAGCATTTTGGGTTTCACTTTATTTTGATGGTCCCTTTAACACATTCTGTAATTTACTTATTGTAAACAGAAAGTTCAAAAGGGATCATCAAAAAAAAAAAAGTTACCGAATCTCCCTGTGGACCTCAATGTTCAAAAGTTATTAGAGTACAAAATTGGCCTATTGGTGATGTTAAACAGTTTGAGTTAGAGACTCCAAATTTGCTGCAGCTAATGATGAGATTGTCCTCTATTTGTGTGCCAAATTTCATAACTTTTCCAATAGCAGTTCTATAAGATTCACAAGATTCATTACAATATGCTAAAGCATTTGTAAAATACAGCATTTACTACAAAACTCAAAATGGTCCATACTCAAAATGGCTGACACAGGAAAATTGGGTAACATTTGATTTGGCATGCCACTCCAAATCTAACAAGATTTATCTTATGATTTTTGATCAAACGTTCAGAAATTATAAACAAAAATGTCATTTTTATATATATTTTGACCAGTAGGTGGTGCTGTGCGAAAACTACTCATCTGCCCCCAAGTTCCCTTATCAGTCGGTCTCTCCGAGTCACGTCGGAGACCGACGGATTGGGATCTCGCTTAGAGAGACCGACCTACTTCGTGTGTATTGAACACGCCAATGCAATTGGCATGCGCTGATTGTGCCCAGCTGCAGCTGATCACAGCGTGAGTATATAGAGGCGGCTGGCACAGCGCATAGTCAGCTTTTCGCTTCGGAGCCGACTTCACTACGGAGTGTGTTAGAAGCAACATCTTTTCGTTCTTTTCTGTTGGTGGCACGGCGTTTCAGCGGCGTTGGTCCCCGTGTCGAGTGGGTGAGCACACATTAGGCTGCACTACTCTCCTTCTGTGTGCTGCGGCCATCTCCCCTGGGCGCTTCAGCACAAAAGAGCAAATTCTAAAAGAGTGCTACACGGGCCGTCTTTTTAAAGACGAAGGCATTTGTAGATACGAGAATGCCTTTCCACCCGTGCGTTTCTGGATGCGGCCGTTTCCTGGCGCCGGGCGATGGTCACGATCGCTGTCTCACGTGTCTGGGCATTGCGCACGCTGAGGCGGCTTTCGTGGATGAGTCATGTTCTCTGTGCGGGAGGATGACCATCTCGGAGCTGCGGACCAGACTCCGTTTCCTGCAAAGGGGCGGGGTGCCAGTTCCTTTGCCGCGATCCAATGTTCCTCCCGGTAAACGCCGGGGAGACGTTGCGTCGGGCAAGGGGCTGACTGGTCTAACGGTGACGGTGGAGAATTCCCCGGCGGGAGATCCGTCGGGGGTCCCCCCCCCCACCGGCGCTCCGGTACCATCAGAGCGCTCAGAGGGGCAAGCTGGGCCTTCACGGGTACCGCTCGTTTCCTTTGGGGCTCCTCCCGACGAACAGATGTCGACCGCGGCATCGGATGGGGAGTCAGTAGTCTCCGGGGAGGATGTATCTGGTTCATGCCGGTCGTCCAGACGATCGTCCGTTCCAGATACGGACCCTGAGATGATGGCTATGCTTTCCCGGGCGGCCGGGAAGGTTGGGATCGAGTGGAAACCTCCATCAGATCCCAAGCCTTCTCGTCTGGACGATTGGTATCTTGGTGTGGCTCGCGCCGGTTCTCGGGGCCCCACCCCAGTGCCTTTCTTCCCGGAGGTGCATGATGAGCTTACTGGGACCTGGAAGGCACCTTTTACTGCCCGAAACAGTTCCGGAGGTTCATCCTCCATCACCACCCTTGACGGCGGTTCAGCGCGGGGGTATACGGGCGTCCCGCCGGTGGAGCGTGCAGTAGCGATGCAATTGTGTCCTGGTGCCGCTTCCACCTGGCGGGGCGATCCGTTGCTCCCCTCCCGGGCCTGTAGGCACTCGTCGGCATTGATCGGCAGTGCCTATGCGGCTTGTGGAGAAGCTGGTTCCGCCGTACACGCTATGGCGTTGTTACAGATCCATCAGGCCAAGGCTCTGAGGGATCTGTGCGAGGGTGGTCGCGACCCAGAAGTTCTGAAAGAACTTCGTATCGCCACGGACCTCGCGCTACGTGCGACGAAGGTGACCGCGCGATCTCTGGGTCGTGCCATGTCCACTATGGTGGTCCAGGAACGCCATCTCTGGCTGTGTCTGGCTGACATGAAGGATACCGACAAAGTTCGGTTCCTGAATGCTCCCATCTCCCAGACCGGCCTTTTCGGCGACGCGGTGGAGAACTTTGCCCAGCAGTTCTCTGCCGCTCAGAGGCAGTCTGAGGCGATAAAACACATCCTGCCCCGGCGCGCAGCTGCTGCCTCCACCCGGCCGCCGGCCGCAGCGCCTCAGTCTGCTCGTCGCCGAGGGCGGCCCCCTGCTTCTGCCTCCGCTCCACCGCAGCCGCCGCAGCAGCCTTCACAACGGCACCGTGGAGCCGGTCGCAGGGCAGCCCCCCAGCCCGTCCAGGCCCCCACCAGGACCAGTGGGAAGCGAAAGAGCAAGCGACCCTGAGACGGGCGACCCAGAGATGGAGGAGACAGCTCTTCGGGAGATGGTGGACGCACCACTCCCTCCCCCGGAGGAGGGCCGGGTGGAGAATCTTTTGTTTCATTTTTCCCCGCCACTGGCCTCACGGTCAGTGGCACTCAAAATCTCGACAAAAGAGCAGTTTCCTCTATCTCTGGGTCACCAGAGCGGTTGGGGTGCGATGCGTGGGCCAATCCCCGACATCGCTCACCCTCCTCTCCCGCCAGCTGCCAGCTGCGGATGGTTAGAGAGTGTACACAAGAACAACGGCACTACTCCCGTCCCGGCGGCCAGAACGCAGGTACGTGTCTCACACACACATCACACAGACACACAGACCCCGCTTCGGACCGGCATAGAGACGCCCGAGCGGGGTCCCTGCGTTCCATCTCGCTGCCCCACCGCGGGTACGCCGGTGGTTCCGTTGGTGCCTCTCGTACGGTATCTGGAAGCATGGTCAGGTCTTCCCAGTCCGTCACGATGGCTTCTGCGGACCATCAGGCTCGGCTATGCGATTCAGTTCGCCCGGTGCCCTCCCAAGTTCAGCGGCATCCGCTTCACCTCGGTGAGGGCTGCGGATGCTCCTGTTCTGCGGGCAGAGATCGCTACCTTGCTGGCGAAGGATGTGATAGAGCCGGTCCCTCCAGCCGATATGAGGACGGGGTTTTACAGCCCCTACTTCATAGTACCCAAGAAAGGAGGTGGGTTACGACCAATCTTGGATCTGCGCGTCTTGAACCGAGCACTTCACAGGCTCCCGTTCAAGATGCTAACGCAGAAACGCATCTTCAGATGTGTCCGTCCTCAAGATTGGTTTGCAGCGATAGACCTGAAGGATGCGTACTTTCATGTTTCGATTCTTCCGCGCCACAGACCATTTCTGCGGTTCGCGTTCGAAGGACGAACATATCAGTACAAAGTCCTTCCCTTCGGGCTGTCCCTGTCTCCCCGTGCCTTCACGAAAGTCACGGAGGCGGCCCTAGTTCCCCTCAGAGAGCAGGGCGTTCGCATCCTCAACTATCTCGACGACTGGCTCATACTCGCGCAGTCGCGGGATCAGTTGTGCGAACACAGGGACATGGTGCTAGCACACCTCAGCCAGTTGGGACTTCGGGTCAACTGGGAAAAGAGCAAACTCTTGCCAATGCAGAGGATCTCTTTTCTCGGGATGGAACTGGACTCGGTCGAACAAACAGCACGCCTCACGCAGGAACGTGCTCAGTCAATGTTGAACTGCTTGAATACGTTCAAGAGCAGGGCAGCGGTCCCACTGAAACAGTTTCAGAGGCTCCTGGGGCATATGGCAGCGGCAGCAGCGGTAACTCCGCTAGGGCTGCTCCATATGAGACCGCTTCAACATTGGCTCCACGACCGAGTCCCGAGGAGGGCGTGGCAGCGCGGCGCTCACCGGGTCAAAGTAACACCGGCCTGTCGCCAAACCTTCTCCCCGTGGTCAGACCTTGCATTTCTTCGGGCTGGAGTGCCCCTAGAACAGGTCTCCAGGCATGCTGTGGTACACACAGATGCCTCCACCACCGGTTGGGGGGCCACGTACGACAGGCAGCATGTGTCAGGGGTCTGGACGGGCCCTCAACTTCACTGGCACATCAACTGCCTAGAGTTGCTTGCAGTACGCCTTGCCTTGCTGCGTCTCAAAGGGCGTTTGCGGGGCAAGCACGTGCTAGTCCGCACGGACAACACTGCGACCGTTGCGTACATCAACCGACAAGGTGGTCTGCGCTCCCGTCGCATGTCGCAACTCTCCCGTCTCCTCCTCCTCTGGAGTCAGAAGCATCTGAGGTCGCTTCGTGCTGTTCACATTCCAGGCTTGCTCAACCGCACAGCCGACGAGCTGTCGCGGGCTGCGCTCCCTGGGGAATGGCGACTCCACCCCCAGTCGGTCCAGCTGATTTGGAGACATTTCGGGGAGGCTCAGGTAGACCTGTTTGCTTCACCCGAGACGTCCCATTGCCAGTTGTTCTACTCCCTGACCGAAGGAACTCTCGGTTCGGACGCGCTGGCACTCAGCTGGCCGCGGGACCTACGCAAATATGCGTTCCCCCCAGTGAGCCTAATCCCACAGATACTGTGCAAGATCAGGGAGGACGAGGAGCAGGTCCTGCTAGTAGCACCATACTGGCCCAATCGGACCTGGTTCCCAGAACTCACGCTCCTCGCGACAGCCCCTCCCTGGCCTATTCCTCTGAGGAGGGATCTACTGACTCAGAGACGGGGCACCCTATGGCACCCGCGCCCAGACCTCTGGAAATTGCATGTCTGGTCCCTGGACGGGACGCGGAGGTTCTAGGTGATCTACCCCAAGGAGTGGTAGACACAATCACTTCAGCGAGAGCTGCATCCACGAGACATGCTTACGCCTTGAAGTGGAACCTGTTCGTCGATTGGTGTTCCTCTCACGAAGAGGACCCCCGGAGATGCCCGATCAGAGTTGTGCTGTCCTTTTTGCAGCTAGGGTTGGAGCGAAGGCTGTCTCCCTCCACCCTCAAAGTTTACGTTGCTGCTATCGCTGCACACCACGACCCAATAGATGGTAAGTCGGTGGGGAAGCACGACCTGGTCACCAGGTTCCTTAGGGGGGCAAGAAGGTTAAATCCTCCCAGACCCCCGTCCATACCCTCTTGGGACCTGTCCCTGGTGCTCACAGCGCTACAACAGGCCCCATTTGAGCCCTTGCAAGCAGTCGAGCTGAAGTTTCTTTCAATGAAAGCCCTGCTCCTGCTGGCATTGGCCTCCATCAAGAGGGTAGGGGACCTGCAAGCATTTTCGGTCGACGAATCGTGCCTGGAGTTCGGGCCGGCAGATTCCCGGGTAATCCTGAGGCCCCGGCCTGGCTATGTGCCCAAGGTTCCCACCACTCCCTTCAGAGACCAGGTGGTGAACCTGCAAGCGCTGCCCCCGGAGGAGGCAGACCCAGCCCTAGCTTTGCTTTGTCCCGTCCGAGCCTTAAGATGCTACGTTGACCGGACACAAAGCTTCAGGACCTCAGACCAGCTCTTTGTCTGTCACGGGGGACGGCAGAAGGGGAATGCCGTCTCCAAGCAGAGGATGGCCCACTGGATAGTGGATGCCATCACCCTGGCTTACCAAGCTCAGGGTGTGCCCTGCCCCCTCAGGGTACGAGCTCACTCAACTAGAAGTGTTGCATCATCCTGGGCGTTGGCACGAGGCGCCTCGCTAGCAGACATTTGTAGAGCCGCGGGCTGGGCGACCCCTAACACGTTCGCTAGATTCTATAGCCTTCGTGTAGAGCCAGTATCCTCCTGTGTTCTCACCTCAAACGGGTAGAAGCACTGAGTGGCCCTGGCTCAGGTCGGCTTGTAAACTGCTCCAGAGTGTCCAAAGTAGACCCTGTCGAGCTCCTCCGTCCCCTCGGTGCTAACGTAGCGGAACGTTCGGTGCCAGGCCCTCTCTCGATGAATCCTAGAGAACCGGGTTGGGCTAAGGGCCATATGAAAGACCTAATTGGATCTCATATGTGTATATTCCACGGTATAAGACTTAGAGCCCGTGTTCCCCGGCGAGTAATCGCGTTTAGAGGATGTAACATCGCCTCAATATTCCATATGTTCCAGAAAATGAGTCATATGTGTATTGCCTTTAAACCTTTGGGAGATTAGGCTCCGCATCTCCAGTTCCAGCTTCACTGCAGAAGAGTAGTGTTAAGACATATAGTGACTGGTTTCTTGTTGCGAGCCCCCGCCTAAGCCACAAAGGGGGCGTAGAGGCTTGCTCAGGACACTGGGGGAGGCCAGTAGACATGGCGTTTTCCATAGGGATCCCAATCCGTCGGTCTCCGACGTGACTCGGAGAGACCGACTGATAAGGGAACGTCTCGGTTACGTATGTAACCCTCGTTCCCTGAAGGAGGGAACGGAGACGTCACGTCCCGTCGCCATGGCTGCTGTCCCGCCGCTGTACTGCCGAGCCGACTCGGCTCCTCAGCGAAAAGCTGACTATGCGCTGTGCCAGCCGCCTCTATATACTCACGCTGTGATCAGCTGCAGCTGGGCACAATCAGCGCATGCCAATTGCATTGGCGTGTTCAATACACACGAAGTAGGTCGGTCTCTCTAAGCGAGATCCCAATCCGTCGGTCTCCGACGTGACGTCTCCGTTCCCTCCTTCAGGGAACGAGGGTTACATACGTAACCGAGACGTTATGGTTGGCATAGCATGTTCCTCTAAAGTGTTGTCCATTTTTGCGCAAATTTGGTCAAATTCCTTAACATGCTTTACAAGAACAGCAAATTTGCTATGGTTAATATTGTTCTTTATCTGTGTGCCTTTCCCACAAGCAGATGGGTTGCCATAGACTTTCAGAGCGGATGAGGAAGTCATACTAGAACTTTATTATAAAAATCTGGTAACAACATTTCAAGTTTTACTCATTTAACTAGAAAAGAAAAGAAAAGAAAAGAAAAGAAAAGAAAAGAAAAGAAAGCCACATGAAGAATTAAAGTTCACCATAACTAGTTTTATATAGTATTTCTATTAGTAAATACAAGCACTGTATAAAGAAGGAGCATGGGGCCAGACCCCAGTCCCCCCCCCCCCCCCCCCCCCCCCCCCCGCCCAAAAAAAATACACACCATCATGCAACACACAAAATAATGCAAAAAACCTATGTGATCTTAAGAGTATTGATATGTATTTTTCCGTAAAGTAATGCAAACAAATTAATTTCTGATATATTATTTCCTCTGGTATTGTCTTTTTTTTGTTTTTGTTTTTTTGGCTCAAAGAGCAACTATTCAGAATGTTAAGAGTTAAAATTGCAGCTGCCTGAGAGTGCATATTTTAGGAACAGACACGCAGACGACCTGTTGTTATTCAAATCAGTGCATCTGAATAAGATCGAGAGAAAAAAACACTGTAGTAGGTACCATCAGAATTGGGCACACAGCTGAAAGTGTAATGAATGCCACTATGAATACAGATCACTGTAAAATGGGTAATGAAGCTATTTAAAATAGCTGTTTCTGCAAAATAAATAATAAATATTGTATTAAGTTGTGATATAAATTACATTATATTTTGAGTTGCATTTATTAAACACAGTTTACTCATTCACTTTATATGAAATAACATTTTCTTCTGTTCTATTAAACTCATTTTAAAGGATTACACTTTAAACAAGGCTACACTTTAAAAGCTTAAAATGAATAACATTTCTCTAATTAATTAACTATAACTTATCATCACGTAATATATATTTTGTTTACCATGAGAAACTAAAGGCATGACTGATAATAAAACATAAAATATGTTGAGAAAAAAATGCCAGATTTTAACTTAATCAAATATAGATATTTAATTTTATACTTTGTACATAAATGGATGAAAATAAACATGTTTAAACTTTGTGCACAATGTTTTCACAAGGTTAAATATAACCTTTAGAAAATTCTGTGATTTGTTTTTTTTAATGAATACTATTTAAATGTTTTTTTGTTTTTTGTTTTTTTTACATATACTGTAAAGGAAAATTGAATTACATTAATTAGGATTTTACCCCAGCATTTTTACCATACCTACTTTCATCCTTAAAATTGATATCTTGAACAGTACTTTATGTAATTTTTTTTTCCTGCCAGTAAGAGCAATTTTGTATATATATATATATTTTTTATTTTTTTCTGAAATCCCACACAGAGAACTTTAAATTAAAACCAGAGCATCAACAAACACAATCACTACAAGCCAAAGTGATCAGTTAAATTGGATGGATAGTGACTGTGGGTGCATATTTGCCTCTAGCTGTCACTATTGGCATTAACTTAATATGTTCAAGAAGAAGACAGCTAATTAATTGCATCACTGTTGCGGCTGCTTAGAAAGAGCAGGCCACTTATCCGCAGTTTGAATGATCTTTGGTGACTTTTCTAAAGCGGTCAAATGCTTGCTGGATTTTACTTAGAATGATAATTTTGGACAGGGAAAGCATGTAGACCACTGCTTGCTGAATTTAATTGGGGGCTATGGGGAAACTTTTTACCCTCAGCTAGTGGAACATTCAAGAAACCGAACTCATCGTGTCCTGTTTTTGTTCTCATTATTTAATTCCTAACCATGAGCGTTTTCCTCATACATCATCATAAAGTACCACTCACACTGAATTAGTTTTATCTCTAATGCATTGCATTGTCCTCCAGTTTTATGGTTACCCCACAATTCCTACAGGGTTTCATGACTTAATTAATCAAATCAAGTTTATGTTGGCGAGAGTAATTTGTTTAAATAAGCCAGAATAAATGGCTTAGAGTTTTGTTAACCATATCACAAGTTTGCAAGGTCTACAATTCAAAATAAGAAAATGGATGCCTGTGAAAATGTGTAAAACATGGGAATATTTGTTCAGCTGTTATTGTTGCATTGTTCCACTGAACAGGAAACAAAGATAATTTTACAAAAGGAAGACATGTAAATAGTAGTCAACTTTGATAAACTTTTTTTTTTTTTTTTTTTTACTTTTTTAAAAGTTGTCCTAAGACAAGAACGGGTACTGTTTTTGGTTTTACAGTTTTTTTCAATTGCTAACAAACTTTTGTCCAATCTGTAGTCACATTTTCAAAACTCTAAACACAATTAGCACAACATGCGTCTGTTGTGACCATACCATTAACACAATTTGTGTTGTTTTCACACAATATGCAGTCAATTACCATGTTTCTAAAATGCAAACATTTTCTTTTCGTACAAGCTTACCCAAAACCAAAATCATGGGTCTTTTTAGTCTTATTTGCAAATGCTTTAACACAGCATGTCAGAAATGAAGACCTAATGTTCCAAACCTTAAATACAGTATAAAGCCTCTATTTCTGCAACAACAGCAGCTCATAATGATTGAAAATATTTCTATATAAAATATTGTAACAACTGATAAGCAAATTTAAACAACAGATCAGTGAAATATTTAGAAATAGCTGATTCCAGTCTCACTAAGAGGAATAGTCATGTGTTGAAGCTATTTCCATTACATCAACACAGAGTAAAAAAGACCCCTTTGAATTGATTTTGTGGATGCAGAACAACACAAAGAATCAGAGAGAGAAAAAATGCTTGGGAGAGGGAGATAAATAGTTGTAGGAGGTAGAGGAGTAGTTGGATTAGAAAAGGAAGAAGAAGAGGTAGGGGAGAGGAGTAAGAATGTGTGTTGGACTGCATTTTTATGTTTTTTTTTTTTCCCCTTATGTGGAATGAAAGCTTATTTCTGCCACAGAATATAAAGGGTAAAGGGTAACTGTGAATTTTGTATCTCACAATTCTGAATTGCAAGATGTAAATTCACAATTCCAAGAATAGAAGTCCAAATTGTGAGATAAAAAGGTCACAGTTACCCATTACCCATATTATGTGGCAAAACTGTAACCAAAGACCATGTATGTTGGAAGTTTTGTTGATCACTGGCATCAGCTTACATGGGAGCACCATCCATTTCTAAACCCTAACCACTGGAAAGCAGGTGTCACGGATTGGCCAGGCTCTTCCACCACTCTCACACAGCGATCCCAATCACCTGAATACTAATCATGCACAGCTGCACCTAATTACTCTGCACACCATAAAAACACACACCTCTCACCAGTCATTGTCCGGGCTCGTTTCTACGAAGCGGACTCACCATTATTCCCTTTGTATACTTACCTGTTGTTACTTACCTGATCTCCGTTTGATTCCAGTCTGCTCAGTTTCCCACGTCTCCAGTCAGCGGTGTGTGTGCCGTCAGTTCGTCCGCTCAAGTCGGCATCTGGTGTGTGCATTTGGTCAGCTCTTCTCCTCCTGTCGATCCTGCAAAGGAATACGGATACGTCATCACCCCGGACAATCCTCAAGCAAACATTCTCTCTGAATTATCCATACTCACCTATCTCTGCACGTCATTGTTCTTCTATTTGCTCTGCTGTTGAAATAAATACCTATTACTCATCACTTACCTTGGTTGTCCGTCTGCTTCCGTAACAGAAGCCCGGACCATTACAGTACCAGCATGAGCAATCCCGATCCGTTCCAGGAGCTGGTGGATTCATTGCGGAAAGTTTTGCTACAATCTACCTCACCAAATCTACCATCTGCACCACTTCCCGATGCACCACCAGCACCGAGCACTTCTTCGGCCAACATTCCTTCCAGTCCCATGGCTCGACCGGCGCCCTACTCTGGCGGGGCGGAGGAGTGCAACGGATTCCTGTTACAATGTTCTCTCATATTCACCATGCAACCTGCTTTGTATCCTACAGATCAGTCGAAGATTGCCTTCATCATATCGCTCCTTACTGGATCGGCCCTCCGGTGGGCTGAGACCATCTGGCAGCAAGCCGGGCCGGTAACTCACTCTCTGCAGACATTTGTAAATCACTTTAAGGAGGTGTTTGGTTGTTCGGATGGAGGGGTATCCGCTGGAGAGCAACTATATCATCTCAAGCAAGGAACGATGTCCACACAGGACTATGCTCTTCGTTTCCGCACGTTAGCTGCTGCCAGTGGATGGAATGAGCGATCCCTCCTTACCACCTACCGGCTCGGTTTGGAACCCAAACTCCGTCTGCAGTTGGCAACCCTGGACGACAACATTGGTTTGGAAAAGTTTATACAGCAATCTCTTCGCTGTTCGGATAGGATGAAGGCTTATCAGTCGGATCCTGATCTATTCACTCAAGCACTCCTCCGCCCGTCTGAGCCAGTCACCCCTCCAGAACCCATGATCATCGAGTCCGGCAGGCTCACGGCTGATGAGCGACAGAGGAGGCTGACCCGGGGTCTTTGTATGTACTGTGGTGCAAGCGGACATGTCAGGCTGAACTGTCCGCTCCGTCCAGTGACCTCCTCGGTGAGTGTATTCAATTCGGACATTGAGAAGATGCCTCCTCTCACTACCAATGTTCAGTTAACTACCCACTCACTCTCTGTTTCAGCTACCGCCCTTATCGACTCCGGGTCAGCAGGGAATTTCATCTCGCATGCCCTCTGTCGCCAGCTCCATCTCCGCACCGAAGCCTCGTCGAACATCTACCACATTCAACCCATAACCTTTAACATCAAGTCACAGGCACGTATTCATCATAAATGTGAATCCATTATGCTACAGATCGGGTTATTCCATAAAGAGGAGATTCAATTTCTGGTTCTGGAGGGGGCCAATATGGACATTATTTTAGGACGCCCGTGGCTGGTGAAGCATGATCCCATCCTCTCTTGGGGCACAGGAGAGATCAAGAAATGGGGTGATGGATGCACACCAGACTGTTTTCCCGATCTTCCGTTGCAGATTCGAAAGCCCCTACCTGTCTGCGTCACGTCAGTTGAAAGCCCCGTCGAGAAACGATCTGTCCAGATACCTGACATCTACACTTCTTTCAAGGACGTCTTTTGCCCCAAGAGAGCTTCCCAGCTACCTCCACATCGGCCATGGGACTGTGCCATAGACCTGTTACCGGATGCTCCATTGCCCAGAGGGAAAATCTACCCGTTGTCGCTTCCGGAGACTAAGGCCATGGAGGAGTACATTCAGGAGGCTCTGAGTCAGGGGTATATCCGTCCTTCCACTTCACCCGCAGCATCCAGCTTCTTCTTCGTGGCAAAGAAGGATGGAGGGCTGCGGCCGTGCATTGATTATCGGACTCTCAACCAAGGAACAGTGAAATTCCGTTATCCCCTTCCTCTCGTCCCTGCGGCCCTGGAACAACTTCGATCCGCCACCATCTTCACGAAGCTGGACCTCCGCAGCGCATACAATCTGGTGAGAATACGTGAGGGGGATGAATGGAAAACTGCTTTTGTGACCCCTACTGGTCATTATGAATATCGGGTGATGCCCTATGGTCTGGTCAACGCCCCCTCTGTATTTCAGAACTTCATCCATGAAGTACTCCGGGAGTTCCTCCACCACTTCGTCATTGTTTACATTGATGACATATTGATTTACTCCCGGAGTGAAGCCGAACATCGCCACCACGTTGCGGAGGTCCTGCAAACCCTCCGGAAACATAAGCTCTTTCTCAAAGCTGAGAAATGCTCATTCCATCTTCCATCCGTTCAGTTCCTGGGTTACATCATTGATCATCATGGGGTTCGTATGGACGAGGGGAAGGTCACTTCCGTTGTCTCCTGGCCAGAACCCACAACTATCAAAGAGCTTCAAAGATTTCTCGGATTTGCAAATTTCTACAGACGTTTCATTCAGGATTACAGCAGCATCACAGCTCCACTCACCAACCTTCTCAAGAACAAGCCCAAAGATCTTTCCTGGTCTCCCGAAGCCGTCGCAGCCTTCCAGGCCCTGAAAGAGGCATTCACTCAAGCCCCACTCCTGACTCACCCTGATCCAGACATCCCTTTCGTGGTCGAAGTGGATGCCTCGACCACGGGAGTGGGCGCGGTACTCTCCCAATACCACGGCACTCCCAAGTTACTCCATCCATGCGCCTATTTCTCCCGGAAGCTCAGCCCGGCGGAGAGGAATTATGACATCGGGAATCGAGAACTTTTGGCCATCAAGCTCGCCCTGGAGGAGTGGCGACATTGGTTGGAGGGTGCAACACATCCTTTCCAGGTAATCACAGACCATAAAAATTTACAATATCTCAGAGATGCTAAACGACTCTGCCCTCGACAGGCCCGCTGGTCCCTATTCTTTTCCAGATTTCACTTCTCCATATCTTACCGGCCAGGATCCAAGAATATCCGAGCAGACGCACTATCCAGACTTCACGATCATCAAGAAACCATTGAAACACCAGCCAAGATTCTACCAGATCACATTACTGTCTGTCCCATTGAATGGTCTGCCCCTCCAGCCGTCGCCACTCCTGAACCCAGACCTCCGCCGGGCTGTCCACCTAATCGGCAGTTTATTCCAACAAATCAACGGGTAGATCTCATCCACTCCACGCACACCTCCCTGGGCACTGGGCATCCCGGGGCCAACAATACTCTCTCGCTGCTATCCCAACGCTTTTGGTGGCCGGACATGGCAAGGGATGTGAGAAGATATGTACAAGGCTGTAGAGAGTGTGCTATATCAAAGAGTCCACGTCATCTACCTGCGGGTAAACTCCATCCCTTGCCTATCCCGAACCGTCCCTGGTCACACCTAGGAGTAGACTTCATGACGGATCTTCCCTCTTCGGATGGTAATACCTGCATTCTTGTAATCATAGATAGATTCTCTAAATTCTGTCGTCTGATTCCCTTGAAAGGTCTGCCTACGGCCCTGGAAACAGCTGAGAATCTCTTCAACCATGTCTTCCGATGTTTTGGCCTACCTGAAGATATAGTCTCGGATAGAGGGCCCCAATTTATCTCCAGACTATGGAAAGCCTTCTTCAAACTCCTAGGTGTGACCGTTAGCCTCTCCTCTGGCTATCATCCGCAGACCAACGGCCAGACGGAGAGGAAGATCCAGGAAGTGGGACGGTTCCTCAGGACCTTCTGTCACGGCCACCAAAACTCCTGGAACCAGTTTCTGGGCTGGGCGGAATACGCCCAGAATTCACTGCGGCAACCCACCACCAGACTTACGCCATTCCAGTGCGTCTTAGGATTCCAACCTCCACTCTTCCCTTGGGATGGGGAACCCTCGGATGTGCCTGCAGTGGATCATTGGTTTCGGGAGAGCGAGAGGGTCTGGGACGAGGCTCATCACCATCTCCAGAGGGCAGTTCGCAAAGCTAAAGATATGTCAGACCGGAGGAGGATCGCAGGTCCCGTCTACGCTCCTGGACAAAAGGTTTGGCTCTCCACCAGAGACATCCGCTTGCGACTGCCCTCCAGAAAACTTAGTCCCAGATTTGTTGGCCCCTTCACCATCCTTGAACAAGTCAACCCTGTCACCTATAAACTTCAGCTACCATCTCAGTACAGAATCCATCCCACATTTCACGTATCACTCCTGAAACCCTTTCACGACCCTCTGATTCCCTCCACAGAGCCTGGCCACGAAGAGGAATCCCCTCCACCACTGATGCTGGAGGAAGGCTCTATCTACGCCGTCAAGGAGATCTTGCGGTCCCGACGCCGTGGTGGTCAGCTGGAGTACCTCGTGGACTGGGAGGGATATGGACCAGAGGAGAGATCGTGGGTCTCCAGATCCGACATATTAGATCCGACACTCATGGAAGAATTCCACTCCAATCACCCAGAATTCCCGGCACCTCGTGGACGAGGTAGACCACCACGGCGTCGGAGGTTTAGGCCCTCAGGAGTGGGCCCTGGGGAGGGGGGTAATGTCACGGATTGGCCAGGCTCTTCCACCACTCTCACACAGCGATCCCAATCACCTGAATACTAATCATGCACAGCTGCACCTAATTACTCTGCACACCATAAAAACACACACCTCTCACCAGTCATTGTCCGGGCTCGTTTCTACGAAGCGGACTCACCATTATTCCCTTTGTATACTTACCTGTTGTTACTTACCTGATCTCCGTTTGATTCCAGTCTGCTCAGTTTCCCACGTCTCCAGTCAGCGGTGTGTGTGCCGTCAGTTCGTCCGCTCAAGTCGGCATCTGGTGTGTGCATTTGGTCAGCTCTTCTCCTCCTGTCGATCCTGCAAAGGAATACGGATACGTCATCACCCCGGACAATCCTCAAGCAAACATTCTCTCTGAATTATCCATACTCACCTATCTCTGCACGTCATTGTTCTTCTATTTGCTCTGCTGTTGAAATAAATACCTATTACTCATCACTTACCTTGGTTGTCCGTCTGCTTCCGTAACAGCAGGTTCCAAATGAATTTCTGCATAGGTTACCCTATCTTTTTCTATTGTACATTCTGTAAAGTAATGACTCAAGAAAGAACACATTCAACACTTCAAAATGTAAAATGGGTTTCAGTTGAAGGCAAACTCAAGGCTAAATTAAAAAAAAAAAAATGGATTTTATGTTATCTATTATATGCAGGTAGAACTGAAACATGACAAGTAATGCAGTTTTTGTAAAGCCATCAACTGTTAGTATTTTGGCGATCACTGTGCTGTGATTGACTATATGTGTCTGTTGAACAGAAACTAGTGCTAAAGTTTTGACCGAATGACTCGGTTTTGAATAAGATTTGCTGTGTTTTTATAGAGTTAGTATATGTAGAAAAAGGTATTAAACATTTTGAAATGTAGAGTTTGAATTTATTTAACAAAATGTGGTTTTGGACAGAAAATTAACTTGAACTGTGTGATGTAGGTGTGTTGCTGTGTTAAGAGTTTAGAAAAAGTACTTTAAGTATTGGTAAACGCTTGTTAGCAATTGAAAAAAAAAAATACTGTAAAACAACTTTGATAAAGATTTTATCCACTTCAAATGTTGACTACTGTATTTACTAATTACAAACAGGTTTGTTTAAGATACATCATTGGAAATATGTGTGTCTACTTACATTTCTGCAAAACATAGGAGAAGACATGGAAATGTAGAATAATCTTAAACGAGACGGTCTTAATAATCCAATGGACCAAACAATAACTTAGGAGGCACAGGTGAACAAACAACAAATGACGTTTGACAGCGGACAAAGAAACTCAGCATGAAACACTCCTTAATGAAAAGACACAGAAAACCAGTCCAAAACACTGACATTACCCTGGAGGCTGGTACCTGAGGGAGACATGGAAGGCCTCCAGGGCGGATCAGGGAGCTAGGGAGCCATGGCAGAGCAGACAGTTCAGAAGCCATGGCGGGATAGACAGTCATGGCGGATCAGGAAGCAAAACTAGGGTTCTACGGGCCCAGAAGAGTTCAGGAGGCTCTGGACATGACCAGCGGAGACGAAGGAGACTCATGAGGGCTGGATAGAACCAGCAAAGGAGAAAGGATAAGGGTGGAAAACTCCAGCGGGAGCGCCATGTCCATAATATCCACGATGTGCGCTGGAGTGGATTCTGGAGGGCGCGCTGGAGTGGACTCGGACATGGCGGCCATCTTAGCTGGGGACTCAGGCAAGGCAGCCATCTTGGAACTTCGGAGGATATGGGAAGCGTGAGAGGAATGGAGGGAGCGACCTCATTGGAGCAGCAGGTGAAGGACGCTGGCTTGTGGTAGGCTGGAGCGTCCCCATGCTTCCAGATGGGAGGAAGATAAGGATCCTCCACGTCAAAAACAAACTTAGAATTACTTAGATGAAGAACATAATTTATAAAATGCACTACGGGCAATCATCGGGAGTCAAGAAACAAAACAAACGATCATCACTGAGTCCCATCCAAAAGCAAGCGTTAATCATTGAATTGCTCTAGCTCACCAGATGTAAAATGCTCAAAAATTCCCTCTTTTTGAATGTCCAGAAGAAAATCCAGATCCGCTGTTCTGTCACAGTGCATAGGAGTAAAGAGACATGGAGACGTAGAATCATCTTAAATGAGACAGTCTTTAATAATAATCCAATGGAATAAACAAAAACTTAGGAGGCACAGAGGAAGAGACAACAAATGACATTTAACAGCAGACAAAGAAACTCAGAACAAAACACTCCTTTAAGTATACAACTTAATGACGGGAAGACACATCTGGAAGTCAATTAGGACACAATGTGAACAAACAGGAAAACCAAATATGGGCATAAATGGAAACAGGAACAGAAACAATATATGTACGAATTGCTGACGATTCCAGTTGAAATGAACACTAGAGGCAGTAAAACTTCGACAGCTTTTGTTCCTTTTCACACAAAATATGATTTACAGATCCAGAGTTTCAACTGAAATAGTACAATTTTCAACAGTATTTTCAACAGACAGCAATGCGTACCTTTACCATCATAATAAAAATGTGGCCGCAGTCACGTATTGAATGCACATTAAACGCCACTCAATAAAACTGCCGTGCAACATGCAGTAATATATGTAATAACGATGTTGCAGACATGTTGCCACAAGCACATATTTCCAATGAGCCTGTGTCTGTGCTTTCCACTGTTTTTCTAAGAAATTAAACAGATTTTCGCCCAGTGAAAAAAAAGCAGGTTAAAAATACCATAAACACACATGAAACATAGCTAGCCTTGTACATATCTAGGGACAAGAACTTCGAGACTTTCTTCTGAACACCTTAGCAGTAGTGTTGTTTTTGGTGGCCTGTTTTAATTTTAGTTTTAGTCTAGTCTTTGTGTGAAGCTGTCATATTAGTTTTTATTAGTTTTAGTCACATTCATACTCTTTTTAGTCAACTAAAAGTCTGAGCATTTTAGTCTTATTTTAGTCAGAATTATCCATTACTATTTTCGTCTAGTTTTTAGTCGATGAAAACTGATGACATTTAATCTAGTTTTAGTCAATGTAAATTGTATCTTAGTCTCTTTTTAGTAATGCAATTCTATTTAACCCAGTCAATATAGTATAAGTACCTAGTAGTATAGACAAAACCAAAATTTTCTTTTAGCCAAACCCATTTCAAACAAGGTTATCTTATTATTTTACTGTTACTTTATAGACTCAAGAATGTACACTCAACGGCTAGAGATAACCCTATGCACTGTGAGAGTCGCATGCCGAAAGAATTCTCGCACCTCGTCAAAAGATGGCGCCCGCAGCTGAATCATCTATTCATTCATTTTACAATGTGCTCGTCTATGACGTTATGCAACGTAATACAACACAGGTACAAAATGATTAAATTGTTTAACTAGGGTTTATACATAATTTCCATGACAGAGTTCAAGAAAGATAATTTAATCTTACTACTGGAACTGCCCGTTACAAATGATGATTAAACAGCAAGTAAACTATGCAAAAGCGGCAGTCCTTTCGGTGCACTCAGTGTCCAAATTCACTCACTCGTTTTCATTCACTCCTTTAAGTGAACAGTATGAGTGGACTAATGTAGGGAATAGTGAATGATGGTATAGGGGGCAATTTCGGATACAGCCTTTGTTTTTTGTTGTCTTCTAAATAATGCCGCGAGTGTGGCTTGAGGAAGTGATGTCGCCTGCGTCTACGCAGTACGACCAAATGCAGCCCCTGAAGTGAGACACAGGAAACAGAAATGCTGCTAAATAATAATAATAACGTGAAGAAATAACATTATAACATTTTGTTTTGTCTCGTTTTGGTCAACAAAAATAAAGAGACATTTTAGCATAGTTTTATTTTGTAAACCACATTTAGTCTCATTTTTATTCGTCAACAATACTGCATTATACATTTAATTATAGTCATTGTCACATGACCAGCATTTACATTGCGTCTCATCTCGTTTTCGTCAGGTGATAAAGGTTAGTTGACGACTAAATTTTCGCTGACGAAAGCAACACTACTTAGCAGCCACATAGCAACACCACCCCACATGTGGTGGAAAGTTATGAAAAGATAAAAATCTATTTTTTGCAATAAACTGTAAATTAGCTTGTACAGGTAATTTAAAAATAAATATACTGTAGAATGAATATGTTTATCCTACATAGCATTTAGTATGATGTGTGCACGTTTTATAGCAGGTTGTTGTCATCAAATTGTGTTTAATTGATGACAGTTCTTTCAAACATCATACACTATTGTTTCTATAGCAATCTCAAATTCTTTTAAAATGATTGATGCTCTAGGAATTGTTAATTACATTGGGGAATCACACAGAAATCTCCATATGTTTTGTTAAAGATTGTCTAAACACTGCAGTGTTTGATATGGGGTCATCAACCTATTTGCTGTGGCTAAAAACAGAGGCATGATTGGCTGCAGAAGCAATGAAGCTTAAGCAGACCAAATAGCCAAGTTATTAAAAATGAAATGCTTTTTGCTTGTCTGGTGAAATTCACATCTCACAACACTCCTTGCAATAGATACCTTAGTGGCTGTCAGTCCCTTGAGGCCCAAAATCCAATTTAATGGAAGTATTCACTCCATAAACGGCAACAGAAAAAAAAGGCTAGGCAAGGTCTGAGAAATTTAAATGAAAGGTTTAACCCTTTCTGGACTTAATAGCATTGATGGTAGTCTCAAGTGAAATCAGGACTTTACAAGGAGATTGAGATTTGAGGTTTGAGATTGCAGGTTTTTTTATAGATTTTACCAATGATGCATACACTACATGTTTTTGTATGCATTTGTACAATAACTGAGTGTATTAAAGGAGAATCAATACAACTTCTACTACTAAAGATATTGTGTTGTCAAAATACTTGTTCAAAAGATAAAGATTGTAAATATTGATTATGATGCACTACTAAATGATTGATTGCCTTACTAATTTGATTTAGCCTCCCTTCGTCTCATAAATAAGTCTCGTACATTTTATTGCAAAATGAGAAAAAGATACATGCTGGGATGGATGTCTTTTTTGCCACTGCCCTACGAGTGATCTACAAATTGCATTGAAATACTGTGTGTGTGTGTGTGTGTGTGTGTGTGTGTGTGTGTGTGTGTCCACGAATATGAGTGTAAGCTGAAACATGACCGCTGCTAATATATAAATAAAACAGCATGCACATCTCAACTCTCTACTGCATTTTTAATGCATTACTATTTTACCCAAACATGCAATAGCATTGATGTTTCAGAACCTCGGACAGGGACTGCACAGATCTTATTAAAAGCGACTAGGTGTGAAATGACTAAAATCCTCCTGCCAGATCCACGTGGAATTATAACAGACCGAGGCTGTTCACTACTCAGCACACATGCACTGCCAGCTCAAAAGTGTTGTCTAACATCCAAAACAGATCTGATTCCTGAAGAAAACAGTGGACAAATGCTATTAGTCACCAAACCTAGACACAAAACAAGGTGCGTTTACCTCTGGCACTATAGCTCAACAAAATAGCTCATGGGAATACACTCTATTTGGATGCCACAAAGACAATTGAGACCAGACCTAAATCTTGAGTCCACATGCATTTGTCTCAACTACATAACAATTCATTATGTCTGCCACTGCAGTCAATAACAGTGATTTTTCTCCCTCCTCTTCATCCTCAATCTGGCGAACTAGAGGAAGTACCATTGACACAATTCACAGCGAGCCATTTATAATGACTGTTTCATCTCACCTGACCCTCCGCACACATTTTTCATTTCCTGGTTGGACAGGACAATCTCATACCATCCAAGAGCATTTTGCACATGATGATAAATCCCAGAGTTAAGGACAATAACACCTCCCTATTTCAACGGGAGATGCCGTAGTGTGACAGCGGTGCATAGTGAGCTGGTTTAGAAAGTATGGAGAAATTAATAGATTGGTTTTCAAACTCGAATTTACAAATCACACATTACCTTTTTGCTGTTTTTAAACAAAAGCTGTCAGCACATAGTGCTGGGAGAATGAGATAAATGCACTCCTGTGTGAAGTTTGCTCTATTTTCCCGAACTTGCAAAGTATGGAAAAAAAGTTCAGGCAGTTGCCAAAAGTGAGGTCTACTTTCACATTAATAAAACAGCATTCAGAGTTTCAGAGTTTAAAAGATGTTTCTAATGTCAGAAAATTGCATATGCTAGCAAATTTCAGGGAAATGTAAAATGTCTTCTTGGACCAACAGCAATGGAAAAGTAAGATTTTTCTGCCAGTGTAATACAAATACTGTCTCTATAAAATAGCATAAGGCATATTAGAAGTATCTTCATTCACACAATAAAAAAGTGGCCTGTCAAAAATGTATTTTTCCTTATTTTTGTGCAAATGCAAATACTATGATCTTAAGTCCCATTGTGCTGTATGTCATGGATAAATTATTTAAAAAAAAATTCCCTACTGTCTGCTAATTTATTTTTCTTAATTAATTAATTAATTTATTTATTTATGTTTTAATGCTGAGTGTTGAAATCTGTGAATGCCTGGTTGACAACCCATACTGGGTTGAACCCAAAACCAAAAAAGTTCAAAACAACTCAGCTAACCACAATGTAAACAATGCAAACAGAATAACAAAAGAGGATTCATAAAAACTAAATAAGGGGTCCTAACAGTATATATATACAGTCATGGCCAAAAATATCAGCACCCTTGGAATTCTGTCAGATAATCACTTCTCTCAGAAAATTGTTCCAATTACAAATGTTTTGGTATTCGCATGCTTATTGTTTTTGTTCGCACTGGAACAACAACAACAACAAAAAAAACAGAGAAGAATATCATCAAGAGGTTTACAGCTCATGGCACTGTAGGTAACCTCCTGGACGTGGATGGAAGAGCAAAATTAATGAAAAATTACATTGAAGGATTGTTCGAATGGTGGATAAAGAACCCAGATTGTCTTCCAAACAAATTCAAGCTGATCTGCAGACACAGGGTACAACAGTGTCAGCTTGCACTTTCCGTCGCCATCTCAATGAAAGGGGACGCTATGGTAGGACACAATTGCTGACACAAAGGCATAAAAAAGCAAGACTGGAGTTTGCCAAAACTTATGTGACAAAACCACAATCCTTCTGGGAGAACGTAAAGGACGTCATGGCACCATTTACAGAAAAAGAAATGAGGCATTCAAAGAAAAGAACACAGTCCCTACAGTCAAACATGGTGGAGGTTCAAAGATGTTTTGGGGTTGCTTTGCTGCTTCTGACATTGGATGCCTTGACTGTGTGAACGGTATCATGAAATCTGATGATTACCAAAGAATTCTGGGGAGTGGCCAGTGTCAGAAAGCTGTCCAGCAGGAGAATGACCCGAAACACATTTCAAAAAGCACTCAGGAATGGTTACAAACAAATCGCTTTGGAGTTCTGAAATGGCCAGCAATGAATCCAGATCTGAATCCAATAGAACACCTGTGGAGACATTTCAAAACTGCAGTTGGGAGAAGGCATCCTTCAAATCTGAATGACCTGGAGCAGTTTGCAAAAGAATGGTTCAAAATTCCAGTAGAGACGTGTAAGAAACTCATTCATGGTTACAGGGAGCGATACCAAATATTAAGTTAAGGGTAGACTTTTCTTTTTTTTTTTTTTTTGGTGTGTGTTGTTCCAAAAAAACAGACATGTAGTACCAAAACATTTGCAACTGCAACAATTTTCTGAGAGAAGGGTTGCATTTTCTGACAGAATTGCAAGGGTTCCGATATTTTTGGCCACGCCTGTATATGCAGCGCCTATGTCTAACTTTTTAAACGGCATTTACATATTATATCCTTCATCATTCAAGTAAAAAAAAAAAAAAGTAAATCATTTAAAAAAATTCTGGACGATTATTAAAAATTAATCAGTGAAATAACTGGTTTGGTAAAGTGATCAGCCCCTTCGAGTATACCATTATAAACGTGCTCAGGTACATTACTTCAGAATAAAACAAGCTGTTTCTTGAAGATTCCACTATTAGTAGTACATGGTACAGAGCATCATTAAGAAGTGGAAAGTGTATGGCACCACCAGCACATTGCCTAGATCAGGCTGTCTGTCTAAAGTGGATGACAGAGCCAGGAGGACATTGATAAGAGAAGCTACAAGGAGGCCAAAGGCAAATTTAAAGGACTTGCAAGGTTTTATGGCTGGATCTGGTCAGTCTGTGCATGTGACAACTATCTCCCAAGCTTTACACAAAGCTGGCCTGTATGGCAGGGCACAAAAGAAGCCTTTCTCATTTGCGCTATGCAAAAACACATTTGGAAGAGTCTGATACCTTCTGGCCAAAAGTGTTATGGTCTGATGAGACCTTTTTGGACTGAACTCCAAGCGCTATGTTTGGCGATAAGCAAACACAGCACACCACCCAAAACACACCATACCTACTATAAAGCATTATGGTGGCAGCATTATGTTGTGGGGGTCTTTCTTTAGCTGGGACTGGGCAATTGGTCAGGATTTAACGGAAAATAGATGCTGCCAAGTACATCCAAATTCTTGAGGAAAACCTGCGTCCCCTCTGCTAGACCCCTGAAGATGGGAAGGTGAATGTCCTTAAGTGGCAAGGTCAGAGCCCTGACTTAAATCCAATCAAAAATCTGTGGATTGATTTGAAGAGAGCTGTCTATTGCCACTCACCACAGAGTTTGACTGAACTTGAGCAATTCCTCAAGCAAAATGATCAAATATTCATCAATTAAGGTGTGCAAAGCTAGGACAGACATATCCAAAAAGACTGATGGCTGTAATTAAAGCAAAAGCTGTCTCTATTAAGTATTAAATCAAGGGGCTGATGACTTTTCTAGTTTTTTGTTTGTTTGTTTTTTATTATTTAAGGGGTATCATGATTTCTATAGGCACTGTATATATTTAACTGAAGAAAATAAATAAATGAATGAAAACTTTGACATAAAACTAATGACTAAACAAAATTTATAAAACTTTCACTAAAAATGATATCTTTGTATGTCAATATTACTAAAACAATTTTTGACCAGGAACATGTTTATTCTGAATAAATATTTTTAAAAAAATGCTTTGTACTTTTGGTCAAGTTTCAAGACATTACAATGCCTATAATTCTGTAAAAACCCAACAGTTAATGAACAGAAAACACATGCTCTACCCATGTTCAGAGGGTTTGGACTCTCCACTTATTTGAATATGTAAATTAGCTGGATCAGAATGTTAACCATAAGAGCATTCACACTCAATTTACAGCATATCTGTGAACATACATCACCTGATGTGAAATTATGTCAACATTATGTCAACATAATTTACCCATAATGTGGCTGCATTGTATGTCCAAGGTTGTTTGCACTTCATATAAATGATTTTATCAAAACAGCTCTCTTACCCAGGAGGATCTTTAGCTCTGCTTGTGATGTATGTCTGAAACAGCCATGATGTGAGTGCAATTAGCCTTCTCTCAGCTTCTTGTTCAACATCTCGCTTGAGTCAGCCTCTGGGGAACATTTAATTTGAAGCACCACAAAACCCGCCTCGGTCCTTGTCCTAAAATACACTTTTTTAGTCTCAGAGATAAAGTGTCTCAAGAGTATTTTATTCTGGTGAGTGTGGGTCTGAAGTCCCAGGAGGTGAAATTAGAACTTCATGGTGTCTGTCAATGAAACTTTGCAATGTTGAGTATTCATTTAGTGGTATGTCTAGAGACCTGTCTAATCTACAAAAGAAAAATGTTAATGAAAAAATGTAAATGTGATGTCACACATGCACACAATTTAGGCAAAGACGTGCATTCTAATTTTGGAATTTTATAAGGTCTTGTCTGGGTAAATACATTTTAAGAAAGAAATCCATAAGAATACAGCAAAGGTACTGGTAATTTCTGTGCCTAAAATACAACACAATGCAATGCATAATTCAAAATGCAGGTGAAACACCAGAAATACGGATTACTTCATATTAACATTGGAGTACATTGGATGCTTGAGTGACTTGAGTGAACATTTTATGTAAAGGATAGTGGTCAAACTGACTGAATTGTACACTGACATTTAGATTTATTTATTTATCTTGTATGCATATTTGGAACAAAAAATGCTCTTAAAAACGTATCGTCTAAGTATGTTGGGGAACACTGGGTTATGTCAATTAACTGAGTCAAAAGAACATGCAAAATATGTTCTACTTTTTAACTTTAATAAGCCTTATTGGGGAAACTGGAGGAAACAAACTCACTATTGCTGCCACTCAGTGGATATTTACTCCAGAAACCACAGTGATTTGTACTCACAGATTTGTACTCACTTGAGTTTCCCAAAAGCAAATAACAAGAACAACAAAGAGTTCTGGAGCTGAATGTAGCACCTGCTTATATACTTCGCAGAGACCCCAGTGGTAGCAAAGATTGACTGAATGTATTGTAGGTGAGTAATTTTAGCAAGGTCCCTGATCATTTCGAACCATTTGTGTAGCACATTTCAGCACAGATTGCACTGTAAAACTGTCAGTGTAAAGCAGATTTTGCAAAGAAGCTGTTGTTGAAGGATGAGGGAGCATCAACAACATTGCATTTGACAGCTGACCTGCAGCCTGTGAGTAAGCTAAAATAAGCTTGGTTAAACTTCAGGAAGTGTAATTTCAGAGTTATATGGTGATTTAGGATTGGTTCCACCAAACCTATTCCAATAAAATGGCTTGTCAGCCTTTCACACCCAACCTGCATTAATTCTGCCGATAGCAATTTGTGAAAATCCCTTTTCCTCACAAGCTGATGAAAGCTGAACTGAAATGTGGATGAAACTCATAGCTTCGCTTCCAATGGCCTCTCGAAATTCTTCCAAGTGATATGAAAGTCATCCAATTACTCAGATAATTAAATCTGCCGAGTGGTGACAGTGGAGAGGAGCAGGTGGCCATCATGCCTCAGTGTTATAGAATCCTGCCTGCAGTTAATGAGCACCGAGCAGAGAAGCGCCTTTATCGTTGGGTCTTATGGCTCCATATTGGATGTGACACATTTCATACTGTCTTAAACCAGTTCTCTGTTTGAGAAAATAAGATTGAATATTTTAAAGAAGCTTAAAGGAAGAGATCAGAAATGAACTAATTATGCATCATTAATGCTAATAAAATGCTGTAATTATTTATGTATTACTACTGTTCCAAACCCGCATGCTGTTATTTTCTTTTTTCATGGAACATCAAAGGACAATTTTCAAGAATCTTAATGCGGCTCTAACCAAGCACGACAAACAGTCTTGCCTGATTTGTAATTACAGGATATGGTCAAAATCTTAAATACAATATAATTTATTAAAAAAAAACATCAGATCATTTAGATAATTTTCTTCTTTTTGCAAGAAACGCTGCAAAAAGATTACAGTTAAAGGACCTCCCCCAACCCCAAAGTTCCTCCAAAAAGATCTTGTGAGTTTTACAAAGTGTTAACTACAAATGAACCGGAGAGGAAGAGAAAAGAAGAGATTTCAGCCTCAGCTGACTAACCTTGTGGTTTCATGAATATAAAATAAGCTTTGCTCAGAGAAATGTCAGACCATAGTCATTAAGATAGTGTCCCTAAACAGTCTATTAGCAACCAAGGATTTTAGCAATTAAAAGCATATCACTTTATTTAAAGTGAATTAATTAAATGAGGGCTGAATATTAACAGACTAATGGTATAAACTGGGCAGTGCTTCTCATAGTTGTGACTGGATTATTAACTATTAAGGAATTATGTAATTAATCAAAGGGCTGGATTGTAATTACATGATATATGATTATATGAATTAGTGCTGCTACTAAAGATTCTAATGATAATCAATTATAGCTTGCAAAGAATGCAATAAAATAAGGAACAAGAGCAATACATATCTGCTTCACTAGACATCAAAACCTCATCAGCAAGTCCAGCTAATATAACATTTATTTTATAGTGTAATTACAATGTATGATATTAATTATAAAAAGTGTGACCCAGACATTTTTTTAAACTGTATTTTGCAGCTTGACACCCAGGAGTTGTCAATTACTGCAAATATTAATTGAGAAAAACATTTTTATGTAATAAAGTTCTAAATACACATTCTGGTTACACTGTAAAAAATGCAAATGCATGTTTTCCACTTTACAAAACATTTTGTGTGTCAAATACTAAAAAATGCTCTTTTCTTGAAACAACATAAAACCCCCTGTCAGACCAACAAAATTGCCCCAAATGTTGTTCTAACTAGTCAAACACAGTTGTCTGAACAAAGAATTTCGTATTGTTGAAATGTTAAGGCTTTGTGGTTTCCCAGCATGCATTGCAGCATGAATAAATTAAGCAGCTACTGTTATAGGATTATTGTTTTGCTGTTTACTGACTTAATTTAAACTTTTTGTTGTCATTTTGTCATTATTGTTGTTAGTTATTTGTTGCACTGTGATCTAAAGTCACTCATCTTTTTAACATTTGTTAATTGCAACCGTTCTTGAGGTCTGTGTGTCTAGTTTTAAGGCCTAGAGTATGTTCAACCACTTACTTCTGTTTGCTGGATATCTTAGCCTTGTAAGATGTTTTACAAACAAAGACAATGTTGTCTGCATATTAGACTAAGTTATCTATGAAGGATTCTATAACAATTCACTGTTTGTCATTTGTAAATAAACAAATTGACACACACACACACACACACACACACACACACAAAAATACCAACATGTCCTCCAATTTATACACCCGACGTAAGTCGTTTTCACAAATTCTCAAATACATCTCTATAGAGCGTATTCAACATTTGCATACGTCTCTATAGAGTGTATTCAACATTTGCTCCCTTATCAGTAACTTACGTGTAGGTCAACTGGTAGCGCGTTACACTGCGAAGTGGTATAATCATAAGAACACAGGTTCGATACCAGAAAACGCACATGTTCTCACTGTATGTTTTTTTTTTTTTTTGGAATATGCACTATAAATCATGATTTTGCACTATTTCTGTAAGGGGTAGGGTTAGGGTGGGGTTAGGTGTGGTCATTTATACAAATTACACCTAGTAGTTCGGTGTAAAAACTCATGCGTCATTCCGTGACGTCAGATCCAACGCGACACTGTCATTATTTTTACGACCGCTAGAGGGCGCTTAACTTTAAAACGTAAACATGGGTCGTATTAGGTCGATACAAAAACGTACAACTGGGTCGTATTTTCTTTGAGGACAGTCTCATTTTAGACATGGGGGATCTACCACTTATTTAGGTAACACACTATATTCATTTATTAGTCAACAATATTGCCATTGTTGTTGAGAAATACCAGAAGTGAACTTGACTTCATACCACAACTAGATACTGTATATTAATTGTGTGTGTGTGTGTGTGTGTGTGTGTGTGTGTGTGTGTGTGTGTGTGTGTGTGTGTGTGTGTGTGTGTGTGCACCTGGTATTTATCACATTGTGGGGACCAAACTAGTAAATTTTGACCTTTTTGTGAGGTCCCCATGAGGAAACAGGCTTATAAATCATATAGAATTAGTGTTTTTGAGAAAATAAAAATATGCACAGTCTCCTGTGAGGGCTAGGTTTAGGTGTAGGGTAGGTGTAGAGTGATAGAAAATAAGTTTTTTTACAGTATAAAAACCATTACGCCTATGGAATGTCCCCACGAAACATGGAAACACAACGTGCGTGCGTGTGCGTGTGCGTGTGTGTGTGTGTGTGTGTGTGTGTGTGTAAAGATGTAAAGCTGAATACCAGAATTCTCAGAGGGATTGTGGATGACATCACCAATAGATTTGGAAGCTGCTTCACCTCTGACAGGAAGACTCAGTGTCAAATGCTCTTACAGGAATGGAGAATCTACCCATTATTTAGGTAACACAGGCACTGTATTCACTCAATAGAATACACTATATTATAATTACTATATTATTTTATTGCTGCAAATGTGCATTCATTTACTGTTATTATATAGGGCAATTACAGTTAAACCTCGAAAGAGAACTATGCACAATGAAGACCAGATAAATGTTGAATGAAGAAGTTATTTTCCTAAAAACAGTATATTGGAGACACTAAGCTCCATTCATAAGCAACTATTGTATGTTAAGCATACATAAGAGTTAGTGGATACATGTGGTAAAATAAATAAGAACAAAGTTCAATCTATAAATCTCTGATTATATAATGATTCAGCTGAATTATTACAAAGCAAATACGTATTTATTATCCAGAAGTAAACACTGTTACTGCATTCCTGACACGGGTCAGACCTTTAGTCACAGACACCAAGTACAGACACTGCCCTAACATTAATACCGGAATAAATAATCTAGTTTTAAGAATACTATGATTATGTATTGATTATATAATAGAAGAGGGGGGATTGGAAATCCACCCCTTCATCAATATAGTAAATACGTATAACATACACTTTATTTTATTGTGTACTGTTCACAATAAAAATAAAGTGTTAACAAAATTTGATGTCCTTGTTACAGTGTAATTATACATTTAAATACTGAGTAATATTAATTAACTACCTGTACTTACTATATGGTTAGGGTTAGGTTAAGGGTTACTTCCATGCAATTGTGCAAAATTAATTGTTAATATAATAGTAAGTACATGAAACATGTGTAACAAGAACACCTTAAAATAAAGTGCTACCCAGAATTTTGCATACTGCAGATGGTGGTAGTGCAACAGTTAAAAAGTGTATACAAGTTATATTTTGTTATGAGCCTAATTTACAGAAGCCTAAATTATAGAAGTTGTGTTTACGCTGACAAGTATTACTTAATTTAAGGCACAGCACATTCCAGTACATTTGGAACCTGAATAACCTTGACTGTAGGTAGCTAGTGGATAAGCATTTTGTTTTGAAATACTATCTGTAAAAGCTGTGCAAATAGTTGAGTGGATTTATGTTTCCATTTAAATGTAACTTGTTTTGTGCATACAGTATATATAAACACACACTCCAGCTTTGAGTCAGAGTTTAAACATGCTCAGTCTCTCTTTTATTTGTTCCACAGGCAAGAAGACCTAGAGCCCAGAGAGAGAAAAAAACAGTGGGCAATTTCAGGTTGGGTTCTGTCTTAAAATTTGAGAGTACCTGTTTGGTCAGGTCACAGGGTCTGGTTTGCAGGCCAAGTTTGGATTTCAGCTTAATGCTTGTGGAGACCTCCATCCTGTTGTACTCACACCTGTCATAATGGAGTGCTTTGTGCTACTGATCTTGACCCACATCAAATCCTAGACTTCCTGGCTAATAGACATCAGGCGGTCAAAATCCATGAACAAACCTCACCAACTGTCAGGATCTGTGAGCATTGGTGTGCTCCACATTCTGAGTTAATTCAGTCAATTCAAATGCTGTTTTGGAGATTTAATTTGTGATTTAATTTTAACTTTTAGCTCACAATGCTAATGTTTCATAATGTTACTGAAAATAGCGACATCATTGTAATTTAACATTGATTGATTTTCATAAATATCTTTAACGGAGTATCTATTTACACTAAGTGCAAATGTTTGTTAGCAGAGGCTATTTACACTAATTCCACATACCAATGTGAGATTGGGCCAGTCAACACTACAAAAGATGAGTGCAAAACATCAGTGTGCTGTAGTCTTTTAATGCAATCAACCTGGGTTAGAATCTGCCTTTTTTCTCCCTTTTCAAATCTCATATCACATCGGAAAGGCATTTATTTTCAATAAAAACGAAGGAAATAATCAAAAAGTTAAAATAAAGTATTGTGTAGGGTTAGGATAGGTGTAGGGAGGGCCAGTGAGGTGGCATTCATTTAATAATTTGAATTATAATTCACACTCAATATGTTATTATTGTATACTGTTTTATAATGTACTGCAATACTGAGGTGCAGCTAATTGCCACTATTTGCAATAAGTAGTATAAATAGCAGAAAATCCTGTTATTTTAAGATAAAAGTGTAAATAGAATCTATAGTTATTTGCACTTAGTGTAAACAGCGTATAGCTAAAAAATACTACTACTTTTACAAAGTGTAAATAGCATCCATCACTGTTTGCACGTTTAGCATCTACTGCTAATAAAATATGCTGTTTTCACTAAGTGTAAATAGTGCAAATAGCCACTGCCATTTAACAATTACACTACGTAATCACTATCTGTTCATTCATTTTTGCACTCGAATAAAACCAAGACTCCTGTTGAATATGCACATTTTGCCAAAACTTTTTTGTACCTTGCAGGCACTGGTATTTTCTTCAGGAAATGCAAAGATGGGTGTTTATAAGTCAGAGAAGGAAATATTTAAGACATTCTTCTACATAATCAACAACGTATTTATATTATTGGTGATGTAACATTTTTTTGTGTAACTTTTGCCCAAAGGTGTTGGAAAGCATACATTGCACATTAAAGTCGTGTACTATACACCGTCAGTTCAGAAATGGAAAGAGAATTACGTTGATACCAAACATGCCAGGTATTGTACAATTTCACAAGGGTTAGACACAAAAAGAAAAAACTCTACAAGTGGTGCCAGCAGTATTGTCATGAATATGACGTTGTGCTTGAACAATGGTGGCTGTGAGCCTACACACAAACTCAGGAATACACTATTTACAGTCTGACTATGGTTTTTCTAGCTTGAATGTAAATGTCCTTTTAGGAGAGGAGTCCATGTGCGTCTGTGTGTGTGTGTGTGTGTGTGTGTGTGTGTGTGTGTGTTTCCCTGGTGCACCATTTGAAGCAGATAAGGACAAGGGGATGTTCAGCATCTTTTGGGGTCTAAAACTGCCTGGATAGCAGACTCATTGGAGCCATAAGCAATAAACTAGTGGGGGAGGTTGACCAAGTCTCTCAATTGATCATCTTCTACCACAAACACTCTACAGTTTGAATCACTGTTGATGATCCACCTCTGACAGGAAGGACCTACAACTAGTAGTTAAGACTGCACAGCATATATTGTGTTTAATAATGATTAATACTTTAACCTTTGACCTATCTGCCCTGTCTCTTTCCTTGAAAATGCTCAGCCATGTTCATGTCCAGAATCATTAGAGTCAAGCATATTTTCTGCCCACAGGCTATCAGAGTAAAGCCCTGCCCCCTACCTCTCAATCAAGAGCTCTTCGAGCAATAAGTAGACCATTTTTAGTATATTCCCATGTAATATTATGCATCATTCTGTTGCCTTTTACTGTAAAAAAAAAAATAGACACAGTTTTGATTCTTTACCTTAAAATCTATTTTAAGGACTGTCACTGTGTGGGAAGATTTGATTAACACCACCCAAATGTATACATAAAGAAAGAAGGCCTAACTTATATTCTTGCTGTAATATTGTTGCAGCTGCCATGTCGTGGATATGCTGTGTGTTTCATTGTCAAAGTGAAAACTATCTTGTTTGGCCTTCCAAAAGAGTACACAACTTTGCTACTGACTATTCAAACGCGAGTTCTGAGCAGTGTAGAGTAGTGCTTGTTGTTTCTACGGTCACAAATGCAGACATGGTTTTATGTTTACATGGCACAACACAACGCAACACGTAAAAAGACAGTGTAAGTCATTATAAGCAGTAATTACTGTATGTCCTTACTGGCTGCAACAAATGCTTCATTTGTCATAGGTTTTGTAGTTTTTGTCTCATTGCACCAGGACATGGCATCAAAACAAAGGGTAAGGGGGATTTCTGACACACATGAGGTATTCAGCCAACCATAAGACATTGAAGAGCAAACTAATCAGAGCACACCTCGCTTTTCAGAACAATGAGCTTTGTAAAAATTGACGTGTTTCAATAAGGCGTGGCGAGAGCAGCAACAATATTGTGCAGTATGTGGAAAATGATGTTTTTTGAATCTTAAACCGCGTAAACATTGCATTACACCAAATACACAAAATTTTTGTAAGTGTTAATGGTTTTAGCAACATCATACGACCCCTTTAATGTGATCTAACAATGAGTAATATATTTGATAGCATTTAAGTAAGGAATAATTGACGAAAAGCCGTTCAATTCTTAGAAAATAATGCACACCCGAGGTGGTGATGCGAAGTATTCAACGCACCAAAGCCAATTATCCCTCTTATACTATGGTTACCACACCTCAAGACATTGATCAGATAATGAATTTCAAGGCATTCCTCTGTTTTTTGTCCTTAAAACACTACTGTGAGTAGGATTAATTTGTTACGCATCTCATTCCATGCCTCGGTTGCTAATTCCAAAACGTAATTTTAGACCTAGTAACGGAGGCTTGAGTCATTGATAGCAGACTACACACTGGTGAAGTGATGCGGTACATAATGTGGTCAGGAACTGCCTGGAACTATGTTTGCCATGCATTTTCCTGAAAAGAACTGTACACCTTAGAACGTTCGTCATCAGATTCAAGCATTCAACGGTCCTGTAGTGTGACTATTGGTAATGTTAATCAATAAAAATATTCATGCTCATGTTAGTGCACAGTGTATTAATTAATGTTATCAGATACATCTTGAAAAAAGTAATATAAAACATTTTTAGATTACTATTAGTTAAGATTAATAAACAGAAGTGTTGCTCATTATTAGATCACATTAAATCATGTTTTAAACTCATTTTAACAAATGAAACCTTAATGTAAACTGCTATTACTACTGCTTTACTACTATGTTGTAACTTACGCATTGCTTGTTGAGGAATGTCTGTAGTTCTGTTCAGAAAACAATCACACATTACATTACATAACAATATATATGTCATGAACTGTACCATTGTGGCTCCCTTCTCTCTCCTCTAGAGGGAGCCACCTCTCCACCGTGGACTTCACATAGACTCTGTAGCAACTCCATTTACCATAACCCCTCTCTCATGCCCCGTTCGTCACCTCTCACCTCTACTTCCACCATCACTTCGTGTATAAATAGAGTTTCATTTCAGTACTTCTTCGCGAAGTCATATTTAGCCCCGGCTGTTATTTCTTAGCGTTTCTCCTAGCTCCTAGTTTTCCTGTTGTCGACCCCTGTTGTATCCCAGTTTCCCGATCCTTTGCTACCCGCCTATTGACCTCTTTGCTTCGTTCCGACCTCGATTTTTGGATTACCTGTTCTGCTCTCTCGCTCCTGTCTGATCTTTTGCCTGCCTGACTATGAGTACGAATTGTAATAAAGGTCTGCATATGGATCCGCACGCCTCCTGTCTCGTCTCTGGGGCTATCCTGACAATATACTCCAAAAATATTGTATTAACACTTTTTATGTTCAATAATACTAATTAGGAAACTTGTGTGCCTCAATAAATAGCATATAATTTGGTTGTAAATGAGTGTTAATTTATTTAAATAGATGGTTTTCGCTTCTGGATGAACCATCCATTTGACAATAAAACATAAAACTATAACTCATAAAAAACATTTCTGATCTTATAATCCAAGTGAGTTAGTAGCTTAGTGAGTTTTCTTTCTTTGTTTCTTTTTTTTCTTTCTTTTTTTATTCAATACCTTTGTTATGTGGCACAGAGGTGGCATACATGTATTTACACAGGAATCATGATGCAGGATTATTCACCCGCTCAAAAGCTGATTGTTCATTCACATACACTGCCTTGCTCTGATTGTCATGACAACTAGGTTTACAGTTCCTTTGAGAGAAAATATCATGGTCTTTGAAGTGAGCCTAAAAATATTCTCTCAGACACCATATGACTTTGGGGTAATAAAGGGTGATATTCATTACATATTCAAATTGAGCAGTTACATTTACTATTAGTATCCTTATTCGCTAGTGGTATGGCATCATAATTAGTTTTAACATCACTACCCAATTGCTGGTAATATTATATGGCTATAGGGTTTGTTTGTTTTTATATCTATAAAGCATGGTGCTCTTCTAGAGAGCATGCATGTTACAAAAGGTTTTAATGTACACCTTTATTTATTTATTGTTCAATTGTCTCCTTGAGATGCACAGACATTTTCTTTTATATTTAAATTTTATGGTTCATGCTTCCTGCAGGCTGTTCTGAGATTCTTGGCAAAATTATGTAGTTCTGCACAGGCCACTCCCACGATTGTCGATTGACATAACCGTTTTACCTTAGACCCACCCTGAGTGAGCTATAAACTATCCACAATTGTTTTGATGCCAGAGCATGGGAAGACAAGAATGTCTCCTAAGCTAATGAGGTGTTTTGTTGTTGGATGTAATAATGAACATAGCAGTTGTCATTTACTCCTGACATCTAAACCACTGAAGACACAGAGAATTACTTTTATTTTTGAAAGGAATGGTCTATAGTGCTGCATGATAAATTGCGATAAATCGCAATGGTATTGCAATTGCGATTAGGCAAAAGCTGCGATAAGTCATGCACATTTTGTCAGTGAAGCACGGTTCTGTGATCAGCAGTAAATCTCTATCCAAAGGCCAGAGGGCGTTTTTGCACAGAAACTCCAAATACGTTGATTATATAGATTATAATGTCTGTGATTATGAACACGGGTTTGCATAGCTTGCCAGTAAACTATTGCTCTGTGTAGTAAATGCTGCTCCATCTGAAAGCACACACATGACGTAGATTTACTACTGATTACAGAACCAGCTTTTACTGACAAGATGTGCATGACAATTGCATGTGGTTTATCATGTAGCCCTGGAATGTGCCGTTCCCCGATCTACCTAGATCTACCAAGTTTGAAAACATTTGTGATCCAGCTTCACCTACAGACAAAGTCAGTATAAGAATATGAGAGAATGTATCAGAAAATAAGTTCTAGGTCATCTAAAGCCACTGTATTCAAATAAAAAAAATACCTCTATGCAACACTAGACTTTACTTTAGAAACAAAACAATATGGCATGTCTGCCAAATTGGCCTCACATAGTGCAAAAAGGTATAACCTTCAGTTGTTAACAAAGAGATGTTTTTCGGTAGCACTTTATTTTACAGTCCTGTTCCACATGTACCCTACCCTAATGTGAATTACCCTAAACCTAACCTTAACCTATGTAGTTGCCTTATATTACACAGTATTTTTAAAGTACATTGTAAATACACATACTCACATATTTCTGCCCGATTTAAACAATATAAAGTAGTTTTGATGTACAAATTATTGTATTTAGGTTTATTCACCAATATTAAGTAGACATTAAGTAAAACAGATAATAAGTTAATTCAAATGTTAATTGCCATTTAGTCTATCATTTATTCAGTGCATGGTTTGTTATTTTTTAATCAAACTGTTACAAGTACATATCACGCTGCCTTTGAAAATGTTATTGCTTAGGTAATTTAATGGAGTTTCAAGGGAAAAAAATTCATTTTAACATACAGTGTTTATAGAGTTGTGAAATGAATAGCATAATTAAATATAGCATATAATATTAATTAAAATGTTGAAATCTATGACTACTAAGACTATGAATCAAAGACTAAGATCACATTTTATTTTAAAGTTAAATTTTCACTATTGACTAACTATAAACAAAGACTTTTGCCTCAGTAAACCCCTAATTTGCTGCTTAATAATAGTTAATAAGGCAGATGTTAAGTTTAGGTATAGGGTAAGGGATCTAAAACATGTTCATGCAGAATAAAGCATTAATATGGGCATTATAAGTACTAAAGAAAACAACCAATATGCTAGTAATATGCATGCTAGTTAATGAGAATTGGTCATTAAAATAAAATGTCACCAAGACAAATTGTAGTTATTGGAGTCTTGACAAATGTGTGCACGGTTTCTGACATTGCTGAGATTATTAAGGTATTTTCCTCAGGAGAAAAAGCTGAGAAGCATGAGACCCAAACATAAGTAATGCAAATATCTTTGTAATTGGTGAAGTGCTCCAGTCCTTTAACATATTGTGCATTGTGAACTCTCCATGAATCATAAATCTTGGCAGACATTTAGAAGTTTCCAACAGATTAATTTGGATTGTATCCATCATTATCATACTATAAAACATACTCTGTGGTTTGGATTCAATATCTTTCAGTGTAGCAGCAAAAGCGGTAACCATGGTTACAGCTGATCAGACGAGGCTTCTTATCCAGCCTACACAAGCAGGTGGACTGAAAAAAAAGCTGCTGCTCTGCTGAAAAACGGCCTGGTTCCTAGACTTGTCAGAATCCACATGACTCTTCATTTGTCATTCATAATAAGCAAGCCATCAAATCTTTGAGGGTTTTTTTCCACTAGGACTTTCTTAATTGGATAATGAGTTTCTCTATCTTTTTAGCTGTTACTTAATTATATAGTGTGTGTCATTTAAACACCCAGTGGAAACCAGGCAATCGCGTTAAAAACCAAAAGGGAATCTATATATGTTGCCATTTTGAAGCTGAAATCCGTCATCTGTAACCAACATTAGCCTCCATATGTTGTCCACAGCCCTTTTTTAAAAAAGAAACTAAGGTTAATGGCATCATGCAGACGCTCTTTATTTTCTTTACCAGTTAACTGTTGCATTTCCATCTGTTTTGTGCCATACTTCTTGTCTTGACTTTTGCAAATATTTACTATGGCTCTGCCTGTATTCCCACATTTTACCAAACAGAATCATGACCAATGAACCTGTGCCCAAAAAGTGGCACAGTACTTTTTACTCACAAAAATGCTGAGTTAAATGCGGAGTTAAAAACAACCCAGCCTGGGTTATTTGGCAACCCAGTGCTGGGTAAATGTTGAACAGAACACATGCTGGGTTATTTTGACCCAGCTTATTGCGTTACATGTATTTACCCGGCATGCTGAGTTGTTTTATTTAAGTCAACTATTGTATAAAAATTATAATATTGCTAGCTTAAAATGGGCTGTAAATTAAAAATCACACAGAATTATAGAGGCAACAGCAATAATCAAAAGATGAACATTTAGAACAAAAATATAAAACAAATTTAACCCAGCACATAGGTAAAAAATATGAAAAATAAAGCAAGCTGAACCCAGCATTTTTTTAATAACATTTTAGAGTGCAGAAAAACTACACTGTAAAAAATTTCACTGTAAAATAATGGTAATCTACGGGCAGCTGTGGTTCCAGCATTGGACTGTTAATTTACAGCTCTCTACCGTTAAGTAACAGCTCTTCATTGTTACAGTGTGTTACCGTTATTATACCATGTGGTAACTCATTTCATTTTGGAAACCGATTGCTTCAAACTATTTGAGTTTTAAAAGAAGTAGTGTTTATATGGTGTTAGTACAGTGAATTTATTTCATTTGAGTCCATTAAAAAGAAATATTTCTTAATATAAAACAGCAAACACTTTAAGTGTAATAAGAAAACCAACCATAACATGACTTTTACTGAAATTTTTGTTGATCATCATTAGCACACATGTACTAAAGTGCTTAGTAAAGAGACTATCACTGCATCAGCAAGCACACAGTTACTGTCTTTAAATAAAGCAGCAAAACATCAGTATTTGTGGCTCATCATTGACTGAAGCACAGGCTCTACTCTCCAGCACAATGGTGACCCACAAAACTAAATTAAACTAACAGATCTCTCTTGTGCAAAAACACATTAATACAGTACAGTTAAATGTGTACTCTCCTTACCAGTTAAAGACTTTGCATAACTGTTTTTCTATTAACATTCAATAATATTTTAGTGAAATTATCTTGTTTTTTGGCTAAATCTGACTGTTACGTTTTACAGTTTATTACTGTTTTTTCCTTGAATTAACGGAAAAAACGTTTGAGTAACACTGAAACAGTGCTGAAGTTAATGAGATAATTCTGTGATTAATTAAGTGATGGTTGAGCATTAATGATGAACAGCTGCTGTTAACAAGCAGAATCACTAAATGAAAGAGAAACACAAGAACTACTACTGACTTCAGCCACAGACTTAGATAAAATCAACTGAAATAAAAGAAGTAATGAAATCTCTCAAGATCTCAATAACTCATAAAACAGCATTACCAGCTTCACTTATTACTAAATTTACTTTCTGTCAGAAGTCTACAGAAGATCTTATTGAGATTTTTTTTTTTTTCACTACCATGATGGAGATCAGTGTTTACTTTAGTTGGGCTCTTGGACCTTAACTTTTTAGCATTAACTTTTTGCTGGTTGCTATAACAATGTGATTTAATAACATATGGCATAAAGGTTCAAAGAAAAAAAAAACATCTGATATTGTTGTTTATGAGTTTGTTTTAAAAACCTGCCTCTTACTCCTGATTCACTGATTTTAATCAGCCTCTGCTCTTTTATTGAATATTGATACTAAAAGCAAAAGAACCAGCAGCAAACTGTTGTGAAAGACCATTAAAACAAAACTGCGTTGTGATTTGAACACACACATCAAGAATCAGCGTATGAATCTCACCAATGGTGATAATCCTCAATATAAATAAACAGATTTTGAATATCACAAAACACAATGCTAAAATTCAACGCAAAAATAAAAGCACATAGTAAGAATTTGGCCATTTTTTTACAGTGATTTTTAACAGTGTACCCAGCACCTGGGTAAAAATCAACCCAACAAAATGACCCAGCAGGCTGAACCCAGCATTTGGGTTACAAAAATAACCCAGCATTTTTTAGGGTGTGGTACACCATAATTCGCAACAGCTCAGTGTCAGACTCCGACTGAGCAGCAGCTGCAGCAGGGTGCTGCTCAGCAGAATTGTCATCTTCAGCTGCCGAAAGCCCTTCATCTAGGACAGAGTCCTCCTCTGGAGCGCCAAAATAGACACTAGGCTTGTCGCAGGACGACTGAGCGCAATCTTTCGGCAACTCCACGGAGCTACGAGAGGACTTCCATGGGGGCTTGCCCAGCAGAATATTCTGAATGGTCACTCTAAGGTCACCCTGGCCTTTAACCAGGGCAGTCGAGGAGCCTTTATGGCTTGCCGAACTTGGCCGAGTAGAGGTCAAGGCAGCCGTCTCGCAAACGAGGAGCGGGACCTAAGCGCAGACATGGTCATACGCTCACAATGAATGAAAGGCCACCTCCGTGTGTTCTCGGCCCAGGCACGTGAGGCAGCAAGAGAAGAAATCTGAATGAGTGGTTGCACGACGCCATCTTATATACCTGTATGTACGGGGGAGTGGCTAGGCATGCAAATTCCACTCGCCAATATTCATTGGCCTTTTCTCTTTAGTGGTGAGAGGGCTCTCATTCAAATCCGTTAAAGGATTGTTAGGCTGCATTAATTAGGTCAACCGGGAACACTTCCCATAACACCTGATGCAAGAAAAATGGAATCTATGCTAATATTGTCGGTCTCCTGCTTATTCCGAGGTCAGATCCAGTATGAATCCTGAACAGTTGGCCACTGCAGTTTTCCTTGATCCAGTTTATATCCAGATGGTGGGTCAGTACATATAGACCCCCTCTACAGGTCTGTATGGGAGTATAAACTACTTGTTTATTGGTCAGAGGAGAACTGACCCCCCAACTGAGCCTGGTTTCTCCCAAGGTTTTTTTTTCTGCATCAGTGTCACAGATGGAGTTTTGGTTCCTTGCCACTGTTGCCAATGGCTTGCTCAGTTGGGGACAACAACTAAATTGGGGACAAACAATTGATTAACTTGGAACTATTGATTAATTTCCTAAAACTAAAATTGTTTAAAGTTTCTTTTGAATTATTGATATATTACTTTCCCATTTGATACTGTAAAGTTGCTTTGACACAATTTGTATTGTAAAAAGCGCTATATAAATAAATAAATAAATAAATAAAGCTGACTCTCAAGTACGATCCCAAAAACGTCACTCGACGTAACGTCATAGTGAACGACTGAGGGAAAAGTTTGATCATTTGACCCACAGACACAACAGATATCTGCCATTTACTTCCCACCTTCCCCCTGCTTTAATGCCTACTTTGTCATTTCTGATGAGCCTTTTGCACACAAAGTCTCTTGCATTCTATCCTGCTCAATGGTGACAAATGCTCACATTTTGTACCAAAATTCTAGATTATTGTTAAATGATGCTGACAAAAATGTTGGTAAATCTCCAAACCAGGAATATTGGAACCATATGATATTGGAATCTTTACCAGATCCTATTATCACTATTAACTAAGTATTAACTACGACTTTAGATTCAATAAGCTCCCAATTTGCTGCTTATTCATAGTTAGTAGTTATAGTTAGTAAGGTAGTTGTTAAGTTTAGATATGGGGTAAAATTAAGTGATATAAAATATAGTAAATCAGAATGAGGTCTTGAAGTACTAACATACAGGTGGGTGATAAGTACTAATAAACTAATAAAGTTAATAGTAAGAATTGGTCCCTAAATTAAAGTGTTACTACATATATAACCTATGCTTTGTTTTGTTTTGATGGTCTGCATTAACTTACTGCTCACAAACAAGCAAGAAAAAAAAAAGATTCATGTATTCTGAATTTTGCTATTTATTTGACCTAAATAACATCTGACACACTGAATATTTACATTTTAGGACCTAAGTGTAGTTATTTTTGAGGTAAAATTGCAAAGCATGCATTTCAATTATTCACTCTCACCACAAAATAAAACAGCCAAATTAAAAACAGCGAAATAAATTATAATGCAATATACATTAGCGCTTTCCCGCTCTACTAATCACATAATAGAAATCTTAGGTCAATTTACGCCAATGACTGATCTACGCTCAAAATGTCTGCATTTTAAGTCAAGTGGCCACTGAAAGTGATGAATTGCATATTGCAAATGTAGTTAGAATTCTGTGGAGGTGGAGACTGACATGGGTTTTTGAAGATCTGTAGAGTCTCTTCATGAGTGACTCTAAACTCTTAGTTTTAAATGGAGGTAATCTATGGATCAGATAAAAAACTCTCTGCACGTTTCCTCACAGTGGGAGACACAGTAATGTATTCCATTGAGCTGGAGGAAACCTTTTCATGTGAGAGGGCAAATCATATGGTTGTTATTCAGTGTTTGGCAATTTAAAGTGGTTCCTAAGGGGTGAGGGGGTGGGGGGATAAGCAGTTGTATTAGCTGAGTTTTGAGCAGATATGGAAGCCTTTAATATAATGGAGTTTTGGGTCTTTAAGTTCATTGGGAAAATGATGAAAACTTTAGTCACTAAGCAAATCGAATCAACTCTGCAACTTCACTAAGAAAACTGCAATAGCCTTTGGACCTTGGTCATAATGGCCGCATAAAATCAACCATTTTAAATGAGAACTCTGCTGCAGCTAAAAGTTCTTATGCATCAGCAACTTACTATAACTACTGTACATTCCTGCAATTTTGATCATCTGTCTAGAAATACCAGCTGGGGAGGAATTCAAAGTTACGGTGCACAGTTCAATGAGAAGGCAGAAATACTCAGTGCGGTATGACCTTTTGTCAGCATATATTCATATATTCTTTTAAAGGTTAAGGTTTGTGATACTGCCCTTCACATACAATGCAGCTCCACAATAGAAGCCAATGAAAATGTAACACAAAGTGAGTTGAAAACCTTTGAGCAATTAAACAGCAATGAAAGAAACATATAGTTTAAAGTGTGCACAGCCCAGTGCAGTTTCAATGCAGAGGCTAACATACTATTTTTGTGGCATTAGGTATTGTACAGAAATCAGTCCTTCAGGATTTCAAGTTTAATGCAAGATCAAGGAAAGTCCAACTTGCGAGTTTATTTTGATTGTCTCTTTTGAATATTCTACTCACAATAAAGTAACATTGCACCAGAAGTAACCTAAAGCAACATTCATGTCTATTAAATCTCATTCAAGTATTAGTAGTCTGTCTGCTTAACATCTTTATTGTGATTCCAACAGACAGTTTACTGACTGTAAGTACCTTTCCAAGTACATGCCAACTTGTTCTAACCCTAACGCTACCAGTCTACTAATACTACTAACACTTGAATAGTGCAGTGTTATTTATAGTCAATAAAACGTAAGAGTGTCACACCCCTGTGAACTGTCTGCCTCGTTTCTTCTGTTGTGTGCCCTTATTTGGAGTTCCTGTCCTCGTTAAGTGTTATCACCATCACCCGTCTGTGTTAATTAGTCCCCTTTATAAGTTGCATTCAGTCCTTATCTCTGGGTCTGGTATTAATGTTGTATAGGTTGTTTGTGTGTTCCTGCCTGCCTGTCTGTCTGTGGATTACCTGTTTGTGGATTGTCATTAAAGACTCTTTATTTGACTTTGCCCGTCGCATTGCGCTTCATTCACGAGTTCACCGTGACAGAATACCTGACCGAAACAAAGTAAGCAGCATACACCAACCCTGCATTTTTTTTTTTTTTTCAGTGTTTATTTTTTGTTTACCCCTAAATGAATGATCCTTCCGTCCTCATCCTCCTGCTGGAGCGGGGGAACGCTCTCTTGAGGACCACACCAAGGACTTTGTGTTTCTTTCAGAATACACATGCTACTCTGACAGCTGCCTTTGATCCTTTTACCACGCTGGACTAAACTCGACCACCAAAGCGCAGCTGTCCAAAGATGGTCCTCGAGAGAGCCTCCTCACCTACATCGAGTGGGCCTGCCCCACTCCAGACCCAGTGCCCAGCCCTCCATCATCCCGGGGTGCAGAGCCACAGCCCAAGCCCACCGCTGATGGAGAGCCTAAGCCCCAAGCGACCAACGTGACATCGCGGGAAAGAGTGACAGAGCTGAGGATCACCTCGGAGCCCGAGACGGGGCAGTCAGACTAGGTGCGTGAGCCGGCATCAGAGCTTGCCACGGGAAAATATGATTGGGGAGGCTGCGGGTCTGCTAGCTTCCATCGACGTTGTGGCTTTATCTCCGCCTCCAGCCTCAGAGTCCTGGACTCCACCTCGACCCTCCGACCCAGCAGCTCCACCATGCCATCAAGCTCCCTCGTCTCCACCATGGTCTGTCAGTGCACTAGCTCCAGTGGGCTCCCTTGTTCCTCCGCCATTGCCTCAGGACTCCTGGCTCATCAGCTCTCCTTCTCAACCTCAGGCTCCACCACCACCTGCTCCACCAGCGTCGGTTTGTTTCTGTCTTTCATATTGGTTTAGTCCTTTTGTGTTTTAGGCCCCGTCCACACGAAGACGTGTTTCGCTGTATACGCATACATTTTTTACCGTATAGGCGTTTCGTCCACACGAATCCGGCGTTTTCGAAGAGTGAAACCGATCATTTTTGAAAACGGGTCCCAGGGTGGATAAATTTGAAAACGCCATTTTCGCGTTTTTGTGTGGACGGCGAATCTGTTTATTTTCTGAAACGATGACGTCATCAGCCCGCGTCTCGCCACTAGTCAGACACCGCTACATCACATAACAGCGACAACAACAATGTCGGACTACGTGCCTGTGTTCGTGCTGCAGAACCTACTGAGCTCATTAGCTTTATTAAAGCAAAATATTCTGCTTCTTTGCTACTACGGTGAGCAACAAAAATTGTGGACAACAATGTACTCTTGCCGCATCCGCCATGTTGTGGGTTCGTTTGTATTCAGCGCACAATGTTTACGCGCATGCTCCAAGTCTTCTTCTCCGCTTTTTGTGTATCTCTGTGGCAGAAATACAGCGCCTCATATTGGTCTGGCATGTGTACTACATTGTTTTCAGTCGGTTTCAGTGATTCCGTGTGTACGCAGATATTTCCTGAAACAACTCCGTGTTTACGGAATTTTTTTTAAAGCTAGGCAAAAAAAAAGATCGGATAGGGAGAAACCTGGCTTCGTGTGGACGTAGCCTTAGTTCCTTCCAGTTCCTGTTTGTCATTATTGGTCAATCACCCACACCTGTCTTGAGTTCATTAACTACCCTTTAAGAGTTGTTTCTGATCTATGCTTTGTTGTCCGGTCTCATCGTTGTGTACATGTATTCCTGCCCTTCTCGTCTGTGGATTTACCTGCCTGTCTGGATTTACCTGTGAATTTATATTAAAAAACTTTATCTTCATCTTGCGCACCTTTCTTCACAGTACCGTGAAAATCGTCAACTTGATTGCACATATACTATTTGAACTGAACTGAATGATGACATCACTGAATCAATGATGAACTGAAAACTATTTTTTGTGCAGTATTGACACACTATTTTCCGATTTAATACTGTAAAGCTGATTTGACCAGCCCGATTTCACGGCAATTCATACATATTTTACGAGGTGGCTATAAAAATAGGCAAAACTTGTGAAACAACGTGAAAAAATAAATAAATAAAAATATGGTATAGAAAAATTAGACCAAACCCTGACTTTCAATGTCTGTAATACCTTCTTTTAAAATTCCATGATATTACAGAAATTCCATGACCCGTGTGAACCCTGTGTAAATATATCTGAAATACAAAGAGTATTTGTGACTGATATGTTTAAATTTTCTGGTTACAGGACAGGTAACATCTGAAATTACACTAAAAGACAGATATATATATATAAGCATCTTCAAGCCTCGTAGGTATAATTATCTGCTGGAGTTCTGAACATGTTTCCATTTAGTGAAAGGACTTAAAGGAAATCACAACCGCCACTGGAGATGGGTAAAATGGATTACTCTCTCTGCTCAAATACAGCTTGTTCACAAAGCAGGATGCTCAATAAAAGCAGACACAGCCCAGTGGAATATCAAACACCTGGAATGAGGCTGAAACAACGTGAATGTGGATGAAAATATGACTGTGTGATGCAGTACTGCCCCCTGCTGTTTTACCAAAACAGAACCTGGCAACAACATCCAATTAAATTGCAGATGAGTTTGGAAACAAATGTAATGAGCACAAGGATGGGAAATATATATATATATATATATATATATTAAAAAAAAGTGCATAAACAATCATTGCAAAATCCACAAAATTCATAAATGGTGTTTTAGTCATTACAAAACGATAGCTGTGGAAAGAATCAATTTCAAAGCTTAAGATATCTTATTTGTTAGTTCAAAAGGCTGCATAACAAATTTACTAATTTCAGGATAATTCTTACAAAACTGTCAAAAACAAGTCTGATCATTTCACTTCATGCACACACTCACACACACACAAAACTAAAATAAAATAAAGCAATGCCTATTAGATTTAAATATTTTCCATTACCATAATTATGTATGTACATATGCTTTTAATATGTTGTAATTAACTCGTTCCAAAAACACCACCTAAAATCTGTCTGCAAAATAATTTTAAACTCCAGGCTAGGGGTCAGTCATTTGATCATGTGAAAAATTTTCATTACATTGCATGATATTGTTTTTGCTAAAATGCAGTATTACAATAATGAAAATCTAATATGAAATATGAAGAATAATGAGAACTACAAATAAACCTAAAAGTAAATACCCAGGCACTTTATAAGAACAACAGTTTGGGGTAAAATGTGATATTTTGTCATTAAAATAATGTCACAATGCAGCTACAAAATAGAACTCCGTTTGCAAATTAACAAATTTATTTCTTCTTTTCTTTCATGAGACACAGACAGATTTGTTAGCTTGTGATGTGAAGTCAAGGTTTACAGAAGCTTTTCTTTGTTTAACTGAACTAAAAACATCCTTGAAATGGCCACTGGAAGGCCATAACAATTAATTTAAAGATGCTGCGTGATAGATATCTAGTCTCGGTTCCTCTTGATTGAGTCTCAGAATGCATTGCTACCTGGTGAGAGTGACAAGCTAAATTTACACTCAACCAGTATGTGTTTAGGAAAACAGTTTTGGCGCAAGTGGCTAGGAGACAATACCTTCACACTATGACGCCTGGGAGTGTACAGGTAATGAAATGGCCTGCTTATTTAACATGCAGATTTATGCATGCTGTAATTAATTTGCCATTACTCCTTGATTGATGTCCCTGTGTGTTTTGAAGCAGACATCAGGCTGTAATTACTCCCCATGTTGTGCTCCCTCCATTGTTTCGTTACAATAAACAGATGCTAATTTTACCATGGCAAACAAGTAATTGTCCCGCTCAATAATTGAGTAAAACAGTGACCGTCTGCCATTTGCTTGGGGAGCATTCAAACTCGCTCTTTATTTGTCGGTTTCATTTAATTTCACTAAAAACTTCCATTCAAAGGTAAGATATCTAGTCTCAACAGAAGGTAATACTATGCATCACAATGAGTGTGGAAGAGCTTTCAGTCTCTTTCTTTAGAAGACAAAACCACTACACTTTTCTCATCCGTTTCTTTGGCCGCTGAGTGAAAGGGGATGTGCCCATGAGAGAATCTGGTGAATGGGACATGTAACTTCCTTCTGAACCGCCAGGAGATGGAGGGATGCCAGCCTCACTCATGGTGGACATGGGGCCCTCTTCAAAGACGTCGCTACCCAGAACTCCATGACCTGATACCTGGCCCTCCTCACTGTCCTGAGGTTCCATCTTCACCTGGGCTAAATGCCACAAGGGGGAGCTATTCCCTGCCGCTCCTACTGAAGACAAAGTAAAAAATAACATGGATTATTACACAGTTTCTTTTCTTCAATTATGCTTGTCTTTAATTCTGCCCATTATGCAAATCCTTGCTCTTTGAAATGAAAGCTTGTAAATATTAAATGTTTTTTGTCTAGCTATGTGCGTACTCTATGTATTATGGTTCAAGTAAGTCAGGGTAGGTAGAAAAACTCCCATCTCATTTCACGCAGAGCTAGACAAGCATTTGAGGTTAAAAAGTCTAGAAATTGTTTTGGGCGTTTTAAAGCTGCATTTAAACAGCATTTTTGAAGTTCAAACTCATGGGTACCACAGAAATCCACTATATGGAGAGAAATCCTAAAATGTTTTCCTCAAAAAACATTATTTCTTCACGACTGAAGAAGGAAAAACTGGCTTTGATTTGTATATGATTTTATGTCATCTTTGCAAGTGTTAAGGTTGTATACGTATGTGTGGGGTGAAGATATCAAAATAAGGGCGAGGTCCTGTTGGATTACAGCCGTGTTTGTTTTGGTGATTTCAAATATCAACATCATTTGGCAAAAATCGCTTAGTGCACCTTTAAATGAGAGAAGCAGAAATCAAGATTACGTTTACAATATAATTTTTAATGCAGCCCTAGAATTGATTACTTGCATTGGGTGCAATTTTAGTGCAATGTGAATATGTTACAGTATTTAATAATCTTTGTTAACATTAGTTAATAAAAATAGAACTGTTAAGGCTTGTGCACACATGAACGAATACCGCATGCAATTATCATCAAAGTTTAATGCCTCATGACTAAACAAAAGGCGCCAATGAGAGTGTGCACACCGACGTGCAAAACGTCAGCTGTAAAAGTGTCTTTTAAAAAAAAAAAAATGCCTCGGGTTAGTTTTTTTGGTTTGACGTTTTTGGTTTAAAAACTGTCTGAACAATAAGATTGGTGCTTTTGTTCACGTGCCTGGAGTTGCTGAAGTTACACGTAAACACGACTTGGTGGCGCTTAAGCACAAAACGGTCTTGCCAAGCATACACAGATACCTAACAACTAAGAGGAAGTAAGTAGATGAAGAAGATGCATCGATCGAGGCAAGAGTTTAGAGCTGCTGGTCTCATTGGTGTCTGAACACAAAGAGTGTTATGACAAATGCATCAGCGACTACAAAAATCTTTACAAGAGGGAGTTGTTATGGAGAGGAATTCCACCTTTTGTACCAGGGTACTGCTGTTTCTCATTAAGCGTCATCTAATGTCAGGGAGTGCATTTGCACGTCCACTTGGTTTATAAAACATCTCGAAAAACGCTGGTGATAAGCAATGTTTGTCCCAGTGTGCATGAGGCTTTAGTCTGTAACCTTCAAGTATCTTTTTTTTAAGATAATGACACAAAAAGTCTGCAAAAACTAAAACTAGGCTAACTAATGCAAATAAAAAGCAACTATAAAAGACAATTAAACATTTAAAAATAAAATACAAATAAGTAAACAAATCATAACTAGTATGACAAGTAATAATTTTAAAAAGTAAAGTAGTCAGATGTTAATTAAAACACTGCATAGTCTGCACTGTATGAGTTAAACACTGATTCTTATTCTGTTCTTTTTTGTTTGTTTGTTTTTGCTGATTTTGCATTATTTTAAGACCTAATGCACAGATCCAATATATTATTGTTTGCCTTCACTTAAGACAACCAACTGTGTTTACATGAACACATGTACCAAGTTGAAATATCTTTCACGGCTTATTGCACTTTTATGAGTTTATGCATTAGTGCATACAGTCTACCTGTTAAATGAAATTACTATACCAAACCAAAGCTTTAACTAAATGGATCTGAAGAAGCATTGGTTGCTCACACAGGTGTATAGCAGACATTTTGCCAGAAATAAATATAAAATATAGCTTAAAATTCAAACCAGAGATGGTTAAATGGGTTTAATCAAGGATGAATACAATAAATTGAAGCTAAATATATTGTAGACAGGAATATTGTTAATAAGTGACACACTGGTAATAATGAGAAGGCCTGCAGTAGATTTGCATGTTAGTTGCAAAAACATCATTTACAAACCCAGTTCAAACCCCATTCAGACATTCATCAGTGACAGATGCAAACACAAACTGACTGCTATCAAGATGACGTCTTTCATGGGAAGTCCATGGTTATTAGATCAAGACAATGCCACGTCTCATTTTGCATGTGCTACAACAGCGTGGTTTCGTAGACACAGACTAAATGTGATAGACTGGCCTGTCAGATCTGTCTCCGATTTAAAATGTATGACCAGTCATGAAAAGGAGAATAAGACAACGACGATCACAGACGGCTGAGCATCTTGAGTATTAGTATCCTCAATTCCCAAACAATTAAACATTGTATTTAAAAGGAAAGTTGATGTGGCACAGCGTTAAATATGCCTCTGTTTGGAGTGTGTTGCAGCCATAAAAAAAAAAAAAAATGGTTATATTTACAAAATAAAATGAAAAGTTGGCCACTGAATTTTTTTTTTTTTTTGTACTTTAGTCAATTAAATAAAGTTTAAAGAGAATGAACAGATAACACTCTTGATTTTATGGCATTTCATGAACCGTCCCAACTTTTCTGGAATTGTGGTTGTAGTTATTATTCAGGAATTCCATTTGAAAAGGAAAAAAATACTTTCATATGCAAATTTTAGCAAATTCGAGATGATGTAAACACCTGATCAATAATAAGTATTCAGATATTCAGACAGTGTGCTCTGCTTATACGGTAAACTTTCTCCGAGAATTTTTGTCTCAACTCATCGCCAATACAGCTGCTTGTGTAACAAATGCACTGCCTTTAACAGTAAATTTAAAAAAAAACAATCACGGATGGATGTCAAATTGCCTGCAGTGAGTGATGTTCCTGTTATGATGCAGAATTTACATGTTGATTTAGGAGTTGTTGTGGACAGATCAAAGAACAACATTTTTCTAAACTCTGTTGCTGATTCTTTATGGTGTGCTGCTCACTCCTGAGTGTCTGGCAGAATAGACAGATGACCGTTAGATGTTTTGCATTCAATAATTCTAATCTAAAAGTAAAGAATGTGCGAATAAAGAGCAAGACTGGCCCTGTGAATCCAAACAACCTGGTTGCATTGAAACTCGTCATTTTGTAATTACATATTTCAAACTGGGTCCTCCATGATGTCACAAGGAAAATTTGGCAGAAAACAAATATGGTAACAATTTAGTTTGGGGAGCAGTTCTTCTCACTTTTAACTAGTTGGTTATTAGCATCCATACTACTAGCATATTGGCTGTGTATTTGTACTTTTGAAGCACATATCAATGTCTTATTCTTATCATTATTCTGCATTCAGACCATATTCTACATTCCTTAATCCCACCCAATACCTGAATGTAACAAATACCTTACTAACTGTTATTTATGAGTTTTTTTGCAGCAAAAGTCAAAATAAATACTTGTTTGGTCCCTAAACTAAAGTGTGACCAAAAATATATACTGTGAATAATGAAATTATTAAATTATTGTGTAAATTTAAATTCAACAGAAAATGTTTATTTCGCTAACTTAACATATAATATTATAATAATTGTAACTTTAATACGATCTAAATATAAACAAAACAAAAATATATATTCGTAGGTTAAAATTATTTATTTTTTTATGAGCTTCGATCCATACTGAAACAGAGAACTTTATGTTTGTATGTATGTTCACTACTCATCTGATAAAATTAGACTTTTCAACTTGAGCACTAATAAAGGATCATTCAGAACTGAATGAGGTACCTGATGTGTGAGGGGAATGTCCCTCCTCCAGTCCCCCAGTCAGTCTTTCATTGGATGTGCCCAGCACACCAATGGGAAGGGCCTGGTCACCTGAGGCCAGATCAGCTTCTGGCTCCACGCTCAAAGGGAACGGAAAGTCACTCACTGGCTCCTCTTTAACTTTTAAGGGTTTGGAATCCTCCACAGCCTTTTCTGGATTCACAAGTCTCTCATACTCTTCTGAGAGCTCCTTACTGACCTATGGTCAAAGAAGACACTAGTCTGTCAATGCCAAAGCAATCACAATGTACAATAAAAGCTACACATACAGTTCTGTAGGTATTGAAACTGGCATAACACTGGAGATATCTCACCTGCAGCATGTAGCTGTGGTAATCTTTAATGCGAACCTGCCAGAAGCGCTGCAGAGCTAGGACGCTGCCAATGCCCACCTCATGGAATACCTGTTCCACCACATCAGGGAAGGGTGTAGAGCCCTGGCAGGCCTCTCTGTCAACAGCCACTCGCAGTAATTTGGTGATCCGCAAGTAATGTTCATGGGCCAGGTCGGTCAACGTCTCCAGAACACTCTCATTTGCAGACTCAAATCCAACATGAGCGAGCACTGTGGCGACTGACTGGTAAAGAAGCTGACGGCAGGATGGCCAACTCAACTCAGTGACTGGCTCACCTTTACCTCTAAAAGGAGAGAAATGAGAAGAAATTAAAAACAAAGGTGAACAATATTAATAAAATCTAGTTTAAAACATGTTAAGTTATAAGAAATGTACTTTGGATTTGGACACAATTATTGGCACATTGTCAAAATTGTATGAAATAATTGCTTTTCAAGCATGTGATGCTCCTGTAATTTGAGATGTTTTGGGGTTGCTTTTCTGCTTCTGGCACTGGAGGCCTTGACTGTGTGAACGTTATCATGAAATCTGATGATTATCAAATAATTTTGGGGTGCAACATAGTGGCCAGTGTCAGAAAGCTGCATCTCCACCAGAGATCATGGGTCTTTCTGCAGGATAATGACCCAAACACACTTCAAAAAGCACTCAGAAATGGTTACGAACAAAGCGCTGGAGTGTTCTGAAATGGCCAGCAATGAGTCCAGATCTGAATCTCATATTGAACACCTGTGGAGAGATCTCAAAACAGCAGTTGGGAGAAGGCATCCTTCAAATCTGAATGACCTGGAGCAGTTTGCAAAAGAATAGTGTTCCAAAATTCCAGTAGAGAGGTGTAAGAAACTCATCCATGGTTACAGGAAGCATTTGTCTTTTTTCCAAAGGGAGTGCTATCAAATATTAAGTTAAGGGTGCCAATAATTTTGTCCAGTGCATTTTTTGGGTTCTGTGTGGTTCTTGTATCAGATTTGACTTTTCTTTTCTGTTTTTGTGTGTTGTTCCAATGCAAACAAAAATAAATAAATAAACGTGAGTTTCAAAACATTTGCAACTGCAACCATTTTCTTAGAGAAGGGTTGCATTTTCTGACAGAACTGCAAGGGTGCTGATATTTTTGTCCACTGTGTATATATATATATATATATATATATATATACACATGCTCATAAATTTACATAATATGCTAAATGTATCATTTTAACAAAATAAGAGGGATCACGAAAATGCGTGTTATTTTTTATTTAATGCTGTCCTGAATAAACTATTTAACATAACATATGTTTATGTATACTCCACAAGACAAAATAATAACTGAATTTATATAAATGACCCTTTCAAAAGTTTACATACCACTGAAATGTAATACTGTGTTATTTCCTGGATGATCCACAACTGTTTTTATCTTTTGTGTAGTTGTTCATGAGTCCCTTGTATGTCCTGAGCAGTTCATTTGCCTGCTGTTTTTTCAGAAAAATCCTCAACCTCCTGCACGTTATTTGTTTTTTCCAGCATTTTCTGCATATTTAAACACTTTCCAAAAGTGACTGTATGATTTTGAGATCCATCTTTTCACACTGAGAACAACTGAGGAACTCATACATAACTATTACAAAATGTGAAAACATTTACTAATGCTTAAGAAGGCAACACAATGCATTAAGAGCCAGGGGGTGTAAACAGGATGATGATGTGTGCATTTTTCTTATTTGGTTTACAGATTTTTTCCCCATTTAGTATTGCACTTCAGAAGCTACATAAATATTTCCATGTCTCCCAGAAGACAATATATGTACAATTTACCCTGACCATCCAATTATAAAGGTTTACACCCGAGCCGAGGGGCTCTTAATTGCACTGTGCTTCTGGAGCATCAGTGAGAGCTGAACCTTCTGTAATAGCTGCATATCAGTTGTCCACAGTGTAAAAAGATAGATCTCAATATCATACATTTACTTTTGGAAAGGGTTCAAATATGCAGATGCTGCTGGAAACCAAAGAATGTGCAGGAGCTGGAGAATTTTTCTGAAGAACAACAGGAAGCTGAACTGCTCAGGACAAACAAAGGACTCATAAACAACATAAATAATCACAAAACAAAAACATTTGTGGATCATCCAGGAAACAGCACACAGTATTAAGATTCAATCTTATTGAATGGTATGAATGGAGTCATTTTTATAAATTCAGTTATTGTTTTGTCTTGTGAAGTATATATAAACATCTGTCATGTGAAATAGCTTATTCATGACAGTACTAAATAAAAAAAAAAAAAATGATCCCTCTTATTTTGTTTAAATTATCAATATTTTTGCAGATTCTGCAAGGGGTACGTAAACTTATGAGCACAACTAGAGAGACCACTGTGATGCTTTAAAGTGTTCATTTAAAAATTCATTTTAGGATTTTATTCAGGCTCATTTATTTAGGCTTTTTATTTTAAAAATTAATCAACACACATCACTGATGTCAAAATGAAGCTCAAGCATGCTTGCTTGATGTGTGAGAAATAATGAACTTCATTCTTTTATGTTCATTCTTACGTGTTTTGCACCACGTTTGAGCTTTCATAAGAACCAATGAGATCTCACACACCAAGAAAGTATGGTATTCTTACCATGGTATTCTTACCCTAAAGATTTATTTTTAAGTCACTGTATGTATAATTGGAATTTTCATGTATTTCTGAATAAATTAATAAATAGGATGAACAGTGACCAATATACATAATTATCTATGGACATACTTGTAGAAGTCACTCTCTGGGTCACTATGGCGTAGTTGGAATGGCTGTAGAGGAGTTTTACTATCCAGTGGAAGCAGATCATCAGGTACAGTAGGTGTAGCAGGCCGGGGAGGTAGAGCATCCCCATCCTCGGGTTTGAAGACACCCTGGGCATCCAATAATGTGGACAGAGGTTGCTGACCTTGCTGGGCAGCAGCAATGAGACCACGGAGACGTCGAGCATGCTGACTCAGCTGCACAGTATGGATTGTGAGGCTGCAAGGCTCAGAAGGGATATCCAGCATGGTGGTAGGACGTGGACGCTGTGCAGATGGTTGATGTAGGGGAGGGTCCTGCATCTCCACCTGGCGGAACTCTCGCTGTAGAAGGTCAAAAGAACTGCGGCCAGAGGGAGCCGAAGCCACTGGAAGCTCCCCCCAATAACGCATCATCTTCACACAGTGCTGTCACTCAGTGCTTCTTGTGACAGTGGTACAATCTGAAAACTATAGAAAGTTGACATTTCTTTGAAAAATCAAATCACTCATATCTGCTATCAGCTGATGCACATGATGCCCAGTGGTTATGAATAGTTACCTCAAATATCAAAATAATTTTTTGATATATTTACAATGTAAATATAAATATTTACAAACACACCTGAACAAGCTAATCAAGGTCTTCACAATCACTAGGGCTACAGGCAGGTGAGGGTTTTTTTTAGGGTTGGAGCTAAACTGTGCAGGTCATTGGCACTCCAGGACCGACATCTCCATTCAAGATTTTATATGATCATATATTTAAATTATTTATCTAAAATTAAATAAGTATTTAAATATCAGTGTAGTGTTGCACTGCCTCCACACTGATTAAAATGGCAAAAAATAACAAAATAAATATAGTACAAAAATGACAGTAACAATCTTATAAAAACAATAATAACATAATTACTTAATTGTGTGCGTGTGTGTGTGTGTGTGTGTGTGTGTGTGTGTGTATATATATATATATATAATGGCCCTAAAATATTAATTATTTTATTTCTTTATGCAAATTATCATTTCCTTAGACATAGACATGTTCTTGGTGGGATTCAAGTTCAGTTAACTTAAGATTACACTTTGATAATTTACTGATATACTACAATACGAACATACAACTTAAAAAAAAAAAAACTTTCATGGTTTCATGTATTAAATGACTTAAATCGGAACTTTTACATTCACACTAACATTACACAACATTAGACCCTACAATGTCCATTGTTTAATGTGTCATTGTTTAAAGCATAATCACTATCATAATCATCATAACAAATCGCTTAGTTTACCTTTTATGAGCAGATGATCATAAAGGTGAATAATAGCAAAATAAAACAATATCGACAAAACGACGTATAAGCGACGAGCGGTTGTGAGGTACAACACTAAAATGTTTCCGTAAAAAAATAGTTCCTAGGCAGTGGAGATAAGAGATAAGGATTTTAAAACGTTAAAGCCACTATGTATTGCAAATAATTACTATTCATCTATATTGAAATATTTACATACATTTACTGTTATAAAATAAATAAGATCAACGTATACCACAAATTCTAGACTACAGGATCGGAATCGTTAAAGTGTTACACCAAACACCATATAGTGTAGTGAACGCATGATGGAGTCTGAATGCAGTGGACAGACCGAAGATAATCACTCTGAAATGGAAACAGAGAAAAGCTCGAACCCTGAGAATGGCCAAACCGTTGATACTAAACAGGACGTCACCAGCACTAATGAAAACACAGATGATCCTTTTAAGAAACCGGATATTTTTGTGGCTCCATCTCTCACTGTGAAGAAACCAGGAGGTTTAAACTCAAGCAAGAAACCTACAGAAGAATTAAGCAGCAGCAGATCCGATAATAAAGACGCAGATCTTGATACTAAACACCAGCAACCCACAGACACTCTAATAGACCCGTCCGATCATCCATCATCCGAGAGATCAGCGGCACAGAAGGTCCAGCCCAAACCAAAAGACATCCTACCTAAGATCGCTGCCAAACCACCCCCGGCGGGTAAATTTCCTCCGCTCCCGTACACTGAGCCCCCGTGGGGATCTGTTCCTGACATCAGCTACTCGTTTGAGCTGCTGAAAAACGGAGCGATCCTAGATACGGTCCCGCTGACCCAAAGAAGTTACTTTGTAGTGGGTCGGTTGCCGGTGTGTGATGTGTCTCTAGAGCATCCTTCCATATCCCGCTATCACGCCGTAGTGCAGTACCGGGGCAGAGCTGGACAGGACGGAGTCTTAGGAGAGGAGAAGGGCTTCTATGCCTATGACCTGGGCAGCACTCATGGGACTTTTGTGAATAAGAACAAAATACCCCCTAAAACATACATAAGGCTACGAGTGGGACATGTTCTAAAGTTTGGAGGAAGCACAAGACTCTTTATTTTGCAGGTATGCATTTATTAAGAGTAGCACAATACCACCATGTCATTCCCTGTTATAAATCACTAAAACAGATTTTGAAGAATTCTACGATAAAATGAATAAAAATCCGTATCACAAATATTATAGTGTTTAATAAGTATTGTTGGTCCAGTAAGTTTGATATATGCCATGATACTACATAATTGCCATATTCATGCACCATGGTTTTGACATTGTATTTGTCCATAAAACATACTTTTCATAACTCTTTCACCAGAAACTGTGGTTACCAATTCAGTGTTACCAAAACAATTTTTGCTCAGAAATTGCTAGTAAATTTTGCAACTAATTAAAAGGAAAAACAGCAAGTATCATTCAATTAAATGTATAATTTTGAAGTAGATTGAAGATTTCCTTCTTAGTCTTTTTTGGTAAAACATACTTCAACAATCTGTTTTACTTACAAAAATGTGTTCAGTGTACCGTACTCCAGCACTTGATAAAATTCACAATGTAAATTAACTAAACATTGGTTGATCCTTATAAAATGCAACAACAAATGCAATTATAATACTTTTTTAATTAAGAAAATAACAATTAACCAAAATTTTTTATTTTATCTTTTTTATTTATTTAAATTAGACCTCATAAATAGATTTATCTCATGCTCTTTGTTTTATTGCTTGAGCTAGCTTTGATTATTCCATCTTTCCTCTGTTCCCAGGGTCCAGAATTTGATGAAGAAGCAGAATCTGAACTGACGGTGACAGAGCTCAGAGAGCGTGCTAGAAAACAGAGAGAAGAGCTGGAGAAGAGGATGATGGGGGAAGGCTCAGATGAGGAGGAAGAGAAAGAGGACAGTGAGGCCAGTGCTGCAAAGAAAAGCTCCTCAGAAGATACTGGCTGCTCTTGGGGAATAGGTAACAAACACAACAGATGATCCACAATCTATTGTAATTACCTGTTTTTAGTGAATTTATACTCTGTCTTTTGTAGCTGAAGAGGCAGTGCCAGAAGAGGATGAGAATGAGGAGAATCCGTTTGCCACAGAATTTCAGGAGGATCAGGAAGCAGCATACTTAAAAGATCCTAAAAAGGCATTGCAGGGCTTTTATGACAGAGAAGGTAAAATATCTTCATTAAAATGAAAGTACTAAATCATGAAATCTGGTTTTCTTTTCATCTGTAAAGTCACATCCTGTGATTTTTTTTTTTTTTTTTTACTTTTACTTTTATTTTCATTTCAGGAGAAGAATTAGAGTTTGAATATGAAGAAAAAGGCCATAGTACCTGGCTTTGCAGAATTAAGTAAGCACCTAATTTCTATTCGCAGCCAAACCACGTTTGCACCTTCTTTGGTTTTAGAGCAATGTATCACCAGCTACCAAAGTTGGAATAATTGGTAGCAGAATTATCTACTGAAATGCACAGACTGATTGATCTTAAATGGCTATACAATTGTGGACATTACTTATGGAAAAGGATACAGGTGATTTTGGTGACGTTTATATAAAAGCTGGAATTTGAAAATACCATGTTTGATTTCTGTGTCTTTTAGGTTGCCAGTGGATGATGCTATGGGAAGGCAGCTGGTTGCTGAAGTGACCCACTTGGGGAAAAAGAAAGAAGCGGCTGTCCAGTGCTGTTTAGAGGCCTGTCGTATCCTAGAGGCGCGTGGTCTTCTGAGACAGGAGGCAGGTAGGTAGATGTCAAACAGTCAATATCAGAATTTTTAGTGACAGATTTATGACTGGAGTTGTCAGGTCAGTTGAACCCTTTTAAAACAAAATAAAATAATAAAATTAAAACGGGACATTTTTGCATTTAGTTAGGTTTCTGGCATGTCTGCCAGCTCTGAAAAGCTGAAAAGAAAACACGCAGGCTGTCTGAGTACAAAACTGTTATCCAACAAGCCATTTAACTTTGCAGCTAGTTTCTACATAGATAGCTATCTATTATTGATGGGTCATTCTTGAACGATTCATTCATTTTGAACAAATCTTTTATGTGACTCGGGAAGAACGAGTCGTCTTGGGGAATGATTCGTTTAGTCACGCATGCACAACATCCTATAGTTTCTGTTAGTTCACCTGTTCGGGTTTTTTCGAGTCGTTTGTTCATCTTATGGGGCTGTCACGTGATGAACGAACGACTCGAACCCGAACTCGAGAGACAAACTAATCAATTCTCTTTCCGACTCAGACTGCATAGGTTAGGCTTATGGGGCTGTCACATGATGAACAAACAAATGAACCTGAACTCAAGAGACAAACTAATCAGTTCTCTTTCCGGCTCAGACTGCATAGGTTAAGCTTATGGGGCTGTCACGTGATGAACGGACGACTCGAATCCAAACTCGAAAGATTAACTGATCAGTTCTCTTTCTGACTGAGACTGCATAGGTTAAGCTTATGAGGCTATCACGTGATGAACGAACGACTCAAACCCAAAACTTGTAAGATAAGAGGTGAGGTGAGCTAAGCATAGACAAAAGACCCAAGTAAACAATCAATTAATCTTTTCTGTTTCTTATAGCATTATAGTTTTCTTGTTTGTAGTGTGATCAACGTTTGTGTAAGCAGTAGACGTGTTAGGGAAGTAACACGTAACATTTTAAATACATCTTGCTAAAATGACGAAATGACTCGGAAAAAAAGATTTGTTCATTTTGCTGAACGAGACTCAAAGGTCTGAGTTGGTTAAATGATCCGAACTTCCCATCACTACTATCTATTCGAAGACCACCTCCAAGCCATATACAAAGTCCAAGGCAGCAATTCATGTGTCTTGTGTCAACATGCCTCATGGAAGAGAGGGGTGGGGTTAGCAGTAACTCATTATCATTTAAAGATATATGCACCGAAACGAGTCGCGCTGTGTGTTTCACCCTTTTTAAGGTAAAAAGGGTGTTGTTTTACACCATTGAGGAATTTTAACCAAAGTATGTTACAGACATTTTATGAAGACCCTAGAGAATCGTAACAACTTGTGGAAAGTGGTCACCCAATGTCCCCTTAAATGTTTTATATTGGGTGATATTTTTGTAAGAGTAAGTGAATGGATTTTAGACATTTGCTAGTCTCTTTAATGTTTTGTTGTAACAGCAAAATAATTGTGTTTTTAGTGGTAATTGTCTTTAAGAACCTGTAATAATGCTGACAGGTCAATAAAAAAATGGGGACTTTTTTTTTTTTTTTTTTTTTTGCAGGCATTTATAGTCCAGTTCCATTCATTCTGTTTTGTCTCTTTACAGTCTCCCGCAAACGCAAGAAGAAGAACTGGGAAGATGAAGATTTCTATGACAGTGATGATGACACGTTCCTTGATCGGACAGGTGTGGTGGAGAAGAAGCGGACTGAACGCATGAAGAAGGCTGGAAAGATTCAGGAGCGTCCTGATACATATGAATCACTCGTAAGGAACCTGCATCATATTTTCTTTGTGATTATCCATGCCCCATGTGTGCTGTAACTGGTATTGATGTAATATATATTCTTTCTTAGCTAGCCAAACTAGCTGGGGTTGAAAAAGAGCTGGCTGACACTGAGAAAAGGCTTAATTCCTCTGGGAAAGGTAAGGTGGTGAAAGTCTGTGTCCTTTTTCATATTTCTCCATATTTCATCATGTGTAAGGTTACACTTCCTGTTTGTTGTCCTCCTTCAGGAGTCTCCAGTTCTTCCACGGAGGACCCTCTGGATGCTTTCATGTGCGCCGTACGGAACGAGACTGCTCTGGATGGGGTGGAAAGGAAGAAGCTACATTTACATGTAGCTGAGTTGAAGAAGGAAGGTCAGAGACTGCGCAAGCTAGCAGACCTGGCCAAACCCACCCAGCTGCCCTCATTACAGCCTAGCGGGTGAGCTTGTCATTTGAAAATAACTGCATATATAAATTAAATATATTTCAGCGATGCAGAAAACAAATATTGAACCATGGAATCCATTAAAAAAAAAAATTTACTAATATAATTCAAAATATCATGGAATTTGGCGAAATTTGGATTGTAACACTATACAATAAGGTTCATTAGTTAACATTATGTATACAGCATTTATTGATCTTAATTAATGTTTTCAGCATTTACTAATGCATTATTAAAATCATGAGTTGTTTGTTAACATTGTGAACTAGCATAAACAAACAATGGGCCTCATATGAGTAAATTCTGAGTAATTTGCACGTAAAACAGACCTTCCCGAAGACTCAGCTCCAGATTCACAAACGCCTTTGTAAATGCCATGTGTATGTTCATTAATTCCAATCTTTCCGAAATAGTGCGCTCCTGCACGCTCATTCACAATTACAGTTACACAAATTGCGTGTCTAGGAACACAATGGAATATTCTGGTCTACTTGCGTAATTGCAAAAAAGACTAATAGGCCACATGCCTAGAAATAAATATTCAATAATGTATGTCCACCAAAGTTTTTAGCCAGCTGAAAAAAATGTCAGGTATTCTTCTTAAAATGACCAGCTGGTGTTGCTTGAAAACGCTTTGGCGGCACAGCGTTTTTCCAGCTGAGACGCTTTTGGTTGCTATGATTTTGGCAGCAATGTATTACTAGTATCTCACTGTTAAGAATTTTACTAAATATAAAAAAGCAGTAACCAGTAATATTGACTTCCCCCATCGTTGTAGGCAGTTGTTGTACAAGTAGGATGGTTGGTGATTTGTGCCACCCCTCCTCTATTTACAATTGGGACTGGGTAAATAGTGATACTGACACTTTTAGCGTGTTTTGCAGTTATCAACTACAGAAATAAAATAATAATAATAATAAAAAATCAGAAAGCGGGCAAGGGCAAATGAACTTGTACATCAAAATTTAGTGTCACCAGTTTGCCAAAAAGAACAAAGAACGTTTTACGTGCCATTTACACTTAGTAAGGAGCAGGTGTAAATTTATTTTGTACCAACTAACATTTTGAAAATACAAACTTTTTTTATGAATTTGAAAGTTTACGTCAGAATGGCGATTTACACAAAAAAAATTGTTCTGCTCGTTTTTCATGAATGAGGCCCAATGAACGATTGTGTTTTTATTAACTAACGTTAATAAAGATAAATAAATGGTGTAATAAATGTATTGTTCATTGTTCATTCATGTTAGTTAATACATTAACAAAGTGTTACCACTTTGATGAATAAATCAAAGCAAGGCTGTACCTTGGACTGAAAAAAAAAAACATGGGTAACATGACACTTCTCTGCTTCTTCCACTGTTGAAAAGTAAAGCCAAATTTCTTAAGATGATCTTCAGGTTGGGCATCAACTGTTTATGATAGTTTAAGAAATATCACATTTTTTTTTATTTATTTATTTTTTGTCTACATTTATTTTAACCAGTACAACTCTGCACTTCGTTTGCAAGAAAATGAAAGAAATTGTTTGATATTTAATATTTCTTTATATTTTGTTTAATCTTATGTTATTGTTTTTAAATGCAGATCTCAGTTCACTGACACTGAAAAACCTAAGAAGTTATCTCTGCCTATGTTTGGAGCCATGAAAGGAGGGAGTAAATTCAAACTGAAGACTGGAACTATAGGAGTGAGTTTTTTTTGTTTGTTTGTTTGTTTGTTTTTTTAGGAATAATATATAGGTCATTCTTAGGCACTGTAATGAGTTACTCTCTATCCCTCTCTACCTAAATGAGCAGACATTACCCCCAAAGCGAGCCAATCTGCCTCTTGAGCTCTTCAACATGAAAGAAATGCCCTCTGGTGGTGAGGAAGAAGAAGAGGAGGAGGAGGACGGGGAGGTAAAAAACAGGAAGACAGAGGATGCGGTCACAGATGGTGATATGGAGGTTGTTCAGTCTGCAGAGATTGCTAGCTCAGAACACTCCAGTGCAGACAGATCTGAAACTCAGACGCACCGCCCTAATGGTTAGACATTTACAAAAATAGCTACCTTCATTTTTAAAATTGCTTGTAGTACAATATTCCCAGAATAGTGTAATTATATTTCTGACCACAAGACAGCAGTGTTGTGCTACACAGAGTCTAATTTTACTTAACTACTACTTTGGACAAAATCTCATCCATAATATTAGCCTGTAATCATAGCTAACAACAAGTATTATCTAAAATATTTCTGTGTCTAGCTAAAGGAGCCCATGAGGACCAGCCTGCTGAAATAGTTACATCTCATGAAAAAGAGAAATCCAAGTCTCCAAATCTACAAGACAAAAGTGCCTCTGTTCCAAAAGGTAGAATCACATATACTGTGTGTATGGTTTTACACATTCTGTGGCATAATTTCTTTAAAATTTGAAGTAATTATGATTCATATCCCAACAGCAGAAACTGACAACAGTGTCTCAAATGTCCAAAGTCCAAAGACAAGTACAAAGAAGAAAGTTTTTGGCCCAAGTAGGGTAAGTATTGTAGTAGTTAGTTCTTATCCATGTAAACAACAATACTCAAGGCATAAGATATGTAACCAAAGATTATTTAACACAAATACTAAATAAGCCGTTTGAGGTTTGGACCTACAGTGGCCCCAAAATGTAAAAAAGCAGCATTTATTTGAAAAAAAGTTAACACTAGAATGCTTTTCAAATGTAACATTTCACAAAAGGTGTTGTTAGGTATGAACTACTACTGATATACTATTATTAAAAGAGAACAAAAATATATAAACATTTTTTGGTTGTTCATAAGAAATATGGTTGATTACATGGTTGCTCTGCTAGCTGCAACACTTTTTGGATGCAAATTGTGAAATATTATTGTAATAATAACAAGGCTACTCTGCTAGCTGGAACACTTATGTGATCATTAAGTGTGTAAATACTTTTTGGGACCAGTGAATTGATCTGAACAGGTACAGTTTGTCTGTAACTTACAGTAAGGTTTTAGAATTAGTTTTCATGTGCCCTGATATACATTTTTACCATTATTTCTAGCCTCCTGTGGCCATGTCTAAGCAGTACCCAGAAGATGACCCCGACTACTGCGTTTGGGTTCCTCCATCAGGTAAATAGCCGCCCCTCTTCACCCCTGATGGCTGCAATTATATTTAAGTTCTACCTTTACAGTTAAACAAATCCTTAAACAACTACTTATTTCTTTGTGCAGTTAAAAGCATGCATCAGAAATCAAGCAATCTTGGCACCCTTTAATCTCACTTTCCAGGCTTTCGCTGAATGTTAGCTTTAGATCTTATGACACTTCAAACACGGTTCTTACATTTCTGAGAATAAGAAAAGCATCATAATGGGAAAACACATTAATTCCAGGTGAAGGAACTGCTTAAACTCAAGAGCTTATTACAAGATAAGGTTCTCTTTCTTAAAAACAAAAAAGAGGGAGAGAGATCCAGTGCCAGAATCCATTTTTGTTGGTATGGTGATTAAGCTGTAATCATGTTAAGCTATCCTAAAGCAAAAACAAAATTGCCCTCATTACTACACTGTATTAGCCATATGGCTATCTATGACTTTATCAAAAGATAAAGACTTAATGTTGGCCTGAGGTATATTTTATTTGCACACATATATAATGTGTTCTTTAATCTGCTTTGAAAGGATTTTTGCTCAATGTAGACTACTGTTCAAAAGTTTGGGATTTGTAAGACATTTATTTATTTATTTATTTTTTGTTTTGTTTTGTTTTTTTTTTTGTTTATAGTAACACTGTTATAACTTTCATTAATAATCTCTAATAAACGTTATATAATGTTTAATCATTGGTTAATATATATTCACATAGCTAGAAATATGAGATCATGTGCTTGTTAATGTTTACCATTGAACTTATGAAACGATACAATAATGATTAACAGATTTAACATTGAAAGTTTAATGATATTTGTGAGCATTTCAATTCATATGACCATGCACTTTTGAAAAAGCTTCAAAAGATTTTAACAGATAGTTTACAATGATTTATTAACAAAAAAGCTTCAATAACAATTCATTAACAAACATATAATGCTTAACAGATCATTAGTTAATGCTTCGGTTCATATGATCATGCACTTTTTAAAATCAACAGATGAATTTAACATAAATTATCCAATTAAATTATACATTAAAATCTTATTTGTTAATGTACTTTTGTTAATGTACTTTTGAATGCAAACAGGTGTCACTGAATTTGTTTTTTTTTTTACTACTTTCACAAATGTTGTATAAAAATGGCTTAATTATTAATTTTAAGCACTTCATAAACTGTTCATATTAAAATTTGTATTAACTCATAACCACAATCTGTAAAGGCCATATATTTGGTCTTTGTTGTGTAGTCTACTAGCCTGTTGCTTCAGAATTATGTTTTTTTTTTTTTTTTTATGTAAAAATCTTGATGATAAACCTCAGAGAACAGCACAAAATAAAAAACAATGGCAGTTCATGACCCCTATAAGTTAAACTATATCATAGACATAAACCACATTGTAATTTCTCGGCAAAACATGTTTATTGCCTTAACACATACATTACTGTATATCAATAAACAAGATATTCCTTGACTCATACATTAACACAAGAATAATTGTTCATTTATCAAAGCAATGTAAAATAAACAGATTTAACCATGTTTCCTTATAGGAATCAAACTGACCCTTCTACACTTCTGACCCCTTAACCAACTCTTAAACCTACCCATACCACCAAACATGTCGCTAACCTCACCCATTTCACAACTCAATTGCAGCAAAAGTCTTGTGCATTAACAAATGCTTTGTCATTGTACAACATCTGTTAAAATCATTTGTAGATTTTCAAGAAGTGCATGATCATATGAATTAAAAGTTTAATGACATTTGTAAGCATTTTGTAAACATTTTTATTTACATGAAATAATGATCTGTTAACCATTAATGTTCCATAAATGTATTAGCAAACATTAACAAGCACATTATCCTATATTTCTAGCTATTTGAATATATTAACTAATCCATAAAGCATGATACATAATTGTTAATGATTTATAAATGAAAGTGTTACTGAATGATTTCTAATGGATCATGTGACACTGACGACTGGAGTAATGGCTGCTGAAAATTCAGCTTTGTCATCACAGGAATCATAGGTTTGTATTTCCACAACGCATAGATCCACCACATTATAGAAGTCAAATAAATGTTTTTTTTGTTTTGTTTAGTTTTTTTTATTTGGGCAAATAGGAATGCAAAAAATGTATTTGTGGTACTCTGGCATTTACTGCTCTCGAAAGTTAACCCGACTATGACTATGACTTCCGCTGCTAAGAAACCCAGAAATATGAAAAAGAGCCATTGCTGTTTCATGATGGTGTTAATAAATAATTTTATACTGTGTCTTTGTTAAACAGGTCAGACTGGTGATGGTCGGACACATCTGAATGATAAGTACGGGTACTAAATACAGGAAGGAAAGACCATCTTCTTTACAATGGAATCAGCCCAACCATTCATCCTTGGGAGTGGACAGATATATACTTTTTTTTTTTTTTTTTTTTTTTTTTTTTTTTTTTACCATCTTTAAACTTTATTTCCAAACAGTGAACTTTTTGAAAGATATTAGATTAATATGTGTCTAGCCCTTGTTAATGAAAACAATTTGGTCCTATGACTGATTTTCACTTCCTTTGCCCTGTTGTTATTAATATACATTCTTTTTCCACACCTGGCCTGAGGCCAAGGATGGTTTTGTGGTAGTTTGTGTTGGAGGTAGCTAAAGATTGGGGAAAAGATTATTGTATTTTCAGAGATGTTTTTATGCCAAACAATTTCTTAGACATTTTTGCTGCTTAAACAGTTAGAAATCGTTTCCATTTGACGTTGTATTTTCTTCAAAAGCATCATGCCAGTGTAATGTGAGTCCACTTATGTTTAAGCACTTCTGTTGTTGACAAATCTCTACCCACAGCTTGCTGTTCTGGGATCATTTTAACAAGCTTAGCAAACTCATTGACCACTCAATCCGCTGTTCTGGGTCATTCTCGGAACAACGGCGGACTCCCTCCTCAGTTTGGCTGAGTGGCCACGCTCCGTATGGCTAGAGCTCCTGTTGGATGCGGTTCTGTTGACTGCTAACGATGCCTCCTCAGAGAGAGGCGGCTTTACCAGCCATCTGGACACTTGCTTGGCATTCTAGGATTGGGAGCAAGCTGTTAATGAATCAGTCTCTGTGTGTGTGTGTGTGTGTGTGTGTCTGTGTGTGTCTGTGTGTGTGTGTGTTTGCAAGAAAGGGAGTGAGAGTGAGCTCCGTGTACATTATTTATGTGTGTATCTTCTCTTGATATTAATGAAGAGTGACTCAGTGTTGGTGATGTGTGAGCATGTCTGTGTTGGTGTGTCCAAGGATGGATTAGGCCCCCCACATTTGCTACTACACACTGGTCTCTCTGTTTATCCAACCCTTTTAGTGCTTTTGAATTCTCCATTGTTTGGAGAGCATGATTAGTCACCTACAAAATGTGTCATTTGTTACTTATATTTTGTAAAATAAACATATACACTGTGTCTCACCAACATGGAGTCTTGTGTTGAGTGTTTGGGGTCTTTTTAGAACCCTATAAAACCTACTTTATCATATTTGATACTTATCATATTTGATTGATATGATTTGATTACATATGTTTGGTTGCTTGATTTTTTTTATTTATTTTTTATTTATTATTTTTTTTTTTTTATTTGTTTGTTTCCTGTGAAACCTTTTACTGATTTTTATGAAGTAAATTTAGGAATACCATTTGTATTGTTAATACATTTTTATATTGTTAATGAAGCTGTTTCATTCATTCATTTTAAAAAAACCATGTTCAAGGCAACACTCGAGGCTTGTTCAGGCATGTCTATGGATACACTCAGTTTAAAACTCAAATTGCAAAATGAAATACCAAGCTCACCAAAATACTTCAAAAATAATTTTAAAGGTACAAGAAAGGTTAAAATAACCAGAATATAATTAAATTAATTTGTGTAAAAACAAATAAGAAATGTGTTTACAGTAGTACATTTTCAATAGAATTCTATGTGTCAGTGCATTCTAGAGTGTAGAGCAGAAATACAGTTTGTTAAAGCACTTATAATGCTGCTTCTGTACAATTTAAGTTGTAATTCATAGAGAGAGAGAGAGAGAGAATGAATGTATATATTGTGGTTAGACAACTGTTCCAACCAGATGAACTTCCAGTTATCAATGTAATTCCTAAATGTGGAGTTTAACAGTATATTAACAGTGCTTTGTGGATAGGTGTGTTACATAACCTTGGTGTTAAATGTAAATGTAAGTCTGCTCACCCATATATATATTCTACAGTCAAAAGTTTTTGAAGAGTAAGATTTTTAATGTTTTTTAAAGAATTAACTTCTGTTCAACCAAGCATGCATATCATCACGTTTGATCAATTTAAAGCATCCTTGCTAAATAAAAGTATTAATTTCTGTAATTTCTTTAAAAAAAATAAATAAATAAAATACTAAGTAGACTCCAAGCTTTAGAATGGTAGCGTGTATAATATTACAAAAGCTTTTAATTTCAGATAAATGCTGATCTTTGGATATATAAAATATATACTGCCGCTCAAAAGTTTGGGATCAGTCTGATTTTTAATGCTTTCTAAAAGGAGACTTTTCTGCTCATCAAGGCTGTGTTTATTTGATTAAAAATACAGAAAAAACTGTAATATTGTGAAATGTTAATGCTATTTAAAATAGTAGTTTTCTATTTTAATATACTTTAAAATATAATTTATTCCTGTGATGTAAAGCTGAATTTTCAGCATCATTACTCCAGTATTCAGTGTCACATGATCCTTCAGAAATCATTCTAATATACTGATTTATTATCAGTTTTGGAAACAGTTGTGCTGCTTAATATTTTTTTGGAACCTGTGATACTTTTTCAGGATTCTTTGATAAATAAAATGTTAAAAAGAACAGCATTTATTTAAAATAGAAAACTTAAAAAAAAAAAAAAAAATCTTCAAAAGATCTTACTGATCCCAAACTTTTGCACGGCAGTGTATATATACTGTTTTAAATATTTATGATGATGATAATAATAATAATAATAATGTTTCTTGAAAAGCAAATCAACATATTAGAATGATTTCTGAAGGATCATGTGACACTGAAGGCTGGAGTAATGATGCTGAAAATTTAGCTTTGATCACAAGACATTTTAAATATATATTTAAATAGTATAAAATATAGTTAAATAGTAAAATATTTCAAAATTTTACTGTTTTCACTGTACCTTGGATCAAATAAATGCAGGCTTGGTGAGCAAAAGAGACTTCTTTAAAAGACATAAAAAAAAATTGTTTATTGTTCAAAAACGTTTAACTTGTAGTGTATATATCAAAGTATAAATAAATACTCCTTTTAAGTACATTTTGTAATATACTATGGTATTTGAAGGTTTAAACAAAATGCATTGCAAAATAATACATTTTAAGCTGTGCTGTTTATAAATATGTATATATTGCTGCATCGGAAGACAATGTTATAAGCAGTTTTATCCTGCTTATATTTAAAAATGTTTAAGGACGGTCGCTATATTTTTGAAACTGTCTTTTAATGTTTATCATCCCAGTAGTGCTTACTTCATAGACCGTAAAGTCAAGGTAGGGCCACAGGACGTTTTGAGAGATAAAAGTTCAGTGTGGTCGACATATACAACATACTAATACTACCAAAGAATCTTTAAAACTATGAATTATACTGAATAGGTGTTGTGCTGCTATATGCAGCACAACAGCTTTAGATCGCTTTGCATTGGGGTTTTAAAGATGTGCCATTTGCAGTAACCTGTACCCATTCCAGATTCCAAACTGAGTGTGTACACACTGCTTATCCTACAGGAAACTGGATTTGAAAGGCATCTGATTGAACCATATTTTCTAGAGTATCTTCTAATCAGGCTGGACACACCCATCTTGATGTCTTCATTCCTGGCTTACTTCCTTCTGCCCCTCATCATAGCTGGGTACTGACGTCACTCTGGTTCCCTGAACACAAACACACAGCTTATTGCTCTGTTTGGGATCTGGCACAGATAGGCCTGTGGAATCAGCCCACGCTGGAAAGAGAATGCTCCTTTAGGGTGGATATGGAACCTGCAATGTTGGCAGACTCACTTATCGCCCGACACATGCACATACACAGTAAAAAATAACACAACCTTCACACAAACATCTTATTACATGAAGAAACAACTCTCATGAGAGTAGAAAGTGGTTTTTGTGAAGCATGTTTATGTAATCAGGGTAAAATGAGACACAAACATTTAGATGGCAATTGCTTATGCATCATTCATCCACTGAGGCAAGGTTTCAAAGAGGTCCACAAGTTGGTAAAAAGCTAATTAATTAATACAAATAAATAAATAGGGCAGCAGAACTGTTAAAAGTAAAACTGATATACAAGTATAGCATCTCAGAGCTGCTTGGTTCAATGTAAATTAAACTTTTGCAACAAGTTTAATGTGCATTTGAGAACTTTTTGGAAGTGAAGAATTTAAGACATGAATATTAGTATTACTGTTTAAAATAAAATATTTATTGTATGATCACTTTTTTTATTTATATAACATTTTTATATACATCTGTCACTATTTTTTTAGAATAAGAGATAAAACTAGTTCTAATAATAACCTAAAAAAAGATGTTGTATATACAGTACAAGTCAAAAGTTTTTGAACAGTAAAATTTTAAATGTTTTTTTTTTAAAAGTGTCTTCTGCTCACCAAGCCTGCATTTATTTGGTCCAAAGTACAGCATAAACAGTAAAATACAGTATATCACAGAAGTGAGTACACCCCTCACATTTGTGTAAATATTTTATTATATCTTTTCATATGACAACACTGAAGAAATGACACAGAAATGTACAGCTTGTATAACAGTGTAAATTTGCTGTCCTCTCAAAATAACTCAACACACAGCCATTAATGTCTAAACCGCTGGCCACAAAAGTGAGTATACCCCTAAGTGAACATGTCCAAATTGGGCCTAAAGTGTCAATATTTTGTTTGGCCACCATTATTGTCCAGCACTGCCCTAACCTTCTTGGGCTTAGAGTTCACCAGAGCTTCACAGGTTGCCACTGGAGTCCTCTTCCACTCCTCCATGATGACATTACAGAGCTGGTGGATGTTAGAGAACTTGCGCTCCTCCACCTTTCGTTTGAGGATGCCCCACAGATGCTCAATAGGGTTTAGGTCTGGAGAAATGCATGGCCAGTCCATCACCTTTATGGAGGTGTGTTTGGGGTCATTATCATGTTGGAATACTGCCCTGTGGCCCAGTCTCCAAAGGGAGGGAATCATGCTTTGCTTCAGTATGTCACAGTACATGTTGGCATTCATGGTTCCCTCAATGAACTGTAGCTCCCCGGTGCCAGCATCACTCGTGCAGCCCTAGACCATGACACTCCCACCATCATGCTTGACTGTAGACAAGACACACTTGTCTTTGTGTGAGTTGCCACCACACACACTTGACACCATCTGAACCACATAGGTTTATGCTGGTCTCATCAGACCACAGGACATGGTTCCAATAATCCATGCCCTTAGTCTGATTGTCTTCAGCAAACTGTTTGTGGGCTTTCTTTTGCATCATCTTTAGAAGAGGCTTCCTTCTGGCAGGCTGACCCCCCACCGCTTCAACCTCTGCAGCAATGCTGGCAGCACTCATACGTCTATTTCCACAACACAACCTCTGGATATGACACTGAGCACGTGCACTCAACTTCTTTGGTCGACCATGGCGAGGCCTGTTCTGAGTGGAACCTGTGCTGTTAAACTGCTGTATGGTCTTGGCCACCGTGCTGCAGCTCAGTTTCAAAGTCTTGGCAATCTTCTTATACCATACGCCATCTTTATGTAGAGCAACAGTTCTTTTTTTCAGATCCTCAGAGAGTTCTTTGAAATGAGGTGCTATGTTGTACTTCCAGTAACTAGTATGAGAGGGTGAGATCGATAACACCCAATTTAACACACCTGCTCCCTTTTCACACCTGGGACCTTGTAACACTAATGAGTCACATGACACCATGGAGAGAAAATGGCTAATTGGGCTGTACTCACTTTTGTGGCCAGCGGTTTAGACATTAATAGCTGTGTGGAGTTATTTTGAGGGGACAGCAAATTTACACTGTTATACAAGCTGTACACTCACTACTTTTCATTGTAGTTACATTGTGTTATTTCTTCAGTGTTGTCACATGAAAAGATATAATAAAATATTTACAAAAATGTGAGGGGTGTACTCACTTCTGTGCGATACTGTAACTGTTTTCTATTTGAATATATTTTAAAATGTAATTTATCCATGTGATCAAAGCTACATTTTCAGCATTATTACTTCAGTTTTCAGTCATGTGATCCTTCAGAAATCATTCAAATATGCTGATTTGCTGTTCAAGACACATTTATTATTATTATTATTATTATTATTATTATTACTATCAGTATTTAAAACAGTTGAGTACATTATTAAAAATGAATAGAAAGATACAAATATTAGCATTTAACATTATACACTATCTGTAACGCTTGGTCAGAGAAGGGGCGAAAGGCAGAAGGTAAGTTTGTGAATGTTTATTTACAGTGCTTCCAAGAAACATGAACAACTTAATTTATAGCCATACAAACTGCTGGAGTCCCGAACTGTGAGACGAGCACAGGAATGTAAGTCCATCCATAGACATTAGAATTACGGTTCACAAAGTCACTTCCCTCAAATCCTCTTGTTTCCATCCACAGTGTAGAAGTCCACAATTCACAAGTCCGAAGGAATCCGAAAGGAGAGTATCCAAAGAAGAAGAGCAACAACCAGGCATGTTACTTCGATCCCGAGTGGTGAGTATGAGAGAGAGGTGGGTATAAATACACTGGGTAATCAGGGCAGCACAGGTGTTCCGGATTAGTATTCGGGGGATGGTTCACGGGTGCTGGTGCTCAGGGACCGGGGTGAAAGTGCAGGATTGAGTTGAGACGTGACAGTACCCCCCTCTCCACGGGTGGCACCTGACACCCTTATCCGGCGACGCGGCCGACCGCGACCTCGGGGGCCCGGACGATCTGGATTCTGATGATGGAAGTCCTCGAGGAGAGATGGGTCCAAGATGTCGGCATGTGGTATCCACGATCTCTCCTCGGGTCCGAACCCCTCCCAGTCGACTAGGTACTGGAGCCGGCCGGCGCGCCGCCGGGAGTCGAGGATGGCCCGGACCTGGAAGATGTGGTCTCCCTGGATTTCTGGTTGCTCTGGCGGGGGATCGGGTTCCGGGTCTGTGGAGGAAGGGACAACTGAGGGTAAGTATGGTTTGAGTAAGGATACGTGGAAGGTAGGTGCAATTCGGTAATGGGCTGGTAAGTCGAGACGGTAAGTGACAGGATTTATTTGAGAGTGTATGGTGAAAGGCCCGATGTAGCGGGGACTCAGCTTCCTGCTAGGCAGCCGGAGATGGATGTCGCGGGTGGATAGCCAGACACGATCTCCAGGCTGGTAAGTCGGAGCAGGAAGTCGGCGACGATTTGCAGCCTCCGTATGTCTCCGGACTGCCTGCTGGAGATGGACATGAGCCGAGTCCCAGACCCTCTCGCTCTCCCGGAACCAGTGATCTACCGCAGGGACTTCCGAAGACTCTCCGTTCCAGGGGAACAAGGCTGGTTGGTATCCTAAAACACATTGAAAAGGAGTTAAACCAGTGGTAGACTGACGGAGAGAATTTTGGGCGTATTCGGCCCACGGTAGATACTGGCTCCAGGTTTCTTGATGTTGGGCACAGTATGTTCGGAGGTACCGGGATAATTCTTGGATCTTACGTTCGGTCTGGCCGTTAGTTTGCGGGTGATAACCGGAGGAGAGACTGATAGCAGTACCCAGGAGGGAAAAGAATCCTCGCCAAACCCTGGAGATAAACTGGGGACCCCTATCAGACACGATGTCTTCGGGCAATCCAAAGTTACGGAAGACATGTTGGAATAGTGATTCCGCCGTCTCCATAGCCGTAGGTAGACCCTTCAGTGGGATGAACTTGCAGGCCTTCGAGAACCGATCCACTACCACCAGGATAGTGGTGAATCCATTGGAAGAGGGTAAGTCCGTGGCAAAGTCGACCCCTAAGTGTGTCCAGGGCCGACGAGGAATGGGCAGAGGTTGAAGCTTCCCTTCCGGTAGACGACGAGGTGTAGTAGTAACGGCACAGACCGAACAACCCTGGATGAAACGGTGGACATCCCGGTCCATCCTTGGCCACCAGAACCGTTGGCGAAGGAGCGAGAGGGTGCGCCTGCTGCCAGGGTGTCCGGATCCAGGTGAGGTGTGCGTACCTTCCAGGAGCTGAAGTCGCAGCCTAGTGGGTACATACTTTAGACCTTCGGGCACTCCAGGGGGCGCTGGCTCCTCGAGGATGGCGTCACGTAGTTCATCCTCAAAACGCCAAAGGATGGGTGCAACTGTAACAGATGGAGGAAGAATTGGGTCCGGGGGAATAATCGCAGAGTCTGGAGAATACATACGTGACAGAGCATCAGCTTTGACGTTTTTGGATCCTGGTTGATAAGTGATGGAGAATCGAAACCGTGCAAAGAAAAGGGACCAGCGGGCTTGACGAGCGTTGAGACGTTTAGCATCACGAAGATATTGCAGGTTCTTGTGGTCTGTAATGACAGTGAAAGGATGATGAGCTCCCTCAAGCCAGTGACGCCATTCCTCGAGGGCTAATTTAATAGCCAGCAATTCCCGATCTCCAATACCGTAATTTTGTTCCGCTGGAGAAAGTTTCCTGGAAAAGTACGCACATGGATGGAGGGTTCGTGGCTCACCAGACCATTGGGAGAGAACGGCTCCGACCCCCTGGTCTGCAGCATCTACTTCCACTGTGAAGGGAAGTTCTGGATTTGGGTGTGATAGGATTGGAGCGGTGGTAAACTTCTCCTTCAACCGTTCAAACGCTTCCTGGGCTGGTTGACTCCAGTCGAGTTTCTTCTTGCCTCCCTTCAATAGGGAGGTCAGAGGGGATGCACATAGACTGTAGTTTTTAATGAACCTGCGGTAAAAGTTGGCGAAGCCCAGGAAACGTTGCAGTTCTTTAATCGTTGAAGGTGAAGGCCACTTCTTAACCGCATCGACCTTTCCTGGCTCCATCTTCACTCCCTCCGCAGAGATCACGTACCCGAGAAAGGAGACGGTTGTTACGTGGAATTCGCACTTTTCAGTCTTAAGGTACAACTGATGCTGTCGGAGACGGTTGAGGACCTTGCAGACATGATTCTGATGTTCCTCCACATTACGTGAGTAGATGAGGATATCGTCAATATAAACGATGACAAACTGATGAAGATAGTCTCTGAAGATTTCATTCATGAAATTCTGAAATACCGATGGGCTGTTGGCAAGTCCATAGGGCATTACCCGATATTCGTAGTGCCCAGTGGGCGTGACAAAGGCAGTCTTCCATTCATCTCCCTCTCGGATACGGATCAGGTTATATGCGCTGCGGAGGTCAAGCTTTGAGAAGATGCAGGCTTCACGGAGTTCCTCCAGGGCAGCTGGAACTAGTGGAAGGGGATAAGCAAATTTCACCGTGGCCTCATTTAGCACCCGGTAGTCGATGCAGGGTCGGAGCCCTCCATCCTTCTTAGCCACAAAGAAGAAGCTAGAAGCTGCTGGTGAGGTGGATGGTCTGATGAACCCCTGATGTAACGCCTCATCGATGTATTGCTTCATCGCTTCCTGTTCGGGTTTGGATAATGGGTAGATACGTCCGTGAGGGAGTTTTGTGCCTGGCAGCAGGTCGATGCTACAATCCCAGGGCCTGTGAGGGGGAAGACTGGTGGCTTTCTCCTTACTGAAGACGTCGTGGTAGGTATGATACGCTGGAGGGATAGTGACAGTGATCGTAGTGTTGGGGCTTTCGATGGTAGTGGATTGGAGAGGGAGTCGTTCTCCTTCCTTCTGGAGGCAGCGATGCTGACATGACTCATTCCATTCCAGAACCTTGCCCGTCTTCCAGTCCATGTGTGGTTGGTGATGTGCGAGCCAAGGACGACCAAGGATGACGTCAACAACCGAGTCAGGAAGGATTAGGAAGGTCAGTTTCTCCTTGTGTTGACGGTGAACGGTTAATTCCCAGGTCGGAGTTCTCCGTGTGATTTTACCATTACCCAGCGGAGTGCCCTGGATGGTGGTTATCTGGTAACTGGTCTCACTGGGTACGGTTCTCAGATTATGGCGGTCCACGAAGTGGGAGGAGACAAAGTTCCCAGCAGCGCCGGAATCCACCAACACAGAGACGGGGAAAAAGTGACGATTAATTTTGAGCTGTGCGATAAAATGGGGTATATGAGAGGTGTTGGGTGTGAGTCGGACTGCACTCACCATAGCTTTCGGAGGTCGAATCGGACAGGCGGCGATTATGTGATCAGCTCCTCCACAATATAGACATAGGCCTCTCTTTAATCTTCGTTGTCGTTCAGAGGAATGGAGATGGTAATGATCGGTGATCATAGGCTCATCCAAGGCGTTTTGACTCACTGTGCTCTCTGTACGGACTGGAAACTGGTTAGTAGGAACAGAACAGGCTGATAGATGTTGGGAAACACGTATGGCTTTTTGAACGAAAGTCTCTATATTAGAGTTGTCATCGTAGATCACCATCTGTCTCCGTATCTCAGGATGCAATCCTTTGCGATAAGCAGCTAACAGCGCTATCTCGTTCCAACCACTCGTGGCCGCTAAAGAGCGGAATCGCAGCGTATAGTCATGTATGGAGAGGTCGCCTTGGCGCAGATGAATCAGTTCGTCATGAACAGAGAGATTGGTGAGTGCAGTACCGAATACCTGCTTAAAATGAGTGAAGAAGGAAGTGATGGTGGCTAGTGCAGGGCTTTTTGATGTCCACAACCCGTCCGCCCATTGTAGAGCTCGTCCTGTCAGCAGAGAAATCACAAAAGAGATTTTAGAGATTTCGTTGGTAAAACTCACACTGTTGGCTTCGATATACAGCGAACACTGGAGAATAAATCCATTGCAGCCCTCCGGTTCGCCGGAGTATGTAGCAGGACGAGCTAGCGGGGATCGAGCGATCACAGAAGGAACGGGTTGTGGTGACATAGACTGACGTAAGGCGTGCACAAGCTCAGCGAATGGATCCACTGCCGCGGTTTTGGTTGTTGGCGGCGTCTCCATGTTTGTTTATGTTTTTCTTAGACTCGGGATCCTGTAACGCTTGGTCAGAGAAGGGGCGAAAGGCAGAAGGTAAGTTTGTGAATGTTTATTTACAGTGCTTCCAAGAAACATGAACAACTTAATTTATAGCCATACAAACTGCTGGAGTCCCGAACTGTGAGACGAGCACAGGAATGTAAGTCCATCCATAGACATTAGAATTACGGTTCACAAAGTCACTTCCCTCAAATCCTCTTGTTTCCATCCACAGTGTAGAAGTCCACAATTCACAAGTCCGAAGGAATCCGAAAGGAGAGTATCCAAAGAAGAAGAGCAACAACCAGGCATGTTACTTCGATCCCGAGTGGTGAGTATGAGAGAGAGGTGGGTATAAATACACTGGGTAATCAGGGCAGCACAGGTGTTCCGGATTAGTATTCGGGGGATGGTTCACGGGTGCTGGTGCTCAGGGACCGGGGTGAAAGTGCAGGATTGAGTTGAGACGTGACACTATACCATTCAAAAGCTTTTTTTTTTTTTTTAAATAAATGATATAAATTTACTTTTATTTAGCAAGGGTGCTTTAAATTGATCAAAAGTGATGATAAAGATATATTACATTTCTATTTCAGATAAATGCTGTTCTTCTGAACTTTCTATTCATCAAACAAACCAGAAAAGAAATTCTACTCAGCTGTTTTCAACATTTTAAACATTTTTAAATAAATGTATTTGAGTATTTGAAGTGAAGTAACAAGACACAAACTGGGAAGAAACATTTATTTCCCTCATTTGAGGCATAGAGACAGAAAAGGACAAATTTTCACATGTTGCAAGCATGTACTGTACTATATGCCCCTATAGCTATATTTAAAAAATACTGTATTTGTTTCACATAGATACACGTAACACCTAGGTGAAACTTATGCAACAACTACAATTAATTGTCCTTATTGTTCACCCTCTGGTTGCCCTAGCTTATTGACCCTTACACGGGTTACAACTGCAGTTTACATTCAGTAAAAAGTATGCTGCTAAGTACATTACATCCACAATTAAAATCCTCAGAAGGATTGGTTCTGAAATATACTGCATGGATACGATTCCTGCTGTCCATTTAAATTTACTTAAATTTCTACACATCTGAAGGATAAACACATAGGCTATGTTTGGAATAGTATACTAGCATACTCATCTTACCATTTCTGCTATATGTTTGTATAGTGTGAACAGTATGCACATTTTCTGGAAAATACTGTATCTCACAATACACTGTTTGACTTAACCACCTTTCCAGTGTGATTAATAAACCAGAATTTCTTTTTCTTTCAAAAATGAATTAACGCACACTAACTTTTCTTTTTTTCCCCAATATAAACAACATACTTTTTTCAAACATTTCTAATAGGGATGCACCGAATATTCGGCCACCGAAAATTTTCGGCCGAAAATGGCCCAAAAGTGTATTTTCGGTTTTCGGCCGAAAGACTTTTCTCACCGAAACAATACGGCCGAAACAGGATGTTATCGTGTATCGACGATAGTCAGGGATATCGTCTGTTGCTGATGCCTGTGACGATAGCAAGACGATTATTATTATTATCCGTCAAAAATAAACTAGGCGCTTATGTTTAGCAAAGCAGCGCGGAGAACCGCTTCCAGGATGCTTCAGAAACTTGCCGCGGGGCATCGGAGCCGTAACGTGCCGCAGACGTGTACAATGAAAATAAGGGGTAAGAGATTTATTCATCATATCGTGCAGATAGCTTTACTGATTATAACGCGAGTGGTTTTTAAAGTGCATAAACTCGCGTTAGACAAAGCCAGTGATGTTCTTTGACAAAGGTTCTTTGCTCGTTTTCTGTAGCTGCTTTTTAAAGCTAACGTTAAGGAAATATGAGCATTATATTATCCAGCACTGCACAGTCATTAGGTCCACCGAGGTGGTTTAGGCTGAAACAAACAAATACGATCAGAATCCGTCCATATAGTAAAAATAAACATTCACACAGATGAAATGGCGCTATATGCGAGAAGGCTGAATCCAACTTCTTATTCGCATCTTCTTATTGACGCTATCCATTCCACCTTAAAAACGCGACGCTTGCGCGGGTTTTAGCTCCTTAATCACGCGCATCGCTTCTCCACATTCTATATGAACTGAACTACAGTATGGACTAATGACAACAATCAGACATGCAGCGGTAACATTATCGCAATATGACAAATTGATTTACATTCATGCACACACATTTAGCCTACTACTCACTGAAGATAGCGGATAGCAGAGAAACCGAAAGTAAACTGAATGTCAGCGCTCTGTACACGGAAGTCACATGTCCATAAACAAGACTACGCCTACAAAACGAATAAGGAATTAGTACATGGATAATTAAAGTTTTAATGTACACATGAGTGGGGTCAAGTTAAATATTTTAGTTTGAATTTTATTTTACACTGTGCATTGTTGCAATGTGCTAAATAAATATTTGCATAATTTGTAATTGATTTATTCTTTGAAATTTTAATATTAATTTATGCAATTGCAATGCCTTGATTTTAGTAAAGTTAGTACACAGTCATGGCCATAAATGCAATGGTACTAATAATTGGCATAATTTCTTTCGGTGTTTCAGTTTTCGGCCTTGGTTTCCTCTTTTTCGGTTTTCGGTTTCGGCCAAGAATTTTCATTTTGGTGCATCCCTAATTTATAATGTATCCTGTTTCACATTATATATATTTAAAAAATATATATATAATATACAATATAATGTGTATTTTGCAGTATGCAGTACGCTAGTATTCCATTCAGCCCCTGTGTGTAATGATTTTATCCTTGGTGTGTTCAAACAGTGTCAAAACATTTACTAAACTAGATATTGATGGTAAAAGTCATTGTATTTAGGTACACAGTACTGAGTATGCTACATAGTAAGGCGCATGTTTAATAAATGATGTTGAAAGACTCTAGTATAGTGTTTTTTTTTTCTCATTCTCTGCTTAATTACTTTGGAATACACATCAGATAATCAGCTCTGATTACTGATACATTGTTATGGTCAGACTTACATAAGATCTGAATTTGAACAATGACTTGAAATATCTGGCCTGTGTTGTAATTCTATCTGGTTTGCACTGTTTATAGATTGAAAAACTTTACTTTATCAAATATTAATTAAGGCCCATTCTGGTATCAAACTGATTGTCTCTCATGACATTTTGCTCTCTAAATAAAATGCAACCTAAATATGGTCTTACATTTTACTCTCAATCCGGTGGTTTCAATATAACCATGTGGCCCAGTTGTGAGACATTATCTACGAACCACTGACCAATCTCTCCTCACATCAGAGAAACCAAACCATTTGGTTGTGGTTTTATAGATAGCGCAGTGGTCATGGCCTTGTCATTATAATAAGTTCTAAGTGGGTTTCCTGAGAGATAGAGAGGATGAGACGGCTAAAGGCAAAAGGTTGCCGTCTCCTCATTCCTCTTCTACATTCTGGCCCTGATCACGCTTCCTGTTTTGTCAACAGGCCATATCACAGGGCCTTTGTTCACACTAATATCCTGCAAAATAAAAGGCAATGCAAACATACATTGTCTTTATGTTGGGAATTTTTGGTCCACAAATTTGTGATGTTTTGTCTCTGAGAGTTTCCAGTACTTTCCCTCAAGCACATGGAGGTTCCTCAGCAGGGAGGAGGGGGCTGCAGGGCGGAGCATTGCTCAGAGGGCGGAAAGCGAAGATGGATGGATCGTAGGAGTATCGGGGTGCATGACGACCACCACTCAGGTTCTGTGAGGGAACCACAAGAAAAAAAAGAGGGTATGAAGGTGACTGCAAACTGAAGTGGGAAGAAACTAGTACAGAACTGATTTATTAGCAAGTGTCCATGAAGCAATACAAAGACTTTAAAGGGTATTTTCCATTTTATGATTCAGAAGGGGACTCATGAACACCCCTTTGTAATCGTCTAAGCTGAGGGTGGCACTTTCAAGGACAGCTGACTCTATGTACGATCACGAGTGGCCACCTCAACTTCCGGTGCAGTGCCGTGTATTAAATTTGTGATAAAATCAAGCACAGAATTAAATATAAATGTAAAAATTTGTGATTGACGCCTATTAGAAATATGGCAAAAAGACTACTACCACACTTTGCTATGGATATATACTGGAGATTTATGCATAAGCAGTCCGTTCCGTTCAAATTGCCATTTCAATTGTCAGCCCAACCATCATTACAGATCTTTACGCTTGTATGCTAGATGTCTCTGGCATCTGTGACTTTACTGCAAGTAGTTGTTTAACAATCTATGTCAATGACTTCTGGGAGATTTATTAATTTATTGTATTATTATTTTTAATAGTGTTATATGATTTCTAAAAAGTTTCATTAATTTATGCATGTTTCATTATTTATTTGTATTATTTTGTTATTAAAGATGACTACATTTTAGATATTCTGCACTCCTTTTGTTTCAATGTTCTCAATGTTCTAAAAATTACATTTGACTAATTATACAAAATAAGTAACCAAATAATGCATTAATATTAAGTCAAGTAACCATGTTCCTCTAGTATCATCACCATCTTACATGACCAAAATAATCTTTAAAACAACACCTTTGTAAAACCAAATGAGCAAAAACCTGAAAAACCAGAGAAAGGAGGAGTTCCTGTCTTGGGGAATGAAAGAAGAAGTTAATATGTTTCACATATGGCCAGCTAAATCTAGCCTGGCTTAAACTGCACAACTCACAAGGATATATTGGCATGTACCACAAGGTTAAGCTCTTTTCCTGTCAAATAGCCACTCTGTTTGAGGTTTTCAAATCCATCAAGGGGCCAGATCAACACTTCATCAAAATAAAAAAGAGGAGGCCTCAGGGTTTCATTGCAGTGTTACATGATTCCATTTACTTTCTACAAGCAGCTGTTTTCCATGAATCTCCCTTCAGGAAGCAATGTTCTGTGTTTAATCATTTTAAACTAGTTTCATCCATGCATTCCTAACAGCAAATGACGAAATACAGTTATTTATTTAAGTTTTAAATAGCTCTGCAGGCCTAAACTGACAATACCTTCAACTGTAGGAAGACTAATTATTATAAACTAATTATAAAAAATAGGTCAAACTTTCCAGGTACATTTTAAGACCACAAAATGCTTTTAAAACATTACACTACACACTATACCACGTATACATGGGAAGGAATTAACCCCTCAACCCCTAACATCCGTCTTGTCAACAAATTTGGAACAAAACTCATCCAGGCAATGAGACCATTTGTCTTCTCTGGCTTCATCAACCAATGACTTTTATCCATCTCTCTTTCTTGTTTCTCAGCCCTCATACTCTCTGGTCATGTCCCAGACCTCAAACCCCCATGATGATTTTCCCTCTTCCCTAACAGGCCCCTAGATAGCTGCATCCCTCTCCATCTCTTGCTCTCACCTGGAGCGTGGCCAGCAGAGAGACAGGGGCTCTGAGATAAAACAAGGGGCCCAACCACAACATGTGCAGTTGGGAAAGGACAGAAAGAGGAGAGGGAGTGGGAGAGAAATATTATTGTGTTTTGTTTTTTTTTGTATATTAGAACTAAAAAACTATCGAATGTAAAATGTTTTCACAAACTGAAATAAATGAGAAATTAAAATGAAATAATCATAAAACAAACAAAAAAAAAAGTATGAATTAGGGGCTTAGGGGAATAAAAGACAATTAAGCCAACTTAGCTCTATGTTTAGCTTAAGACCCTATGAAAGTGATATAATTAAAGATTAAATAATAAAATATAAAGGACATAATTTATAAGTCTGCAACTGGCTTAAATAGATAAATGGATGAAATTCATAAATTAAAATGAGCATGAAAGGATCTGTAAGGTGCGTAAGGTGTAGGTGCGCCTTTGATTTTAACTGAGCTGTGACCATCATTATAAATTTTTTAAAGATTTACTAATGATGAATTATTCTTTATAATGTGATGTAAATAATGCTTATTTTAATTTTTAAAAAAGCATATTCACATTATTTTATTATATTGATGTGACTTATAATGAGTATACTAATATCCATCTATTTTCTATACCCTAGAATCCTAGATAGAATCACAGGGAGTGCTGGAGCCCCACCACATCTTGCAGAAAAAGTATGTCATCATAACCCTACAACTATATCAGTGTTGATTGTTTGTTCCAAACATAAGGCATCCAATGTTTTACCATGTGCCTTTAACCCAGAAACAACCTCACAAACACAAATTTATATTTAACCTTTACACTTAAAACAAAAAAAAAAAAGTTAAAACGGGAACAGGAACTTTCTCCTCCTCATTTTAGAAGTACACTGCACACCACTGGTGTAAAAAGTTTTTGTGGAATATTTGGCAGACTGCAGTGCTACCATTGCTAAAAAGCATCTAAATAATATTAAAATTAAAATTGTAAAATAATATTAAAATAATACATTTGAAATCACAAAACTATAATAAGCTTCGTCCGAAAGCGGTCGCAAAGGACAATAAATAGAGAGACAGAAGATGTGACCACCTAAGGAGGATTATTTTGAGCGTGTCTGATCGAATAGATAGTACGTAATATGACAATATAGAGTCAACAATCGAGGAAAAAAGCAAAGGAAAAGAGAGTGGAAAAGCAAAGAGAGTGGGAAGAGTGAAAGAAAGTTGAAAACAACAACAAAGCGGAGGAGTGAAGCGATGAACATCTTTCTCTCTATGACTGCAGATCCTGCAACAGCCGGCACTCTATAAATGGAAAATGACTTCATCCTTACACACACTTCCTTCTCCCTCTCCTTTTTCATCCCTATCTCCTCTCCTCGTCTCTTTCCATTAATCTAATAAAAATGGTCATCCAATCTCCTGCAGATGAAATGGAGGTTTCTGAATGTTCAGTAGAGAGAAAGAAAAATATGCAAAAATTATTTTGCAAATACAATTCTCTACAGGAGGCAAAAAATCCTTTCAGGAAGACAAAAGAATACGCTTTTTTTAATGATAACATATTAGCTCTGCAACATTCTGTAAATATGAGAATACTGTGGTACTTCAATATTACCAAAAGGTATTTCAAAGAATACAATGGTATTCCCTTCTTTTTATTCTTTTTGTGTGTGTGTGTGTGTGTGTGTGTAAGGGGCCTTCTAAGAGGTGACACAGATTGTGTTTCTAATTCATTTCTCTAACTCTAGCAGCCTGGTCTGCAGCCAGGGTTGCCCAAGAGTGTTCCAGTTCCTGTGCCATGCATAGCAGGAGGAGGCAAGCAGGAGTCACTGTTCTGCAGTCCAAAAGGTGCCGAGCTCAAAATGACGTCACGCACTGGCATCATTGAACTCGGGCCTTCTGGACCAGTGTGACAAGTGCCAAAGAAACACCCGGGGTTCACGGCCATAGCTATGAGGGTCAGCGGGTGCACTCTGGCCAGGCTCCAGCATACAGCCGAAACAAGGCATGCTCACATGTCTATGTGTTACAAAGCAGTCGAACCACTCTCATTCAAAGAAATCATACTACTGCACTGTTGTGATCAGATAAATTTGATCCGAGACTAGCATTAGAAAAAAAATGTCTAAATAATTTACTATTTGCATAAAATGAATTATATATAAAATGGCAGCTAAATAAACAATCTTTAAACAGTGACCCTAAAAACTGAAGGTTGAATGTCACTGCAGTAGATACAATTATTTTGCATATATTTATTGTTTATAAGTATCTTTTGTCAAATGTTGTTTTTGAAAAGTGTGCTTGTGCAATCGTTTTTATAATAAAATGACACTTTTTTTTGTTTTTTTTTGTGAATGCAATGACATTCATGCATTTTTAAGTGTGGTTTAAGTGTCTGAATAGAATACTTTTTTTTTTTTTTTTGACACACTTACCCGAATCTTGATAGTCCTTGTTTTCCCTCCACAGTTCTTTTTTAGAAGCATTTTCTGAAACAAAAAGCAGAAAGGAGAAATTAAATAAATAAATCTATGCAAAGCAAAACTCCACACAAAAGCACACGATAAGCAAGTTTTCATATTGTCAGTATAAACATTTACTGTTTTTTTGCCCTTGAGCTGTTCTGGAAGAGCCCTGGAAGCTCTGGGCCACTGTGGCTACCAAAACTAATGAGTCTTTTATGAACAGAGCAAAACATCCTGTGGGCCACCCCCACAGGACAACCATGGAAATCTGTTTGCTTTCCTTACCCAGAACTCTACTGTCAGTGCTAAATTGAGGCCTGGTGACTCAAGCTCAGAGGTTAACTGTGTTCCTTTACAGTTCATTTTAAAAGCAGTGTGCTTAGGACTAAAAAGAAATGTCCTCAAAAAAAAGGCAATGAAGAAAGGGAATGTTTAGCAGAATGTTCGGGCTGCATCAAGGACCATGGCTGTCAATGGACAAAAGGCAATTAAAAAAACTCATGCATCATATTTATTTTATAAATAGGAACAGAAAATGAAGTCACTGCTTATCTTGAACTTGGGGTGCTTTCACACCTGTAGATCGATTGCTTTGTTCCGAAACAGGGATTTAAATTATTATTATCTTGGCATGGTTCACGTTCACATGGCAAAGTTTCTAAACAGACCAAATTTGTTAATGCAAGTCATGCGTGGGTAAACTGTCCTCTCATTGGTCAAAGTTCCACGGTTTATTTTCCAGGATTCAGCTCATAGCTGTCATCCGTCAGGATGGAACGACACAGCTTTGTGGGCTTATTGTTGTAACGAGCCCAGGATTCGTTAGGTTTTAAAATGCACCTACTAAGAAGACGAGCAAAAGCATTATAAAATGAAAAGGCGCGCTTTTATTTTGAATGTCGAAGACATGCTCATCCGCTGACATTCACAGTTTCATTTTAAGAGGTATTCGCAAAACAACAAAGCTACTGCTTTTCATGGAACTGTAATAACCCATTATACATTGTGATAAAGCCTAGTTCGTTGGTCCATTGGATCGGATCGCATTCTCACCACAAACTAACCGCTCCAGGGTTTGTTTAAAAGCGTGCCGAGAACAGCTCTACAAGTAGGTCTCGGTACGTTTGTTTGGTCCGCTTATGGTGCGCTCCTGAGTGCGATTGCTGCATTCTCACCTGCCCAAACGAACCGCACCAAGAGGGTAAACCAACTCTAGTGTGATTCAAATGAACTAAATGAGGCAGGTGTGAAAGCACCCTTAAAATCTCATTAACTCTGAATGGTTTTGTTGTGTGGAAACAAAAATCAGCATGAACAAACTTTTCCACAAAAGAAACAATGTTTTACATAATGACATGACAACCCATCATTAATAAGGATGAAAATAATCCTCTGTTTCTTTAGAGATCATTTAAAAACATCATATTATAAACAGGGTTTTTCATTACAGTAAAAACAACCAGCGTTCTTCAAAGCTTGTATGTACTGCTAATAATAAATCTATGAGAAAAAACCTATAGGAAGATTAATGCACATTTCAAGCAGTGTCTTTGTTCTACGAGGGAAAATCCCAGTAAAAAAACAACCCAGGAATTGTCAAATTTGTCCAGATCTGCGTGACTGGAAGGCAGCCATGGTTAAAGCCCAAGTGGAGTTTGAAATGAGCTCGGCCTCATTTCAAAGTTCCCAAAAAAGGAGATAATGATTGTCAAGCTCACTCAACCATGGAGGGCAGCATTTAGACATCTGTCAGACAAACCATTCATTTCACTCAAACAATAGCTGGACCCCTCCGTTTGAAATATAAGTAACTGCATATGTGCAGGAATGGATTAAGGATTAATAATGAAAAGATAACACAACTATTGGCCAAACGCAGCACAGTATATTAACATAACATCTGTCATATATAATTAAACTTGCAATACGTAGTAGAGTAAGGCTGGACGTGGATTATTTCATGTTTTGTGTGTGTGCGTGTGTTTTTTTTTTTTCGGTTAAAAACGGATTTGATTTTTAAAAATGAAAGCAAAATGAGCTTGTAGCAGCTAACGTGAATAGTCTCCCATATTGTTTTTCCATCAACACCTCCCATTCCACTTGACCAAGCACACACACACCAAACAGTGCAATACAAGAGTCATATGGTCCTCACAGCCATCTTCATTCTGCTCATCTCTCTGTTCTCGCCTTTTTGCTCTTTCTTTCTCCATGTATCCTTTTTTCCCCACTCACACAATCTGGCCTGTATATTTGAACACCTGAAGACAAAACTGCTAGGTTTACTTGTCCTACTTTGCTGTTTCATTCACTCACAGATTCACTCTATTGGGCTTTTGTTTAAAGTGAGAGAGGGGGGCTGACATCTGTCATCCTCTCTTTCTCTCTGGAGGTGGTGGGCACAAAGCCCTGGAGCACATGGAGTAGTCTGAGTAAGTATAGTTGTGTGCATTTGCCTAGCATTGTTTTCAAACTCAGCCATTCCGTTAAAATTGACTATTGGTCTGAAACAGTATTCTAATGAGATTTTACACCAGAAAGTAATCCAATATGATCTATGGTATTTTTTTTTTTATTCCTAAGACATTTTCACAAATGACTGGTCCATAGTTTGTTTTTTTTTTTTTTGGTGGCTAGTTTTCATTTTTAATTTTGGAAAAGCCAAAAGTGTCACTATAGATCAAGGGTGTCAAACTCAATTCCTGGAGGGACGGAGCCCTGCAGAGTTTCGATGCAACCATAATTAAACACACCTGATCCAACTAATCAAGTCCTTCAGACTTAATTGAAAACTGCATAGTATGCGTGTTGGAGCAGGGTTGGAACAAAACTCTGCAGGGCTGCGGCCTGCGACCCTGAGTTTGACACCCCTGCTATAGATAGAAAAGTATCTATTATTTTTTAATTTAAAATCTAAACATTTGATAATTGTTCTGCTTAATTATTTGTAAAAGATAATGCCACATAATCTACTACTTTGTTTCTAATGCAATGATCTTCAAAGATTGTAAATTATGACTAATTATATCTCTAATTACCTTTTTGTAATTTTTTGTATGAGAAAAATATAAATATTTTAAACATTTTAAAATTTTTAATCACTATGAACCACAACTTTCACATGTAAACACAACTGTCACACTGACTGTAAACACCAGCAAGTTGTGAAATGTAATGTAAGTGTGTGATGTAAGCACAGTGGACTGTACTTGCATTATGTGCTGATGTTTACACCATTGGTGTTTTTCTCACACACATTTATCGCCAGTGTTGCCTACTGTTGTTGCGGGTTGTTTTTCATGTCTGCGGGTTAAATGGACCCTAATAACGTAATATTTAGTCCCTGGAATGCTAATTTCACCAGAGGAACCCCACCACAAAACGTGTATTTTACCCCCTGGAACGCACTTTTTACCAGGGGACCCCTCTTGAAATGCGATTGGGCTACTTTTGGGCTAGTTTTAGTAGCAATTGGGCAGCTTTTGTTGTGAAAACCTGGCAACCCTGTTTATCGCTTCTCTTTGTTGAGTGAATCTGACCTTCTTCCCACCTTTTCAGTTTTCCACATCCATTTATTGAACCTCTTTGCTGAATCATGTGAGTATCACATGCCTTTAAACTATTAGGGCAAATTTCTTACCGACTAATTTTAGGATTAATTTCTCCCACATTTTTATCAACCTTTGTACTTTTCACTTATTTTAAGGGAAGGTTGAGCATAGGGTTAGGACAACAACTGTTTATAGAATATGATGCTCAACAACCAGAAAAGATGGTGATGTCATCTCTTGCAAAATCACAAATAAGAAAATTAGCATCTCCTACCTGCTGCATTTTCTCCAGGTCTAAGCTGGGGCGACCGGGTTCTCCTGTGTAAGCAGGCCTGTGCCGCCAGTAAGGCATGGAAGGTTGTTCAAAGTGGCTGAGAATGATGGGCCGGACAGGGAGGCGGGCTGGGGTGTGGGAAGGCTTGAGAGCTCGAGGAGGGGAGGAGCTGAAGAGAACGGGGCTGGGAGAGGTGGCGCTCAAGCGGGGTCCAGCCGACGACTCATTTGGCCCACACAGGTCCTTCACCTCCTCGTCACTGGACGCGCTGCTCATGTCTCCATGTCTGTGCCACTTTCGGCCTCCTTCAGTTGCTGTGGCTCCTGCAATGCGTTCCAGCTCCTCTTCGGAACTGTGATGGTCCAAGATTGGGTCCAGGAGTAAACGGAGACGGCGTAAGTGGGCAGGAGAAAGAATGCCCTGATTGTGCTGCTGGCTAGTGGCTAGAGGGGTCAAGGCACAGTTCCGCCGGCGCTCTGCAGGGGGTGTAATAAAGCAGAATGATGTAATTTAGCAAAATCTTAAACTTAAAATACACTTAAAAGAGTAGTTCACTTCCAGAACAAAAAATTACACCGTTGTCATCCAAGATGTTCATGTCTTTCTTTCCTCAGTCATAAAGAAATTAAGTTTTTTAAGGAAAACATTTCAGGATTTATCTCTATATAGTGGACTTCAATGGTGCCTGCAAGTTTGAATGTCCAAAATGCAGTTTAAACCTTCAAAGGGCTCTAAATGCTCTCAGCCAAGGAATAAGGGTCTTATCTAGTGAAACAATGTCATTTTCTAAAAAAAAAAAAAAAAAAAAGGACATACTTTTTAACCTCAAATGCTTGTCTTGTCTAGCTCTGCCATGCGCATGCGTAGTCTGTGTGATCTGGGTCAATACAGTTAGGGTATGTTGAAACACTCCCATCTCGTTTTCGTCTTCAACTTCAAAATTGTTCTACAACGCTGTTTTACCTTTTTTTGTAAAAGGCATTTGATCTTCTTTGTATGTTCACTTTGTAAACACTGGGTTGGTATTTCTAAAGCGATGTAGGATGATTTTGAAATTGGGGAAGAAAATGAGATGGGAGTTTTTCGACATACCCCAACTGTATTAACCCAGATCACACAGACTATGCATGCGCATTGTGGAAACGAGACAAGACGAGCATTTGAGGTTAAAAAGTATATAAATTGTCAATTTGTTTCGAAAATGAGACCCTTCTTACTCGGCTGGGATCATTTAAAGCCCTTTGAAGCTGCATTAAATCTGCATTATGGAAGTTCAAACTTGGGGACACCATACATATCCATTATATTGAGAGAAATCCTGAAACATTTTTAGAGGTTAGTTGTAATACTAAACTGCAGTATCAAACTGTATCATAAAGGTGGATCAGCTAAGCTCCACTATATTCTGTCCTTTTTGCAGATGTCATTTTGAATTACTGCTCATGTGCCTGCTTGAGTCGACTAGTGTTGCATCACACTGTTGCATCTCAATATCATATCACCACAACTTGCCATGTCTTTAATACCATACTTATGATTAAGTATGATTAAAATGCACAAGTGATCTTTATATATACTTCAGATAAAGTTTATTGCTTTGGGTTTTTAATCTTAAAGTTTATGTATGTGACAGACTATTGGGTCAATCAACTAATAACTATTTTGTTAATTGTTTAATCTGTTGATTATTTATTCAATTAATTATCGTAAGAGTCTACTCTAAACATTATTTTTCTTCTAAGGCTAATGCTATATTTCTACACTTATTATATTACTACACTTTTTTTTAGTAATCCCACTACTATATATGTAAAAACAGCAATAGCTGTATAAAGGGTTTTAATTTTGTTTCATTTAAAACGTAAAAAGTTTTTGATGCTAATGGTCCTACTCACGTTCTGTTGCAATCTGTTTGACTGATATGCATATTGACATGATAGTCCACCAAAAATGAAAATTATCTCATTATCTTCAACCTCGACTTTGAAAACCAGTCCATTTTGCATGTTTTTTGAAGCGCAAACTTTGAGGGACCTCTCCACTTGCATTATATGGATTCACAGACGTGAATTATTTTTCAAAAAATCTTATTTTGTGTTTTATTGAAGACGGCAAGTCATATACATCTGGCATGAGGGTGTGTAAACAATGAGAAAATGTTAATTTTTGGGTGGAGTATTTCTTTAATGATAACAACATTTCAATAACTTGCTTTCAAGCTTGCTTCAAAAGCTTTCTTTTAGAAACATAATAGTAACTTATGTAAATATATTATCTATGTAATATTATACATTTTATCAATAAGTTGTTGAAGCCCTGTATGCAAATTACACAAACCTCTGTCAATCTGTGCCAACTCTTGGTTTTCGCCTTCTGAGTCTTCACTCTCTCCCCCTTCCTCACTGCCATGGTAGGAAATCTGTTTCAAACACAAAGAAAAGGTCAGACAAACCTGAATAACCATGTTACAAACAAGAATACTCAGACCATCACACCCCACAGCTCACACGAGTAAATGGAAAGTGTTTTTCATGCATCTGTTTTCCAGTAAAGTAGCATAAACGTATTGCTTATTATTTGCTATCAGACAAATGATTAACACTTGGGCAACTTCTTAGGAAGGCTTCTAAAAAGGGTGAGACAAGCATATGCAGTGCTAAATGTTTCTTGCAAACAATCTAACCTAAACAAAGGGATTATCAATTTACTCAGAAACTTCAATTTCTAAAGAAAATGTTTCTGATGATTACTCACACAAAAGTTGCCTTCAATATGCAAGGGTGATGTGGGTGGTTGCCAGAGCGATGCTATGTGGTTGCTAAAGTATATTGAGTGTTTCTAGCATGTTATAATTTGGCTGCTGGCATGTTAACAGTGGCCCAGTCATAAAAGCCCACCCTCAAATCTTTATGAGAATCTGTTTCCTAGATATGCAAACCTATGGACTTTTTTGGCCTGTGTTGTCATCTTCCTGCTGAAAACCTTGAAGTCTAATTGTTTAAAAAAGTAATAAAACATCTCAATAATCAACATGAATCATGCCACACTTTGCACAAACAATATGTGATACATCAAAGTTTAATACCCAGTGTGAGCAATATTTGCAGTGATGTCTGCCTTAGAAAACAGCTCTAACAACTCAGATCTACACCTCAACTGAGATAAGAGAAGGTGTGATTAGATTAGAATGCACTTGCCAAATGAAATGTATTTCAGTTTAACTTTAGCATGCATTCCTTGCTGATTTGCCTTGTTTGTGTAAAGATCCGAAAGTGTGAAAAGAAGAAACAGAGCATGAGGTTAAGAGAAGTAAAAACAAGAGGCACACCCAATACCACAACACAAATTGCTATGACAGCTTAGCTGAGCCAGACTGCAAGTTCATTTAGACAAGATTATCTTAAGAGCAAACAGTCTATCAGCGAATAAGAGAATGGAACAGAGAGAAAACAGAACAGATTGCACCAGTAAAGAGTTAAGTAACACAGTGCACGGTAATTACCTTGTCCAAGCCCAGCTAACCAGCTGCCATCTGTTCTCAAGTACACACACACACACACACCCCACTTCTCTTCTCATCTCTTTCGCCTTTCACTAAGCAAACAGTGAGAGAAACTGAATGACTCAAATGTGTCACTCTTTCTCACATGCACTAGGATCTCACGGCAGCTCAGGGCCCCCAGAAGAGCCATTTCCACTCACTGAAATCCAGTCTGTCTCGAATCTCAAAGTCACCACAAATTACCATTCCTCACCACTAAAACCCCTGCCAGACAGTTTCTTCGGCTGTAAGAAGCTGTATTCTAGGTTTTCATTTAGCAGTACATACTTAGAAACTACTGCCCATTACACACTATATTCGAGAGCGTTACACAAGTTTTATGGGTGATAACCATACAAACAAATACAGATATTTTATCACTGATAAAATAGATAACATCAGAAATACAATAACCAGCGTAGATTCTACAGCGTCTAATACGTCAATTTCCTTTGTCACACCCAAGGAAAACCTGCAGTGCTTTACCACTATAGGACAGGAAGAGCTAAATAAATTTATCAGTACGTCTAAACCAACAACATGCCTATTAGATCCTGTACCCACTAAATTAATGAAAGAGTTGTTACCTGTAGCAGAAGAACCGCTCCTCAATATTATTAACTCATCGTTATCTTTAGGTCATGTCCCAAAATCATTCAAGTTAGCGGTTATTAAGCCTCTTATTAAGAAACCACAACTAGACCCTAATGAACTAGGAAATTACAGACCCATTTCTAATCTTCCGTTTATGTCTAAAATTTTAGAAAAAGTTGTATCTGCTCAATTATGCTGCTTTTTGCAAAAAAATGATATCTATGAAGAATTTCAATCAGGTTTCAGGCCCCATCATAGCACAGAAACTGCACTTGTAAAAATCACTAATGACTTGCTTCTTGCTTCAGACCAAGGCTGCATCTCATTGCTAGTTTTACTTGACCTTAGTGCTGCGTTTGACACTATAGACCATGACATACTAATAGATCGACTACAAAACTATGCAGGTATTCAAGGGCAGGCTTTAAGATGGTTTAGATCCTACCTGTCTGATCGCTACCACTTTGTTTACTTAAACGGGGAGTCTTCTCAATTATCACCAGTAAAGTATGGAGTGCCACAAGGATCTGTCCTAGGTCCTCTGCTTTTCTCAATATACATGTTGCCCCTTGGCAATATTATTAGGAATTATGGAATTAGTTTCCATTGTTATGCTGATGATACTCAACTATATATCTCAACAAGACCAGATGAAACTTCTAAATTATCAAAGTTAACAGAGTGTGTTAAAAATGTAAAAGACTGGATGACCAATAATTTTCTCCTATTAAATTCAGATAAGACAGAGATATTACTTATCGGACCAAAAATTAATACACAAAATCTCTTGGATTACAATTTGCAACTAGATGGATGTACTTCTGCTTCCTCTACAGTCAAAAGTCTGGGTGTTATATTAGACAGCAACTTGTCTTTTGAAAATCATATTTCCCATGTTACAAAAACAGCATTCTTCCATCTTAGAAACATTGCCAAGCTGCGAAACATGTTACCTGTTTCTGATGCAGAAAAGTTAGTTCATGCATTTATGACCTCTAGGCTGGACTATTGTAATGCATTGCTAGGTGGTTGTCCTGCATCTTCAATAAACAAGCTGCAGTTAGTCCAAAATGCAGCTGCTAGAGTCTTTACCAGGTCAAGAAAATATGACCATATTACCCCAATTTTAAAGTCTCTGCACTGGCTTCCCATTAGGTTCCGTATCAACTATAAAATACTACTTCTTACCTATAAGGCCCTAAATGGTTCAGCTCCTGCGTACCTAACTAGTCTTCTACCTCGCTACAATCCATCACGCTCCCTAAGGTCGCAAAACTCAGGACTCTTGGTAGTACCTAGAATAGCAAAGTCCACTAAAGGAGGTAGAGCTTTTTCACATTTGGCTCCCAAACTCTGGAATAGCCTTCCTGATAATGTTCGGGGTTCAGACACACTCTCTCTGTTTAAATCTAGATTAAAGACACATCTTTTTAGCCAAGCATTCACATAACGCATCTCATAATCTTTTACTGCTGTTATATCTGATCAATTGCACATTATGAATCCTTAGCTTTGGTTGAACAAATCCTTTTGCTTGGTTTGAACAGCAGCTACGCTAATTATGTTCCTATTGTTCTCTGTTTCTGCCACGGGATTGACATCCCGTGGTAACTAGGAATAACACAAGCTACAGTCTGGATCAGGAGCACCGAAGAAGAGATGATGATGCCAACCCCTTGGAGGACTTTAGATGATATCAGCCCTGAAACACCATACATCACTACCGAATTTTACTACAGTGATTTGATTGCAACATATAATCATTAATGTTAACATTATACAAATTGTACAAACTTTAATTATTGTACAAATTCTAATTTAACAAACGTTATTGTACAAACTTTAATTATTGTACAAACTTTAATTTAACAAACTTTAATTATTGTACAAACTTTTAATTTGCTGTTAAGCTGCTTTGAAACGATTTGTTTCGTGAAAAGCGCTATACAAATAAACTTGAAACTTGAAACTTGAGAGTGAATGCCCTTATTGTTCCATGTGTGTACAAAACACACAAGTCAACCCCACTAGTAAAAAAAAATGCTGTTTAGTTTGGTTTTGTCACAACCAGAACTTTCCTGGAACAAGTTTGGTGGTATAAATATCATGACTGAAAATTCTGTACAGAACCGAATTTTGTATGTACAGAACAGCATTACACACTGAGAGGGGAGAAGGTACAACAACATTCATCTGTAGTAGACAATGTATTTTCAAAATTGCTTAGTTATTGGGTTAGTTTAGAAAACCCACGACTGCAATGATAACTGCTCAGACATTTCTTTGCAATATATGGTTACTGAACCATAGTCGTTTAATAAGGCAATGGACAGATATTCAACAAATAAAAAAAAAGCTAAATAATGTATTGTTAGTTATCATTTTGAAATCATTAGAGGATTTTTTTATATATATAAAAGTGTTTTTTCCCACCCCAAGATACTGTGTCTAAAGGTAAGATTCAATATTTGATTCTCTCTTATTTTTTTATTTTTTTTTGTCGGGGGGGGGGGGGGGGGGGCTGTAACTTACCATCATTCTCACAAGTCTACAAAAATACTGGTTAGGACACACTGTGAGTCTACAACTTGTGTCACCTGTCTAGTTCACGAACCATAAAGCATAGTAGACTGCAAGGGTTTTCATGCTACAATAAAATAGCTGAACCAAGGTATGCTATTCCCTGAAGTACTTCTTACTAAGACCAAGATGCCTATTGTCAAAACTACAACTATTGTTATGGCTCTACATTGAAAGCAGAAGCCAAATGACAAACAAGAATCAAGTGAGTAAAGGACTGCAATATACAGTATGAAAGTTTTGAATGACTAAACATTTAAAAAGGGTAATATTATTGTATCGTGACAAACAATAAAATATCTCCATGTCCCTGCAGACTCCTCCTCCTACTGCAAGGTTATTTTGCCACAACAAAGTAAATGGGAACAAAAACACCAACTGGAAAAATCATAAAAAACTAATAAACAATAGCAGAAAACCTGTTTCTGTATGACTCTGCATGCATTTATTTTATGATAATGACCAAGTGTTTATTAATGATTTGGTTATGTAAACCATTTCACCATGCTAATAAAGCAAATATGACTATGAGGCGAAAATTACAGCCTATATGTGTGTCTCTACTGTACACACTTGTCTCCTTGTGTTGTAGCTCTCTCAAGTAGGCAGAGGGTGACACAATACCAATGCTACAAGATGCTGGCAAGTGACCTTGGCTTAATGATGACAGCCAATCAATAGAACTGGGAGTGTTATACACGCAGCCTCGTTTCAACTTCAATTCTGAGAGAGAAAATACTACTGATACTAAGTTGACTTCTGGTTCTTTGCCTGTACTGAAATGCTCTGATAGGATCTCATGAGTATGACACAAAAAGCTGCTCAAAAAGGAAAAAGCAGATCCAGTAGTACAAAACAGGAAAAACAGGCTCTGTGTATACTCAGTATGAGGCTGATTTAGTTGAAAAAGGGAACGTCTTCTAAGGTAAATTATGATCTGCCATACTATTTTTGCTAGTAATGGAACCCTACATACAAGCACACATGCATACACACAGCTGAGTAACTGAACTAAATAGTACAGCACTGCATGAGGCCTGTTTCCCAGGGAACCACCCCCAGATGGGATGACAACATCTTCACAGGGGATTGTGGGATGCATGTGTTTAAGTGAAGATATGTTAACAGAGCTATTGTCAAAATCATCAGCATCAGGGTCAAATTACCCATCAAGCTATTCACTATGGTTTTGGACTGAAATGAAAGTACACCCTGTTTTTCTCAAATAGTTTTTTAGGCAGTATCTCCTAGTTTAAAAAAAAAATTGTTCAAAAGACGTCACTGCTCACATACCACTGGCTTTGAAGATTGAAGATACACGAGCCACCATACTGCCTCACACTACCACAGTATGTGTTTAAATACCTTTATAAGCTATTATAGTGTGCTTTTCTGAATTTCAGTTACAAAAATAATTAGGTTTCAATGAATGTTTCTCATTCATTACATCAGTTCCACCAAGTATCCACCAATGTTCAGTAGAACAGTAGAATAATAGTAGCATGTTTATGGTAGTCAAGCAATTTAGCTTGGTGAATTATATTAGAGTTTAAATTAAGTTGCGAGTAATAGCAGCAGCTGTGTTATAAGCTGTATTAATTATAATATTTAATATAATTTTAGAGCTGTAACTATCAATTAAGTACTATACTAGTTATATCTAAATATATGCAAGTAAAGCATGCTGAAAGTATACATTTGAAAAAGAGAGACTATTCAGTTCTCTGTCATGTTCACTATTTAACTTTGATTCAGTGGCATAGCTTAAAAATTCAACAGGCAGCACATTCACCCAGTGACTGGTTATTTATCTGAATAACTGACATACAAATGTAGTAGGGCAGGTGAACAACACAGGAATGTGGCAGTGCTTGAATGATTTCCTTTGTAACTGTGTATGATAAGAGAACCACAGTGCAGGGCCACATTTTTGTTTGGGGTGGCATGAGGTCAGTAAGCACCCATTTTGTAGCAATTATTTCTAATGTACATGTTGAAACATAAATATAATGTTAAATTAAATCAACATAGACAACGCTGTTTATTAACAGAAATGCACGCCTTTCTGCAGGAGAGCTGTACCCATGGTGGTTTACAGCCCAGCCCGTTCCCTCTGCATTTGCATGTTTTAGGCAGTGGACCTTAACTGATTTGCTTGCACATGGATTACGCCTTCCTTCATCGCTGAGAATACATAATTTTCATCAATTTTAAGTACAATTTGAAAAAAAAGCATAAAGTTACACTTCAAATAGTTACCTAAAATGTATAACAGTACCATTATGATAAATCATGCTATTAGATGGTCATACCATTGTACACAACTCCTCATGCTAAATGATTCCCATTCTAAGAAACATTAACATCATCATTTATTGTATTGAATTTAGGATGGAAACTTCTGTTAATGAAAGTTTTTCTTGGCTTTGAATTCAATAATCCCTCTGTGTAAAGAAGTATAGGATGTAAAACTATATGATTTAATAAAAAAAGTGTTTTTTGGTATCCCTGACAGACTGGGATCCTTCATTTTAAAACCATTCCCAGACATTTTTTACAGCATAAACTAGCATAAATAAATTGTAGGGTTGTCGATGTGTTTGTATACTGTATGTAACATAATCAGCTGTCCTGTAGCTTCAGGGTCTACAGTACCATCCTGCAAAGCACTGAGAGAGACAGGGAGGTGCCACTGCTGTCATGGCCTTCTGGATTAGCATTGGCTATTCTCATTTGAATGTGTGGTGTAGATTAGGGTCAGTGATGACGGTCATGGATTACAAGCATTGGAGAGGGTGTGTGTGAATATGATATCAACTCAGAATGCTGTTGGCACACAAATGAGTTGTTAGTGTGATAATGCTCAAAGGTCAAATTACATGAAAGTCTTAACGTCATTATGAGGGCACCTAGGCATATGTCCTTAAACAGAAAAAAACAAATCACATACCAGCACAATAATGTAATAAAGCTGTAAATTCCATCCATCATGTGTTCTGGAACACAAACAATAGGTCCTGATTTTGCAGTGGCCCGTAATGAGAGGTGATCTGATTGGTTGCTGCTGACCTTTATTACAGCTGCTAAAGGTGAAATGTGTGTATTTAATTTTAATTAAATACTTTCACCTATCACAGCTTAAAATGCAGCAACGAATTGTTAGTAAATCCTTATGAATTCATATAATCTAATTTGTATGTTTTCATACGATCTGCATATGCCCACTGATTTTTAGATATTTAGATATTTAGTTGTGGTGTTAGTGTTGGACCTTCATGCATACTTTTTGTAAAAATGTTTAGGGTTAAGGTCATTGCACACCGAGTCCGAAGTTTTCGTATGCGTTTTTTTTTTTCAAATTCGTTATCCTTTCCTAGCAAAATGCTTGCTACGGATATGAAAACGCAGAAAATCAAACCTTATCCAAACTTTTTTATGACAGACGAAAGTTTCTGAGGCAGCATGTAAACATGATAGAGACAACGTGAGGTCATATTTATTTTTAACATGCTAAGACTTTTGCTTGGACGAAAATTTTGGACCAATGACTTTTAGGGTTATTTTCACAAAATATAGTACAAATTCATATGAAATTTTCACCTCGTAAAATAGTTTACTCGTGAGATCGGGTTGGACCAGTTTAACACAGCAATATTAGTTTAAGCAATGAAGTGAATATGATCTATTTGCTAACCAATAGAAGGAAAGGGGAGTCTTTACTCTTCATTGATATCCTGGCAAGGACACCAGGAAGTGAGGTGACAAAACTATTAATGCATAATCAGCCAAAATATAACATAAAAAACATTTCTGAATAAAAACCATCCATGTATTTGCCTGCTAGGCTTCAACTGCTTGTATTCCAAGTGCACTGCTGCAAACACATTTTTAGTTTATCTTCATTAACAAGGTGTTTTCTATGGTAAACAGCAGCAAACCAGAGATGTCTCAGGTAAGTATTAAATTACATTTCACCCAGAATATGCAAGTGTTACACTGAATAACAAAATAAGTAGTGTAGTAAGTAACTAGCACTTCCAGACTACATTGTTGTGTCCGCAATGGTGCATGCATTAAAAAATAATGCAGAGCAGCATGAAAGACGGCACTTCTGATCACCCTTCTGAATAATCAAATGACAAATGGGACACCCTACAGCCTCTTGGGCTTCACAAGGTTGGGAAGAGGGCCCAATTCTCTCACTATGCACCAAAAAAGTTAAAACCATAAAAACATGTTAAAGTTGATAGCTAAATGAATGGAATAAAAAAGTCCTGGCCCATTTTCCTTTACAGTCCTCAGAGAGAGTCCCTCTGAGAGTTTAAATGACTCTGTGTCTGTGATGTCAAAGCAGTATGCTGTGTAGTGGGCGGTAGGTGAGAGTTGCATACTGGGCGTCAACACGCGTGTCACAGCCATGAGTTCTAGCTATGCCATCTGCTAAACAGTTTAGGATGGTGATTGGTCCTGTAATCAGTTAATGTGTGTTATGTGCACACATCTGCGTGTGTACATCATGCGTGCTCCACAGACAGCAAATGACTTTGATGTACATTTATTAGTATTTGTTATTAGTATTATGCTAATATCTGTTTTTGACTTATTTTATAACAGTAAAATAAGGTCTAAACAGAACTCAGTGTAGGCCTTTAGATTTCATATGAAACATGTCTGCTTGTCCTCAGTTGATTGGCAAGCAGTTATTGGAAACATAACTGTTCATTACATCAGCTAAACGTAAAGGGATAAATAAAAAAAAAACATCAATATTTACTCACCTTCATGTCGTTTCAAGCCTGTATAACTTTCTTTCTTATGAGGAAGCATTTTAAAAATGCTGGGAGCCAAAAAAATATTGGAGACTTTCAGTAAACTTCCAAAGTACAAACAAAATACACTGAGACATTTCTCTAAATATCTTATATGTTCCACAGAGGAAAGAAAGCCATAACTTTTAATTTAAACAACATAAGGGTAAGTGACAGAATTTTCATTTTTGGTGACCACATTAACAGATGTTTTCATGTTTCATTTTCAATCACAACCTTAAAAAAAATTAACAAACAGCTTTTTATGTATGTTTCTTGTGCTTTCTGCTATAACATTAAGGGTTTCACAAGTTTCAGCATTCTCAATATTTAGGACCAGCCACAGCTGAATTCTGACCAACTTGCTAACAATGTCCAGCAGAAAGTGCCTAATCACTACCAGCCACAACCCTGCATGTTTCATATTTACACCCAGTGCAATAGCAGAACTATCAATGTTGAAATAAGTTTTGCTTCAATTAGACAAATAACAGCAGGAAACAATGGTAAGGCAATAACACAACTGCTCAATAAAAAATATCTGAAAATGCTTTTTTAATTGCAATGACATGCGTGCTTCAATAGCAGACATAAGCTGCCAATTATGTCAAAGGCCTATATAATCTATTCCAGCCCAAGAAGCCAAAGTACATTTGCATTTCTGCCTTTGGCTAACCATAGTACATACTGAGTAGGTGGAAATTACTCCAGCAAGAAGCTAAAAATGCTATTACAGCATATATGTAGTACAAATCCATAACATCACATTTACTTCTTAGTATTGCCAAATACTTTTTTTTTTCTTTTTTTAGCCTGGCTGCTAGATTACATACTTGGCCAACATGTAAATTACATTGGGCTAGAATTTCCAGTCTTTTCCCTCCTGGCTTATAGAAACGCAAACATTTGACATACTGTTTGTGGTTTGGAAGTAGGATTTAGGTGAGTGTGTGAATCTAGCCAACTGTCATTATACATTTCATGACATCTTACATTAAGCCTCCAAAACTGACATAAGGTCAATGACCTTTTTGGCTTTTGTGTAAACATAAAACAAAGTTCACGTAGGTCAATGCAATCTAATGTTTTGTAGATTGCAAATGAATGACTAAATGAATCTGATAAAGTGCTGTACTTTTTTCCAACAGAGTCTTGCAAGACTTGCAAAGGCACTTCTGTAACATGAAGCAGTCTGCTAACCATGAGAGTGTTTAGGCCAAGTCCTCTGTGGTCAATTTCAAATCACACGAGGGAAAAAAAAAAACAGTCACACTCACAGCTGCGTTTTTTAATTTTTACACAAGTGGTAAAGAAAAAACCAATCGAAAAGGGGATCAAGTAAAAGGCTATGACACAGGACACACTCAAACACAGGAAGACACACAATAAACAGCGTTTCAAGACTCAAACAAAAACACCAGCCCTTGGGGGCCATGACTGCAGCTCTATGTGCGTTTATTCATGCATGAAGGAGACTTCTGGGCGACTAGCTTCTGGGTTAGTAGAGATCTGTTTATGTCCTCCTTGTACAGTGTTGGTTTATTGGTAATGTGCCCTAACTTACGTTTGAATTCCACTTCTGGATGTGGATTTCATTTAATAAGGCCCTTCCATTTGACTTGTGTCAGCATTCCCCAATTTGATAAACAGAGAGATCAAATAGATCAGAGAATCATGCTAAAGCATTACAGCAGAGAGAGAGTTGTGTGCAGGTAAAAAGTTGCAACAAAATGCTCAAAGTTCAAATACTGAAAACATAATGTAAAATTCAGAGAACACTTCCTGTGAAAAGGCCTATTCTTATAATTTTTTCTTCTGGCTTGTATCTGAGGAACACTGAAGATTGTCAAATTTCTTCCAAAGCTTCTCAGTGGTCTACTAGATCTACTCAAACATGACAGATACAGACACTTACAGTATACACAGCTTCCGTCAGCAACCCAGCAGTGCCAAAGACGTTTCTGGCAGAAGGCCACACTCCAACCACCGTAATTGTATTTATTAGTGTAAGCCACGGGTCAAGCTGAGATCAGGACATGTGTCCATTGGTACAGGAATAACAGTCTTTGGCACTGAGTAGTCAAAACGTCTACTCAAAGCATCTTCCCATTTCCTTCAACATGTTGAGACCTTGTAAAAAGGTTTTTGTTTTATCTCAGCTGAGGTTAAAGCTTGAGAATTAACCAGGTATTTAAACTCTTGGTCTCAAAGTTGGACATAGAGTGGTACAGCAAACAAAGACAAGCTTTGCCATTCATACATTGTCTTTCACCTACAAATCCCAACAACAACAAACAAGTGCTTAACACGAACAAAATTAAAATCAACATGAAATGGAATTTACAACCAGTTTCCAGTTTTACTTCCATAACATGCCATTTCTAAGTGAAACAAGATATTCAATGAGAAACGGATTGTTTTATCTACAATCAATTCATTATTTCTCTGCATATTACCCATACATGGAATGTATGGCGAATTGAGTGCGACCTGAAAGCGTGGTGGAATATTTTGGTAAAAAAATGATATTGCTAGAAAAATTATGTCAGAACTTTATTATTGCTAGTCTCTTGACTAGACTAAAAATACACCTAAACAACAATTTCTCAATAACAAGCCCATGTGGCCTATATTACATCAGCCAAAAGGAAGACATTTCAGAGGCAGAACTATATTATTTTTGTTTCTGGAATAACCTAGACTAACCAATCTTGCACAATTGCACTAGAGCTTACAGTATGTTAAAGAGATAGCTCATACAAAAAAAAAAATAAATACATTTCTGGGATAATTTACTCAAAAAGAAAGTCATACAGATTTGTAACAACATGTTTACTACATTAAACATATATTCCCACTTTTTATTTTGTCCTAAATAGTCACACCTTTAAAGTGGCCTCTCTAATTGCATTCATTACTCATCAGTTTTAAAGTAGATTTCCATCCTGCTATTGCTACAGTACATTACCTCACTTACTTTAAAGAGATAACAACTCATCTACCAAAAAAGAGCTCAAACATGTCTGTAGGGTACACCTCTCATGACAAATAATGAAACTGGAACAAGTAGTTGGATAGATCAATTACAAGTGTAATAGAGAAAATGTGAAAAATACAATGCAGTGACCCATGGAAAAGACCAAGAAGTGGCCTCTTCCCTGATTAAAGAACCTTAAGTTCACACAAGCTTTAGGCTACATCTTTGTGGAACATCATACCATGTGCTCAAACAAGAAGCCTTGTTAGTAGACAAATGCCTCTATGAAAGGTTTACATGGTGCATTTATGAGCAATTTATGACTTTATAACTTTGTGGCATTAACAGAGAACCAGCACTGGGTTCAGTATGTCAAGTATTTATGGATTCCAGAAAGGTGTTGTATTACTTTAAGACAGTTCGTCAAGATGGCGTAAGCCAGATGCCATCATGCTTTCTTCTGCTAAAACATTTAACTCACAAGGTCATCTGGATTTTTAGTTTATTCCTTCGAATAAAGTTTTTTCATTCACATTTAGTTTTTGGATAGTGAGCATCTTTTCATGTTATTTATTCCAGTTTCAAGTGTATGTGTGTGTGTGTGTGTGTGTGTGTGTGTGTGTGTGTGTGTGTGTGTGTGTCTTGAGTAAATATGCACAGGAGTCTGAATGAGAGGGTTTAAAACTATTCCATATAACAAATCCAGCTTAAATTTGTAGTACACCGAGACATGAACATGGTAAATAAAAAGCTTCTGTGTTCCAATGTGGGACAATAGAAGAGTCATAAGACTAAGTACTTCATGGTAACACTTTCATCACATTACAGTGTAGATATTGTTACATAGCTTACTGTAAAATACTGTATGTTACTATAAATTATGACAAACTTAACATTAACGTATGATTACAATCAGTTCATTATTTCATTAGTACTCAGTACTTCTTTATGTAACATTAAATCTGTATATTCTAAATATTCGCTTTTTTATTTAATGTGCTTTTTAATTTGAACGCTACATAGTTCTGCATGCTTAGTACATCTGGGCCTACAAGTATTTAGTATTACTGTTCGTAATGGCAAGTTACGTAGATTTCGTAAAGGCAAGTAAAATACTTTCATGTTTAATGCAATATAGTTATAGACTGACTTACCTTTAGTTGAAAAGGATGGATCTCGTTTAGAGAATGTCTTCTGAGTTTTTTAGTAAGAGTCTTCAGCATTCTGCCTTTCCTTGATTGTTCTCAGCTTTGTTTAAGATCACTTCTTCAAGTTACAGATTCATATCTGACACATTAGCTCTGGATTGATCAGCTCTTTCTAAGAACAGTCAATGAGTCTATTCAGAGATGTTCAGCTCCATGCAAACAAACTCATGCTGAAACACAAATAAACAACGATCATGAGTTCCCAGTGCCAAAACAACTGCAGATCCCAGTGCAGAAGGAAACAGATCTGTTTAAAGTTAATATAAGAAAAGTCTCATAACTTGGTCTAAACATCCATTACTCTGATGAAAGCAAATTAATAAAATATAACTATTAAATTCCTGTATTGTTTTGAATTGTTCAGCGACAGTGACATTCTTCCTCAAAAACGTTTTTAAAATCCAGATGGGTAAAATCAATGTTAATCTTACTCCAAACGACAGATGGACGATGAAGCTGAAGTGTCTATAATAAAAAAAGTCTCTATAGAATCTCAATCGCACTCATACACGCACACACTCACACATACACACATACGTATGCGCACTACACATACTACTCTTTCTAGCTCATGCTCGTCGTGGTCTCCCATTGGTTGCTTAAACCAATGATGTCATTGCGTTCTAAAAGGAGGCGGGACAGTAACATCTTAAAGGGGTATGAAGAGTTTGCAGGGTATGGGGTCAAATCAGCATTGTATATTTGGTGGATATTTCATTTTTATGTTATATTTTATATTCTTTTGTCTATATATTTTTTATTTCGATTTTATGAATTGTGCATTATACTTTACAAAGTTTGTAAGAATAATTTTCTTGATGTGAAGCAATTCTAATGTGTTGTTAGAAGCCAAATTATCTCTAAAGTGCACACATATTTAGTATAATTTAAATGTTATCACTTGTCACACACCACATGTCATTTACGGTATTGACAGTATAAAACATGCTGAGTAAGTTCACATTGCATTCCCTTTTATTATTAATTGACAGCTGCTTTAACTCCACCTAAAACACACACAGACATGAATTAATAAGACAAATAAGAATCAAAATTCAGATCCAAATAAAAGTGGATCTACATGTATTGTCCAAGTAAGTTACTTTTACAAGGAATTTGCATTGGTGTTGGTGGATTTTTCTAGAGAAAAAAAAAACAACAAAACATAATTAATAAATACGTTAATCATATATATATATTGTTTTGACTGTTTTAATTTAATAATAATAATATAATAATGATCCCAGGCTTTCCCAGGGTCATGGACGCTTTACAAAAGCAGTAACACAATGAACAGTCATTTCACATAGTCACAGACAGTTAATTCAGATAGTGAATTAAGTGGGCAGTAAATATTTGCCCAGTCCAGCAACAAAAGTGATTGCAGATGCAGAGACACATACCATATAATTAAGTAAACAACATAGAAAATGGCTAGTATAAATAAACAAATATCAAGATGCAAGTAAATGCAAGACAGATGCACATAACAAAAATACTTTGAGAAAGCATTCTCACTAGTACAGCAGTAGGAAAGTGTCTAAAGAAACATTATGACTGGTAGTCAGGTAAACAAGTAGGCTTTAAGTTGTGACTTAAATTTAGAGAGTAAGGTTGTTGTCCTTAGTGCCAGTGGTAAAGAGTTCCATAGCTTAGGAGCCATGACAGAAAGAGATAGACAAATCTATAGGTTCAGTAAGAAGATGACACCCTGAAGATCGAAGTGATCGAGATGGAATGTAAGGAGTAAGTGATTAAAAAAAAGTTAATTGCCATTAAAAGGTACAGTACCTTTGGAAATTATGTTTCAATGTAAACAAATTAAATGAAATAACCATGAAAAAATTATAAAATAAAACAACAACAATAATAATAATAATAAAATAGAAGTAGTAGTTCATTGTGTTTCTCTTAGCATTGTGTCTTCGCCTTTTGTCACCAAAGTTACGTTTTGTTATAGTCTTGCATTTAGTACTGTCGTAAATATAAAATTTTGCCTGAAGATCTGCTGTTATGAGATGCGTGTGACATATCTTCAAGAAAAACACATCATCAAAAACGCAACTATTTTTTATTACTTCTTATGCTTTTTAATTCGTTTGTATTCATTCATTAATTCCATGCCGTGCTATGTTATGTTATGAGGCTTCTATACTCATGTGTCTGTCACATGAAGAATAAAGTCACAAAATGACCACTAGAGAGCACTGTCTTTTTAAAAATGAATGCGTTGCACGTGGCTTTTTGTCATGTTGTTAGTCAGAAGGACTATTGATGAATCCTAGGAAGCAGTTTGAAGCCAGTAATTAGTTGTTTTTTAAATGAGGTGTGTATTGAAATGAGTTAGAATAACCGTACAGTTTTTGCATTTGACACTCTTCATGTTTGCAGACCTAGATTTTAGATATTGGAACATGTCCCATCCTAGTTCATTATATTCTAAAGATATTTAAAGGTCTATCCAGTGAAAACAGGTAACTTGGCATGGACTGTATAGCTACTCTTTTTGTTTGCATTGACATGGTGTTAAAATTTCTCCATATGAAAGAAGTCCTTTACAAAACTGTCATTAAAGAAAGAATTTCCTTTTGAGGATCTCAGTTCCGCAGGTCGTCAATAGAGGGCGCCGTATGAGCGTCCACTGATGAAACGCTCCAGCAAGAATAACCGTAGTATATACATATATCTAATACAGATATATGTATGTATATAGACTCGGTAAATCATATTTTTTATATTATATTCTTAAGTGAGGAAGTGTGTGTGTGTGTGTGTGTGTGTGTGTGTGTGTGTGTGTGTGTGTGTGTGTGTGTGTGTGTGTGTGTGTGTGTGTGTGAATATTCTTAATACAAGTTTCAGTTTTTAATGTGAGTTCATGCTTATTAATGTAAAGCCACTTAATACAGCATGTCAGTGTTAATTTTGTGTATTACTAACATTTCTGGTAGCTACATTAATGAATAATAAATATATCAATGAACATGAATTAACAATATACACACATAACATTATATATACATAATGCTATTTCATTCATTATATATTCATGTTGTAAGTATCATTTATTTTAAGGAAAAACATTACTAATTTCCCATTTGATAAGAACATTTTACTTTTAGCCTGCTTATTAGTCATCATGCCCAAAAAATGGCAACAACATCAAACAAATCTGTTGCATTCCACGTCAGTGTTTTTCTTTGGGCTCCCTTTGTGCCAAACATAACTAAAAAAAAACTGATGACATGTGGAGCGTTGTGACCTTCACACCCTTGTTGCAGTACACAAACACTCTCAGCCTACTTGTCCTGAACGGCACTGACTTTCCAGGTGCACACAGCCCGCACCGCCCACCGCTCTCTGGACCAGTTCAACCCATCTCTTCCTCCCCTGTGGTCTGCCTCCCTCTCTCACCCACTGACCCACTGGCGGAAAGCGTGGGCACTGTGCGTCCAAGAGTCCGCTTTTAGAATGCCAGATGGCTATTTTCTTCCCCAAGCACTCTAAAAAAGGACAGACTTACATAAAACTACCACTGCTAAAAATGCTAGTCCAGGAGAGATCTTTAGAGAACAAAGGAAGCATATCAAACAAGTACTTCATAGCACCTATCTATGTTTCTTTTCAGAACACATGAAATGTGTGAATTTAAAACAGAGATGAGTCATATATATAAAAAAAAAAAAAAAAAAAAGTTATTTTGGGCTAGTCATTGTTCATGTTGATGTTTAAAATAAAAAATAAAAAGCCACTGATCCATCAACTTTAAACATACTGTCTTACGGTATGGCATGTGATTCAAAGACAGCAAAACATTAGGTAACTTTTTCCATTTTAACACCAAAGTCAAATGTCAGTGATATTTATAGAACAAATCATGACTTGCACATGCAGATGTTGCCATGATGTGATATACGTAGTTATATGACTTCTGTTAAATTTTGTTAAAGTGTGACGACATTGCTGGTGACAGGAAATGACCATAGCCCCTTGGAGAATGTGTGGGTGTGCATATCAGCATACTGCTTGTTTCGAAGGTTAAAAAATAAAGCAATGTCAGCTTAAGTGGTTAAAAATGATGTGCAATTATAATGTCTATGAGCATGCCACATAATAGAGGGCTGTTTAGCAAAAGAGAAACTTTTGGGAAAATGGACATATTTTTGGATGACATTAAATTGACCTTCTAATAAAATGATTCAGAGTAAGTTTCTAAAATGATTCAGAGCAAAACTTGGATTGTTCCAATAATCTAAGAGCACAATATGCTTACATAGTGATTTTATGCTGTATTATTTAACCAATATTAAGCCATTATCAAGAGTAGATAGTTTATGTAGTAGATAAGTGGTATGTCAAAAGATTGTTGCCCTGTACGGTGATTTCAACATTATACATTTTTTCCATAAAAAAAAAAAAAAAAAAAACTTCTAAGGCAGAACATTTGAGTATATTCTTTGTTAGCTTGGTACTTAAAGCAGTTATTCTGGAACATCAGTTTTAATGACGTACTGTATGATATTTAAAAAGGACTATTAAACACTTCAGTGAACTGAATGTAAATAATTCGAACATCTTCAAGTCTTTCTTCAAGGGAAGTAATGCTTACACAAGGTCAGAACTACGAGACATGGAAAGCGGAAGCAATACAATCAGAAGTGTTCCAGTGACTAATCTACGGCTGGGTTAATAAAGGCATGGATGTGTTTGGGGTGCTACTTCCTGTGTAACCTTGGCATCAGTTGCTAGGTGATGTATGGAGTAGAGAAAAAAGGTGTCAGTTTTTTTTTTTACCTCAGAACAGGATTTAACAAATGGTTGAAGAGTTCACCCAAAAATGAACATTCTGTCATCAATTACTCACCGTCCAAACTTGTAGTAGTAAAATGTATGTTGATAACCAAATGTTGGTAGCCACTGACTTTCATACACTCTTAAAAATAAAGGTGCTTTGAAAGGTTCTTCACAGCAATGCCATAGAAGAACCATTTTTTGTTCCACAAAGAACCATTCAGTCAAAGGTTCTTTAAAGAACCATCTCTTTCTTACTCTTTTATAGTCTGAAGAACCTTCTTTCGCCACAAAGAACCTTTTGTGAAACACAAGTTAAAGGTTTTTTATGGAACCATTTAGACAGAAAAGGTTCTTCTATGGCACCATGAAGCACCTTTATTTTTAAGAGTGTACTATGAAGGGAAAAATATACTATGGAAGTCAATGGCTATCAGCAACTCTTTGGTTACCAACACTCTTCAAAATATCTTCTTTTGTGTTTAACAACAACAACAACAACAAAACATTAGGGTGAGTAAATAAAGACAACATTTAAAATTTTAAATGAATCTCCTTAAATAGTCTATCTTTGTTCCAGATGAAAATTTAGTAATGTAGTATATACACTCTTAAAAAAAGGTGCTTCACGATGCCATAGAAGAACCTTTTTCGTCTAAATAGTTCCATAAAAAACCTTCAGCATCTGTTTCATAAAAAGATATTTGTGGCAAAAGAAGGTTCTTCAGATTCTAAAAAAGGTAAGAAAGAGATGGTTCTTTAAAGAACCTTTGACCGAATGGTTCTTTGTGGAACCAAAAATGGTTCTTCTATGGCATCGCTGTGAAAAACCTTGTAAAGCACTGTATAGGCTATATTATAGCTAACTTTACCATGAAGTTACAACAGAGTTTATCAAAAGCAAAAAATAAATAAATAAATAAATAATAAACACAACAAAACAAATAAATCTGAAGTGACTCATCTTCACTTTACTAACAGCATTTGCTGTTTTTCCACCAACCTCTGATCATTTTCAACAAACCATTAGCATTTTTAATTTTTCAACAGTGCCATGATTTCACAGTAGATTTCCAGCAGTACTGTAAGTGTATGAGTGGACTGATTTTATTCTGCCCTCCCTGTTCTTTTCATTCATTCATTCATTCATTCATCTTTTCTCTCTGCCTCCTCTTTCTCCTCATGGCAGATGTCAGCAGCCTACTCTCCCCTCTGTGGGAACAGGAGGCTGCCCACTCCCACTCCCGCTTGCGTCACGGAAAGGAGAGAGGCTTCCGAAAGTGGAAGACAGATGGGAGAGGCATCCATTGATGAGAACTAAATCCACACAGACTGCGACTGAGGCATTTGACACTTCTGTACAAATGCATTAATGAGTGGTAATGTGAGAGTTGTGCTCATGAGATGCAGATGAGTAATGCGAGAGGAAGATTTATTTATTTTTTACTTATTATTAGCATGATTAGAGAAGAGTAGCTTGTTACATCCTGTACCTTTTGAGTATTTTTATTCAGTCAAATTTTATTTGACTTTAAAATATATCTTAGTGGCCAAGGTCTGTTTTGGATCTAAAATAACACATTTCAATGTATTTTTTTTTACAATGGACATAACAACTAAAGGCAGTGCTTTCTTCTATAAAACCTTCCCTTTTTTCTTTCTTGCAGTAGTATTCTAAAAATGATTTCATTAAATGCTTTTGTTCTAATTCAGAAACCTGTTACATATGGAGACTCAATGAGAGGGTACAACATCATCTGGTTCTCTGAATTGCCATCACCATGGCAACCTGATGCACATCCGTATGACATCACAGCCCACTCAGTCAAACTAGCAGGGACAGAATGTGATTTGAGAGCACACTCTGTGTGAGCACCTGCAGTCTACAAGACTGTGACCAATTATTTTCTCAATAATTTGAGGGGCAAAATGAAACAGTTTGTTGAATCTTATTTAGAGTATATCTAGAGTATCTAGAGTACAAATAAACATTACTCAAAAGCATGTATCAAATTTAATAATCACAAAAAAAAAAAAAAAAAAAAAAACACATTAAAAAAAAAACTATGCATGGATAATTAAATAAACCTAAGTTGCTTCTGACTAATAATTGTTGTTCATGAAATATAACTAATATAAAATGTATTCCTATGTTTATTATTACTAACAATATAACTATAACTAACAATATTATAACTAACAGCGTACCAATTATTCTTTATGAAAATCATAAGTCTCTCACAGCAAAAGTACCATACCTGAAGGAGGACATTTTTTGGATTCATACTAAAATACATAAAATGTATAAACTATTCATGAGACAACAGAAGGCATGTAATAAATTGTGTAAAACATGTAAAACAACACAAAATTTTCTTGATTATTACGCCAGAACGTGAGTATAGTTCCTAGTCATTTCAGTCAAAAAGTCAAAGTCAAAGTCAAAGTCTGCTTTATTGTCAATTCTGCCATATATACAGCACGTACATACAGAGAATTGAAATTGCGTTACTCTCAAACCCTAGATGCATACAGGTAACATTAACAATAACATAAGAAGTAAAATACACTAACGTACAAAATAAATAATATATATATATATATATAAATACAAATATTACAGTAAAAGAGTCAATTTAAAAAAGTGGCATTTATTTCAGCCTAGAAAATCGCAACTTTTCATTTTCTGCCTTTCTTAGTACACAATGTAACTACAGAAGAGTCAAGTTTTAAATAGGAAAAATATCGAAAGTCTTTGGTTTTATATTTGAGCGTGATGCTAATGGTCTAATCAGATTCAATGCTAAGCTTCGATTTATGCTAAGCTATGCTAAAAGGGCTACCGGGAGAACTGCTGAATGGATTCGGAAATGGTAAAACTCATCTGTTTAACTTGTTGGAAAATGAGCCTATTTGCAAAAAAGTGGAGTGTTCCTTTAAAAATTATCAAATATGATACAGAAGGCTTTATGGGATAAATATAAAATATAATCACAAAATTTTCTGTGAATTTGGCATGAAATTAAATTTGAATTTTCTTAGGTGTAGAAAAAGAGATAAATGTTTTTGTCTATTTCGTAATTGTGGAATATTCTGCGTTTCAAAATAATCTGTGGGCAGATCAAATTTGGCACCTTCTCTCTTGCACGTGTCTGTTGCAGCATGTTGTGATGACATGTTCCTCGTGTCAGTGTCAGTAAGCAGGGTGGTTCCGTCAATAAAATCTGGGAAGATGTGAGCTAATTTAGCAGCCTGAATGAAATGCTTCTTCTGCCACTGCAAGGTCTCTCGACAGAACCATCAACTAGTGACGCAGGCAATTTCACACACATCCTGCCAGCTGGTAGCAGTGTGGCCCATCCAACAATTAATTTCCTGAACCCTGTGACGGTCTTCCTTTTGGCAGTATCGTTTCCCTTCTACCAGTCAACTCTCTTTCTAGAGAAGCTTCCTCCCACATTGGTAAATCTTGAATGTGAGCTGCTGGTCAGCAAGTAGAACACGCAGTTAAGGTCACGTACACACTTGATGTTATGGGACTGACAGCTGCATTTAAATACAAGACCAAATGCTACAAATTATCATTCTAAGTATGTACAAAACAGGGCTGTCACTAAAATTTAACAAAAGTTTTCATGAGTGGGCCCCTCTGGAACAACTCAGACTGTAGAGAATACAGTTACTCCAAATAATATTTATGTACTTATGTATGTATTGATTTATCATTCAACTTCAAAAGGTAATTTTGCCAATTTGCAATCATCTTTGTATTGTTACAATATACTGTATATATGTAAATAAACACTGTACTTTTGTATACATTACAGTTTTTTTTTTCTAGTTTTCAGATTTTTTTTTCAGCTTTACTTTTAGTTCTTTTAGTACTAAAGTACTAATTTTCGTAATGTACTACTGTGAACACCAAAGCTCTTTTTCTCTGTTTTTCCAAGTCATGTAACACCAATTTAAAAACAAATGTCTTGGCTGTGTCACAGTGACATTGTATTAAAAGTCCATCTTGCCAGCAGAGATTTACCCCTAGGGCCCATTCACACCAATACCAATAACAATAAAGATAACTTTAACAATAACTACTGTATATTAAGGTGCCAATATACTACCATTTGTCTGTGGTGATTATGTAATAGGCGTGCTTTTGGACTCTGCCTTCTGTGACGTGGAAATCTCTGTTGAGGTCAGAGGTGAAAAAAGACATACAGTGAGGGGGAAAAAAATTATTTGATCCCCTTCTGACCAAGAAATGATCAGTCTATAATTTTAATGGTAGGTTTATTTTAACAGAGAGAGACAGAATAACAAAAAAAAAAATAATAATAAAAATAAAAATAAAAAAATCCAGAAAAACGCATTTCAAAAAAGTTATAAATTGATTTGCATTTTAATGAGTGAAATAAGTATTTGATCCCCTATCAATCTCTCTTAATTGGAGTGCTCCTAATGTCAGTTTGTTACCTGTATAAAAGACACCTGTCCACAGAAGCCATGGCCAAGACCAAGAGCTGTCCAAGGATGTCAGGGACAAGATAAGACCTATACAAGGCTGAAATGGAATACAAGACCATCACCAAGCAGCTTGGTGAGAAGGTGATAACAGTTGGTGTGATTATTCGCAAATGGAAGAAACGCAAAATAACTGTCAATTTTCCTCAGCCTGGGGCTCCATGCAAGATCTAACCTCGTGGAGTTTCAGTGATCATGAGAACAGTGAGGAATCAGCCCAGAACTACACAGTAGGATCTTATCAATGATCTTAAGGCAGCTGGAAGCACCAGGCACCAAGTAGACAATTGGTAACACACTATGCCACTATACTACACTATACATTGTGGCCAGATGAGACCAAAAATGAGCTCTTTGGTATCAACTCAACTCACTGTGTTTGGAAGAGGAGGAATGCTGCCTATGACCACAAGAACACCATCCCCACCGTCAAACATGGAGGTGGAAACATTATGCTTTGGGGGTGTTCTTCTGCTAAGGGGACAGGACAACTACACTGCATCAAAGGGATGATGGACTGGGCCATGTACCGTCAGGGCCAGGGCACTGAAGCCAGCCAGGGCATTGAAAATGGGTCATGGATGGGTGTGACCGAAAACACCAAGGCAACAAAGGAGTGGCTCAAGAAGCACCTTAAGGTCCTGGAGTGGTCTAGTCTCCAGACCTTAAAGGAACACTCTCCTTGTTTGTATACCTTTTCCATCTAATCAATCTCAGCATGCCTTAATTTTGTGTCTCTAGAGGTTTCGTCATCTAAAAATTAAAATGCTTTGGAAGTGTTCTGTTAATTCTGCTAAACTTTACTGAAACGCCAGCCACCCCACCCAATAACAGCAATAAGCTTTGTGCTTTTGGTGCTTTTAATATAAAACTAAGTCTCAGCTTTCAAATTCTTTAATTACTAAAGCTAAAATTAAAACTGAAACTAAACTATAAAAACTAAATAGGCTGGAAATCTGTTCACAAAATAGCCTAAAACGAAACTAAAATTAACCACATTTTTAACAAAACTAATAAAAACCAAACTGAAATTTACTGAAACCATAATAATTCATATTTCACATATTTTATTATTTTTTTATTTGCATTTCGTGTATTATACTAATGTTAATAGATTTTTTAAAACATTTGCAATTGGTTTGTAAAAGCGGTTTATGCATGAGTTAGTGTCGTATTTACACACGCACAATAATGTGCATTTTTGACACATTATTGTCCTATTTATTACTGTAAAGTTGCTCAAAACAGTGAATCGAAAAAAAAATTTTTGTTTGTTTTTTTCTTATTGAACAGTGGCAAAACATTTAATACAATTCAATTTCCACAAATACAAAATAATTTCAAAGAAGCATCGAAAAGGTTTGCTTCTCCCATCACCAACTACGAGGTCACGATGTGACGTATCGATCTGCTGTTGGTCACACGTTTCACGAGATGTAAATTCGAGGTCAGAGTTCACCAACTTTGAATCTCGGAGCTCGGCGGAAAGCCAAACATTTCGCGAAAGCTTGCTTTTCTGAATTAAAGTAAATGCAATGAAAACTGTAGTGTTACCGACTGGGAGAATGTCCTTTTCACCGCACGCTACACGATAATTATGAAGAAGAGAAGAAAGACGCCCGACTCAATGCTGCAAACGAGTGATTATGCGGCAGTTACCATGAGTACGCAAAGCGGTGTGCGATGAGTGTTTAGAGCCCAGCAACTCACGGATTCATATTCGCGGGTTTGATGGAAGAAGAAGAGCCAACCACTACTGTCGTGAGGTGAGTGAGAAACTGTAAACAACAACAACAACAACAGCAGCTGCTGCAGCAAAAGTAGTCGTAATAGTAGTGACAGCAGTAATTTAGGCCTTCAAGTTAAGCCAGGATTTACTGCGGTCAATCCAGCCGCCAAGTCGAAAAGCACAGTCAATCTAGCCGCCAGGTTATTTTTCCGGTCGCGCATAAACTGCGTATTACGGTAAAACTGTCAGAGAACTCATCTGAATGCAAGTGCTAGTCTAGCGAACGTTTTTTTTTTACATAGCTCTCTCTCATGTATATATATATATATATATATATTAGAAAATAAGAGCCCCCCAAACCTGATATACACACTATTTTATTTCTATTTTCAAAAATCTATAAAAATAAAAGTTCTAGATTGCACAGACCACTTTCACCTCAGATTGAGAGTGCACCTTGCCACGATGTCACCAGCATAGTTTCAGGACTATCTGATGTGGAATTACAAAATAAGGCCCCCCCAAAGCTGATATATATTATTTCCAGCGCCGGCGCTCCGCACACGCACACCACGCACTGCGTGTAGGGCACCAAGTGCCTGGGGGGGGGGCACCAAAAAATCTGGGTCGTGAAAAATCACAACAGGCTACTAGTATAAATAACAAATAAAATATGTCTAAAGCATGTTGATATACAAAAGCAATATAAAATATAGGCCTAGACCAAATTAGCTGAGAAAAGGTGAATCTCCTGTGCGGCCCTCTCTCCAGTCTCCCTCTGGTGCCCCCCTTCCCCACCTCCCAGTGGTATGTTCGATTATGCCTCAATCAATGTCAAATTTGGCAGTGGCACTTTTGGCAAATTGGCAGACACGAGACACCGACATGGCCTCGAAAAGGCACCAAGAGTCGGGGGTGGAAAAAAGGAAAAAGAAAAGACAGCGGGATGATGCTCGCGCGTCGCTTGCAGGTAAGACAATGTTTTAAATAAAAATGTTATTTTTGTAGCCCTTGCGTGTGCATGTGTCAGATAGCAGGTACAACACGAAACATTAGTCATGTTTCTACATCATTTTTAAAAGCATATTTGCTGGAACACATTTCCAACAATCATTAATAATAATATTTTTCTGCAAATATGAATAAATATTCTTTAGTCTATTTGATTTATTATGCTGGTATTTCACAGCAAACCTTTTTTTTACGTGAGAGAGATGAAAATGACCTCTGACTGCATATACCTCAACAATCTGATATTAGTTTGAGTATTTTCTAACTTGAATCCATATTAATTTATAGATTTATAGATAAACAAACCACAATCTCAGTGTTTGTATATTTTCATACTCACAGAGTTGTCAAATTATGTACAGAATTATTATATTGTGCCTCATCAGACCTCTTTTAAAGGTAAAATAGAGTTTTGAATTTTAAATGTTCCAGTGACACATAGGCCTATATAATAGACTAATGTGTGCAATATTTTTGTATGATGGTTCAATCAAAAATGCATTTCAGTAGAATCCCTGAATATTTTGTATGGTTATTTGCAGTTTAAAATTTACACTTTAAAATTCATACTTCAGAAAATTAATATACTGTTATTTGCACTTTAAACTTGTTTTTGCACTTTTAACTTTCTGTGTTTACATTGTTCCGTTCCAAATCTGTGTTTTTAGTAATTGTGGTGGTATTTGGTATTTATAATTTTAACCTTTATATTATTTATTTCTTTTCATGTTTGGTGCCAATGTAAAATTATTTATTTGCAGCAGTTATTTTGGAAGTAAAGAGAACCTAACTAAGAAATTCTGAATCGTTGTTATTCCTTTGGTGGTATTGGGTGGTTAGGGCACCCAAATGGCTAGCGCCGGCCCTGATTATTTCTATTTTCAAAAATCTATTAAAATAAAAATTCTAGATTGCACAGACTACTTGAGAGTGCACCTTGCCATGATGTCACCAGCATAGTTTCAGGACTATCTGATGTGGAATTACAACATAAGAGCCCCCTAAACCTGATATATACGCTCTATTATTTCCATTTTCAAAAATCTATAAAAATAAAAGTTCTAGATTGCACAAACTACTTTCACCTCAGATTGAGAGTGCAACTTACTACAATGTCATCAGCATAGTTTTAGGACTATCTGATGTGGAATTACAAAATAAGAGCCCCCCAAACCTGATATATACTGTTTTGTTTCTATTTTCAGAAATCTAAAAAAATATAAAAGTTCTAGATTGCACAGACCACTTCCACCTCAGACAAAATATTTGATTCTCATCAAGGCTGCATTAATTTACCAAAATTCAGAATAAAATGTTGTATTGTGAAATATTATTATGGTGTTAAACAATGTTCCTTTATTTTAATATACATTAAAAATTAAATTTATTTCTGTCATCAAAGCTGCACTATTACTCCAGTATTTACGGTCAAATGATCCTGCAGAACTCATTCTGATTTACTGATTTATTATCAGTGCTGGAAACAGTTGTGCTTGAATTATTTTGGAACTTGTTATATTTCTTTTCAGGATTCTTTGATGAGTAAAAAGTTCAGATCAGCATTTATTTAAAACAGAAATTTCTAATAATTGTCTAACAATATGTACTACTGTTCAAAAGTTTTGGAGGTAAAGATTTGTGAAATGTAACATTGGAACATCTTCTTGTGTAGTTGACACTGCGGTAAGGTGCACTCTCAATCTGAAGTGAAAGTGTTCTGTGCAATCTATAACCTTTATTTTTATAAATTTTTGAAAATAGACAAAACAGCGTACATATCAGGTTTGGGGGGCTCTTATTTTGTAATTGACCGTGCTTTTCAATTTGGCGGCTGGCTTGACCGCAGTCAGGATTAGGTCATACCAAAATTCGGACATATCTTTTACAAAACAATGGCGCTGACATATTTTAAGATATGCACCCCCCCCCCCCCCCCCCCACCCCCCAATAAATAATACCAATGATATAATATAAAGTAACTAATAATAAATTAACAACATGAAAATGACTGTGATTATAATATTACACAATAAATACAATATGAATTAACACAAAATAAAAAAAAATAACCACAATAGAATATATATGGATATAGAAAAAAACTGGTCAACAACTTTGTCTAAGAACTTAAGCAAACTTAGTCTAAGCTTTGGTAGTCTAAGTCATCGCAGCTCCTTTTATCACAGAGCTCAGTGGGTGATGGATTGGCCTCTGTAGTCAACTTCTGGTGATATTGCTGTCTTGGATGGCGGTGTATAGCGTTGGGTGGTGAGTGCTGTTTCATCACACCATATCTATAGGAATGAGCCATGGCGTCAGGTGGTGTGACTCTCTCACTTGCCCAACTCTCACCTGAAGCACTCTTACCATAGCGAGACACTGCTTTAGATTCTCGCACTGACAGTGAGAGACCAATAGTGAGGCATCGCTCGGTGGGTGACGGATGGTGTCAAAGACAGCTTCTTACGAGATTGTTGACTACAAAAATTAATACAAATATATTTGCAAATAAGCAGCTAAGCGATGTGACAACTACCAATCAGGGTGCAGAAGATGATCTATCCATGATTGAATACCACAGAAGATAGAGTAATTACAAAAAAACATGATGAATACTTTTGACAATTTTCAAATAAAAAAAATCGTAATATGCAAACAAACAAACCAAAAAATGTAAAGTGCAAGGCAATGTTTTACAGAGAACAATAAAATAAAATAAATGTTCTTAAAGCACACTTCTCACTCTTTGTATATTAACAATGTCCAACACTAGACATCACAAGATACGCTTCTGAATATAATTATGTGAAATGTATATAATAGCATATGTGATAAATATATGTTATAAACAGCGAGGCATATATTTCTATTATATAATAGAAAAATAAGATTTAATTTCTCCCTTTAGCAAAATATACTTCAAAGTGTATTTCAGGAGCATAAACATACATTTCCTATTTTACAGTAGCCTACATTTAGGCTAAATACAAATGTAGATGAAAATATTGAATAATTTTTTTTTTTTTTTTTTTTACTATAATAGTCTTGTTTTTGTAACATTTGTAAATTGTTTCTTATTTTTTTTTGTTCAAATGTTATTGAAAAAAATGTGTATGAATATTTTCTTGGATTTAAATATGTGACACTGGACCACTAAACCAGTCATAAGGGTCAGGGTTTTTTTTTTTTTTTTTTATTAATTTATATACAAAGCTGAATAAATACGCTTTCTATTGATGTGTGGTGTGTTAGGATAGGACAATATTTGGCCAAGACACAACTATTTGAAAATCTGCAATCTGAGGGTGCAAAAAAATCAAAATACTGAGAAAATCTTCTTTAAATTTTTACAGATTAAGTTCTTAGCAATGCATATTACTAATAAAAAATTAAGGTTTGATATATTTAAAGAAGGAAATATTTACTTCATGGAAAATGATCTTTACTTAATATCCTAATGATTTTTGGCATAAAAAAAAAAAAATTGTCATTTTGACCCATAGGATGTATTTTTGGCTATTGCTACAAATTTACCCATGCTACTCAAGACTAGTTTTGTGATCAGGGGTCTCGCACATGAAAGGCAAAAAATTTTTGTGTGTGAATATACACTGCCATTCAAAAGTTTGGGATCAGTAAGATTTGTAATGTTTTTTTTTTGTTTTTTTAAAGAATTCTCTAATGCTAATCAAGGCGGCATTTACTTGATCAAAAATATAGGGGAAAAATGATAATATTGTGAAATAAATATTATTACAGTTTAAAATAATAGTTTTATATTTTAATATATTTTAAAATATTATTTTGTTCTAGTGATGCAAAGCTTTCGTCAGCCATTACTCCAGTCTTCAGTGTCACGTGATCCTTCAGAAATCATTTTATTATGTTAATTTATTACTTGTATTAACAATGTTGGAAACAGTTGTGCTACCAAATATTTTTTGGAACCTGTGATGCATTTTTCCAGGATTCTTTGATTAATAAAAGGTTACAAAGAACAGCATTTTTTCAAAATATAAATCTTTTCTAACAGTATAAGTTTTTGCTATCACTTTTTACCAATTTAACACTTCGTTGGTGTAGTATTAATTTCTTTAAAATAAATAAATAAATAATTAAATAAATGCGGTTCTTTTTAACCTTTTATTGATCAAAGAATCCTGGAAAAATGTATCACAGGTTCCAAAAAAATTAAGCAGCACAACTGTTTAAGTATATTAGAATGATTTCAAAAGGATCATGTGACAATAAATACTGAAGTAATGATGCTGAAAAAAATCAGCTTTGATTTCAGAAATAAATTATATTATTAGTATATTTAAGAAATTAGTATATTTAAAATAGCAGAACGTTTTTTTTCTGTATTTATCAATTAAACGCAGCCTTGATGAGCATTAGAAACTTATTAAAAATCATACTGATCCCAAACTTTTGACCAGCAGTGTATGTATGTGTATATATATATGGTTTGTCAGATTTGCCTTCTTGTCTCTGCAGGCCCCCAGAGCTTTCTGATAGGGATGCACGATATTGTATTTTTGCCTGTATCCGATATGCCCATATTTTTCAACTCATTTTGGCCGATAGCAAATGCCGATACACGTCCTTTTGTTTGGAAACGACACCAAGTCTCTCCTGTGCGGAAATTATAAGCAAATTCTTTTTAATTGTATAATTATTTTAAAACCGTACAAGGCTGCCGCTACTGCCACTGCACGTGCTAATACTGTTTACTCTGTCGCACACTGAACACGTCATTCTGTATGTGTTGTAGTTTGGAGCGAAATAATGAGACGGAGAATCTTTCAGCTTGGGGGAACTTTACTGAATTGATTCGTATTTGCAGGTTTGATGAAAGAAGAGCCAACTGCTCTTGTCGTGAGGTGAGAACTGTAAACAACAGCAGAAAAAGTAGTCGAAATAGTAGTGGTAGCAGTAATTTAGGCCTTCAGGTTAAGCCAGGATTTGGTCATACCTCAATTAGGACATATATTTTACAAAACAATGGTGCTGACATATTTTAAGATATGCCAATGCACATTCTTTCAGTTAAAACAGCATAGACATTTTATTTATTTATTTTTTAATTAATACCTTGTCTGTGAATCCGAGGGATAGAGTAGCAAGTAATAATAGAATATTTGTGATAAAAATTAGTTTAAAATAAAACGGCAACAAAAGTAAAACTTAAAATTTAAGATATGAATCTAAAATTATGTCAGTAATACAATTTATTAATATTAAATGTATAATAAAATAAATACATAATAAAATAATTAGCTAAGATGGGCCATTAAATAATACCAATGATATAATACTAACTAATAATAAAATAACATGAAAATGACTGTGATTATAATATACAGTAAATACAATATGAATTAACACAAAATAATAAACAAAAAACCACAAGAGAATATATATTTCTATTGTTTTATGGTGCTCAATTTCCTACACCTTTACCTTATTTTGTTTATTCTCAGGTTAGGTAAGAAAGTCAAGTCTGTCCTCATAAGCATTTGAATTTTCATACTCACAAAATAGGCCTCAGAAGACTTGTCTGTGGTGTGTTCTGCTGAAGTCTATAAACCAGAGTCTTTTGGCAGGCAGGCTTCTTGGTTGTAAATGGGTATAGTTTTATTATCTATAGGTTAAATATTTTACATACAAATACTAAAATATATATAAAAATAAAAGAAGGAAAATACAAGCAAAATAATTTGCTAGTTTTGTTGATCGAAGGCAGCAATGGCAAGTTGTCTGGTCTTGGAGAGGCTGTCGCAGCGAACCAGCATCTGATGTCCACATCGCACTTTAGTCTTTTATAGACAGCAGGTGTATTCCAATGTCTTGAGTTCTGGACATCCCCGAATGGAAATCCCCTAAGAAGATCTCTATATAAGACCCCCAGTTTTCGCTTTCTTTCTTCTCCGGATCCTTCTCTGCTGCCATCTCTTGTACAGCGAACACCTGACAGTAACATCTGAATTCCTTTTCTAGCAAAGCTCTATCTAATACATGTTCGTTCTCTAGCTATGCTCTTGCTTATACATGTTATAAACATTTTCTTAATAAATGCTTTTAAACAAGAAGTGTGGTGTTTTACTTAATAAACTACTTTCGATAAAACAAATACAATAAAAGTGTTGTGTCTTTCTTAATAAAGAAAATTCCTTTTTCTTTAGAATTAAATATACAAAAGGAAAAGACAAACTTGCAACAATTGTATATTTTCCACAACACTATAAATATAAAAAATTCAAAAATAACAATGGCAGCAAACTGCCTACTGGCCAACAACTCAGAGATTTGGTAAGCATCACAGCTCCTTTTATCACTGAGCTCAATGGGTGATGGATTGGCCTCTGTACAGGGGCAGTTCTGGGTTTTTTTTCAACTGGGGGGCACAAGAGGGGCCACAGTAAACACAGAGGGGCCAATATTATGTTGTGTATTTTATATGTGTAGTTGACAAGGCAGTAAAAAATGTTGGTGTTTTTTTTTTTTTTTTTTTTTTTGTAAAAGTCTGATCTTTGAGAAAATGTATGTTTTTCTGACACTAACTCTAGCACACGCTATTCTATTTCTATTCTTTAAAAAGTTTCTCTATTCTTTTTATATCTTATTTCTTTTTTTATCTGTTTTCTTTTTATTTATTATAAAATTAACAAAACAAACAAAAAATATATTATATAATTATAGCTTGCTCTTTTTTTCTATTCTGTTTCCTATTTATTTATTATATAATTAAAAAAAAAAAAAAAAAAAACTTTTACTAACCCATAAATTTGTCTATAGCAAAAATTAGGGGAAAAAATCTTAATATACAAAGCATGAATGCAATTTATCTTTGTTGTTATACTCTTATTTTCATATAGTGTTATTTATTTAATATGAAATTATAATAACATTATTTTTTTCCCCATGACTCCTTGGACAATTTCAAAACAAACTTTGACTAAACAAATTTTGCTATCATCCGTTTAAAACTGCTGAAAGTTATACCATTTTAAGAAGAGTGATTTTATTACAATACTCAACTAATTTTTTTTTTTTTTTTTAAAGATATTTTGAGATAAAAACAAATCTGGTGTTCTTTTATGCATGTCACACCATAGGACATTACATCACAGACCTGGCACCCCCATCTGAGTGACAACTTGACTGTAAAACAATTCAAAATACATTTATTAATATTAATTTCTAGGCATTTATGGTGACTTTTTTTAAATCTATTTATTTATTTATTTGTTTGTTTGCTTGTCTTAATAAGCGTTTCATGTTCACATATCTTCCACTTTCCATACATAACCTGTAGAACCAAGCCAACCCATAAACGAAATTACTTGAGCTCCATCAAAGTCCCGATGACGCACATGACACCGGAAGCACTGGAGGTTTAGCCGGAAACTTTAAGTCAGAGGAGATCAATGTGACACTTCGGAGTGGTTATTTCTGAACTGTTATAGGAGAATAATAATGTTTCTCACTACTGTAAACCGTGAGTACACCTATAATAATAATATCTACAATATGAAACTAAAAATAGCTATAAAACTTGATTGTCATAACTGTGGACAAATCGAGTAGACTACAGAGCAGATGCACAGTAGCGGCTAACAGCTAGCCAGTAGTTTCATGTGTAATATTTGCACATTCATAAAATATGTAAGATTAAATATTCTTAACTATATAGCACAAACATTTGTTTTAGATGTTACTTAATGATGATCTATTTATAATTACGTGCATACTTGCATTATATGATTAATCACACTGTTAACTGTCAGTGCTAATAACTTTTTGTTCTCTTTCATTCTTGCTCAATCTAGTTGCCAAGAGCAAATCAAAGTGAGTATTTCCACATCTTCCCTGACTTGTTTACATGCTTAAAGTTAAACTGTGCTGTGCTGATATGCAGTATATGCTGCTGCCTTGTTGTGCTCTTACATGATTAATTTATTAAATTTCAAACGGTGAGCATACAGAATAATATATTGCATTGGCAAATATTGCTATTTGTTCTGTTGTTGAACATTATGCAATTGTTAACTTACACTAATAACTTAACCGTTTATTCTGGTAGGTTTGGTTAAACACTTGATTTAAAAATAGTTCCGGTTGCTTGCTTAAATTTCTTGTTTTATGACTGACACATTAAAGTCAGTGCTCTTTACTTACCTGTGGCTTCTTGTGTTTTAGGACGTTGCTGGTTCAGATGGTGAGTGCAGCTGGCACAGGTTACTGCTTTAACACGAAGAGGGGCAGACTAAGGGACAAACTTGTTTTGCGAAAGCATGACCCCATAGGTGAGGTGAACTATCCATTTAGTTCATTATTCCGTTTGGCCTACTTTTACTGCATAGATTCTGCTTTCATCAAAAAGCCAAACTAAGAGGATTAAAATAGATATTGTGTTTTATAAGTATAAGTAAGTATAATGGCAAACCCTGAAATGATTTAATATGACTCCCAAATACGATGATTACTTTGAAGGAGACCCTATTGCAAAGTATAGAGGGAGAAATATATATACAGTAGTCAACATTTGAAGTGGATCAAAACCTTTCATCAAAGTTGTTCCTAAAACCAAAACAATACATGCTCTTGTCTTAGGACAACTTTGAACTTTTTGCAGGTCACCAAGCCTGCATTTATTTGATCCAAAATACAGAAAAAGCAGTAATATCATGAAATATTTTTACTATTTAAAACAACTGCTTTCTATTTGAGTACATTTTAAAATGTAATTTATTCCTGTGATCAAAGCTACATTTTCAGCATTATTACTCTAGTCTTAGTGTCCTATGATCCTTCAGAAATCATTCTAACATGCTTATTTGCTGTTTGGGAAACATTATTATTATTATTATTATTATCAATATTTAAAACAGTTGAGTAAAGGATTCTTTGATGAATAGAAAGATCCAAAGATCAGCATTTATCGGAAATAAAAAGCTGTTGTAACATTTTATATATATATATATATATATATATATATATATAATATATAATAGAGAGAGAGAGAGAGAATTATTATTATTTTTTTAAAGAAATTATAGAAATTAATACTTTAATTTAGCAAGGATGCTTTAAATGGATCAAAAGTGATGATAAAGACATAACATTACAAAAATTAAATGCTGTCCTTCTGAACTTTATATTCATCAATGCAACCTTAAAAAATTGTTGTCAGCTGCTTTCAACATAATAATAAGCAGCAAATCGGAATATTACAGTGATTTCTAAAGGCTCATGTGACTGGAGTAATGATGCTAAAAAAAATCAGTTTTGAAATTACAGGAATAAATTACATTTATATATTTAAAAAAAAAAATGTTCATAATTGTAATTACATTACATAATGTGTGTATAATGTAAAAAAATAAAAAATTTCATACGCTTATATGACTAAATAATTGTGAACTCATAATTTGACTTTGGAAAGCAGAAAGACAGTAATACAAGTGTTGAATAATGTTGTATGTCACATATGTAAAAAAAAAAAAAAAATATATATATATATATATATATATATATATATATAAATTAACACGCTACCCATGACCACCCTGCAAATTAAATTTTTTTAAATCTTTTTCTCGCAACAAGTGTGCTGTAGACGCAAGTTTGAAAACCAAATCCAAAACTATGAAAAAATTTACTTTCGATATTGTTGTGCTCCAACTTCAAAAACATAAATCAACACAAAGTATAAAATATTGTGCATCTAACCATTTTGTGGGGTCCTTAAAATATTTTTTTTTGTTAATGGTTTTAATGTTTTTATTATTTATGTTTTGTTTATATTTAATGTTTTCCTCTTCATTGTTCTTCACAGTAAACAAACATGTTCTTTTCATTGAGAAGAGGAAGATACGATCTCTTTAAAAATGGGACAAACTTTTATATAGACACTGAGAAAATGGACAACTGCCACAGTGTGATGATCAACATTCAACATATGCAAGTGTCACTAAACAACTATGAAGGAAGATTTACATCAAAATAAAGACCCTGCATCACTGCAGCTGTGGATGACTGGTCTAATGAGACCAGAAATGAGTTGTACATCCTGTTAGGATAATGTGGTGTTAAACCCGTTACAATAAGTGTATTATGTTGGATTTGTTTGGTTCTTTTGTTTTCTTTTTTGTACCAAGTCAAAATTTTGACCTACTGCAAACAATGAACCACCTACTCAGTGACAGATTGCTTTAGGCTGAAGTGGATTTGTTGGAATAATTAGCCTGCAAAATGTGTTTAGCAGAAAAAAATGTGTTTTTAATTGTTTACCAAAAAAATAACAGCATTTCAAACAATAAGAAATCACAATAAGAAATCAGCTCTGCTGTTTGTACTTTTTTTTTTAAAACACAAGTTGACATAATTTTCTTTTATTTTCAGAGATATTTAAACATTATATATCATGTCAGTTACAAATAATGCCAGGAAATTACATTATCTAGAACTCTCCAGTACATGGTATTGTTTATACAAACAATAATTCTGTGGATACTGTGCACAGATTAATGGTGTTGTTTTTAAGCCAAGGGTCACCTTCAGAACAGTTCAGTTGGCAGATCCTTCCGAAATGGAAAAGATGTTTGAGTGCCGACAGTTTGTACAGACACCGCTGCAACGAGGTTGGCTCTCCTGGCCATTTCTTCAAGTGACACTGTGGGATAGTGAGCCATATAGAAAGCCAGAGCACCAATGAAGCTGTCGCCTGCTCCCTGTTAAGAAAATTTTTTAGTTCAGTTTGTGGCATTTAGATTCATGCTCATAATGCGGAAGAAAAGACTACTGAATTTTGCATCACCACAGAGAAACAAATGTGACAGCAGGGGGTGCCGTCACACTTTTCAACAACAGTAAGATCAACGGTTGTAACTTGTACAAGAAATCTGGAAAACAAATAGCACCACAATGTACAAATTTTGAGTCAATCTTAAATATTAAACTACCAATTGCTCCTGAAAATATTTAATGATGATGACATGACTTTCATTCTCCGTTTGTGTGCTGAGTCAGTTGTGTTTGCCGTTGTGCAAGGCATGGTGAATAAGTCTGTAGATGCTGACTTGGGCACAGGTCACATGGGTCAGAGTGAAACAACACGCATCCTTTAAGCTTTTCTTGACCTCTGTCAGTGTGTAGGGTCGCATCCTGCCTCAAAGTCTTTGTCAGAGTCTTCTGTTGTGAGTTGAGCACTTGCAGAGACATGCAGTTTGACATTATTTTTGTGTGTGTGCATCTATCTATCGTTTTTGAAAGAAGTCTATGTTCACTAAGGCTGCATTTACTCAACTATTTATAGTTAAAACATTAATATTATAAAACATTATTTTAAATATCTGAATTTGATCTGAAGCCATCTCAATTTCTATAAATTATATATGTATATATTTTCATCTGGTCACATTTTTGTTTTATTTCTTTTTAAAGAGACATTCTTTTATCAGTAATACACATTAAGCTGCCTTTTTATTTTATCTCCATTATAAAACTGATAAGGACACTGGCATGTTTCACCATGCCTGCAGGGGGTAGACTGGGATCTAGGGGGAGGGATGATGTCGGGTGTTGAATTTATGATGGGAAAGCACAGAGGAATGCAGTGATGTGCTCAGATTTAACCACAGATCGCCCCGTCACTGGTTCTCACAAGTCTACCAGATTACTCATCTCAGTGGCCCGCCTCTTAACCATCGATCTTTATTACACACTACTGACTGTCCCTTCGGTCTTCTCCATATAGCCGCAAGGACAAGGGCCGCAGTTGTCTAAACTCCCCCACTGATTGATGACTGAATGAAATGACCTATGCAGACAAGAATCCATTTCAAAATGATCACAGTCCACATTTAACCATTTTGGCAATTAAAGAACATCTGCAGTTGGACATATTGTGTGGTCATGAGGTAAGTTCTCATGAAATTTAGGTAATGTCTCCACTTTGTTCAGATGAAGGCTAAACTTTCCACCCAACTCAATTATCTCACTCCAATAAGACTAAACAATGGTGATTCTATTACTAGATCTTCAAGTTGGTCACAGAAGCTGTACCTACTTTTAAATTTATAGGTGGGCAGTAAACCCAGGGCTCGAACAAAAACCGTCCCCTTTAGATTATTGTGTAAAACTTATGCAAATGAAATATTAAACTTCTCTACATATGATAATTTATGTAACTAAATAACTGTGATTGATTAATCTACTCAATATTGCAACAACAACAAAAAAAAATGGTTCAAGCGTGACACCATTCTTAAAAAGATGACAGAGCAACACCTGCAGTGTTTCGTTTCTGAATTAATGTTTTTGAATGAATCGAGTGAGCTAAGGATTAATAATCCATTCATAAAGACGGTCACTTGATCTCGATCTCTTTCACCCATTTCTGCTCTGATTTATTCAGATGTTCATTGGGCCTGTAGATATGCTTTGCGATGGTCTTGTAGCCCATTCCAACATTGTGTAGGTCTACAATCTTGTCCCTGACATCCTTGAACAGCTCTTTGGTCTTGGACATGGTGGAGAGTTTGGAATCTGATTGATTGGGGCAATCAGTCAATCAGATTCTTTCAAAGAGTGCTCCTAATCTTAGCTTGTTACCTGTATAAAAGACACCTGGGAGCCAGAAATCTTGCTGATTGATAGGGGATCAAATACTTATTTTACTCATTAAAATGCAAATCAATTTATAACTTTTTTGAAATGTGTTTTTCTGGATTTTTTTTTGTTATTATTCTGTCTCTCACTGTTAAAATAAACCTACCATTAAAATTATAGTCTGGTCATTTATTTGTAAGTGTAAAAGCAAAATAATGTGAACAAGGAAATTAATGGGATTGATTTTGAATGCATTCTGAAGTTAGTTGTCAGTGTGATATATTAAACTAACATCTAATTTGGTGCTAGTCCATGATTATTGCCATTGGAGTAAAACCTTTTAGTCATTTATTTGTAAGTGGGCGAATAACATACAAAATCAGCAGGAGATCAAATAATTATTTTCCCCACTATACAGCAAAATATTGTTTAATTATTGACAAAATCAGCCCCATTTCAGCCCAGATCCATTCAGTCTGTAGTCCTAAAACCAAGCCTAAAACCAAACCAAGATATTTGAGTTGATTCAACTTAAAAATTTAAGGCAGCCAGTTAACAAATTATTTTACGTTGACTCAGCAAATTTTGTGTTTTATTTCTTACAGTGAGGTGTGAAGTAGATGAAGAAAAATGCGTTTTTCTTCATCTACTTTGTAAGTGTAAAAGCAAAATAATGTGAACAAGGAAATTAATGGGATTGATTTTGAATGCATTCTGAAGTTAGTTGTCAATGTGATATATTAAACTAACATCTAATTTGGTGCTAGTTCATGATTATTGCCATTGGAGTAAAACCTTTTAGTCATTTATTTGTAAGTGGGCGAATAACGTACAAAATCAGCAGGAGATCAAATAATTATTTTCCCCACTATACAGCAAAATATTGTTTAATTATTGACAAAATCAGCCCCATTTCAGCCCAGATCCATTCAGTCTGTAGTCCTAAAACCAAGCCTAAAACCAAACCAAGATATTTGAGTTGATTCAACTTAAAAATTTAAGGCAGCCAGTTAACAAATTATTTTACGTTTACGTTGTTTTATTTCTTACAGTGAGGTGTGAAGTAGATGAAGAAAAATGCATTCTGCCAGAACAGAGCTATGTGGGTAGAATGGGTAAATGGGCGGGGCTAAAATATAAAAGGAATTAGTGACATCATCGAAAAAGGAAAGTTGGTTGAGTTAGGATAACAAAGACAAATTTTTCTTTTTGTGGAATATAGGTGAATTGTGCAAAATAAAACCAGTGTTCCTGGGCAAAATAATGTGAACAAGGAAATTAATGGGATTGATTTTGAATGCATTGTGAAGTTAGTTGTCAATGTGATATATTAAACTAACATCTAATTTGGTGCTAGTCCATGATTATTGCCATTGGAGTAAAACCTTGGGTAAACTGGATGGGACAACATTTTATCCCAACAACAAGTTATATCTTTAAGTCCATTGGTTAAATACAGTAAAAATCTCCAAATAATTTGGAGGGAGTGGATGACTCACAGATGATGTGATCAAGTTAGTAACTTCAACGCCAAAAATGTCCATCTGAGGTTACTGAGTAAATGACCAGTGAGTGGTTTGCAGAACGTTGCACAAAGTCTAACAAACACTGTTATTCTGTTGCTGATTACAAGCCATCAGAATTTCCAAATGCATGGTGTACCATAAAGAGTGTTTTTGAAGGCAAACCTAATGATGTTCCAAGAGACATACAGTACAACCTTCAATGCTTGTTGATGGTCAAATCTCTAATCTTTTAGAAACACACTTGGGGGTCTAAGTGGTCATCATATGTCACCACAGCACATGTTGCTAGGAGATAGTTTTCCTCAAAAAAATGGCTATTGTCCAATGCGACTCAGTGTGGGTTCTTCTTTGTGGGTTTCATTTACAGTCTCTTGGTGTGATGACATCAATGTCGGTTGGAGGCATGCAGTGCTTTCCGGTAAATACCCACCACCGTCTCCTGTAAAGATCCCTGTGGTGGGTCCTCTATGGCTCTTTTCATAGAGGTGAAGTTTGGCTGATTGTGATTGTCTGAAACAACTACAAGCCGTGTTGTCTGGCTTGAAGGCAAGGTTCTGGAATTGGGTTGACCTCCAAATGCAAGAGCACAGGCCACCCACATGTTGTACACGCATCTGAACTGAGTGTGCTGTAGGTTAGAGAACTGGGTCTCTTTGAGCACACACACATATAGGCTACATAATCACTTTCTCATGAAAGGGTTGGTCAGTGTTAAATGTATGAAGGTCTTCGTAAGATTTATGGAAATAAGGGAATGATCTTAGAATGGGTGGGTAGCCACACGAGGAACACTACTTACTTATTTGCCCTACCAGATTTGCAATAGTGTCTACCGTGTCTACGCTTTTCATGTAATGCCATACCACATGGCTTTTGATCACAGAAGGGGTGTCTAGCTAATGTGAAGCTGTAAAGACTGCCAAAAGGTCCTTTTAACCTGAGACTGCTTCGTGTCTAAGATTCCTCTATCATGAGTACACAACGGAACAGTTCCTTTGAGATGTGTGTAATGTGAAATTAGCGACCTCCACACCATTTTTCATTCATTTTCAAGCATTCAAACAATAACAAATAATCTGGAAGTCCCAGCCCATCTCTCTTTGCAACCTCAGGGAACAACTAAACATTGAGAATTTCTAGTGGCTTTTGATGGGCGGTCTCTCGCAGCCTTGGCATGACCAATGAGCTAGATGTAATGAACACGTAACTCCTTGGCTCCTCAAATGTACGCTGAAGAGCTGACAAGCCATAATGTCCACAACCCAACGAATAATTTAGTAAAAATTTTGTGGCATCCTCTCTTTTTTTTCCTCAGGAAACACACAGTAGTATATCACCAACACTATGCCAAGACACCAATTGTTGTCCATGATATCTACGCAGTGCTTCTGTTCTTATGTCTGCAAACTTATTGACTTTGGTTGCCAAAAGACACTGCAGCAAGTGACGGAATCTGAGATGTTTAAATGAATACCCCTGTTTCATTTCAAAGTGAGTGTGACAGACCCAAAAGTGAAGAGTACTTTCAGCAACAAGATAAAAGTGACATCCTGTTATGGAGGTGTTGGTCAATGGGCACTTGGCTTAAAATGTTACAAATACACTATATTCTGGAATATTCTAATTTCTGTCCTAAACCATTGGTTGCTAAGTAGTTATGTTTAAGTTGCGGTGTAAATTGAGCCACATTAACAAAAAGACATCAATAAATTAATGCAATACCAGAGCTGAGGCAATTCCATGCATATTCTCTGAACCACAAGGGTAGTTTAGTATAAAATATAGATTTAGATATAGATTTAGTGATGCTGCAGAAAACACTGGATTCAAGCCAAGGAGCACAGAACATTGCTGGGCTTTGTGACTCACACCACTACACTCAGAGAGAAGCATGGTAAACACTTTAACCTCCTATTGAATGTTCTTTAATAACTAAAGATATTCCTCACAAATAAACACAATTGCCACATACTGTTAAAAAGTTGATGACAACTTCTTTTAGAACTTCTGGCAGACCAAATAACTGGAAAAAAGTTTATTTTTAAAAAGTGATGCCATCATTCTTTGAGAATAAACTGATGGAAACATGCCTTGCTCCTGTCTAGCCGTTGAGATAAAATCTGGCACCTGGCCCCACTCCCTCCTCCTCCTGGATTTTAACAAGTGGGGGAAAAACAGAGTTACTGGAAGAGGGATCAGGGCATCCAAAAGAGTTAAACAACTCAGGATTTATGGGTCATCAAAGTGCGCGGGAACAGGCCGACCGCCACGTGGAGACCACAGCCAGGCGGACTCCCGCTGAGTGGATCACTGCTAAGCACTGAGTCACCCAGAGAGGGCAGGGGAGCCAGGGGCAGCCTACCCTGATGAGACTGGACGTCACACGCTGTGTTCTATATATGTGTTTAAGTTTATGAGCGAGACTTTATGACTGTTGTGATCAGACAAAATAAAAGCCATATTTAAATGTTTTCATCACTCAGAACAAAGTGAAAAACATACATATATATTCACCTAAAATAGTGGTTCAAATGATGAAAGAAAAAAAAAAACACTAACTAAACAGTACGGTTTTGAGAAACTTCTATAACATTTTCAAAGAAAGATTCAATTTAATATATATATATATATATATATATATATATATATATATATTTTTTTTTTTTTTTCATATAGTATATAGTATAACTATCAAGTAAAAAATAATAGCATATTTTCCTTACACCTTACTATCTGAAGTATTTTGAATGACACCCTAAGACATGCAGTATTACAACTTTGCCTTGTCAAATTACCTGAAATTTCTAGATGCTTATTGTCCGTATTAACTTAATTTGACCACATACTCATAAGGGTTTGCAGAGGTCTTCTGTTTGATATCATTCTCTACTGTAAGATTTATTTATTTGTTGCATGTTGGTACCACATTTTATTTATTTATTTTTTTCATGTTCTTTGCTTTTTTAAGTTAACATGCATTTTTAGTAGTAATAGTCAAGTATCAATAATAAAATATTAAACTATTTTACAACTTTAACTTTAATGCCCTAGCCTTGTTGAGGCAATGCCTGCATCACCATGTGCCACTGACAAAATATTTTATGTACTGTAAATAATCCATACAAATAAGTAACGGATGCTTTTGGTGCTACATTCTTGCAGATGTGCAATGGATTACTGCACATTGTTGGAAATGAAAGGGCTTGCAGAAGAAAACAAAAACAAAAAATTTATTACAACAGTGTATTTATAATTTGTCAAAACTGATGTTCTGATACTATACTGATTCTATAATTACTACTATATTTTGACTGTGTTTTACTCAGAAGTTAATGCAAGATTGCAAGAGTTAACTGAGGGGTTAAAGCAGACTAAATCATGGAGAGGTCCACCAGAGTTAAACCACTGGAGAAGTACATCACCAGAGAGAAGTCCTTTGATTTCATTGTTATCTTCCTGTAAGAATCCATGATTAAAAAAAGATAACAATGACTAAAAAATATGGATGTGGTCTCACAAGAACCTTGCTGTGAATCCACTGCTAATTCTGTTGAAAACTACAGGGTTTATGGAATAATGAAATGTGTGCACATTTATGTCTCAGAACTTCTCCAAATCACTTTTTTTTTGGAATTTTAAATATATAGAGTGATGGTGGTCTGCACTTCACACTAACAGTTAGGTGTGGGACGAAGGTACAAATTTGCTTGTTAACCATGCAAGATGTGGTTAAAAAAGGAGAACTGAAAAGCAGTCTATATGGATTACAAAACATTTTCTAATCCAAAGAATAATAAAAATAAAGAACAGAGAAGCAGCGCAACCTTTTTGGGGCATTTTTGGTCACTGACGGGACATATTTATTGCTCAACTTGCATTACAGTATGATGTGTCCACTTTTCTTTCTGCCTTGACACATTCTAATATGTGACTAATGACCTTGTTGTTCTTCACAAGACTCCATAAGTGTTTCAAACATTTAGAGAGCAATAAAATAACAGGAAATATGAGTTATGATGACGCCAGAATTAGCGTATCCAGGTGTGAAATGAGTAAGCCTCTTCAGAGATTACAATCAGAAGAGAAACCAGAAAAACCACATCCACAATTAACACGAGGTTGATGTCAGACTCGTAAAAATGTGAGGCAAATAAGTAGCCGTATTCAATTAACATATACGCCAGACTGAACTTGTGACAACAATCAGATGTTTTAGTAAGAAATGACGTGAAACACGATTACTTTGATCACACTTTTTTCCCACTTCTCATGTCAAAATTAAAGCCCACATCAGAATCATACCAGATGAATGAAAATGTCAATCCAAATGTTCCAAATGATGCATACATTTTGTTTACTACCTATTCAAAACATACTACTTCAACTATGAATCATGCTTGTGGATCATATGGTATGGGCACATTATGACTGATGACTAAATAACATTCACTCAGATGACTGTAGTGGCATGACAAATTTGTAGGGGTATAGAAACATCTGGTTTTCTCAGATACTGTGTCATAGTTTTAGCTTCAGGTGGACCACAAACAGACCGTACACAGATGGTCTGATGTACATATTATAAGATCTAACTAGTCTGATTGGTGCATGGGTATCATCAATAGTTGTTATCAATATCAATATATTTATGTTTTTGGCATTTAAGATACTCAAAGGCAGTTAAGTGTAGCAATATCCTTAAGCACAATTTTAGATTATTTGCTTTATGAGTTACATATTTTATATATTATTTTATCTTATATCTAAAATAATAATAAAAAAGATTCCATTCTATATCATCTATGCAACCATTTGCTTAGTTTGTAGAATTTCCAGTGAGATGCCACTGTTTTGCTCACCAGTCTATTACCAATCTACAGGTTTGTGTGTTTGTGAGCCTCTTCTTGGCCAGAATAAAGTGGACCTGATATCTATAGTTAAAAGTTTCTTCTTTGTGAGACTAACCTAATGAATGGGGCATGCTGTTATAACAAAGAGTAAAGTGTTAAAGAACCTACCCAGGAAGTACCCCTAGTGTGTGGTGAGTCACAGGCTTTGAGTGCCAGATATGTCTGCTGGAGATAACTAACTCAATATGCTGCATGATAAGTTTTTTCTTCATACTTCAAGTGCCTGAACAATTGTAAATCACAGTTTGCACCATAAAAAGGAGGATTAGGTGTACAATATACAGATTTTCTTAAACTGTTATCTCAACTTTAGAAACATACCCTAGGTTATAAACCTGCAACTACAATAAATGTAGTCTTACCGTGGTATCTGCAACGGTTACCGCAGTGGTGGGAATGTGTTTAGGGGCCATGTTTCTGGACTGACACACCACACATCCCTGTGGCCCTAAGGTGACAATGACTGAACCACAACCTCTGTTTAGCAGCTCCAGGCCCACTTGACTAGCATCCTCCACTGAGGTAACAGACAGACCCGTCAACAGCTCTGCCTGAAAGGAAAACCAGAAGATAATGAGAAAACAGTCACATTTATGCTAATACAGTTATGCTAAAATGCTACTATGCTAATATGTTTGGATTCTAAAACACATTTACAGTCGCCAGTAACATACTACATGTCCAATCATGCAAATGATTCTAGCTTAACAAACATGATTTCACACTGAGCTGCTTTCTGAAAAGTGTCAGGGCGAAATTTAGAAAGCAATGCAAGCATTAGCATAAATGAACAGTTATCACTTGCAGAACAACTACTGTCATAGTTGAGTGACAGTTTAAACTGAATGAAAGACGTGTAAAAGAGTAGTCTGTGGATTTGAGAAAAAAAAATGTAGAAAAACATGGACATGGACACCACTGCTGACACAAAGGTATAAAAAAGCAAGACTGGAGTTTGCCAAAACTTATGTGGCAAAACCACAATCCTTCTTGGAGAATGTAGTATGGACAGATGAAACAAAAGTAGAGCTTTTTGGTAAAGGACATCATGGCACTGTTTACAGAAAAAAAGAGGCCTTCAAAAAAAAGAACACAGTCTCTACAGTCAAACATGGTGGAGGTTCAAAGATGTTTTGGGTTGCTTTGCTGCTTCTGGCACTGGATGCCTTGACTGTGTGAACGGTATCATGTAATGTAATGATTACCAAAGAATTTTGGGGTGTAACATAGTGGCCAGTGTCAAAAAGCTGTGTCTCCACCAGAGATCATGGGTCTTCCAGCAGGACAATGACCCGGAACACACTTCAAAAAGCACTCAGAAATTATTACAAAGTGCTGGAGAATTCTGAAATGTTCAGCAATGAGTCCAGATCTGAATCCCATAGAACACCTGTGGAGAGATCTCAAAACAGCAGTTGGGAGAAAGCATCCTTCAAATCTGAATGACCTGGAGCTGTTTGCAAAAGAAGAGTGGTCCAAAATTCCAGTAGAAAAAACTCATTCATGGTTACAGGAAGCTTTTTATTTCAGTTATTTTTTCACAAATATTAAGTTAAGGGTGCCAATTTTATCCAGTGCATTCTTGGGTTCTGTGTAGAATTGTATCAGATTTTACTTTTCTTTTCTGTTTTTTTTTTTTTTTTGTTCCAATGAAAAAAAAAAAAAAAAGAATTGCAAGGCTGCCGACATTTTTGGCCATGACTGTAGTAGATAAGAGTACAGTAGATAACTAAATAACAAGATGATTTAAGTTAATAGGACATGGTAGTAATCGGACACATTTTATTTTGTAACGGGACATTCTACAAGAAAAAAAAGTGAGGCCAGACTCTATTTTATCCAACAGAATGGTTTGTATGATGAAACATGATAGAAACATGCATAAAGTAGGTGGAAAGAAGAATTACAGGGAATGCAAAAATTCCTCTTTTCAGAGGTGACGCAAGTTAGTAAGTTTTATAAACTGAATCAAGTTGTGCACAATAAGACCAGGAATGAACTGGTCACCATTTTGATTACTGAGGTTTGTTGCCGCCAAAGTTACCGCCAATCATTTTTCATTTTTTACCACTTTATGTGATTATACAGAACTGGCTGAAGAATACATGGGGAAAAAAAATACAGAAACCATATATGATGTCATTTATGAATAACGGAGGGTATGAAGAACTGTATGATGCAGGTGTGAAGGATAGCCCCCGCTCAAGCCCACCAAATGAGAGGAGAGTACTGAAAGATCAGGGCAATATGTACCCTTTGTATTTGTGTACTTTAAGCTTTGCCATCAATCTTTCCTAGCTGGCTGCCAAAACAGAAAAGTGCACACATTACTCATCAATGTGTGGTTATCTGCTTCTGTAAACTGCTGATGATTCATCATTCACTCTTGCAACTGAAGTCGTCGGGTGAGAGCCAAGCGGGTACGCAAATGTGTGCGCTGGGACGAATCTAAGGGCTTGATTTGTACTGAGGGCTCTCACTTTTAAGTCCCACCTGTACATTTTTCCCCCTCCAACCTCCCAGCCACATCAAAGCTGCCCTGACGGAGCACTCTGGTTCAAACTCTCAGCTTTCGCCCAAGGCCACACTGACACACCATCTGTGCATCTGCCTGCCTGGTCGTGGCTGCTTTAACTTTACTGTTTCCCATCAATCCAATCCCTTGTCTGTCATCTCGCCCTGCCACGATGTGAAAGAGGGCGGCCCCAAACGTAACAGTTACTGTAAAACACAACAGCCAACACTGCAATTTGTTGCACTTGGCAGGTAGGTGACTTTTCAGGCTGTTGTATTTTGTTTCTAGTATGCAGGTCATGATCAGGCAAGATAACTGAGCTCTTGTTTTACTCTAGTAGCCAGCCTTCTTCAATGAACCTAAAGACCTACTGAGAAAATAGGCTGTAGAGGTGAATGCAGTCAAAATACAACTTGGATTTAAAGTTACTGTCAAACTGTTTTTTGGAAATAGTATCCATCCTTTTAATGTACATTTATTACTTTATCACTTATTTTATGGCAAACTAAAAATCATTGTGAACAACTTATCATAACAACACACTGGCTACCTCCCATAGCATAGTAGCATTGTGGAGAAAACTGTAAAAATCTATTTTTTATGTGATTTTTTTATTCAAAATTTTTATGTAATGTGACTGATAATGTTTTTCACCTCAGACTCATTGCAGCAGAAAACATCAGATGCTTTGTAGAAGTCAGAACACATGTCTGCAATAGCTGGAGCTGGATTAAAAATGGTCTTCACTGTAAGAAACAGAAAATATTATTCAGGTATTATATATAGATATCATCTATAGATATCATTTAACCCACATATTGGGTTATATGCAGACTTTTCATAGAAAAAAGGAGATGGAAATACCACAAGTAAAAATGTAAACACAAAGGTAAATCATTTCTATTATGTCAAACTATTGTTATGAGCTATTATAAGCAGTGTGCACGCAGACAAAGCTTAGTCACAGATACTGACATATCGCAGTTCACGTCAAACAGTCAGTATGAAACTTGCACTTTGAGCTACTTGCATTCATTTGATTTGATACAAGCAAACTTTGCTCCTTTCTCAACTTCACCATAGTTTCATAACAACGTCAATCTCTGGCTATCAGTTCCTTTTCTCTTTCTTTATCTCAGTCCTAAACTCAAAATGTTTTGTAAAACTCAACCACAGGAAATAACTGAAACGGAAGCACCATCTCCTAACTTCCTGTCTGTGAGGGGATTTCTAGTGAGCTTAGTAAATGACACAATTTAAGAGGTAGGAATATCTTGTATGTCATAGGGAACATTTCTGCTGAATAATTTCTCCCAGGTTTGAAGATGGTCCTTACTATATAGGAAAAGCCATTCATACTGATCATAAGAAATGTTATGTCTCTTGCTGCTCATGAATTGATGATTTAAAAGGCCCATAATCAAAAATTCACTACTATTTCTATGTTTATGCCTTAATATAAACATAACATATATTATCTTTATAGTTCAGAAGTTCTCAATAACACATTTCTTATTTATGTTTTCCCCTCAATAACTATAGAATATTAAAAAAAAAAAAACACATACACACACCGAATCAAAATCTTATCACATAACAAATAATTTATCAACACTCCCATTTTTCTGTCAATAAAAAGGTTTAAAAACAAGCAATGATGACATAATAACAGTAAAAATACAAGAGGAAATATATTTGCCAATATGAGAGGCCTTCAAATGTTTTGTTAGACAACAGATCTTTTGTTAGTCTTCGGGTCAAAAAGGTTCATAATCACTGCTTTAGAAGATCTGAAAAGTATTTGGACACTAAAGCCACACTTACTTTTTTTAAATTACTTTTTGTAATTACTTTTAACCGATTGGTCAGTTTGTAGGCCTGTTTATTTTGTCAGTTACAGGTGCTAGTTTAGGCCATCGCATTAACAATGGGCGTGTTCCACAGTGTATCTATTGTTTTATCATTGTTATTTTAGTATAATTATTAAAGCAGAAAATGTGTTTTTAATCATTTAAAGCCGCACAAAGTTTTGTGTGTGTGTGTGAAATGCTTTTAAATGTGGCTAAAGTTTCTTTTGAGGCTACTGTGTATCTTTTATTGGCACTACAGTGGGGATTACACACAAGGATACATCTGACACTGCACATCATCCTCTTAACACCACCTGAAACTTGGTGCAAACTTTTTAAATTCTTTGGCATTACAGATTAAAGAACTGTGCTTTGAACATTAAGTTCACATATAAAAGTTTTTCTTTATTCATATTCATATTCACATTTATATATTAAAGAATGTCCCAGATGGTATTTCCTAATCAAAATTGGAAAATGAATGGCGACTGTCCAGCTCCAAACAGACAAAAAAGCAGCATGAAAACAATAATTGCAATTCATATAACTTGCATGCTATATTCCGAGATATTCCAAGAAATGTTTTCAGAAACTTAAATTGTTATTCACTGTAAATTATTTTGTGTGTGTGTGTGTGTGTGTCCTTGTTGTAGCTTTGCTGAAAGAATTTTCTGGGTGAATTGTCTCTTTAATGAAAGTAAGAGTGTTTTAGGAATAGTCAGTGAGCCGCTAAAGAAAAATCGATATGCACTTGTAAAGTAGACAACGTAATATTGAAGAACAGGGCAATAATAAAGAAACAACAAGCAGCAAAACTAATGAGTACATGAAATGAATGACTGAGTGAATGAATGAGTGAGAGTTTACTGTTCAGAGATGCTTTGTAAAGCTTTAAATAAAAAAACAACAGAAGCACAAGTTAAATGTGAGCAAAATTCATGGTAGAGTGATCAAACGCTCCTTCAGTAGCCAACCTAAAGTATGAAATTACGTGTTAGCTACATAGAAGACATGAAGTTAACTGGAATTTACTACACTTGAGGAGAGAATCGAGGCTAAATGGTCCTTATATTCATCTATTTGAAAATGCGGTTAAGAAAACAGTACTCGGATTCTTCTCCAGTGAGCCTGTGGGGGTGGCATGTGCGTAATCCAAGCCTTGAGCTCTGGCTAAGTGCTATCTGCGCACGTCATTGTCTGATGAATTCATCCCAAGTGATAGGCGCATAATCTGGGCTAATGGGCTGTCTCTTAACACTTAATATGGCCCGCTAACGGGCTAAACAGCATGTATCTGGGAAGTTCTGAGGTGGTGAATGTGAATATCGGGGTGCGTTGGTGTGGGGAGGGGGGCTATCCATCTGTGTCATCCATCTGTGGAACAGGCTTGTTGCATCATTGTGCATCTCCATGACAAGGATACAGGGTGTCTCTGATCAGCAGGGACCTGAACATACAAGGTGCTAATGATATCTGAGACACAGGCAGTTGCGTTATTTTCAATGGGAGGAAAGAGTCGTGCTTTGCTCTCACCATCATTTGATATAAGAAGCTAAAAATAGTTTTTAGAAAGTGGGAGTGAGAGTTTTTGGAAGACGAGGAAAACGTACTAAACTATTGTTGTTAAATGATTATGCTATTGCACTCCCATAACACGCTGGCGAATATCCAGAGACGGCCACAATAGTGTGGAACAGCTATTTTTTTTTATAAAAAAAAAAAAAACAGTAAGATATGGACTGTAATAAAGGAAAACTGAATGCCGATACTTCATCTGTGTACATACAGTGTACTCATGAAAAGCAATATATACTAAATACCCAATCTCTAAAATTAAAATGGCATTATAACACAGCTCTATATATAAAGTTGTATATATATTATGCCGACTTTTATTCACATACATAGAGCACATAATGGCCTGATCTTTTATTTTGTCACAAAATGAAACTATATTATTCTCCAAGTTAGACATATAAGTATCTTCAACTTTATCCACACAGGTGCATATACACTCACATTAAGCCATATATACTAAATACTGTAGCATTTCTCAACTGCTTGATTGCTTGTCTTGTTGCAAAATGTAAACTATATTTTCATCCTCTAATAGCTCTAATCTGCTACATGTGAATATAAGACACGGAGATATTATAAACATTAACATCAGGATTTTATGTAAAGGTGCTCTGAAATAAAGTGTATTGTGAAAGTGCTATATCAATACATTTCAGTTAACTTGAAGAAAGACCTGTTGGAGAAACAGGAAGTGGGGTGAGACTGAACAATATTGAGATAAGAAGCTAAGATTCATGACTGACCGTGGTTCTCTCTGGCCATTCTCAAGGCCTGAAGTGATGTATCTGGGTTGATTTCAAGCTGGCAAACAAGAACCTTTGCATTTACTATGGCGGTTAGTGCCCGCTGCAGTTCCTCTTGCCCCAAGAGCATATTAGCACCGGCGACAATCACTATGGCATTCTCCCCTGTCAATACAACATATTAACAATGACCACAAGATGCATATAAACATTTAAGGAGACATTACTGGTAATTACAATGAGATTTAATTCTGAATTTAGATTTAGAAATTTAGAAATGCGTTCATGAAAAAAATAAAATTTGTAATTTATGACATTTAAATTACATTTGTAATCAAAATTCAATAGACAAAGTATCACTTGGGCTTTTTTTGGCTGTAATAAGTTAGGAGAACATATGCATAATTTATGTGATAAACTAAAATGATTTTTTTTTTAGTAATAACAAAAATGACTCAGAAGAGCATGTTTTCAGGTGCTATTTTATATTTTGCTGGCAAATGCAATGACATTTATACATTTTTATGTGGCTTAAGTGGCAATTTAGGGGACAATTTACACACCCAGACATGTACAAAATTTTCTTGCAATTGCGTCACAAACAGACAGAGCTGACATAAGTGTTTCGGAAAACCACAGTGCAGAGTCAGGAGATATTATCAAAGTTTTTTCCTCATTAAAGCTTCCTTGTTAGCTTGCGAAGTTGCGACATAATTGTTCTAATTCATATTGCTGTTATATTCACACAGGAAGCTGGGGCAGTAGGATTTCAGTAGGTTGCTATGGTGATCATGACGCCAATCAGAGCTCTTCTTGGAGTGCTCACTGTGGTGCTAGTGGACTTCCACAAGGCTCAGCACTTAAGCTGGTAGCTAAACCATGACATTTACAATGCAGCAGGCCTTACATTCAGAGGCAGGCTGGTTATGTCACCTTTCTTTAAATCCAAGTAGTGCTACATTAAACTGGGTCTAAAATTACACTGCGTAGGCGAGCTGGACACAGGTAGAGAGCTTCTCACTTATCCATGTCTCATTTAGAAGAGTACTTAATGGTGTTTATGTTATTTTAGGGGCTTTTAAAACTCAGGAGATGCAGCAGGGCTCGGTACCCAGACCAATTTCATTTTACCTGTGTCATTTACAATGATAGAGGCAGCTCCAGTTGCAGCATTTTCAGTCTGTTCTACATAGGCTAAAGAGAGAGAGAGAGAGAGAGAGAGAGAGAGAGAGAAAGAGAAGTTGATAACTTAAATTGCTTACAGCATACAAAAATATAAAACCATCTAGATATTTTAAAATATCCATTAACTGATATGTAATGGTTAAAATAAATAATACAGTTAATAAATTTAGCACAAAAAGTAATATGTTAAACTACAAGTAACTAACAAAACATAGATAGCTACAATATAGCTTTAATGATGTCATTATCAGATTGCAAAATGCACTGCAAGGTTTTCCAGGAACAGAACTGAATTGCAAAACTGCAAGTTCTTTCTCAGTACTTTTTGTCTTGATTTTAAGTAAAAATGTCTAAATTATCTCTTCTTTTCTTTTCTTTTCTTTTCTTTTCTTTCATTTTCTTTATTTGTTTTTATAGTCACGGTTTCTTTTTGCAACTACACCAGCTGTTAGTTTAATCAGTGAGTTCATACTGAAATATTACTTTAATTCGATTTCAAATCAGCTACAAATTTTGAATCAGGTTAGTAAAAAATGCTCACTTTTTTTCTGTTCCAATGATAAAAAAAACTAAATAGATTTGAGTTGCATACAGTGAAAACATCTGATTTTATAATATATGTTACTACTTGTCTGAACAAAGCTTTAGATATGAAACAACATAAAAGCACTGTTTGGCCATTACCAGTTGATATGCCATTATTTTTGAAGTTTTGAATGTAGTCGTTCCCAAAAACGTCTCTGCCGACCTAAAGAGAAAAAGCAACCAAAGATGAAAAGCTGAACTTAAGATGATATTTTCTAGCAACTCGCTGACCGGCCAAAGTTCTGCATTGCTATATCAGGCCAAGCCTTCCAGATATAGCATCCCCAAACAAACGCCTCCACTCTACAAATACAACTTTATTCTCCACCTCTCTCCCTCTTTCTCTTCCTCTCTATGAGACGTTCAGTGCTGAGGTAAAGGGCAAAAGGGTTCCTTTTTTCCCAACTGGGTCTGCTTTTATCCCACACTGGTAAAGACATGCCAAGGATGGGGTCCTAAGCCCCAGCAGTGCAGACCCTTCACTACCTGGCCTTCTGTCTTTGAAGTGTGATCTCTCTTTGAATGTTTCTGAAAGCACAGGAGTCTATTTTTACACACTGTATACGCTTTGGTATTGATTGGGGTCTTTGCACTGACAAAATGAAGAGCTTTATTACTTGGTTAGCTTCTCTGTTGCGGTTAAATGCTGAAATACATGAATTGCTGGGTATCAACCTAAACTTTTTAAATCTATGTATACTTCAGGCTATATTCTGTTATTTAGGATGTTCAGGAAAGTAGACCACATTAGGTACCTTGCAAACCATGGCAGTCTTAGCCCCCATTCGTGCAGCTTGGATGCACTGATTGGCCCCTTTGCCACCAAAACCAATAAAGAACCTGTGTCCATGTATCGTCTCTCCAGCTTTGGGAAGCCGAGGTGCCTGACTAACAGAAACACATATGGAACTAGGCTGTAAAAAGAAATTCACATTCAGTTGTCATCTTTTATTCACACTTCTAAATCATTTCTGTGTAACACAAAAGAACATAATTGAAAGAAATGTCAAGTCATCTTTATTTATATAGCGCTTTTTACAATAGAGATTGTGTCAATAATGCAAAAAGAAACAGTAAACAATTTTCAGTTAAAGGGAGTTAATCACTGAATTCAGTGATGTTATCATCCAGCTCAGTTCAATTAGTATACAATATCGCTGGAAATTAAGTGTCGCCAACTGAGCACTCAAATGTCTCATTATTATTTTTCTTTTTGTCCATATATTGAAAGATGACATTCAATATATGATGAAACATTGCTCACCTTTTGGGTTACACAGATAAAAAAGAAAGTGGGAATGAGGATGAGTAATTGACAACAACATTTTCATTTTTGGGTGAATTGTACTAAAAAGTACATACAAGTAAAAAGGAACTGATGAAATTCAGAGAATTTATAAACAAAAGTTTGTATTTAAAGCAACCTATTTAGTCTCCTTAATTTTACATTTTCTAATTTAAAAATTGAATTAATGCATTGTGGGTGTTCAGTCTTTGTACCGCTATGCAATTTGTTTTCAAAGGAATGACAGATGGGCAATTCAGCCAGCTCTCAAAGTCCATATTGTTTAAATGAATGGGCCTTTTACTGGAAACATGCTATGTTTGTGAGCTGCAAGTGAAAATAATATGACATGACATCCTGAGCCCTTCTAAATCTAAGGCAGGTGCTCTGAACTCCCTAAAAAGCTAATTGCTGTGCTGCCTTAGTGCATGACATTTCAGAGCGGGGTCCATCAGCCTTTCACCCGAGCAGAACTAGCAGCTATTACTCATTCTATTGAACAACAGAAAAAAACCCTCAATCCCAGACATCTAGTTACGGTCTGGCCCCAATCCAAGTCTCCAGAAGCCCATGTTTATGTGATGCCAGAATAGGCAGATAAAGTTGTTTTTCACATGTGTGTTGTTTGCGTGGTGTGGTTAAGAGCGGGAATATTACAGGAAGTCAATAAGGATGAACAAAGTTACTGCCGAGATTTCAGGAAAATGAGTGGTAAGTGAAGAGATTTCAGCTTGTTATGATGTTTTTAATGAACTGTAGTAAATTATGTTGATAAAGATAAAACCTGAAACAACTAGTCTGCATTAGGAGTGTGCATGCTCTAATTCACAAATTGTACCCAACATTTACTTTAATGTGTCTGACTGAGTCATCGTCTGTGTCGCAGGTTAGAGACAGACTGGCCTCACCTTAACTTCTCGCTTCCAGTCCCTCTATTGTTTAATTAGCAACAGTCATTCTCCCACAAACCAAATTCTGATACAAATGCTATAACTTTCTTGTGCCAAAAAGGAGAAACAACAACAGGTGTTCTGTGACACAGGCTGTGGTGCAAGCAGTTGTTTACTACTTTATAAAAGTAGGACAGAAACAGCCTCAGCAACACTGGAATAACACAGCAATGTACACTGTGGTCCACGGGGTGATATAGGAGCAAAAAAACTCATGTTTTTTTGTTTTTTGTTGACAAAGTACCATGTTTTTGCACATGGTAATTTGACAGTATTTTTAATTTCATAAGAATATTATTTAAATACCATGTTATATATATGATAATTAAGTACACTATAAAAAATGTTGTAAATAAAACAAAGATTATTAGATTTTGTTTTACAAGAAAATACTATTTCTATTACTACTTCAGAATTTCTTCTTTAATTCAAGTAATTGTGTGTTACTTGCCATTTCTTTGTAATTAGTTGGAAAATTTACTGAAATGTTCTGAGTGAAATTTTAAATATCCTACACCATTTTTGTGTACCATAATAAACATACTTTAAGGATAAACAGAAGGATAAACTAATATTAAACTTTGAAGAAATACTGAACTATGAATACAACACTATCCAAACAGTGCCACAGTACTAACTTTTTTATGTTTATGGTACAATAGTATTCTTTATTCTTTATGGTTTATCAAAATAGTAATTATTTATTGCTAAATGATGCTATCACAAGTAATAATATATATATTACAGAAATGTGTCAGTTTGAACCAAATAAAAGGTGCCTGAGGTTTATTGTTATTGTTTATTGTTGCAGGAACATCTGAGACATAGACCAAGAGGATGCACAGTTTATGCTACTACATACATATTCTTGATTAACATAGCAAGTGAAAATTGTGAAAGCTCCAGTGAAGGTACACTAATCGGTTCAAATTGTAATCAGCAGGTGGCACTGTCTGGCTTCACCACAAACACACAGATGTTCCACAGGAGACTAGTTTTCAAAGTGTCTGATTCCGTTTGACTGTCACAAATGCAAGCCACAAAGAAAACTGGATTTTACACTTCAAAGCCATGCATAGCACTTTGATGGGTAAAATGTGTCAGCCACCCTCCAAAAACAGCCTGCTGAAAAACAATCACATACTTCCCATCAAAACTATTGCCTAATTGATGCAATCTCTTCTGTTCAAAGGCCAACACTGATGACTGGATTTTTAAATGGTAAAATATATGAGCAATTGGAACTTTTTTTTCATAATGGGTAATTTGTTTTGAGCACTTGAGGACAAAGAAAGAAATGAGTATCATTTAGTTTAGTTATGTGTGGAAATAAAAATGCTGACTCTGTTTAGCTTAGCATGGTTAAACATGTCTATAAACAAAACTTTTATTTATCTTTATGTCTCTTTACCTGTGCTATTTTAAAATATAAAACTAATACTTTTCCAGGGTGATATACTATGCAAAGTAAAAGTTTACTACCATTTTGCACAGTTCCAGGTTTAGGCCACGTTCCAGTCAAAAGGTTCACCTCAGCTGTAAATATTGCAGTAAAGATGACTGGGACACACTCGATGCTGAAAAAAACTTGCCGGCGGCAAATGTGACCAGTGAGCAGTGAATCAGTTCCCTGGGGAAATATTAATAATAGACAGAGCTGGCAGAACAGAAGGCAGTTCCCCAAATTTGCCTTTGTTGGGCCTTATTTGGTTCCTGCTGGAAGGACTAATTCCTTTCAGAGTTATTTTAAAATCTTAAAGTCTGCCTTCTGCATGTGGAATATGTTCCACTTCCAGTATGAGAGTTTGTCACATGCGCATGAAATCATCATAGGATATCTGAGTATTGAGCTTTAAGTTTATAATAGAGTTTATAACAAGTTTATAATAGTTTATAATAAGTTTATAATATTACACAATGCCCTTAATGTAAATTACATTTTCCAAAATGCTTTAAAACCCTGATATGCACTAAATTTAACATTAAATTACATTAAATTAATTTAACATTAAATTAAATTACTCTGAGGTTGTGTATCTGTCTTTCAGTGTCAGAAATTTACTTTTTATTAAGACATGATGTATTACATGACAGAGTCAGAGACTTAAAAACTTAAAATGCTATCTTACGAAGCCAATGTATGTAATCTATTATGCAAAATAACTGAATCAATTAATTACAAAAAATTCTCAAAATGTTATATTTGAAAAAAAAGAAAGAAAAGCTATTAAATATGTCAAATCAAATGTACACCAACAGATGTATTTGTAAATAATTCAGAAGATATCATAATGTGAAAAATGTGGTTCATAACTGGCTGGTACATGCAGTATGATTACACGGCTCTGTATTGTTTGTTGTCACAATTTTGCTGCAATCACTATTTGTTCTTCAGGACAGAGTAATGCATTACAAAAGCATTTCTGCCCCCACATTTTAAAAATGTGGGACATATTTGCCTTGAGCCCAGTTTAGCTTATGACACTGAAATCCTCTGATGACTTACCTTACTAAGTCAGTCATACAAGAGCCCACCACTACAACACTCACGTCTTCAGACATGGCCTAATACCCAAAAAGAAAAGAAAAAAATATATATTTGTATTGAATATAAATTAATAAATAGAATAGATTCAATAAATACAAAACTACAACATTAGATAACTGAAACTCATTCATTTCCATGATTTATAGGAATGTTTAATCAAATGTTGAACATTTTTTTATTTTTTGAAGAGCAGCATTTATATGGTTAAATATTGGTAGTTATGCTCTACATTGAGCATGCCTGCACTAATGTGGATGATTATTTCAGAACTAGATCATGTGATTGACAACAACCATGGAAATCCTTCATTAATTCAATCCCTTGCGTGTAGGCAACGTATGTGAATAGTAGAGTGTTAATCTGCTCAAATCTCCCAGCAGGCCTCAGGGGACCGTAAAAGCCTGCCGCTGGCTAAGGAACAGCCTACATTTTCTCAAAATAACTGAAGTCCAGGCTGCATTTTCTGCATACTTAGATTCAGATCAGTCTTAATGGTTTGAATAGCTTGAAGTGTTTTGCTGTGTGGGCATGACCCTTTGATAGATATGACCCTCTCTGCATGAAAAAAACGAACAGAGTTACATGACAGTTACATCTGTGAGAAACTATTTAATAATTTATTATAAGTATAGATTTATTATTACAGCCTGAAGTCTCAAAATAGTTTTCTAAGGAAGGCATATATTGTCATGTAAATAAGATGCAATATGCCATATTCAGTCAGAATAATTATCAAAGTGGGACAAATTAAAACACTACTTAAAATGTGCAGTGCTGGGAACAATAATTTCCAGTTAGGCTAGTAAAATCATGTTAAAGGAGTCACATGTATTTTATTTACAATCAGAGAGAGTACGTTAAAATGTTTCTAGAATTTACAAAACTGTTTATCTAGCCTGGCTGAGACAGTGGCTGAGATCAAAGTCTACTAAGTCTTTGCACCGTCTAATGTGGGACAGATCTGATTAATCATCGTATTCAAAAGACTCATGCAATATCAGCTGTTTAATGAATTATTTAATTAATATTTTAGGCATTTAGGATTATTTGTACATTATAATAGTTTACACTTTACCTATTTGTCCACTGAGTAAAGCGATATCTAAGCAGTCAAAGCAACACTGTTCCCACGTCTATTTGCATGTGACAAGACGAGCATTTGAGTTGTCCCTATTTTCCCCTGTCTTTAAAAACATGATTTAAGCTTTCAAAACCTGCCGACACACATATATCATGTAGAAAATTCGATTTGATCTTATATGGTAAACTACTGGCCACACGAATGTATTATTCACGTTGTAATTTTATAACACAGTAGTGAAATTGTCAGGCATATTTCTAAACACCAATAAACAAGTGTCAGTAACAACAGCGGAAGTGGGGAATGAGTTCATGCTCAAGATTTGAGCTATATTTCCTATAAAAGGTACCGAAAGGCTTTTTTTTACTTACGAAAAATGATTTTATCGAAACCACTGCTTTGATAATTAAAGAAAAATTGTTAGGCTAAGACTCTTTTCATAATGCGGTTTAGCATGTTAGCCGGTCTGTTAGCATAGATCTGCAGCTCCAAAACAAACTAAATAACAAACTAAATATTTGTTTTTGTTGTTTTGTTTGTTAGTGCACTTGGTTGGCAGTTGGTATCAATGTTAATAATGTAGCTGAGCTGGATTTTTATTTACTTTATACTTTGTAGTATTTATTTTATACTGTGCGAATCCACACTTAATCGTTAATGAGTTTAATCAAGGACATAGCCTTTTCTGTTATTATTTCTCTATTCTGTTTCTCCTAACATAAGTAAACTTTAAATGTTTTACAGAATAAGTTATTTTAAATGATAATATAAAAAAAATGGTAGAGAAAGAGTTATAATAAAGTTACTGTTCATAATGAAGAGAACAGTTTTTAGAGACACTTATTGCAACTTGCCGAATATTAAAGTTACTCTGTTAGGACATCAGTGTTAATTGGATTTAACTTAATACAGTATATCCACTACCAGTGACAGTGGGACTAATTGATACTTGCAAACTGCTCATAATCATTTGTTCTCTCTCATCACTTGTCTGTATATACCGCTTTGATTTCTTGTTAACAAATCCAGTGACATACAATTTCAAGCGTGACTTAAGTGTCTGTATACTTTTTGGGCCATCTGCATGTCCTTTTTCAATCAAATTGATTTCATACATTCAGCAATCTTTGCAGTTATTTTCATGACAATAGGTGAAAAAGTGAGACTATGGATGGTGGACCTTGGTTTTTTTTTAGAGTGAGAAAGCACCTGCCAGTCTTGGTTCTGGGAGTATTAAGTAGCCTATGCATTTGTCAATGTCTTCATTTAAAAAGATAAAAGCCATAACCCAAACCAACTAGTGCTGGTGAATCACAGCATCACAAACATGAGTTAAAGCTGCAAGCAGTGTTGAAAAGTTTTTTTTTTTATTCGATTATGCTGCTTTTCATTTGTAAACATGGACACATTGTAAACATTTTGTATCCATTTTATAATAATAAACGGAGCACTTACAATAGGGTCCATGCACCTCAGTGCTCGGGCCCTAATTAACAAAGCAATTCCAACTGGGTGCTCAGGCCCTAATAAACAGAGCAATTCCAATAAGGTCCTCACATCTCGATGCTCAGGCTCTAATAAATAATGATGGATAAATATAAAACTACTAATTTAAAGATGCTGCTTATGTGTAAATGTCATGTTTATTACAAAATATGTATAGAAGTAGTAGTTTGAGAACATGCAGAGATTGACTCAATGCCAGTTCACAGTGTTTAATGGGAATATGGAGATCTTTTTTCAGAATTAGTTTGTTTCAGTTAATGGAGTATTAGTTTTTGCAGAATCATGGAGTGTGTAGTTTTTCAACAATAATATTTAACAACACGAGAAATATTTAATAGTAATAACAAAATAATTAAAAAAATAAGTTATTTAAGGTGATGGCTTCAACAAAAGCTCACAGTAAGTTTGTCTTTACAGTTTTATAAGTTATCTTTAAAGGGGTGGTTTACTGTTTTTTTTTTTTTAGGCTTGATGTTAATGCTTTGTTAAAAACTGTAGTTTGTTGTAGTCCCTACCAGCCATATTTGTAGGCATTAAACTGCCATAATTGTAAAAGACAATATCTCATTTTGCACTTTTAGCGCTGTAATTTTGCAGATGTTGTTTATGCTCAAACAGCAATATTACACACTAACCAAAAGTGGAATCACAATCCCAATGAATAGCATTTACTTTCAGAACCCATCTGTTGGACTCTACATGGGTCTGTGGGCATGCCATCCTGGAAGAAAATTTTGTACATTATCTGGTGCGCTTTGAGAGTTTAAAATTAAGTTTCTCTGTTTACATTAAATTCACACGTTTTTAAGAAGCCAAACAATATAAATATAATAATAAAAATAATATTTTTATTTTATTGTCTTTATTAAATAATTAATGTCATTTAAAAAAAAGTTATTGTTGTTATTAGTATTATCCATGTAACAGTAATATATGAAGAGTTCAGATGCAAACGCCTCTAAATCCATCTGACAACTTTCTTTATAAAATGAATTTTTGTCAGGCTCCGATGTTATAGGTTTAAGTTATAGGTAAGTACTGGTACTTCTAATTGGGCTGAGGGTGGGATTTTAGCAAGTTTGCAGTAGAAGTATTTGATGGACGTATAATATGTGTCAAGAGCATTCACTCAGTATCATTACCTCATTTTTGACAGAGATGACTTTTAGCTGGTTTTGCATCTGAACTCTTCATATAGTAATATATTTTCAATTTAAGTTCAGTTGACAGATACTTTTTCAAAACAATTGTGCAAAACACATTAGAGATCTATGTTATTATGAGAAGTGTAAAATTATTTTAGTTTTATTATGAAATGGTGGCAGGGAAGATTAGACTGTGGTGGTACCAGTGGTACTACTGATGAGGAAAACACTTATGTATATTCATAGTGTCTTGTCACATTGACAGAGCCAGAGTTTGGAAGATGAACAGTCTCTCTCCAGAGGTGGCATTGAGCCGTATTTCTCCTGAGCTGCGGCCATTACTCTGCTCTGTTGTGCGCAATGGACAGGTTGGCTTAGACTCATCCAGCTGTCTTCGGATCACTGACCTCAAGAGTGGGTGAGTGTTCTGTAAACTAAACAAAAACTGAACTTCTGGAGAACAATGCACTTGTAAGTTCTCCAAGTTACAAATATGACTAATGCCTACTTTTGTATTAAAATCCTATCACAACTGCTTAATCAGAATTCCAGAATGCAGAGGGGACTTTTCAGAATTGATCAATGAGGTTATTGTAGGTCACTACTTCCTTCTACCTAGTTTAAAATAATATGAAAGCTTTATGTTGAAAACAAGCACAGCACTGTGCAACAGCACAGTATCATGTATTGAATGGCTGTAATTTTCCATGGTATGCTGAGCTTTACAGTTCAGGGCCTTTAACATAATTGGAAATCATGTCTTATGATGTCTTAATTATTCAAATATATTCAATTATTAGTTATACTGATTTATAACTATATTCATCATCAACCAAAAACTCAGCAACTACACAGCTACATTTAAGATATTTATTGTTTTTGAAAGGTTTGTTTTACTCAACTAGGGTGCCTTTATTTTTATCAAAAATACAATAAAAACTGTACTATATGTGAAATATTAATACAATTTAAAATAACTGTTTTCTTTTTTAATACATTTCAAAATGTAAGCTGAATTTTCAGCAGCCATTCATTCTTCACATTCAGTTTTTAGTTTGACATAATCCTTAGTAAATCATTATAATATTTGATGTTATTGTTCATTTTATTGGTGCTTATTTATTAATAATGGTTCTTTATTAATGAGCTGCTTAATAGTTTTGTGGAAACAGTTTTATTTTCAGGATTCTTTGATGAATAGATATTTTGGGACAAGTAATATAAAGACCCTTTGTAACATTATATGTGTCTTTACTTTATACATGCTTTTTTTCAGTGACTGAAGTGTCATTGAGTTTTTTTTCCCTTTTCATTTTAGCTGCACATCACTAATGCCTGGTCCATGCTGTGACAGATTTAAACTTCATATTCCATATGCTGGAGAGACTCTCAAATGTAAGTAGTTGTTCTATGAGTATGAACAGATCAGAGATCACTCATGAATATATAAAAGTTGCTGATGTTTGATGATGGTGGTTTGCTAGTGATATGTTCCTGCAGCCTGCAAAGTTATTGTCGGACATGCTGAAATAGTGCTGATTTAATGTGCAGTGATGCATTATTAATGTATTACTTTTTTTTTTAACTGCAGTGTACAATATAAATCATTGTGTTGTTTACTACAGTACTTCCATGTACATAAAACTGTAGAAAGGATTGATTGATTTGTAAAATACTGTAGAAGGTAAAACATCATGGTAACTATTGTTTGGCTTCTGTTCAGAGTGGCTTTGTGTGTTTGTATTTTCTGACATGTTATCATTAATTTCAGCTCTGGGGTTTCTCATCAAGTGCTATAAAGTAATTGATTAAAATCTACTTAAAGCTGAGGTGGCAAACTTATCAAACACCAGAGACGTTTTGTGTTTAGTAAGCAAAGTTAGTAATCCAGATATTTTGAAGAAGTTTCAAAAGTTTCAACCATTTTGGTCCAAGTTAGTAAAGTCAACAAGGACCAAAAGCCCCCGAAAGAACAAAGGTAGTGTGAAATGAATCCATGCGCCCAGGGTTATTATCATTAACTAAAACTTAAACCATAAAAAAAAACATTATTTAAAATAAAATAAACATTAACTGAAATAAAATAAAATATAAAAAAAGTATAGTTCTTTTATTTCAGCTAGTTGCCATGATAATATTTCTCATATTCATTTAGTTTGTCGAAGTGCTAAAAACTAAAACTAAATAAATTAAACAAATTTTGGTGAGTGTATAATAGAGACTTGCCGACATGAGCATCACATGTCAACATGTGGAAGCTCAGGCCTAGAAGTTCTTACCTTGTTTATTTGCTTTATTTTGAAATAGAGTGTAATTGCTATGTGCCTAGCCAACCTTTATTTGAGGGAGATGTTTTACACCAAACCTGAAGGAAAGTTTTGGTCCTCATTTTCCCATAAACCAACAGAACTACATTCTTTAAAAGGCTGTGCAATGCAGCCCATTACGCTATGAACTTTTTTGCAAATATTAGACCAATAAAACCGTATTACACAGATTCTTCAAGACTTTGTAATGGAGGTGCACTCAGCACAATTCTTTCGATTTGGAAACAAGCTTCTGAGAAGGGCTTTTAGAGGTTTTGTCTGAAATGCTTTCAAGTACCACAGCTCAGTGATGTTTAATGAGGTTGGATAGTAATTATAACTCGGCAGTGATCTTAATTGGGAGTTCCTGTTATAGCTCTGAGTCATGAGACACTCAAACACTCAAGCAGTTTTTCACGGAGGCCACATATGAACAAATTTCTTGGAGCTGGAATTGATTATGAAGTCTGACAGTGAGAAATCCAGGTTACTCAAGGCTTTCTTCTTTTTGGAGATGACTAACTATCGACTTATTTGTAATATTTTGTTGTGTGTCTGTTCAGAAGAAATATAAGAAAAATAAGGGTTGGTTAATGAAGAAGTTTGGTTGTTGGTCAAATTGGAGGCATTGGTACATGCCTGAAGCAGTGCTTTTAGGTGTGCATTATCAGAGCGTAATAATGTAACATTTTTGCATTAGTGGCCTTAGTGAAGGTCAGAGCTCAAGTGCAAATTGAAATGGAAAATCAAATTTAGTATTAAAATGGATGCGTAGCTGAATGGTGCACATTCTTAACACAGAGTCATAATAATTCGTAGTAATCAGTATTCAAATTACATCCATATTCTCAAGTTAAGTAGGAAGACTTGCTCCACTACTCAGGAAGTAGTCCAATTAATATTTTATTGACAATATTTTCAATGAATTAAAATAATTGTCTCTTTTTGGCATTGTTCGAATAGATTTAATTGAAATTCTTGGAAATCTGGTGCGTTCACATATCCATTTTTTTTTCCACAATATCTATTATGTTAGAATCACATTAAACTTTTTCTGCTTCTAAATAATCAATAAAAAATAGCAAAATTGAGAGTTGGAACTGCTTCCTGGGTTAGATTTTACAACTGCCAGTTTCTGACAGCTGAAAAGTGACTCAAGACCTCTTCAAAACTGTTTGCCTTTGTTTTGCCAATGACTTGCCTAAGGATTCCAGACCTATGCAAATGATCAGAGAATCTTTCAAAAACTCTGTATCCAGGGTTTTTCCTGCATAGAGAATTATGAGGCATTTTTTCACTGAACAGCATCCGGGCTTTTAGTCCAAAAGTGTGCATATTTGGAGAAATACTGATATCTTTACACATGTTCACTTCACATTTCTTTAGACAGAATCAACATTACTGTCTTCCATAGCTGTCTATGTTTTTTCTTCCGTGATCACTCTGACTCAGAGGAAGATCATTCGCTGCTTATTTGTCACTCACATTGCACGTTCATAACCTGCCCCATCTCCTCTTTATAGTTTCACAAAACTATAGTCAGATCATTGTCTTTGCTTCAAATTTCGAAGTTATGCAGTCTAATTTAGATTAAAAAATGCTCATGCTGCATGCATAGAGCATCTTTGTTTGGATTGTGATTAAAATGCAGTGGTTGCCTCTAATTTGTGTTGTAAAATTTCTGTTTAGTTTTGTTATTTGAGATATTTCAGTTTCTGAAAAAAATGTGTGGCATTTTGTCCAAGCAATAATAAAATAACACATTTATGATTTATCTTAAATCTCTCTCTTTTGAAAAAAAAAAAAAAAGTCGTGAAAAAATTGTATCATGAAATCTGTATCGTCAGTTGGTACAATGTGTGCACATGATCAGGATGGTACCACCTCTGCCTTGTTTTTTGTATCGTATTATTTTTGAAGCATCTGTTTAATAAATGTCGCAATCCGCCTGCTGTGGAGTTGCACTGTATGTCCCAGCATCAGTGGAATTAATTTTCTCTATTTATTTTTTACTTAGAGCTACTCCAGAGTCAACCAAAAACAGAGAAAAGAAAAAAGAAACATTTTAACATTTCTCAACTGTTGCCCACTCTCATTGCTAGGTGGTTCATCGTGTTGCTGTTCTTCCAGGAAGAATGCTGATTGTTTACTTGTGATACTAATGCTCTGGCAGGAGAGCTGACTGTTGTTTGCATGCAAAGAGAGCACTCCAGTCACTAAACAACGTCCTCCAGCTTTCTCTTTCTCACAAGAGTTTGCGACAGCTGGTATGGTATTTTTTTGAGTAGTACCCACCTTGACTACCCTCAGGCTGTAAATTTGGGTAGTGCTGCATATTCGCCAAACATTTATGCTTCTATGCCAAGTCCACTGCTATCTTTTTTTAGGTGTTTGGCAACAGCTTTTCCAAGATGCCATCAGATGTGACAGATGTACGACAAACATCATCCAGGCGCTTTTCCCTCGTGCTCCATCTGTGGAAAATTACTGCCTTGTGTTTGTTTTGCTCTGTTTTTTTTTATCCATGGAAAAGACAGAGGAGAAGTATGAAAAAAATAAGCATAATGGCAGTATAAATAGAAATGTATATTATCTGAACATGCCATGGTCTAAATATGTCTTATGGGGACATTAGTGGGAGCTAAGCAAATTACAAAAACAACGCATGAAACCAGGTCGCTTTAAACACAAATGTTGAGTTGTTTACTTATACAATACTTCAAAAGTGAACAGCTAGTGAAACTCCTGAAAGCACAGAAAAGTACCAGAAGTTAAGATCTCTAGTTCTTTATCACATTGTCTGCAGCTTACTGTGAAACTTTACATCATTATTAATAGTTTTAATAATCAGTTTAGTTTTTCCACCTGTTAAAATTTGAGGCATTCATGACACATGTAAGATCTTTGGAATAGTTTTTGATTAACTTTAAAGAGAGTAACATATGTTCAGTCCTTTGCAGTCACAGTGTTGCAAACCCTTGCCACTGTTGTAGTAATCTTTTGTGATCTGGAAATGGTTCTTAATAATGAAAGGTACCAAATTCTACTCTGAAAGCTTGTTTGTGTGCTTTCTAAGGAATTAATGGAAAATGGCAAATGTTCTTTAAAGTAGAGAATTTGTACCTCATGCATCTTTTTACCTGTAGCACATCGAGCCAATCATAATGGTAATGTCTGTCAAACTATATTTATATCAGAACATTATACCCGTGATTATAGATGTTGCTTTTTCAGTGGCTTGCTAATTGCCATTAGTACTATAATGCCCTTTCAGAGTTTCTACAAGGGCCATTAGGCCAGGGATAGGCAACGTCGGTCCTGGAGTTCCAATGTCCTGCAGAGTTTAGCTCCAACCCTGAAAAATACCTCACCTGCCTGTAGCCCTGATTGATTAGTTTGTTCAGGTGTGTTTGATTAGGGTTGGAGTTAAATTTTGCAGGACAGCAGCACACTTGAGGACTGACATTGCCTATGCATTAGGCCATGTACACAAAGTAGTCTTTGATACTGACATAGGTTGTTCAGTCTAATAAGATCATGCATTGATAAACAACCATGCAACCCTTATTTTTTACATACAGAGCTTAAATGGAAAGTACAGTGTGTAAATATCATACAGGCAGATATAGTGCAGATCTCCTTGACACAGTGAACTTTGCTGTATTCTACAGTGCAACTTTATAAAGAGTTGGCTTGTGACTAATGAAGTAATAATCAGATTAACAATTTTTTCTTACAGGGGACATTATCTTCAATGCCAAAGACCCAGAGCTGCCACCAGACTTTATCTTTGGAGAGGATGCTGACTTCCTTCCTGAACCATCAGAACTCCCGGTGCGTATTAAGATTATAATTATATGACGTCATTACCCTGCAAACTAAATATAGAGAATTTTATTTAAATATTATGTTACGAAACAGTAGTTTAGTAGACTAGCTTTACAAATATTGTAGTTGACCATAAATAGTGGTATGAAAAAAGATAAAAGTCCTTTTGCTCAACAATAAAACAACGCCCATACAAGTTGATACATTCAGTTTAGATCTTCTCTGTACAGCAAGACCAAATTTAACAAAATCTGACCAATAAAAATAGTCTTGTTTTAGTGAAGTGTTTATGCTTGCTTTAGGGTCACTCTTACCCCCCACAAAAAAATTTCTCAAATCTCCAGTGAACCAAAAATGTGCTAGCCGCAGGCTAAACTAAACTAACAGAAATACACACAAGGCAGAACAATAGCTCTGTTATGATTGAATATCTTTGAAGTAGCAGTGCAACAGAGCTTTCAGCTGTTTTGACTTCCTTTAGTGCGGTTAGTTAAATCAGATGCCTGGTATCGATGTGCGTGGTCGACTCAGCAGCCAGATTTGACCTGCGGGGCTTCCAGCATTCTGAAAAGAGAGTGTTGGTGAATTACATAAGTGTTGCGTCTACATTTAACAGTGTCCTTCTTCTGGTGCCGATTTTAGGATTGCACAGTTATTACTCTGTTAATAACAGCACTACTGCTGCAGAACACTTTCAAAAACAAGCATCCCAGACAGTCAGTCAAACAGTCATTCATTTTTATTTTTATTTTAAGAAATGTTGTTGGGTTTTTTTTTTTTTAGGGTTAGGAATATCATGTTTGCCATTAAAGAGTCACTGTTACTCTACACGAACAGTGTGCCGCATACTTAGCATTGGTGTGTTCTGATTGGCGTTAGATTTAATTTCCAAATAAATATATTTTAAACCTCAAATAAATGTGGAGAGTGTCAATAATTGAAGAATATTTAGAAATAAAAAAATGACAGTTTTTATTTTGGTTGTAGCTAGAACGTGCAGCCATTTTTCAGCACATTGGGCCTCATCTATGAAACGAACGTACAACAGAAAATTGGGCGTACGGTCGTTTCTACGCAAAACTTGGAATTTATCAATCTGGACGTGAGCGGTGTCTACGAACAAATCTCACGCCAGGTCTGAGCTTGTGTACGCAAGTTTTTGAGTTAGCCTGAATTTGCGTGCAGACTAGAAAATTTCAGAGAATTGTATAATGACAACATTTTGTTGATTTAGATTATTTACCTGGCCGACAAACAAAACTTTTTTTATTATTATTGTTATTTCAGGGTATTAGATTTGTATGCGCGAATGACAGCATAAACAACAGACCATGAGGATTCACTCGTCTTCACATCACCCAACTGAATGGAGAAAAACAGAAATTATAAAAAGAATAATTTAATTAAAGAGGGCTAGTCTACACGAAATGTATTTCTCTTAATTAATTAACAGATTTTAAAAAGGAGACAAAACAACTCTGCGTTGTGACACTCTTAATGCATTTTATTTGTTTTCTTTATGTCTTTATTAAATGTAACTGATCGTGCAGGCGCCTCACGTGCACATACACTACATTTCAGCATTGCTAACTTGACATTTTAGCCAATAATCAAACTAAAATGCAGTCAACCAAACTTAAAAGTTATTTAAAAGGTAACATCAGCAAGCAGCCCCAAAATAAAAATAAATAAATAAATAAAAAATGGTGTTTTACGTGGATATTGGAACACAAGTGAAGCACAAAGACGTGTTTAGCAACCAAATGTTACATGGCAAAAACATTTGGATGTTGATTAGAGAGGCTTAGAGGACAATGCGGTTTAGTTTCACTTTGCTCATTTATTCGTTTGAGCTCGATATTTGTATTCTGTATTCACTAGTCTAATTGGTGTTTTACTTTATAGTTTAATATACAATTTTATAGCTACTCATTTATCATTCTTGTTCTTTAATACCTTTAAATTTAAAGGGTTTGTTGTGGATTAAGGAGAACTAAATAGGCTACAATGTTTATAAATATTTCGTTATATTTATTGGTATTTAATATAGGTATAAATGAATGTCATTTTAAGGTTAAAGGCTGTTTCAGAGTACAATATTTTTTTTTTTCTTCATGAGTTTATTCCTCTTTTTGGCTGGGTTTCGTTTCTCCGTGTCGTAAACTCTAGGGGCAAGGCTTCTAAAGCGAGGTGTTATTAGGGGCGTGATATTTAAATGACGATCGCTTTCAGCCGCCAAATTTATCAACGTGCGATCATTCGTACGACGGGATTGGCGGCATACGAATGTTTCATGAATCAAACGTGAACTCTGTCGTAAGTTGATTTGTACGCTCGAATCTACGCTCGTTTCTACGTTAGATTGATAAATGAGGCCCATTGTGTTGTTATCTGATTGGCTTGAGTTTACAGTGGGAGGAGTCAATCTATTTGTAGATTTGTGTGGACATTTTGACGCTAGAAATGTTTCAAAATTCATGATTTATAAATCAAGCAATCCACAAACGTGTCCTGTGATCAGGGTTATTATAGTTAACTATTATTTATTTATATATTAACTATTTTTTTTAGCTGGATGACAAAGCAACATATTTCACATTTTCATTTAATTTAAATACATTTTCTAAAATAACTAAAACACAAAACATATAATTAGTGAACATGGAAATTTCAAAAATAAAAACTAATTCAAAATCTAAAAAACCTATAGTACTATCTCAGTGACATACACAGATCAGGCATAAGATTATGGCCACTGATAAGTGAAGTGAATAACACTGATTATCTCTTCATCATGGTGCCTGTTAGTGGGTTGTATATAGGCAGCAAGTGAACATTTTGTTCTTAAGGTGTTAGAAGCAGGAAAAATGGGCAAGCATAAGGATTTGAGCGAGTCAGACAAGGGCCAAACTGTAATGGCTAGATTACTAGGTCAGAGCATCTTCAAAACTGCAGCTCTTGTGGGGTGTTCTGGGTCTGCAGTGGTCAGTATCTATTCATCCAACAGATGAGGTACTGTAGTACAAATTGCTCAAGAAGTTAATGCTGGTTCTGATTAAAAGGTGTCAGAATACACAGTGCATCGCAGTTTGTTGTGTATGGGGCTGCATAGCCGCAGACCAGTCAGGGTGCCCAATGCTGACCCCTGTCCATAGCCAAAAGCACCAACAGTGGGAACTTGAGCATCAAAACTGGACCACATAGCAATGAAAAAGGGTGGCCTGGTCTGTTGAATCATGTTTTCTTTTACATCACTTGGATGGCAGGGTGTGTTGCTTACCTGGGGAACACATGGCACCAGGATACACTATGGTAAAAAAGCAAGCTGGGGGAGGCAGTGTGATGCTTGGAAACCTTGGGTCCTGCCAGATATGTGGATATTATTTTGACATGTGCCACATACCCTAGCTTTGTTGCATGTACACCCTTTTATGGAAACGGTATTCCCTGGTGGCTGTGGCTTCTCTTAGGAGGATAATGCGCCCTGTCACAAAGCAAAAATGGTTCATGGATCCATGGAGACCCCACTTCGCAGTTTACAGGACTTAAAGGATCTGCTGCTGACATATTGGTGCCAGATACCAAAGCACACCTCCAGGGGTCTAGTGGAGTCCATGCCTTGACGGGTTAGGGCTTTTTTTGGCAGCCAAATTGGGACCAACACAATATTAGTAAGGTGGTCATAATGTTATGCCTGATCGATGTATGTATGTGGACCTCATTCTATTTATTTAGGATTTTGTTTTTTTTCATTGATCTCTCTACATTTATTTGCAGATTGTAACCTATTTATTTAAAAATATGCAACAAATCTAACCACATAGTTATGTGTCAGACCTTTGTGAGTTCGCAAAGAGTTAGTGATCAGAGAGATCAGTCTAACAGACTGTTTCAGGTGCACTTGAGAAATCCTACAGATCCACAGCATTCTCGACATTTTGTTCTGCCTCTCAAATCATGCGTTTTTAGATGGATGACATATCAAATCTGTTATTACAAACAGTCCATAGGTCAAAACCAATAAGAAACCAAATAAGATTCCACTGACCATTGTCCTATTCTATTCTATTCTATTCATAGGCATAATTTACTGGCATTTCAAAGTGGCCTGAGATTCCTCTTGTGGTATGTTAAATTAGTTAGAATTCTCATTATTAATAAGAATTGATCATATGGGTTTGTTCCTTAGAGATGATGTTTGCAAGGGAGACAGAGTTTGTGCAAGACATGGTCTAGATTCGTCTGGACTGTTAAGGCTCCTCATACCCTTATTGCTTAAAGCTGTCCTCCAGGCTATTTTTAAGAAAGAACGGAATAAAAAAAATCCCCTGCTTATGTCACAGTCTGTGAGACGGTGACTATTGCTCACCATCTCTTGAATGCAGCTGAAAACAGGAGGGGGGAAGCACCTCTGTGCTGCCAAGGCTGCGTTCTGCCCATGTGTTTGCTTTGTGTTTTAGCTTCTATGTTATGGTGTGTGTGTGTGTGTGCAGCCATTCGGTTTCTTTTCCAAGGATATTTTCTTACGCTGGTTTTAAGCCACTTTCCCGCTGTCTTGTTCTTCATCCTGTTTATTCTGCACTAAGGTGGATTTTTTTTTTTATGTGTAACCAAACATGCCAAACCAAAATGCCTGGGGATATTAATATACCACATCATAGGTAAACATAATATTTAAAAACAGGTATTAATTTGTTGTATATGTTGTTGTTCTGACTTGTTCATTATATTTGCTTTTATCCTTCCCAGACAGTACTGCTGGTTTAATTCATCTGTCAGTGCGCCCCATGCAAACTGATAATTTTCACATTGGCATGTGGGAGGCTCAGGATCAACAATGACCTCTTGTGTCCTGATCTTTCACACCTCAGTATGCAACTCTGTTCTAAAAGCTAGCAAGCTGCTTTGCTGTCTACTGACTATATTGACATATTCGTCAGAGGCAAAGTCTTGTGGTTTAAATAGGTTTTGTAGGTAAGGGCGTTAAAATCTTGCAAAGCTATCAATCAAAATATCTCACTGTTATGTTTAATGATTCTAATTTTCACACCACCAACATTCAGATGCTGGACACAGGCTTGTTTTCCAGCTACATGGAATATTGCAGAAATTTCACACTGCTTTAAGGAATTTCTGATGTCTTAGCAAAACTTGGGGTTGTTTACAGTCTGTCACTAGTATTATTAGCTGCTAACCACCATTTTGTTTCCATGACTTGAAGGGTGAGTGTATGTGAACAGCTGGCATCAGAAGATTTGCTAAGGTGTGAAAAGAAATTTTATGAGTGTTCTCATCAGGTTCTTTTTACTAATTTTTAAAGTTTCAAAATTTTCCTTCATTTTAATTTAGTAAATATGTGACTTACTACAGAAAGTTGATGTTGGTTTGATTGCTTACATGTCCTCATTTGTAAGTCACTTTGGATAACAGTGTCTGCAAAATGATTAAATGTAAATAATGATAAAGATGATAAACCTTGAATATTTTTACTCAATACGAATTAATCTAACAGCCAGTCACACAGCAGAAATAAATACGACAACAGCCAGTCAGTGCATGTCGATAATAAGTTTGCATGCTCTGCTTGTATCTATGTGAATGAACAACGTTTTATTTGCTACACAAACTATCTATCTATCTATCTATCTATATATATATATATATATATATGAAGAGTTCAGATGCAAAAGCCTCTAAATCCATTGGACATCTTTCTTTAAAAAAAAAGAAAAGAAAAGAGTATGGGTTTCTATCTAAATACGGTACTTCTGGTTAGGCTGAGGCTGGGATTTTAGCGAGTTTGAAGTAAAAGTATTTGATGGGCGTATAATATATAGCATTCACTCAGTATCATCTCAATTTTTATTGTTCAACAGTCAAAACTTTGTACGTCATCACAGTATTCAATATTCTCCTTTCCAAATAATTGCATGTTCAGCCACTAGTCACCATACTGCTTATATACTGCTAAAAATGATCCCATGTTTTTTTTTTTGTTGTTTTTTTTTTCATTTCTCCCTTGCTCTGCAGTTTTCCCAACATGCACTTATATGATGCAATTTTAATCATTTCATCAATCCACTTTTTTAAATCAGGGGTTTTGGGGCATTTCCAATTGTGTAAAATCATCCTGGCAGCTGTAATACAACCAATCTTAATAAGGATATATGCATTTTTTTGTTATATTAAGTACAACTGATTTATCTCCAAGAAGGCATAATTGTGGTTCTACAGGTAAATTAAAGCCTAACCACTGTTCAAGTATTCTCCCAATTTTGCGCCAAAATGGCTGAACTAAAGAGCTTTCCCAAATCATATGTAAATACGTGCCCTCTTCTACCTTACTTTTCCAACATAGACATTTTCCAGCTATCCCCATCCTGTAAAGTCTAGATGGTGAATAATAATAATAATAATATCTGTGTACTATTTTGTTATGAATTAATTTGCCCTAGCTTCCCTTATGTTCTTACCCACATTATTATATACAGTTGTATATATTACAATATAATATTTTTTTTTTCACCAATTCAGAATATGACATAAAAAGTCCATTCTCATATAGATTGCCAATTACAGTTACCCATTTAAGCTGCCATTGTTTCCAAAACACCCCTGATTTCAAGATTTTTCCACAATGAAGCATATGACTGTTTATAATGTGATGTCTTGCACAGTTTATGAATTTAGCTCCAAACACGTTTAGACTGTGTTATCACTGGATTTGAGTCCCATTTAGCTCCAGAGCGTTGCAATAGAATATTAATGGGATGAAATTGTTAGGCCAGTTTCTGTTCTATTTTGATTCAGTCCAACTCAGAATCTGTCTCACACCAGTATTTAGCCAGTTTGGCCATTTCAGAAGAGAAATGATACATCCTCATAGCCGGTAATCCGTTTATATATATATATATATATATATATATATATATACTGTATATATATATATATATATATATATATATATGCACATATATTACTTAATATATTTTCATTCTATTACATTTTAAAAAATTGATTCAATTATTAGACATTATTTTTGATGATGAATGTGTATTCAATCAAAAAACTCAAAATCCAAAAAGAATTTAATTAAAGACATCAGAATTTAGAGGAAAATAAAATGAATTGCACACAAAATGCAGAAAGTCAGCTAGCTCCAAACAGTGGTGCTGTAGCAATTTAATTCAGGTACCTTTCATTTAGATAGCAGTCAGCACCTGAAAAGGTTAAGCCATGGGACATTCATGGATGAAGGTCAAAGAGTGCACTACAGTGCAGACAAACATATATCTATGCCATATACCACTTTAGAAAGAGTCAGAATATGTGTTAAAAATTAGACAGGTTACTCATCAAAAAATCAGTTGGAGAAATTGTATCAGGATGGCTTTAGGAAAGGATTTTTTAGAAAGAGACCGTTCTTACCTTTTTAAATTTAAATTGACATTATATATGCCGTAATGCATTTGGCAAATGCTTTTATCCAAAACATCTAGCATTGCATTGAATACTGTGTTTTATGCGGTTTTTATTAATGATGTGAAATTTTGGTCTTAACTTCATATAGACAGGAGGACATGCAGTACATGACTGAAGTAGCTCCCTAGCATTGACCACTGAGTGGGCATTAATTGTGTGAAAATTTATAGTAATAGTTGTAATGCAGTTTGCCCATCATTAGCTGGAAAACCATAACGATTCATTGTCAGACTAGCCACAGCTAATCCTGTAGACTAATGGAACATTGGCCCAAAAATGATTCAGCATGCTGTGAAGAAGGCCAAAAATGATACTTTATTCCAGTCTTACTTAATTCCTATAACCAGGCCATTCACTTGCACAACTTGGCGGAAAATGTATGATTAAGTGTACTTCCCAGAATGTACCTTTGGGATCAGGAAGCCAGATCTCAATTAGCACTTAAGGAAAGACACTACAAGCAAAAATCTTATTTTTTGCACTTTATCTATTTGCTTCTGTAGATTTTAATTACAATACAATTACAGTCCTAAGACTGTCTTCTCAAAATTAGTTATTTCTCAAGCACTCTGCTAGAATTCTCCACTTCAGTAGCCCTTACACACCAAAATTTACAGCTTTGTTTTTGTCTGTAAAACTTGTTGGTACCAGGGACCCCCTCATAATTAAAACAGTGTTTAAGGCTGAAGTTGAATGTGGGTGGGAGTAATGAACATATGATTGTTTTATTGGTGCAGATGGTCCCCATTGTATATGCATTTTTTAATACTAAATCATTATATAATTAAATTTACCTTAAGTTGCACCAGGTCAGGAACAAAAAAAAAAAAAAAAACACAAGTTGCATCGGTGTGTAAGTTGCACATTTTTATTACTTTCAGAAATAATTTAAATACTGAATAGGTCAAATGTTAGGAAATATGCACTAAACTTTTGGTGTAAGGTTGAGGCAAGTTTTGATCAACAGGTAAGTATGTTGAACCAGAACTGTTAAAGATAAGCAAAAGATATGGCAAAAATACTATATCCTTTTTTTTTTCTCCAGAAATATATTACGATTCACGATTTAATCACGATTTTGGTTTTATTATTTTGCAAGTTGTCTGAGCAGTACAGCCAAACTAATTTTCCTATTTTAAAAACAAAGCCTTACAATGTAACGTAATATAAAATAAAAAAACAATAGCAGATATTTAGGGGGCAAAGATAAAAAGCTGTCATTATTTTATCTTTGTTAATAAAAAATAAGAACAAAGACACATAAGAACAATTATACATATTACATATACACAATATACAAATAAAACAAGAAATTGAATTAACAAATATAAAAATAAAACACTACACTACGTATATACATAAAATACACGTTGACTCTTATTAAAGCAACTGTTTTAAAATTCTTCAAGAGCAGTGAGTGATTTTTCTCATTTATTACCAATATAGGGAAAGCTTACACAAAAATTACAATTCTGTCATCATTTACTTACTTTCAAGTTTAAAAAAAAAAAAAAACTGTTGAACATAAAACGTATTATTTGTGGAATGTGGGTAACCAAAGAGTTGCTGGTCCCAAGTTACCTTCATAGTATTTTATTATTTTTTTTCCCCACTATCAAAGTAAGTGGGGACCAGCTATTCTAGTTACCTACATTCTTCAGAATATCTTATTTTGTGTTCAGCACAAGAAAGACATTAATAAAGGTTTAGGACAACATGCGAGGGTGGAAGTAATGACAGAAATGTAATTTTTGGGGAACTATCCCTTTAGTGACAAGCAGCAGCATGTTTAGTACTGTCGTTTTAAAGGCTGCACACATCTAATATACAGGCATGCATCTGTTTTTCTCTCTGTTTACTGTTTACTTTCACTTTAGACATAACCAAAAATGTTTATATGTAATCCTTTTGTGTTTTTGACAGTATTAGCTTAATCAGACTCAAAACATAACTTAGTCCAGTAATTAGGTGCTGACAGGCTTTTTATTGTGCTCAGAAAAAGTGCACATCAGAGCAGCACACGAATGAACTGTTTAACCGGCAAGGCTTTAATGCACATGCAAATAATGTCATTTTGTGATTGTAACTGAGATAACATCTGATGTGAATGTATGTCAGTATGTTGTTGTACAGTATATTAAAATGAAGGTGTGCTGTAGCACAATACTACTATATTTTTTCAAAAGCAGATCATGGAGAGATTTTAATCGTCCACGATAAAAAAACATCATATTGCACACCCTAAGTATACTAATTTCTGCAATACTTCAACAAAATTGACTGTGTATTATCCTACTTGATGTATTAACCAACTGATGTGTTTGTTACTAAATACCTCCTATAATTTCAAGTCAGTCAGACCATTGTACACTGAGATAAGGGTATCCATGTGTTCATACTGTCTGATGGCCATTTTGAAAGCTGTCTGAAAACGTTGCATTTTTTTTAGATGTTTAAGCCTTTTTTTTGAGTAAATTTCACTACTTACTGCAAAATTTAAATATTAATGTTTAGACTTTTGCATATTATAACCTAAGAACTTGGATGTGGGAAATAATTACAGTTTGATCCAAAATATCACGAGATAACCACATTTAACCACATAGCACAGATGCTACAGAACATTTAACTGACTCGTTGTATAAGTTTGTGTGCTGCACAAGAAAAAAGAAATTTTTTTCATTAAGATTATTTTTTTGCCTAGCAATCATTGTGCTGTAGATACAATTATTTGACCTAAAGTAGCTGTTTCTCTAGTTTAATTTGATACTTTTCATTCATGCTAACTTAAAACCCACATGCTAAAACAGTTTGCTATGTTATGGCTGTTTGGAGTGGGGATAGTGCTATGTTATGGCTGTTTGGGGTGGGGATAGTTGTAACAGTTCATTAACAATGTTACAACCAACTCCTTATGATGATTCCAATGAATCCAATTATCCAATCATATCCTCTGTTGAGGCAAAGTCATGTGAGGTTTTTGTTGCACATCAAGGGATTTATGTAAAATGTGTTTCCATCCTAGTTCTTCTATGAACTATCTTCTTATTGGATTCTTATTGGATAAAAACACTATCTGCCTTAGAGCACATATGTTCCCCTTCTGTCATTCACTTTCGACGTTGTGTCGAAATGAAGGATACTAGGGGTCGCTCTAGGGAGCCTGAACACCTCTGACAGCTTTGAGAATAGGCCAATGAAAATTGGTGTGCAGAATTTGCATGCCTAGCCCCGCCCTGGCCATCCGGGTATAAGCGGGGGTAGCCAGCAGCTGCTCATTTGTTCTATTTCTTTGGAGCCGAATGCAGTGTCTCTTTGTGAGTAGCAGCACCACTCACCTCTTCAGCGTTGGATCTACGGCACAGACAGCGGTTTCTTCCTTCTCAGCCTCAGCCTGCTGGGTGCTTCTGGGTGCTTCGACAGCGATCTTGAAAAGAAGATTACCTCTCAAAAAAAAGAGCAAATTTCTCTAAAAGAGCTGACACGGCTGGTTTGTGTGTTTACAATGCCTTTCCATCCGTGTCCTGCTGGTTGTGGTTTCTACCTCTCCCAGAGCAATCGTCACGTTCTCTGTCTTCAGCGTTTGGGTCGTGAACAGGCTGAAGCAGCGTTCGCTGAGGGTGGATGTTCTGCTTGCGAGAACATGCCCCTAAGTGCACTCGGTTCAACTGCTTCCCATTCCGGTTCTTCTACTTCCGGGTATGAGGCCGCTGCGACATGCATTGGTGCAGAGTGGGAGGATTTGAGTGGTGTTTTGCTGGGCAAGTCCTCACAATCCATTCGTCCTGTGTGTTCTCCGATCGAGCTTCCGGATGACAAAATCAAAAAAAAATTTGTCTCGGTACAGATTGGATTTGTTATTCGGGGCTCCCGCTGGGGATTAGGAAGTTACTGCAGCGTTGAAGGTTGGGCCTCAGCTATCAGAAGCTGAAGTGCTGGCTGAGATGGCCGCTATGGGGCAGGGCTCTCAGTCAGTTGCGGACGCAGAAATGGCGGCCATGCTCGAATGAGCAGCCAAGGCGGTCGTACTCGAGTGGAACTCTCCGCCCGGTCCCGAGCGTACTAGGTTGGATGATTGATATCTGAGCGATGACCACAGCTCCAGGCTGCGTTCTACCCCAGTGCCCTTCTTCCCAGAAGTGCATAAGGAGTTGACAAAATTGTGGAAGGCTTCTTTCTCAGTCAGAACACGATATACCAACTCCTCCTCCCTCACTACCCTCGATGGGGGTCCAGCGAGGGGGTATACGGAGATTCCCCAGGTGGACACCATGGCCATCCTGCAGGTCCACCAGACCAAGGTACTAAGTGAGCTGCACGAGGGAGTTCCCAACTCATAGCTTTTGCAGGATCTGCACTTGGTGACCGACTACACACTCCGGGCCTCGAAGGTCACGCCGCAGACTCTGGGGAGGGCGTAGTCCACTATTCCTGATGCCCCCATTTCCCAGGCTGGTCTCTTCGGTGACACCGTGCATTTTAAAATTTTGGTTATTACATATAGGGCTATGCATGGACAGGCACCTGTTTACATCCAGGACCTACTAAACTTTCACTCTCCAGGTCGGTCTTTGAGGTCTTCTGACCAAATATCTTTTAAGTATTCCTAGAACACGTTTTAAGACGAGAGGTGATCATGCTTTCTGTGTTGTGGCTCCAAGGCTTTGGAACTCGCTTCCGCTAACTTTGAGATCTGTGGGATCTGTGGAACTTTTTAAAAAAAATGTAAAGACGCATCTTTTTGGACAAGCTTATAATTAACAATATGGTTGGCTTGGTACAATTGGTATTTTATTGATTTTGTTATGTTTTATTGTAAAGCACTTTGTGACTTCTTGTCTGTGAAAGGTGCTATATAAATAAATTTTACTTACTTACTTACACCATTGAAGAGTTTGCCCAGCAGTTCTCCACAGTGAAGAAACAGACGGAGGCTTCATTCCCAAGTCCCGAGATGGGCATAGCGCCAAGGTTCATACTGTGTGAACATCACACCAGTATGTCTCAACTTTCAGCCCTTCGAAAGACATTTCATTTCTGCAGGCAGGAGTTCCCCTAGAACAAGTGTCCAGACGCATCTTGGTCATAACAGACAGTTGATTTGGAGTCTTTTCGTCCAGGCTCAGGTAGACCTGTTTGCCTCGTCAGAAACCACTCACTGCCAGTTGTGGTACGGTCCCCTTGGCACAGATGCACCAGCACACAGCTGGCCCATGGGGCCTACTCAAGTATGCATTTCCCCCAGTGAGTCTCATTGCACAAACCCTGTGCAAAGTCAGGGAGGACAGAGAGCAGGTCTTGCTTGTGGCCCCTTCTGGCCCAACAGGATGTAGCTCTCGGAGCTGGCGATCCTCTCCCACATTCCTCCCTGGCGCATTTCCCTGAGGAAGGACCTCCTTTCGCAGGGGAAGAGCACAATCTGGCACCCGCACCCAGATCTCTGGAACCTCCACCTATGGTCCCTGGACGCGACCAGGAGGACTTCAAAGATCTCCCACCCTCAGTGGTAAACACTCTGTTACAGACCTACGGAGATGTGGCATCAGGTCAGTGCTTTCCTTCCTCCAAGGAGGTTTGGATAGGCACCTTTCTGCTTCATGTTACCTTGAGACCCCGGCCGGAATAAGTGCCCAAAGTGCTTCGGCAGTGCTAGCGAACGGGACCTCTCTAACAGACATTTGTAGAGCTGAAGGTTGGGCTACACCTAACACATTCACCAGATTCTATAATTTGTGGATGGAACCAGTTTCTTCAGGAGTCCTTAACGCAAGCCTGAACCTGGTACAGTATAGAAGCTTGCTACAGCATCTTCCCCCTCAGGCGTTGACGCTCCTCCAGTTCAGTAAGTTTCCTGATGTGAACCCTGAACTACACACTTCCTTCATTTTTAGCACTTTTATGTAGCCGAGTTCAGTGGAGGAACTGGCTATTAGAATCCAATGAGAGGTAGGTTACCTCTGGTGAACTGTCGTATTGGATTAGTGCTCCACATGTAGTGGCTCCTAATGTGGCCCCATGTGTGTATTTCCACCTATATTCCTTAGAGATGCAGTGTTTCCCTTAAGACAAACTCTGTTTCCCCTTATGTGGAGCCTGCCTCAGAATCTTCCCTTCGTAGTACTGCCCCAGTGGGAGGTGGGTCCCTAGGTGTATTCTTCACACGACTACCTCTTCTCTGGGTAGGGTGTGATCTCCATAGTGCCCGTCCCCCCTGGCGAGAAACACTCACTGGCCCAATGTTATCCAAGATTCTCAACCAAGGTGAGGAAAGGCTGGCTGAAGGCTCTTGGACATTGGAAGGTCACGTAGAGTTGAGTTGCACTTAACTAACTCGTAAACCTGTTATTATTTGCACTCCATACACTTGTGATGCAGTCCGCTAGTTGTGGGCATTTTCAGCTTTCAATTTCAATTTCGACAAAACGTTGAAAGTGAACAACAGAAGGGGAACTTCTTGGTTACGTGTGGTAACCCTCGTTCCCTGATGGAGGGAATGGAGATGTTGTGTCCCCCCTGCTACAACTTCGGACTGCCTCTGAGTGTAGTTGAATTGCTACTCAGCTCCTCAGAACATAACGAATGAGCAGCTGCTGTCTACCCCCTCTTATACCCGGATGGCCAAGGCGGGGCTAGCCATTATTTGATTTATCCAATACACATGAGATTTATTTGTAGTAGACACATGTGGCTACAATATATCAACGTTTGAGAGATCTAGCACAAACAGCTTACTTATGCTCAAACAAAAAGTGTTACTTTCATCCCCGGTCCCCCTATATACATATATGTATATATCATCAACTGTGGAAGTATGGTGATATCTAATTATTGAATATCCTGTTCACCTGAAGTATCTTGCCTTAAGGTCCATTTTCTACTTTCACCAGTACTTAAATGTGCAATAGGTGATTGTCTTCAAAAACATTTTTTGTTATGCTGGTCATGCTGGTCTCTTCACATGCCAATAGCAATCATTAAGTAAGGTGGTCTAAATGTATTTGCAGTATCTCACAGAAGTGAGTACACCCCTCACATTTTTGTTAATATTTTATTGTATTTTTTCATGTGACAACACTGAAGAAATTACACTTTGCTACAATGTAAAGTAGTGAGTGTACAGCTTGTATAACAGTGTCAAATTGCTGTCCTCTCAAAATAACTCAGCACACAGCCATTAATGACTAAACTGCTGGCCACAAAAGTGAGTACACCTACTAAGTGAAAATGTCTGAACTGTGCCCAATATTTTGAATATAATACATTCAGTATTTTGTGTGGCCACCATCACGCTCACTAGCAACCTCATCGCAAGCCCCTGGTGACATACAGTGACAAAAGTCGCTGCTAGTGTGAACGCAGCTTCAACTCTCTTGGACATGGAGTTCACCAAAGCTTCACAGGTTGCCACTGGAGTCCTCTTCTACTCCTCCATGACGACATCATGGAGCTGGTGGATGTTAGAGACCTTGTACTCCTCCACCTTCCATTTGAGGATGCCCCATAGATGCTCAATAGGGTTGGCCAGCCCATCACCTTTACCCTCAGCTTCTTTAGCAAGGCAGTGGTCGTCTTGGTGTGTTTGGGGTTGTTATGTTGGAATACTGCCCTGTGACCCATAAATGTTGGTTTTCATGGTTCTCTCAATGAACTGTAGCTCCCCAGTGCCGGCAGCACTCATGCAGCCCCAGACTATGACACTCCCACCACCATGCTTTAGTGTAGGCAAGGCACACTTGTCTTTGTACTCCTCACCCGGTTGCTGTAACACACTTGACACCATCTCAACCACATAAGTTTATCTTGGTCTCATCAAACCACAGGACATGGTTCCAGTAATCCATGTCATTAGTCTGCTTGTCTTTAGGAAACTGATATCTTTAGAAGAGGCTTCCTTCTGGGACCACAGCCATGCAGACCAATTTGATGCATTGTGTTGCGTATGGTCTGAGCACTGACAGGCTGACCCCCCCACCCCACCAACTTCTGCAGCAATGCTGGCAGCACTCATATGTCTATTTCCCAAACACAACCTCTGAATATGACACTGAGCATGTGCTTCTTTGGTCGACCATGGCGAGGCCTGTTCTGAGTGGAACCTGTCTTGTTAAACCGCTGTATGGTCTTGGCCACCGTGCTGCAGCTCAGTTTCAAGGACTTGGCAATCTTTTTATAGCCTACTCCATCTTTATGTAGAGCAACAATTATTTTTTTCAGATCCTCAGAGAGTTCTTTGCCATGAGGTGCCATGTTGAACATCCAGTGACCAGTATGAAAGAGTGAGAGCGATGACACCAAATTCAACACACCTGCTCCCCATTCACACCTGAGACCTTGTAACTATAACATGCCCAATTTGGACATTTTCACTTAGGGGTGTACTCACTTTTGTGGCCAGGGGTTTAGACATTTAATGGCTGTGTGTTGAGTTAACTTGAGGTGACAGCAAATTTACACTGTTATACAAGATTTAAACACACTACTTTACATTGTAGCAAAGTGTCATTTCCTCAGTGTTGTCACATGAAAAGATAAAATAAAATATTTACAAAAATGTGAGGGGTGTACTCGCTTCTGTGAGATACTGTATATGTATTTATATATTCTGTGCATGGTGTAGGACCAAGAAATCGTTCTGAGCATTTTGATTGCCTTTTCACCTTCCTGTCAACATATGTATTTGCATACCTCTGTGCACCCTGTTCGCACAGGATACGTCATCAGCGCATTCACACCTATGGTTCATGTATGTTGTGCAAACAGAGTGAGAATGGAAGACAAGCATCAACAATCTGATCTTCCTTCCTGGTATTGTAATACATTTACTAACGGTACTATAAAGTGTTCTCACCGGTTAATGACATATGAAGTATTGTAGTAATGTTGTCTCTGGTCGTCTATTCTGTGTGTGCGTTCATGCATTCAGGGGGCGTGGCTTTGGACGGCGATTTGCAGGGAGGGTGGGATGTTCGCTTTCAGTGCTATCAAGGTTAAAGTTATTTTTTTCCAAAATCTCCTGTTGCACCTTTAAGTGCATCATGCTGACTTGTGAAATGTTATTTCATCACCTTGACATTTTTTTTTCCAGTAACCCTCTTTTTCTGTAACCGAATCAAAAAAATTATGTCTCCTAAAGAGCAAAATAAGAGTGAAAGTGAAGCAGAGCTGCATTTGTTTAAATGCGAGTAAGAATGCCGTCGTTTACTGTCTTTAATTAAACTCCGTCAAACACTAACACTGCTTCAGCAGCACACTAGAGCTTTACTACTTTTGATTTTAATTAGTGGCTTTTCTGGCCGTTGAGGAAAGAGCAGCTAATTGTGGTGAGGTGGTGAGACAGTGGTCTTAGCTCCAGGATGGAACATCTGACGTTAGCCATGGGAAAACTGGAGAGATCAAAGCACGCTCAGTTTAAGTTTCACCGGGCTTCAGAGAATCGAGGCTACAGTCTAGACAGCAAACATCTCAGCCTGTGGTGATGTCTTGTTTAGGCTTATATTAATGATTCATGCAGCACATAATCCTGCTATATTCCACATTTTTGTGTGACCTTGTTTCGACCGCGGTGCAACCCACGCTTTATTAAAGGGTTTCGCGTTTAAAAAGACATTGTAACTTAATATCATAGTGTGACTATTGAATTGTTTGAATGGTGTATGGTTAAAAGAATAACACCATATTACTGAACAAGTGAAACCATATAGTCAAGTATTTTTGAACTATAATCAGAAGATTGGCTTTGGTTAATGTGTCATTCACTTCATGCATACTTATATTGAAAGTAATTATTCAGGGATATATTTTACACTATTTTTCACCAAATATGATTTTTTTTGTTTGTTTGTTTGTTTGTTTTGAATAGTTACAATCACTCTAAATCTCAGATTTATTTATTTATTTATTTATTTATTTATTTATGTCAGATTAGAATTCATGCAATATTTTATTTTTTAATTTCAGTTAATTGCTGTATTATTTTATTGTTTACATCTTTATAACATTTTTTCTAAAATAATAAATAGATCTAAATTGGTTAATGTGTGTCTATGTCAGTTTTGTACATTTCTTTGTAAATAGTGTGAACTTATTTTCTTCTAATGATGCAGTAGCTTAATGAATTTATTGAGTTTTAGTATTATAGGGTCACTATAATTGGATATTGTGTGATGCCTGTATGGTTTATTCTTATGTTATGGATTAAAGTGCCTGTCATTTGCCCCTCTCCCCTCCCCTGGATACATCATTTCCCATCATTTCCCATGGAGGGATGTTTCATTGGTCTCCCGGAATTGCCTTCAAGATTTCTAGGCCTGCTTCTGGCAATCACACCAGCGAATCTGTTTTTTTTTTTTTTTTTTTTTTTTTAACGAGTCACTTGGCATTATGGGAAGGATGAAGCATTGACAATAGAGAGGTAGGAGGGGTTGGGTTTTGGCATGGCCTGAATACACCGTTCATACTGACCAGGAAATTGCTGGGAAGTGTATTGGCCATGAAGATTTTGGAAACAACCAGAGGACATCTGTGGCTAGATTTAGAAGTGTTAATGTAAACCCTGTCATCTCTTTCTAATTTAGTGACTGTTGATTTGGGTAAAATGATTGAGATTTTATTTTTCTTAACTTTATCTGTGTGACCTTGATTTGATTTGCCCCAGTTGCAGGGAATTAAAAAAGTCTAACGCTGGAACAAGGTTCTAAACCCTGTAAATCTCTTGTTTACAACAAAGATTTGGTTGTAAAGAGCTAATTTTCTACCAGGCAAGAAAACTGGAGGGGAAAAAAAATCCAAGTGGGAAAAAAAAAAACGTTCACACAAGATCTTTGTATTACACTTAGTCATGCATCCTGTATTATTAAGACACTGTCTTATTAAGACACTGTCATAACAACTAGCTTGACATTTTCAGGGGCTTTCACTTTCAGATTTATATCTATTCTTCATTTAAACTTTTTAATGGTACCTTCTCCAGCCTCTTAAAGTTTGCCCATCTGGAGTTTCCAAACATTTTGCAACACTCTGTCCTGAGTGACCTGTGTAATTTCAGCCCTTTCATTTCTCCGGCCCTGTTTGCTTCTAGGGCTCCTACACACCAGGAATTCTGCTTTGAACAGCGGTTTGAAGTGTTTAAAGTAATAATTGTAAATATCTGCATTTAGCCTGCACCTGAACCATGAGTGCACTTTGGGAAATACCCTCAACTTCCATAAATCTAGAAATATGCAGGAGAGGGGAGGCAGGCACCTCAGCATCATTTGCTGACTTTAAGTGTAATAATCCTCTGCAGCTGTCACGGAAAAACAGTTTGAGCAAGAAAAAAGAAAAAAGCTGCTTTACTTACAGTTGGCACTCTTTCAGTGTATTTGGTGTAAGCTCACTTTGTAAGTGACCATTGAGGTCAAACTAAACAATAAGGTGATATGCAGCAGTAAAGCCATACAAATTAACTCCACATTTTCAGAGCAGTTAAACTGGATATGTCAGTGTCTTGCTTCAACCCATCCTGAATTCAAATTATGCAGCTTGTTGAGAATTGTGTTCTTGTTTTTCTAGGGTGAAAAATCTTATAGATTTACTGTGAAGGATGATTAGAGACTTGATTACCTGGTAAAGAAAAGTTCATTACTGTTGTCCATCATGGGAAAGGAAATGGAGAATTGAAGGCTCTATAGTGGATGCAATAAAAAATCATTTTAATAGAATCTACTGTTCTCTCCTGCTGAAGAAACACCTCATGTCCAGCTACACAACAATGCAGTGCATGGTGACCATATACAGAGGCAGACAAACATTGACACACTTAACTACCGTTTCCTCTTGCTTCCTGTTCTGCTAAAGCAAATCCTAAAGTTAATGCAGCTATTACTGGCAAAGTCATTGACAGAAATGGAACTAAGGAAATATGTTTTTTGTATGTTGAAGGGTGGCTGACAATATTATTGTGATCCAGTGGTCCCAGTGTTTAGGAGTGTGTATTTTGCATATTCATGAATAAATAGTAATGTCACTTTTCTTACCACTTGGGAAATTGTCTTTTCTGTTCGGCTGTCTGTACATGGTTGGTTAGATGTATATTCATTTTACAACCCTGTTACTCATTCTGTCTTAGATTAAATTTACAGTATTTGTTTTCAAAGTTTGTAGATTTTGTTTTACTAATTGAGTGTAACACTGTATTTTTATATTATTTAAATTTATATTGATAGAAAAATCAGGGTTTTAATAAATTGAAAGTAAAACAGCTCCTGACCTAATATGGTGGACAAAAAGCAGTTTCTGAAGGTTAGGCACCTGTTTTCACTTTGTTTGGGAAAAAAACATGCTTTTCTGTAGAGTTTCAAAGCCTATTTTGTACCCTTTTGTGGGAAGTGCCTTCTCTTTTTTTATTTGAAGCATCGTGCTCATGTGAAGAGAACATTCTGGACCTCATCAGCCAAGTGCCTTTGAACACATGACAAAATCAATTTAGTGTGATCTTAAACTTGGCACACTTTAGACACTCATGAGAAGAACTGAACACTTGCCCACACTCAAATTAGACGCTAGCTCAGATTAATTTAATACTCAAAATATTTTTCCTCTTTTTAATTTTCTGCTCAAGTTTGTTGCTATTTATTGGGGCTGATTGCCAGCGGCACAGAAATTATATTAAGGTGCTTAAATATTAGCTGTGCCCTAAAGAATTATCTCTGAATTTCAGATGACAGCACCTCATATAGACATATGGAGAAGCATTTTGGAAACAGAAGCAAGTATTAAAGAATTTAACCTCCAGAACTTAAATTACATTTGATCTCTTTTTACATTTTGTCATTAGTTATAAGCTTGTTGAAGAAAGCACCTATCTACCCAATCCAGAAAATCCAGATTTTTTTTTTTTTATCTGTTTTATCAACAGATTCCCGTCGTTTAATTTGCTTACCAACAGATTTTGTTGTGACTGATGAATTACTATGCAGAAAGCCACTGTCAGAGCTACTCGTTCTGTTTTTGTGTGTGTGCGTTCATGTGTGTGGGAGGTTTGCTCTGAAGGTGAGGAGGACTGGGTGTGCCTCTCGGGCGTTACTAAACCCGGAGGCGTCACGCCCACGGCACATCAACCTCAGCCCTGCTCTGACAGATCAACTTACAGGAACTCGCACTCCCCTCTTAAAATGCTCCTAGTGTGGCCACAAAAAAAGACTTTATAAAGATTTGCACAACAGTTTTTAAAAAAAAATTGCTAGCTTTATACACATTTATTATTTATTAATTGTTATCACTCTTTTTGTGCCCAAATGTATTAAACTCTACACAGCAAAATGTCAAGCTACACTGTGCTTCAGAAAATTAGCAAAAGGCAAAGTAAACTATGCTGAGTTTTAAAATGCATGTATCTGTTAAAAGATAGTTTGACCTCAATGCAACCACCGGAAAATAGATGTTGTAATTTAAGTAACTGATGTAGGTTAGGTTGTTGATTGACACTGTAATATTTAAATATTCACACACACACACACACACAAAAAAAAGAGAAAGCCACATGAAAATTAAAGTTCATTGCTGCTAGCTTTTCCACAAGCTATGATAAATACTAATACATAGAAGATGCACATTGTTATACACACAAGCACAATACACCATCATGATATGCATTATACATTAACAGCATAAGATGTCACATAAAATCCTAATATATATAACTGAACAAAATGAGAAGAAACCATTATTTCAGTTAAAAAAAAAAAAAAAAAGCAAAACAGCACATTTGAGCTTTTGCACAGAGAAGTGTAGGAATGTGAATTTGCATTTTTTAACACTTTTTCTCTATTAAAAATTGCACATTTAATTGTATTTTATTGTAAACTTAAATCAGATGTCCCATTAATTCTGTTTCATATTTTCACCATTATCTAATTAATAGGCTGGGCGATAAACAGATAATGATATTTATAAAACAATACAAAGAGTTCGATATAATGCTTATGCGGCAAATGCGGAACGAAACAGCGCTGCTCATTTGAACCGCGCCACATGGACCATTTATCTGCTCGGCTCAAAGTTAAAAAATGCAAGCAATAGTGCTGTGAGATTCAATGTGAAGCGCTTGAATTCAGAAAAAAACACAAAATGACTCAGTGATTTAAATTAAAGCCAGATGAAACAGCAATGGCAAACAGGAAAAACACTGTGCACTGATACAGTTAGAAGGCTTTTTCAATCTATTAATCGGCATCATTTCCCATTGATTTTCTGGGCTAACGCTATCTGCACCATGGTATTATGTCACAAATGTGGAATAATCACATAAAATTTTATTGTACTGTTAATGTAGACATTTATTAAAGAAGTAATGGAATATAATTACAGTATTTTTTTGTGATTAAGCTATAGCATATAGCGGATATATTACTAAATGTATTTAGGCTACTATTTTTCATATAAATACCTATAAGCCATTTTTACCATGGTATTGAGGTGTATGTGTGGCTATCATGATCTAAATGTATGCTATGTAAGACCAATGGTTAATTTTAATAAAACTCAAACAGTCAGAATTACTGTAGGGATGCACAATCTAATATTTAAATTTAAAGCCATTATCGGCCAATAATATTGTGCATGAATATGAAAAATGATGCCAGTAAGTCTTGCCGATAAGAGAAATAACTTACATGTGCTCAGGGTGTGCTAGTGATTAGATCATGTCAACAGTGTGGCTCATTCTTTTTTTGTTTTGCCAGAATGATGATTAGATTCACTGTCTTGGATCGCTGCATGCAGTCTGAGAATGCACATACAGAATGATGACCATCTACAAATGTTCTTAACCACTGCTTATGCAGTGATATATATATATATATATATATATATATATATATATATATATATATATATATATATATATATATATATATATATAAATACGTTTATTTTCCAAGCTTCAATGTACTGTCATTATAAAAGAACTTCATTATTGTTTATTTAATTTTAACAAATAAGTTCTTGTTAAAAACTAACCAAAATGAAAAATAATTTGCTTAGAATTTCCACACAGGAGAGACTTGGTGAGGGAGAGGTGTTGTTTCCAAACAAAAGGAAATATATCAGTATCAACATCGGCTATATAAATTTCTATAAATAAATTAAAATTTCACCATATAAAAATAAGGTTGTTACAGTTTTAACAGATATTAGTTTTTGATAATAAACATAAATTTACATCTGCATCCTAACTATTGTCAAATGTACATTTCTAAGAAACAACTACAAAAAAAAGTAATAAAATATTATTACCTGCACTGCAAACTGTGCCGAAGAACACTTTTTTTTTATTATTATTATTTTAAGGTATTTTGTTTTGTTAAAGAAAAATGTGTACGAATTCAAAAACATGAAGTGTTTGTTATGTTTTAACCATAAAGAGTAGTTTAAAACCACAATTAACTGTCTGGTTTTTACAACTTTGACTTAGGAACAAAAATTTGCCTTTAAAAGATTTAAGATTTAAAAGATTTTCGTGATAATTATCGATATTGACAAATATGAAAATGTTATTGTAATTTTATTGTGGGCCATATCGCCCAGCCCTAGTTTTACCATGGCATTTATAAGTTGTCTTTTGGGAAAATTACTAAATTACAACCATAACATGTTATAAAAAAAAAATAAAAAAAAACCTAAAATTGGTTCTACTGAGGATGAGGATGTCATTCATTGAAAATTAATAGATTTTAAACACCTTTTCTTTTTCTTTTTTTTCAATTTGCAGTTTGTCATTTTTGTTTATTGTGTATAATGATTGTATGTTACAAAATGAAGATAGCTTTGTCTTCCCTCTGAGTAAGAAATGGTTTCCAGGCAGACAGGACTTGGAGTGACTCAGAAAGAGTGTAAATATTGCATCACTCTACCTGCGTAGGCCTTTTGTTTTATGGCACGTATCTACCATTTTGCGACCGACTGCTGTCTCAATTGTATTGTCTGGGGAGCACAAAGTGACAGAGACTCTCCAGAGGCCCTGGTAAGTCCAAACACAGTTCCTCTGACACAGCACATTCCTCAAGTCGGCTTTCCTTCATTTTCTTCATCTTTAACTCTCCTCGGGCTGTTCATTGCTTCATCCTAAAACGTACCTAAACAATATCCAACTTGTTTTCCGTCGCCCACTCATTACGGGAATCCTGTTGTTGCTGGTAACCATAGACGGCCCAGGACGATGAGGTCATTGCTGGTGTAAGCGTCCTGCCTCTGCCCCAGCTTCCTCTCCCGGCAGAAAGGATGAGCCCTTCCCTCTCCAAAACAATGGCATCTTTCTTCTTGCTCAGATTGATCTATAGAGACGTACAGAAAAGTGGCCAGACGGACAGAGGTCAGACTGAGAAACTAGACTGTTATTGTCTTCACTTCTAACCATTCAGTGCTTAACTCTTTCTTGTTGATGTGGCATGCAAATAGCTCTGACATTTGACCCTCATGATCTCAAAACAGATAGATCTTAAAATAGAGCAGTGACTGATAAAAGTGGCTAATGGACATGGCTTGTGTATGTGAAACACTGTGGTTATGTCATCATCAGCTGGCTCATAGCTTTTCTGGCATGGGTTTAGCTGCTGAATGCCTCAGATGTTTTCTGGGGTCATTTCTACTCCGTATTTTTGAGAAGCAGTCATATGAGAGGTTGTACTTTACACAACTGTCATGCTTTCATATAAAATGATGTCATTCAGAATGCCTTTAAAACACAATGATGTGGCAAAGTCAGAATGCTCTTTGGTTTTCTTGTAATTCTCTGATCATGCTACAGATCCTAGTACAATGTTCCAGTTAGGAAAAAGCACCTATAAACATCTTGATAAATGATTAATCTAGGGTGCAAGTCTTTGGGTTTGATTTGGATTAATTATTTAATTCTGTATGTTTAAAGTGTGTTAACAGTAGCGATGGGCGATATGACTAAAATCTTAAAAGTTTGTAACTTTAGATTACTATTCTTGATACCAATTAAAACAGTGCAGTCTTTGCAAAGTTATTGTAACTGTAAACAATTGTGATCACCAAACTGACATGACAGATGAGACTGTTAAGGTCATGAATTTTTACAGATATGAGCTAGGACGTCCTCATCAAGTGCACAATCTTGAACAAGTTGACATATTCAGTGTTCAGTGCACAAGATTTGTTAATTGAGAATCACTTTGTGTATCTAGACTTAAATTACATTTATTAATCCCAAAATAAATCAAGATCCTGTAAATCTAAATCTGACTGATTTGTGTCTGGAAACCTGTGCCCTTGTTGTGATTTGATCGTTGTAGCATAGCTGACAACAGTATTTCCACTGTTTGTCTTCATAGCAGATATCCACCCTGTATTAATGTGATGAATAGCAGTCTAATAACTGTTTCACACACGTCTTACTCCCTACCATGGGGAGTGATGCTGGGCAATGATGTCATCTCACTATTAAAGACAAGACTTAAAACATTATCCAGAAAACCACTCCTCATATGTGGAAACTGACTTTCTCATGACCCCCTGATCTTGCAAAGAATGTAAAATTCTGTAACAGTGGAACAGTTTTTAGGGTGTTGTAATCCTTAACCAGGATGGGAAAGATAACTGTTTAGCCCATTACACATTGAGAAGTGTTTTTTAAATCAATATGAAACAGAATTTGTATCAGCGATTGATATTAATTGAAATTTGGATTAGATTGAGAAATGTAGGCATCCTATACCAGAATGAGCCTACATAAATGTACGTTGGTCATTAATGACTCACTATTGGGTTAGAAAGCTCAAAATTATCTTAATTTGTGTTCCAAAGATGAACAAACATCTTACACTTTGGAACGACATGAGGTTAAGTAATTAATGATAATTTTTTTTTTTTTTTTTTGGGGTCAGCTATCCCTTTAACAACATTGAATAGTATTCACAGGCGATGCCAGCAGAAAAGGACATTAAACTGAAATTCTGATTATCAATTTAAATGGCTTTTTGAGTTTTTCATACTGTACTTGGGCAAATGTTTGGGTATTTTATTTTATTGTATTTTAGCTAGTTTTAGAGGGCTGTGCAACAAGGACAGGAAATAACTATTGAAACCGGAACTAGGAATGCCATGAGCTGGATTCAAGCAGATTTTGCCTTTTTGACAGGCAATGTATCAGAGCCTTTGTGCTAACTCCTTTGGCTCCTACTAGTTTACCATTACTGAAAATGAAAAAAATAAATAAATAAAAAATTCACAGTATAACAGTTTCAGGAATGCTGTTAAATGAGCTGTTTTGGAAAAAAAAAACGTATTTAAATAATTGGGTTCCTGGATTGATTGCCCTACAAACGCTCTTTCCTTGATCATCATTCGCGGTCACGGTTGAAAAGGTTATCTCTTATTTTTCCTTTTAATTTTTTCCCTCTTTTCCATCAGCTAAAGAAGAAGAGATGCTTTGATCCAAGAAATGTAACAAGCTCAGCTGTATGCTGTGGGTTGTGCTGTTAATAAGTTGTGTAATGTGTGCCTCAGTGGACAGACGGCGTGCTCTGTCCTCTCTCTTCTCTTCTGCTCGTATGTGACTCAGTAAGGCTTGTAGATGGAATGATTCATGGGAGTGATGAAAATCAAGCCGAAATTGCATTGCCATCATTTAAAAATCCAAGATAGTGTCCGACAAACTAATTTTAACACAGTCTGTTTGTTTGGGCCTCGCAATGACAGGAATACTTATTTGTGTGTCTTTGACAAGGAGCTGAGAGCCACTGTTCTTTAAGTGAGATACATGTAATGTTTATTTACATGCTTGCAAAAATGTATATTCTGCATTTTATTTTCAGTCAGTGTCACTGATATTTAATTTCAACTTATGTACGGATCACGCATCAACGAGCAATTGGGCCTCTGAGACAGAACTGGCTGTTGGGTAGAATTAGGCCAGTGAATAGAATGGTGGAACACTTCGTGAAAAGGTGGCAATTTGGTTTTTGCCCCCTCACTCTGAATTTGCATACCTGTGCACTGCTCCAGTCAGGGAAGCTCATGCAAATTGGAATCACCTATGCAAATGAGGTCAGCCTGTAGGAGGAGAGGAGGAAAGGCAAGTAGACCGTGTTGGCATGCAGGCCTTTTCCCGCTCACGCAGCCCGCAAGAACACGGCAATGCAAACTCTGTGATGGGCATACACCCACTCATCTCACTTCTTTCCCTAATAGCAGTGTGTTTGCAGTAAGAGAGACTGGAAATAGCCTGTGCTTGGTTGCCGTCTGAACTTTCAAAAATCTAGCTTTCTTACCAAACCATTGTTGCCTGCATGCATTAAACATATGGCACAGACTCAAGGTTTTGTACTGTCTTATCTGAGAACTTTGCAAGAACAGTGTTTCCTCATTTTCAGTGGCTTAATTTCCCATGCTTTATGGCACATTGCCTTAGCAAGAAGTAGAGCTGCAATTCATTGTTTTTTGGCTCCTGGGCTTGGGGTACGTAGAGTTTGGAAATAAAAAGCATCCTCACTGCAGGATGTCCTGTGGTGTTGCCATTTGGGAAGGGGAGTGCAAAGTGGCGGAAACCACCACATTAAGTTGACATTGTGACAATAAAGAGTGATAAGGCACCTGTATTTAATGTGTGTTCCATATAAAACACCCTTGGATCATATCTGGCTCAAAATGAGTCAATCAAAGAGGATTTTTGATAACCTGATGATTCATAAAGCTAGTTTAAGGTTCTAGCAACATGCTGTACTCTAAAACTCAAAAGTTTGTATTGAAGTCACCATTAAAAATTAAAATGGACTATTTTTATGTTTATAAAACTTTACAGGGTTTATTATATGCACATCATTATATATGTTTAAAAAAAGAACTTACTGCCACCATACTTTTTTTCCATTCAGAAAGCCATCACAGTTTCCCTTCCATCAAGTTGTCTCAACCAGTGGCATGGGATGGGGAACTCTTTGAACCATGGCAGATAGTGGAACTGTTTGTTTCAAAAATGTCTTTATAAAACATTTTTTATTTCTGTTTTGTGGCACAAAAATCATCATACTTTACCTTAAATTGACCATATCTGCATTTGTAATACACATTCCTGTTCTGCTGAAACAACTCTCTATTCGACTGATGTTACCAAGGCCACTAAAGTTTCAACCAGTGGGTGCTGACAGTGTTTTAAGTTTGCATTCAAGTCCATTCAGATATTGAATGACCACTTTTTATAATCAATACTTGACCCTACCATACTTTTTTTTTTTTGGAAACTTTGCAAAATTTCCAGGATTTTTGGAAATTTACTGGAAATTTTGCACCCCTTTGCAGCCCTATTTGTGCTTCACGAAATCTTTAGAAGTGGGCTGAAAAGTACTAGTTGTTTCTGTTTTCCCAGTCGAATCTCTCTCTTTTTTTTGTGATAAAATGCTGACTCCCACTCTCTTTCTTTTTCTCTCCTCCGGCAGCACTTGGTGTCATGGGATGCGGGTAAACCAGAGTGTCTCCTGCAGCTGGTGAAAGAGCTGTTGCAGCAGTACCATCAGTACCAGTGCCAGCGGCTTCGTGACAGTTCCCGCCTGCTCTTCGAATATGACAGCCTGCTGGAAGACCCCAACTATGGGCGCAGTATGGAGATCTATGCTGGCCGCAAGAACAGCTGGGTACCAGTGCTGCATCACCTTATACACCTCCATTAACATAATAGTCAAATGTTTCCATTCAGTTAGATTGTGATCACACTAATCCATCCATCCATCCATCCATCCTCCAAACAACTTGTCCTGTGTAAAGTCAAGGGGATGCTGGAGCCTATCCCTGTCTCAGACCAAAACCAGGGAATCACCTTGGATGGATAAAATGAATGAAATTTGCTAAATTATCAACAAATAGACATTAGATGGTTATTTGATATATAAAACATCACCCACTTTTACTAAAGGATATTTTTGAAGCACTGGATCACTTAGCTTCACTTTAAGTAAAGTGACCTCTTGAAATTGAAATTGCTTAAAGTGATTATAATTCTTGGCTTAATTTCATTCACATTTTAAAGGCAACCTTTATAATTCTCGAATTACCTGTACTGATTTGTTATTTAGCTGACACTTTCACACAGTGCTGCTGGATGTTCTTTTACTTATGGTGCTACTTCCTGGAACAACCTGAAATTGGGTGCTGTATTCATAGGCACAGTGGTCACTGGTGATTGTTCATCCCATTTGAGGTTTGAACCAAAAACTTTATGTATGTGTTCTGTTAAAATCACAAGCTATGGTGTGGGCCTGAGCATCAATGTCACAGAATGCACACACAGGGCAGTGGGTTCTTGATAATGTGCAAAGCAAATTGCACAAACGGTCAAAAACGAACACATACTCCCTCACAAATGGGCACACAGAGGGTTCCGTAATATGGTCATGTTTTTGGGAAGAGTGTCTTGTGTTGGGCTGTGGGTGTGAGTGTATTGCTTCATGGGCTTCAATCTTTAAAGGGATGTGGTGAAATGTGGTCTGTGGGATAACAGACTGTGATTTGGAAACGTTTGTGTAATCTTAAAATTATGTAACCCAAGTCATGTATATTAAATAAATGTAAACAAGGACTCATACAGCAAATTACACTGCCCTACTTAATCTAGAGAACATTTGAAGAGAATTTGAAAGGATCACTCTTGGAGCACGCCATTACTCTGCCACATGGGTTGCTAAATATGTACTTCACTTCCATTTTAAATTGAATCGAAATCATACCATGACAATAGTGGCTTGGCCAGTGAATCAGTACATTGTTTGACAACATAAGAAATTATTTTGTTTTAACTTTTTGCTGAAACACATCACCTAGAAAGGGACATACAATGTTAAAAATATAGTTCCTTTAATATAGCTTCTTTAACAAAAAAATATAGTTAAAGGAATAGATTTGTGTAACAAACAGACTAATTTAAGCCTTTATTCACTGAAAAGCATGACATCCACCTTATACAATGCAGATAATAAAAAAACTGCTTCATGGTAATAAACAGCACAATAACAGTTAATGCTGCAAAATGCATCAGTTATGAAACAAATTGAATTTCATCTGCAAAGCAGCTCTACAAAATGCAATAGTGTTATTTTCAGCTCAGCTCATTGTTGAGTTTAGTTAATAAGAGCGGTCATTTTGCAAGGTTCATCAGTTATGAAACAATCTCAATTCAGTCATAAAGCAGCTCTACAGAAGACAATAGCGTCATTAATTACCTCAAGAAAGTTCAATGTTGATTCACTTCAGTTCATTAACAGTTCAAAGTTTATCAATTATGCAACAAGTTCAATTCAGATACTGTATGCAGTAGGGCTGCCCTCTAAATAGTCAACGAGAAGAGACTTGGTTGACCAATTTTTTTTTTTAGGTTGCTTAGTTGCAGAAGCAATAAAATATCCACAGACGAAGTCACGCAGTCTGTGATCGAGCACGGCATCTTTGACCATCATCATTCATCAACCTCAAATATGGCTTATCATCTGAAATATGTTAGTAGCAGCAACTTTACATGGTCACTTAATCTAATGTTAATGTAGAAGAATGTGCGCTATTCAAGTGTCTGTGTGGAGTGTGGAAGCTGAATAGCAGCATGCTATTAGTCAGATGGAGACGCTGGTGCAGTCACTTGCTCTTAAAATACTCCAGCATTTTTGGTCATACAGATAAGAGTAATACATCCTTCGAATTTGTAAAGACACTGCGTTAATTTGTGTGCCCTCACAATAACAACAAAACACTGTGCTTTTGTAAAATAATGAAAGTAAACAGGATACGCTTTCTGCCGTCTGGGTCCATGCGAACTTGAGTGCGAAGCTCTGAAACTTGCCTTACAGACATAGATAAAAAAATATCTATAGAGAGTGAAATGTCCACTTTTAAATGAACCATTTCAAATAGAAAACAAATATTGTCAGATTATGTATGAAAACATATCCGTATGAAAAATATCACACTACTGTGGAGATGATGAGTCAGTGTCGCCAACTTTATCTGTTAAGACGAAAACAAAGACAGCATTAGTTTATCAGTAAATTATTAAAATGTTAATGCAGCTTCTTTACGGTTTTACACTGACACAGTCATAATCATAATTATCTAGCTCAATGTTGTTAAATGTTGATTCAGTTCAGTAACAGATGTTCTAAAAGATTCAGTTAGAAAACTGCTCTACATTGTGTGATTTAGAATTTTCACAAAACTAGTGTAAATGGTTTCTTCACAAATAAAACTAATTTGGTTCATCTCACTTACTGATCCAGTAGTTGCCTTTAACAGCTGGAGGCAGAGTTACAGAGTTACTGTATAAGTGAATTATGACTTAAAGTCCCCATTAAAGTAGTATGAATATGTTAGCCTTGAGGTTTACTATAAGCTAGTGTGCTACAAATCGATGACAAAATTTGCATTTACAAGATATAAGCATTCAAAACTTACAGTCTCTAACTTCCGCCAATATGGATCAACGATTTCGATGACATCACCCTGCACTTCAGCTTCTTATTAAACTTTCTGTCCAAACAAATGCCCTCTAGAATCCGATGCATCCCGTCCCTTACACTATAAATAGATGCTGAACCTGCGGCTGAAAACGGTCACTTGTTCACAAATTTTGTATTTTCTGTATGGTGAATGGCACATAGTGCACTACATAGGGGATAGGGAACGATTTAGACAGTGTAAATATGCATTCCATTGGGGCGAATGAAGTTTAGTTTCGCTTTGTATCATACTAACTGCCGCAGGTCTGCTCCGGTCCAAAGACTGCGCAAGTTGGCGCAGACCACAAAACGTATCGGACACATTTGAATTCTAATGTGATATCTTTTCAGATTACCAAATCCAGATTACCAGTGCTCTAAATAAGACTACAATATAGTCTATATATTTTTTTTCCCCATGACTTGTTGGACAATTTCAAGACAAACTTTGACAACAAGATAAACTTTGCTGTCATCCATTCAAAACTGCAGAAAATTATACCTTTTTATGATGAGTGATATTTATACCTTCCCATTGCAATACTCAGCTATTTTTTGTTGTTTTTTTTTTTTTTTTTAAGATATTTTGAGATAAAAACAAATCTGTGGTTATTCTATGTGTGTCACACCATAGGACGTTACGTCACACTAAAGGAAATAAATAGTAAGTATTTAAATATTTCTATTTAATTTTGAACATGTCAAAGAACATTCAGTATGCCCAAATATGACTGATATTCTAACTACATTCATTATTATGTGTAATATATATATTTTTTTTAACTGTGTGGCTCTGTTTTGAAGGCATCATTTCGATTCTGTGCACTTTCTGCACGGTTCTCTTAGGATCTCCTTTGTTCTAGTGGATCCTTGTTAATTTTCCATCTATATTTCTGTGTCCTTACTCTTACTAATTTATCTCCCTCAGTTCTTTCTGTTTCAAAAACAAAGTATCACATTTTATACTTATTTTCTTGACACTTTATAACAGTACAAGTTTTCTGCAAAAACATCAGAAAATAGTTCATGTAATTACTGGTTCTGAGAACACTGAAAATGCTAAAAAAGGAGTTAGAACAGACGTCACACTGGTGGATGTTTTCTGTCACACCATAGGAGGTTTCAGCCGTTTGTGTCAATTAATCACTTTGCTGTTCCGAGCTAACCTGTCATTAGCCATTTGCAATACACATTTTCCATGATTAAAAAAAAAATATTATTTAGGGGTGTCACACCAAAGAACAACAAAACATAACACTTTTGTAGTGGTTCCAAAATAGTTAAATATTTGAACAATTCTGAGACAAAAATTTACCATATGCACATGACTTGGCTTGACAAGGAGCTTCAGTAACAAGATCATGAATGGGGTCCTTCAACTTATTTTTTTCTGGAATTAGCCGAATTAAAATCAGGATATGGTGTCATGCCAGAGGACATGGTTTTCAGAAACAAAATGTATCAAGTTCCTACACTTTCAGAAATATATGGATAAAAAAAAAAATATGCCGGAGGTATTAATTAACATTTTTATGCTTTTCTTTTTAATTTATAAAAGCTGTAATTTATTGAATAATGCTTGAGACAGTCACACCATAAGACAATTTTGACATTTGGCTCAAAAATTACAACAATAAAAAAAAAATGAATAACACTGCAGCTTTCATAACAACAGTGCCATGTAAGACAAAGCTTTTTTTTTATTTTTTTTTTTAACAACTGCAAACTGATCAGACTAATTTTGAACAACTGGGCCTATTGCAGGGCTAACGATCATAAACATATGGGTTTTTAATGTGGCTTTTGTTACTTTTATGATGCCTGAATCTCTCAGTCACTCTTAATTTTAATTTAATGGAAAAGATTGATTGTGTTCAGTGGCAGAAATAGTCAAGTGGATTTGGTAAAGCATGAAAATGAGAACTAATGACAGAATTATTCCTTTAACAAGTAGTTTACTGTGTGAGGAATGTTACAGAATGTGCGTGTGTTCACTATTTGCTTATGTGTGTTGTATTTTTTTTCTTCTTCTTCTAGACGGGGGAGTTTTCTGCTCGATTCCTTCTGAAACTCCCTGTGGATTTTAGCAACATTCCCATCTATCTTCTCAAGGTAAGACACATCCTTCAATACACACTCTTGGGAAGATCGTACACCCCCATTTCTTTGATTTGTTTGGAGAATGGATGTTTATCTGTTTATCAGTGCATAAAAATGTCTTCACAAAACGTTACATGTAAAAGTGCATGTAAGAATAGGTTGCTCTTGTGTGAGCGTTCATTTCTCTGCTGTTGTTTGTGCATGTGTGTAGGCTGCGAGTTGACTAATCAGCAGCCTGTCACTCCCAATCAACTCTGAGCTGTGTTGTGTCTGCAGGCGCTCTCTCTCTCGCCTCCCCTTACAGTCACCCTGTGTCTTGCCCTCCCTCCCCTTTTTTCTTTTTTCCATCTCTGCCGCACCACCGTGTGTATATTTGTGCCCATGTGTGCGTGAGAGGGCGTGTACGGCCTCGGGAGGCCCTTGCTCTATGGCCTTTTCCAGTCGGAGCCATGTTTGTCCTCCCCAAGAGAGCTGAAATGATGGTAAACATACGGAAAACAGCAGCCATCATCAGCATCACCATCTTAACATTCAGTCCCTCAGCAGTACACTACACTCACGCATAGACATGTACGGTTTACTCTCAGTGGACCATACTGCACTGAAACTCACTTTAGCCACAGGTTAACACCCATCTGTAAGGTCACAACTGTGGGGGTCATTATTCTCAGCTAATTTGTCATGAACCTTGAAATATCAAGAGCCTAATAGATGTTACGATATTTAAAAAAAATGCATTGTATAATTTCTTCTGATTCAAAGTAAGAGTGGTGTAAGTATGGTTAAAGCTGCTGTGTATTATTTCTCACTGCAAGCTGCAAAAAACTGCAAAAATATGTTAGGCCTCTAAAACAGATTTTAGTTGCATTTGGTTTCCAGTTTTCTGTGAAACTATTGCCTTGATATCAGTAGGTCTAAGTACAGAACAATTAATTTCTATCACCTGGACAGCCTGTGGTCAACATGACCGTTTTCCACAGAAACAAATGATGACCAGATTTAGCTCTGTAAGAGGTGCTTGTGGAAAGCCAGTAGAATGTCTGCCTCTGTACAATGGAAAAGCTCTGAAAATTAGCACGCACAAGTGTGACGCCATTTTGACGCGTTCAGACTGTCGTTGGTCTATCAAGATTACGGGTCAAACATGTCCACATCTCTATGCTCAGATGCTGAAACTTCTTTTCTTATAACTGTCATTATTGTTTTGTGTCAGTTATGTTTCTGAACGGATACAGTACAGTTAAATGCTCGCCTAAACATAGCTCCCATTGCTTATTAGCTGCTTTGGAATGTTCACAAACAGTATACTATTGCTTTAGCTATTTTGAACTTCTGTTTACCCTTGAAAAAAGAACAGACTATATTAGAAAGAGAGTTTAAAGGGGCCTTTAAGGTAATGTTATGGTTACTAGAAATTCTAATAACACAGCTTGTAAACACCACTGTTTATCAGAATTTTGGAGAGATATCCACTGTAATGATTTTGCATACTGAAGGAAACTCTAGTAAATCTGATTGATTGGAGCCATTTGTTATAGTTGATTGTTAAATAATTAGTGTGTAGGTGGCATAACAGTATGTTAATTAATATCTGTGCATATTCAAAATATGCACAGATATTGCTACTACAAGACAAAATAAGTTGTAGAAGGTCAAGCTATCTGAGAAACTGGAGTCAGGAGGGCCTATATGATATAATTAAACATACAGGGAGGTTAGAGCTAAACACTGCAGGACGTTGGCCCTCCAGAAGCAGGACACACCTGACTTAACCGGTAAATGGGCCTTGGTGTAAGTAAATGTGGTCATTGACTTTCGCTTGGCAGTACTATCCTACGCTGAGAACAGAATTGATTTAATTACATATAATAAATGACTGCGTCTCACATTAAAGGTGAAGACACTTGCTGACAGTGGAGAAGGGACAATGTAGTTGCTAAATACGGACTTAATTTATCACCAGATTAAAGATAACTGGTGTGGGGGTCCCATTTTTTTCTTTCTATCCAATACCTTATGTTACAGGAATTCATAATTAGTTTAAAAGTGAGCAAATATCACAGTCTTTTTATCACTCCTCTAACAAGTTGCTGGTAGATTACATTTTGACTCTTTAAATCTCCATCAAAACTCCAGTGATGTCCCTTCCTCTCCATGTTTGCCTTTTCTCTCTGTTAGCGGAGCCGGGTCATGTAGGCATTGGTAGGAATGGTGTCGTGTACCCTGATAGTTGCCTGGAGTGTGCCATCTCACCGGTTTTATCTTAGTAGGCTGGACATGTTTACCTTTCGCGAATCCACTTGTGTCCTTCAGGGCATCGAGGGCTTGTCATGAGAGCAGTCTTCACTGGTAGCCATAAATAGAGGACAATGGCAATGGTGTAGTGTCAATCTTACCAAGTAGCAGTAATTTCTTTCCTGGTACAGACTGAAAGACGTGCAATTGCTGTATTGTCTTTCTTCTTTTGGATTGACTGTGGCAGCTCAAAGTAGAATCCCTAACCCTTCCAAAAATGTTTAACGTTTAGAAACCGATGCTAAATAGGAATGCTCTGATTTTACTGAGTATCAAAATTCAAGCTTATTTTAGGCTTAAGAACAGAACAAGAGTGCATCAGTACAGACAGATCAATCCAGTAGATTTGGACTGAGCACTGTTCGCTGCTCTTTTGTTGCTCGGTTTAGCATGGTACCCGTTCAGCTCTAAATGTCAACTGTCCTAGTTTGCGCAACCATCGGTGAAGCGAGCTGAGGTTCTTGTGTTTGTGACAGGCCTGATCAGTCTCACTCCACTGGAGCCGTATGGGCCGCTAGCCGAGACCTGACTTCCTGTGCAGCGGGTGAGGAGAAGGATTGCGCCCTTGGCCCTCAGGGATACCACCACCACTCCCGTTGATTATTTTAGACAACTCTGGCGAGTCACGTGCCAGGTCTACAAGTTTCTTTTTGGCTGCTGTTAAAGGGCCAATCTCTTGCTGTTGAATAAAGTCACTATAGTGGAATTAGTATTCCTGTTTCTATAATGGTTTTAATATTTCCAACACATTGGACAACACAGAAGAAAAAAATCGTGTAAATACATCTTTTTATGTTACAATGTATGTATAAATACATTGTAAACACATTTATTTTAAAATCAAGTTCAAAAACATGCCTATTCACACCAAGAGTGAAATGAAAAGCAAAACGAATCACTGATGACAGGCCTATTCACACCAGGAATAAAATGAAAAGCACAACAAATCACAGATGACAGGTTTGTTCATGTCAAGAGTGAAACAAAAAAGCACTCTGGTTATTCACATGCAAAATATAACCCATCTGATAGTACACCATGGGTGTAGCTTGACATTTGAGCTTGGGGCAGGCCAAACCGAGCCAGTCGATCTACAAATTCACACTGAAGTGATTTTACTATGAATATATAGATCAGCAGCAAGCATGTGAAATTGTCATGGCAACTAGATACATTGCTAAGTCTATTCTTGGCACATTGAAAATAATGCAGTATAAACATGTTTGTCAACACACTCTCAAAGCAGGCCTTTATTTAGGCAAATCAATGAATGAAATACTCAACTGCTTTAAAATGTTTGGATATTTGGATATTATTCAAGTTAAATGCACAATGGCAGACACACTTTTTTTAGTCATTCAGCCACTTGTGTGTAATGGGTGTGTACTACGGGTAACCTTTATGAGATTGTCCGAAGTCATCAAGTATGGTATCCTTGCTTTATCATCAGACAAATTTTGCTTTATATATTGTTGCATTGTTTTATTTTTGTATGTCACTGTAAATTGATTTATACAGTGTGTTTATTCTCTATATACGATGCTGCTTTTTTCCAGTACATCCGCTCTCTACTGTACCTTCAGACGTACACTTTATGTTCATCAGCCTCCCTGCCCTTCCTCATGCCACTTCAACTTAAATAGTTGGGCAATTAGTTTTACTCTAATTATTTTCTGAGTACTTTTCCTTCTTGATTTAAGTGCACTCCTAACATCAGTGGCGGCAGTCGCCAGAGTGTGTCCAGGGTGAAGCTGGCCCTGAGGTCTGTGCTTTTCTCTTCTCTGTTCCCCTGCCTCATTTATACCAGAGATGCCATCATTTTAATGTTCTCTGCCCTTATTCCGTTATTCCCATTCTTTCATTCAGTCATTCAGTCAGATTTTAAGACATGTCTGACAAACATTTTGATTATAAAGTGTGTTGTGGTTTCCCTTTAAAAATGAAAAGATGAAAATGATAAGAAATCTAACCTCATCATCATTAAACTACTATGCAACAAGTAATTTCAAGGCTGTCTGAGCCAATTAAAATCTTGATTATTATTTCAGTTAAAGCAAATAAAAAAATGACAAGGGAAATGCTTTTCTCTCTCTGTGATTTGTTTTTCTCTTTAACATGGCACATGGATGGAATACAAGATCAAGATCCTTAGGGTAGAAGTTAATAAACACTGTCATGCACTTATGTTCAACAGCCCTGGGCATGGTTTGATTTTAAACTGGAATAAGCATTGACCATATCCAAGAGAAATGAAGAGTGGGTGTGAAACAAAGAAAAAAGGAGAGAGACATTCAAAACATGATTGAAGGCTTGAGGTTTAATGAATCGGTTTTAACGTCAGTGCCATAGAAACCCCCTGCTGCATTAAGCACACATTAAATTAGACCATGAATTTTCTTGACATGAGCACCGGTTGACGTCACGTACTACATCATAGGCACAAATTACCAAGATTGTTCTCTGTATGTTCAGTATGTGAAGTTGTTTTGGTTTTGATTTGGACTGTCATTCTTTTTTTTTTCTTTCTTGACCTACCTCTAACTTGATTTTCAGAAGGATTTATTGTTTATTTAGACATTTATTGTTAGAGATTGCTACCTAAATAGAAAATGATGTGTTTTTTATACTGTCTTATCATATTCACGTTGTATCTAAAGAGGACAACATGTATGACAGTGCAGTCTGGAAGCCTGTGTTTATTCCAAAGGTTATTGTCCGAATAAAGGGTGTTGTACACTATTAACATTTAGGCCGGCATCGGCTTTAGTCAGGTGTGGCTCGGACATTAAAACCTTGAGAACTAAATGTGTGGCTTATAAATCTAAGGTGCAGCACCAAGGAATTTAGTTTTGTTCCGTTGGTGTGGATGTTGTTTTCTTGAGATACTGAATAGTAGGATATTGTATGACAATTGGGCATTCTGGCCCAAATTCATGTTTCACTTGGTAGATGATAACTACTTGCCACCATGGACAGTTCTCAAAAAAATCTCACTCTCAACAAAATTATGCAAGGTAAAAGAACATGTAACCCAGTATGAAATATGTCTAGTAAATTGCACTTCTTTATACATTTATGAAATTGCTATTTGCTAAATTCCTAATCAATCTATGTTAATTTGTTTGTATTATTGTGGGCATTGCAGTTCATAGTAATACATTTCAGCATTTGATTTTACAATATTATGTGCAGTATCTAGCACAGATGTTTCATGTCATAGCATAGTATGTCTGCAGTGTTGCCAACCTGTCAGTCTTGTTTAAGTTGGCCTTTAGATCCACAATAGGTTAATTGACTGATCTTGTTACATTAATCTCTTAAAGATTAATGTGAGAGATGTGAAAAATGTGAGCTGCTTTGTGAAGGCAATTTATTTTGGAGAAAAGCAGCTTTGTGAAATGCATTATATTATGATAACTGTGACCGGAGCATACAAACATGCAAACTGTTATATTATACCCCAGACTACCTCCTTAAGTGGAATTATAGTTTGGTGCTTTCACACCTACAAAATAAATGGTATCTAAAGACAAACAGAATCACACCATAACCCTAAGTTCATAACCCTTTATATTTAGAGTCTCTTCTCAACACCCTTATATAAACCTTACCATGAGGAATTTGATTTTATCAGTCTTTAATAGCAGAATTTATTAATTTAGTGTTATTTAATATATAAGAGAGTAGAACTACTGGACTACTCAGCAGTCAGACTGTGAAATCATAAGTCAATCAAAAGAAGCTGCCCAGCTCACATCAGATGTGCTCCAGTGGTGGGGTTTTATGATCCCTGTGCAGCGTGCCCTGTTATAAGGGCTCTGAATTTATTTGACTCACTTTCTTGTGCATGTCAAGCACTGAGATACTGGAGTGTTAGACAACTGACATGGTAATCAAGAAAAGGCTATATATTTATTTGATCGTTTTTTTTTTTCTTTCTTTTGTTCTTTTCTTTCTTTCTTTCCTGTTTATTTTTATGATTGTTTATTTAGTCTCAAGCACATGGAATCATTTTCTAGCTCATCTTACATCTCTGTTGTACACACCTTTATTCATATAGCACTTACAATACAGATATATTGTGTTCATATGTAAGTGAATAGCAGTTCATATAAAAATCACAAAGCTGTTTTTGACTAAGGATGCACGTTGTTGAGTGCCCACATCCTGTCAGTGATCTCTCAGCGCCTCAGAGGCGTATCAATCTGAGCACCTGACGTCTCCTCTGAAACACCACCCCCAACCGGCTCTCCCCGCTCCAGCAAAGCTCAGATTAGGAGAGAGCAGAGTGACATAAAGCCCCTTTAACAGCGGCCTACACCCACCATTCAGCTTTATGCCAGCAGCAGCACTGAGCTTTTGGCTGCTTGTTTGTTTATCTGTTCTGCACTGCATGTGGAGTCTCTATCCTCTCATGTATTAGCACCGCTGTTGAGATATGTCAAACTGACTGAAGAGGTCACGTCAAGAACTTCATTTCTGCCGAGATGATGTTGTTAAAAATATTGCCATTTACTGGCTGTTCCTGGGATTATGCACTATTTGGAATCGGAGAACTGAGCGACACATAAGCAGAGAATGTTTTGGAAAGTTCCTCTTTGCTTTGAGAAGCATGTGTAGGACTTTCTTTGATAAAGGGCAAATTTTTTTCTAGTGTGGCTTCAGTGTTTTTTGAGAACTGTTTGCCCAACACAGCATGTTGAGTCATGTGATGACAGAACTGCAGTGCCATACCACCTCAAGAACACTCATAATCTCATTGAGACTCCATGTCCACTCACTCGCTCCAAAAAAAAAAAAAAAAAACATGTTCACGCCTTCTATTGCTATGCAAACATGGACAAATGAATCTGACAAGAGTGTCATGGAGGAGACTGTGGTATGACATCACCGGCTATGACTGTAACACCCTTTATTAAGACGACATTCACAGTGTAATTAACTGCCAAACAGTCAAGTTGCTTGACTGGAGTCTCTCTATCGGCCTTGTGTACTTTCGTCCTATGTCTACAAAAATATATGCCAGTATGTTTCAGTTAATTATGTGCAGAAAATAGCTGGCTAAATTAAGTACATTAAGTCTAGTTGATTTTAGTTCAAACTGTCGTTATTAGTTCAGAAAGATCATGGCAACGTGACATGGAACTGTAAAGTGCTCAGTAAAACTGCTTCTTCTGTACAAATATAGACAATTAATCAAAAACTTGAAATGACTTTCAACCAGTCACAATCATGTATTACACTCTTTCATATTATTTTAGTTAGAGTTTGTTTGTTAAAAACAAAAACAAAAAAATTAGTGATATACCTTTAATGGCTTGTGGGAACTCTGAAATCATATCCAAATGTTTACTTGATCAACATCCCAGTCATACCCGTGTTTTACTCAGCTTTTCTTTCAAGTTGCCAAATAATGAAGTATAGCTGCCAAATAATATTTTTTACGACTAGTCACAGAGAAATGAAAACGAGCAAGAGAAAATATCTAGACATTACAGCGTGCACCTGTGTGATCAAAGCAGATTCTTATATATGGCACACTATGCCCGTCTGAGACACTCCCTGCTTTGTGCGTGACTGTAGAGCATTTCATGCCAACGCCAGTAGTCGTAATTTGCAGGCGGATTGAGCACTCCAACAGTAAACACTGACTCAGGCCCAAGGAATCTTAAGAGCTTTGAAGTAATTGCAGGTTCCTCCTGAACTGTTTCTCCACCATTGCTCGGCCATCAGAGCCATGCCACAGCAAACATCAGTAAGAGGGGAAATAAACTGCTGAACACCTCTCTACAAGCTCTCTAGGGCTTGTATGATCTGTGGTTTAAGATTTATTAGAAATTTCTTCAAAAGATGTTAAAATCCAGCTCACTCACTTTAATGTATACAATCTTTGGCCTAATGTGCGTCAATAATGACTTGCTTTTTCTTTTCCTTGACATTCATAATGTTCACCTGTGCCTTTTAATAGCAATAAAGCTACATAAATTTCTGCAAAAACTCAGCAGAAGTCTGTGAACCTTCAGGAATGCCACTGCTTCGTGTTTAGCTGAGATACCCCTGACATTAGCATCACTTTTATTCAGTGTGATGAGTAAAAAAAACAAAAAAAAAAGTGGGAAAAAAGAAAGATAATTGCTGGTTTGAACATCTTTAATGCAACAGGCGATGAAGCACTGAAAAGAGCAGCTAAGCCCATCACTCCGACAAACAATCAGGCTGCTGTTTAAGAGGCCAAATTATAGGTTGGGCTGGGCCTTAGGATCAAAATAAAATGTCAGAGGAGAAGTTCACAAACAAGAGTCAAATTGGTTGGAAAGACAATGGATCTGAGCAGTCTGTTAGCATGGGAGCCAACTAAATAAGTCAAGATTTTAGTCCTTGATGTCTCTCTGAAGTCCTTTCTTGAGAGGAGATGATTTTAAACTTCACCAGGATATGCATTAAAGTTGCATTTTGCTAGCCTAAAGAAACAGCTATTTACTTGCCCATGTTGTTAATAACTTGTATACCTTTTTCCATGGAACACAAACATAAAACCAAATGGACTTTTATGGTGTATTTAGTAATTTTTGGCGTTCGACAGCCCAGTGCATGCTGTTGTTTTGAAAAAGAGCAGCCAGAACCTTTTGCTAAATATTCCCTTTTTTGTTTCATGAAAGACACACACACACACACACACACTGATAATGTTTTAGTAACACTTTACAATAAAGTTCATTACTTAACATTGGTTAACTACACGAACAATACTTCTACAGCATTTATTAATCTAATTTCAGGATTTACTGTGCTTTGTGAACTAACATGAACAAACTATGAACGACTGTATTTTTATTAACTAACATTAACGAAGAAATAGTGTAATAAATGTATTGTATTGTTCATTGTTCATTCATGTTAGTTAATACAAATGACACCGTATTGTGAAGTGTTACCAAAATGTGATATTGCTTTTATTCATTTATTATTGTATAATTGTTTTGTAGGTAATGAAATCATTGCTTACCCTGTGTGTTAGTACATAGAAAGGTTATATCTTGGCAGTCCAACCTTGGGTGGTATGCCAAAAACTTTACCCGTAATACAGGAAAGGAACAGCATTTTTGCTGACTCGACTTTTACACATCCGGTATGTGTCGCAAGTGGGCGTTTGTGGTTGCAAAATCATAGAAATGTGTAGACGTATTGATCGCATGCCATCACAGTAAAGAACGAGTTAAGTGCCAGGTGATCATGCTTTTAAAATTAAGGATACTTTTGTGTCATTATAGGGATCTAGATACATTATCCACACCTGTCTATATGCTATTAATGTTTTAATAGTCTGTGATTATTAAAATTACACTCAGCTGCCTTCTTAAATATTGACTATTTCTATCTATATTGATTACTACAGTTTAATTAAAGCCAGGTCATACATAAGCAATTTATGATTACTAGGTGTTAAAGTTAATCTTTTTGACTTAATCCAGCATCTTTGTTGATATTGTCTCATTTGCTTTGTCATGTGCATTGTCTCATAATTCCATGACAGTAATTGCACTTAATTAACATAATAACCCAAGTCAGACCACTGAACCCAGTGCACACCCGTTACACACTTGCCCTGTAAAAGGTTTTGCTTTAATCCCATACTCAGTGCTTGCTTGTTTAGGCAATTTTAACATCCCCATTATAAGATACAACAAAATACCCATAATTTTACTTATTAAACTTGATAAACCATGTTGTTTTACATCCAGTGTAAAACACTAGTCTGGCTCTTTATATGTATGTACACTACAGGTTTTTTTTAAATGTTTTTTAAAAAGAAGTCTTGTGAAAATGCAGTAAAAAAACAAAACAGTAATATTGTGAGATATTATTACAATTTTAAGGAACTGTTTTCTGTTTTAGCTGATTTTAAGCTGAATTTTAAACATTACTCCAGTTTTCAGTGTCACATGATCCAGTGTCACATGATCTAGACATTCTAATATGCTGATTTGCTGCTCAATTATTGTTGGTGCTCAGTTATAAAATTATAAAAAGTTTTTAGTATAATGAATGTTGAAAACAGTGTTAACTAAACAGCATTAATTACAAATAATTTCTTTCTTTCTTTCTTTTGTTAATTGTTTGTTTTATTTTATTATTTTATTGTACATTTTTATGGTGCTTACCCCAAACATTTCAATGGTAGGATCTGAATGATAGATGTTTCTTTAGCAGTAAATATTAGAGAATTATTATAGTAGAAAATATTTTTTTTAAGAATCATGTGACTCTGAAGACTGGAGTAATGGTTGCTGAAAAGTTTGCTTTACCATCACAGGAATAAATTGCATTATAAAATATATTAAAATAGAAAAGTGTTCCTTTAAATTGTAGTAATATTTCACGGTATTGCTGTTTTTGTTGTTGTTTGTTTATTTTTTGTCAAATAAATGCATAATTATTCCAAACCTTTGACTGGTATGGTATGTGTGTTTGCTCACGTAATGCAAGTGTTTTTGCCATTGCTAGGTATTTTTACAGTCAAAAGAGCCCACACTATGATATCCTATTCATCATATTATGGTGTCTAGGTTATGTCTAAGTCCATCCTTCACTGTTAGCCTGTGGGATTTTTTTTTCTCCATGTATTAAATTGTTCATGAGATGCGTGCCAATTTTAATACTTTGTTTAAACCTAAGTATCAACAATAGGAAAGCCGATGCTTGCCGTAGCAGGCATCACTAAACCAATAGTTTGCATGCGAATGTCGTTAAGAGGGCATTATGGTAAGACACTATCACATGTATCTTTTGGATAAACATCTGGCTGCCGTGCTGCTTCAAATAGGCAGTGAGTGAGCGAGTGATAAAAACTGCATGAAACATCAAAAAGAGACCTGTCTGCATTCTGTCTGCATGTGTCTCTGAACAAATTCACAGACTTCAGCCCCCCACAAATACAAGCAGACACAGCTGAATCTCTGGTCTTAGCGTGTAAACTCACTATTATCACTTTAAAGGGCTGCATCAGCTAATGAAGGCCCATCCATTCTGTTATAGCCCCTAGGGAAGAATGGTGCTCCCATACTCTCCAAATGGTGGGTGGCATCCTGTTTGAAGTAGTGTAGATATTGCAGCAGTCTGGAGGGTCGATGTCGGGCACCTGCTGCTGCCTGTGGGTGGGATGCATAGAAAAGTCTCGTCTTTGCTGATCACAGAGCTTGTAAACATATGCACCTGATGCAGAGTTGTTGTCTGACATAATGTCCCCCAAAATTTTACTTGTTATAAAAATGTCATATAGGCCTATGGCATGGCTGATGTTTGACTTTCGGTTGATATTCTCTAGATTATAGGATGTGTGGTCTGAATGTGGTTTGTTATGGTTATCTTAAAGATAGTTTATAACAACACAGGCTCAAAAGAACAAAAAATTACCTCTACCTACATTTTTTGCAAAGCTTCAGTGAAAACTAGTGGCAGTAAAACCCCAACAACTTTCATTCCTTTTGACATAAATAATGGTTACGGGGCAGATTACCAATTAAAGGGATGGTCAATCGGCTAGTTTTGAAGGCTTTATTGTGTTTATGGGGTGCACTGTAATGTATTCATGGTTTGTTTTAAAAAAATGCATTATTTTTCACATATTTTAACTTTATTCTACACCACTGTTTCCGTCTCCTGTTATTTGTAAATGCTTCTCCTGTTTCTTATCTTTTAATATACGGTATCAGTTAAGGACTTCTATATAGACAGGAAATTTGCCACTTCCAAACACTTGTATAAACTCTTTGATCTTTCCCAGTCACAATTTTTTTCGTTATTTACAGGTGCATCACTTTATAAAACAAGATAATGATTTGTGTAATTTTTTTGAGTCAATCTCCTATGACCAAACACTTGGTGACTCAGTTTGTTGCTTTGTTTGTCTCTCATTTTGCAGTATCTTCAGATCACCTTAAAGTAGCAGGGGAAAATGACACTGGAATTAATGTTTCAAAAGAGATTTGGGAGGAGGGACTGAAACGAATTCATACCTGCTCTATTAATGCACGATTACAACTTGTACAGTTTAGCGTGCTGCATAGGTCACACTATACCAAAAATAACTCAATAAAATTTACCCTTCAGTTTCCCCACTATGTGATAGATGCAGGAGCTTGGATGGGACGCATGCTCATGCTTTTTGGTTTTGACCTGAGATTGCAAAGTTTTGGAAAAATATTTTTCAGTGGTACTCAAATGTTTTTGGAGAAGACATTAGTCCAGATCTTGAATTAGCTTTGTTTGGATGTTCTGACCATACATTAGTATTGACACATTCTCAGCAATTGTCTCTTATGTTTGGTATGGTGGTGGCTAAAAGGGTGATATTGATGGATTGGAAGTCCATTATACCACCCAGCTTTCATAAATGGCTGGCTGAGATGGTTGCTGCCCTCAAGCTTGAAAGAATCCGTTTCTCTAAAATTGACACTTATAAAAAATGTAATAAAATCTGGGGCCCCTTCCTCACTTATCTTTTTAAGAGTTGAAATTAAATTTTCAATACTACTTCTTTCTATGTTTAATATTCTGTTTAAGTTTGATTAAGTATGGCTTTGTTTAAGGTGTGTATCTTTACTGTGTCTAGTGCATGTTCTGGTATGTGTGTTTTGTTTTGTTTGTTTAACAGTTTGTGGGATTCTGTTTTGTGTTTTCAGAAAAAAAAATGTTAGAAAACTGTTATAAATAAAATAATTAATATACAGTATTATCCTTATTAAAGCTCTAGTAGGCCATAATAAATGATTGCATTGTAGCATTTTTGTAGAGTAATTGTTTAATTTGTAACAGTAATAATTTATAACAGTAACATGGTCTCACCACCTTGTTGCATGTTCCCAGGGGCAGGGTTTATGTAAATTGTAGGGTTTGTGATGTCACAAACCCAGGAAGAAGCTCGTTGTAGTGCCTACCAGCTGTTTGTTGTAGGCCTTAAAGCGAATAAAGCAAAGTAAAAGAAAATATCTCCCTTTGCATTGAACTTTGAGCATCGTAGCTGCAGATGTTGTTTATGCACAAAAAGCACACAAACTAAAGTTAATATCAAAAGTAAGTAAATCATAGTCAACAACCCCTTTAATAAAAACTTATTTTTTCGAACTGTTCTTTGTACAATACTGCGTTATGACTTCAAAATACTTTAACCATAGTGCATGATTTATAATACATTTTGGTGTTTTTGAATCACATAAACAGCTCCATATCTGTGGCTTTTCTAACGTAGTAAACTTGCTCAGTAGGTCACCTGGTAGAGCATTGCAATGCAGAGCAAGAACTCAAAGGTGTACATGACATCTTAATTCATTGCAGCTTAATTTGATTGTCAGTTCACATTTTACAAATAAGCCATTTTCTTTCTGTTTTACATTTGTAGCACTATGAAACTATTTATGAAATGAATCAGCAGGCCCAGGTGAAATCTGCACTTTTTTCACATTTCTGTAATGATTTTAGTGGGAAAAAAGGTTTTATTATTAAGCAAGTATAGAACGTTGTGAAGGAATTGTGTGGAAATATGCAGAGGTTTTGTAGAGATCTGTAGACGCTAGTCTGTCATATTTTCCCCAGCCACACAGAATGAACTCAAACCAATTTTTAATTGCCCCTTGAGTCTCTGATAAAGTCTGCCTAGGTCTTGCTGTTTGTTGAACCCCTAGCTGCACACAAAAGCAAATGTACTGATAGAACAGAGGGAATCTTGACCTTCACAACTGTTATTGCCACAAGCAATTATAACAAATGCTTATTTTTTGCACCATTTGTCTTCCTCTCGTCCTTCCCTCCTTGTGTTAGAGCTAACAGTTGTTTCATTTGCTCAACGTGTTAACTAATTAGATTAATTAATCAAGGTTAATTAATCTGAGAAGGAACGACTGACTGAACAGAGCACACAGCGGAGGGCTACGCTCTCACAGCACTCGCTGCGTGAACCCGACATACGCACACACACATTCGAGATGAGAGAAACACAGACCGTCTTAGCAGTACTTAGAAAAACACCAGATCTGTAAGGAGGGAAGGGGATCTTTTTCAAAGCTGAGACTGCTTTGAATAAACCACAGGAAATTTGTGACAAGGAAACAGCAGAGCTGTAGAAGTGCCATGTAAGCTGTTAGTGATAAGATAGAGGAAAGAGAGACCTGTACGCCATAGTCGTGTGGGAGATAGAAACATGACAGTAATTTACTGTAAGCACAGGGTTGGGAGGAAGACATCTCTGTAGCTGCATTAGATGTCCAAGATCAGTGAACATTCGGCTTTTGTCTGAATATAAAATCATTCTTCTGTTATTATGCTGTTTATTGTATGCATGCAGAGGATAGGCAATCACTTTGCGCTTTTAGGTATGTAGTTAAACCAGTGTCGTCATTTGAAACAGGGAAAATCGTGAAACAGGAAGTTACTCTGGAATTAAAGTGGTGTATTGCATCATGTTACACTTTCAATGACAGATAACACTCCCTCAGATTCTGATCATATCTTTTCTAGTTCTAAAGAAAATTGCAAATTAGGGATGTAGTTTAGGGTAAAACCAGGTTAAAGGCCAACCTTAAGTCATTTGTAGTCTGTGTGACTTTCCCTCTTGCATGGAACACAAAAGAAAAATGTTAAGTGCATGTTTAGTAGATAGAGAAAAGACCCCCCACACACCTTTAATTTATTATTATTTATTATGATGCATTAAACAATACATCAGCGGCATAATTTATTAATTACTTTAATTAGATATACATATCAAACATCTTTATCACTGAATCGTGAATTCATAGGTTATTGATATTAGAACATCCTTAAATTCCTGATATATATCTTTGGCTGGAGTTGTCATGTGATTTGTTTGTTATTATTCAGTTATTTAACTAAATTGTAAAAAAAAATGCATTTATTTACAGTACATACAACAATAAATTATTTATAAGTTAGTTAATCAGTTGCATTTTACTTTAATGAGACTCAACAAGCAATTCATTGAAAATTGAAACAGATATACATAATCTTTTAAAATCAGATAAGTTAGAATAGGTTTATCACAGGGGCCTTCTTATGCTGCAGTCATCTATAACGTAACTATAATCACAATTTAACATTAATTACACCCTGCTCATAAGAGACATGTCATCTTTGTCAGTCTGCATGTTTAAATATGTAGTGATTGGTTACAAGATACACAAAACCACTAGTTTTTACAATCATTAATGTCAAGTGTAGCATATCTTTATTACATTCAAGATATGACATTTGAGAGCTGTGGCAGGGCCTTGATTCTCAGTGAGTAACCATTTCAATTATAGTCAATTTAAAGAGCTTAGAAAACTAACTTTGTTAACTAACTTTGGCCATTCTGGTGTGTTTCACAGAAGGAAACTTTTCTTTTTTGGTCGAACTGTTCTTTCCAGTATGAAACTTTAATGCATTTGGATGCTTTTAAACACACAAACATAATAGCACAAAAGCTTTAAATTGTCAAAAAGGGTAAGGTATGTAGATAAGCAGGAGACACACCCTCTTTTGATTATGAGGTTATTGCTGGTTTGAAGGACAGTTTTATATAGGTACAATGGTATTATTATTTTTCTTAGCAAGGGAGGAATTCTGCATGGAAAGTATTAAAGAAGGGTGGACAAAGCCTAACCCTAAAAAAAATTACAGTTGACCTAATTGATCTTAAATAACTTTTGAGCCACCCTAATGAAAGCCTTGTTCAGCCTTCTTGTTTTTTTTTTTCTTCCACATGTATGTGGCTGTCTTTATTTTTGTGCAGTGCCCCTTTTATTTTCATAAAATCCCTCAGGCAATTGGACGTAACCCCTCAAATTCTTTTTGAAAAAAAAAATAATGTTCTTACCTAATTTAGTTTTTTACATATTTTTTTGCATGCCCCACTGAGGGGACAGTTGACAGTTAAGGGGTTTTAAAGCAAATAAAAATATCAGAGACAAAATACAATTCATTCTTTGAACTTCCCCTAAGATGTTTTGCCTATTCATTTCAGGGGTCTAAAAATTGTTTCCATAATTTTTGGCTACATGTGAACTATTATCAAATCAGACTGGATAGACTAGAATCAGGTATGCTGACCAGAATATCTGTAAAGTAGAGCAGACCGGGTACAGTCGGTACACTTTTTGCTTTTTCCATTACCACACCAAAACTAGGGACTGAAAAGAAGTAATTTTTCATATGACATTTCCTTTACTTGTCTACTAAAATATTAATAATTATTAACATTCATAAGTAGGTCATATTTGCCACATTTAGCTCATAAACACAACAACTGTACCCATGTTGTTTGTAAAACATTGTACAATAATGGCAAACATCGATACAATATTTAATTTCAGTTCATTATTTTAATAGTAACAGTTGAAAAGTTGAGTAACAGTAAAAACAATAGCTAACCTAATAAACGTAATAACAATAAACATAATAAATAAATGGTACTCAGTTCTAAATGATGTGTCTCAACTGTACCCCGCTGGCCACCCTTAAACATTTCTCTAGATTTTGAGACGACCTTGTTTGACACACATTCATGCAATATATCAGTTTTTAGAGCACATATTAATGTAAGTTAACTTTAAGAGTCATGTTAATCATGTACTTCAAATTTCCCATGATTGGAGAGGGTGCTAATAATCATGTGCTCATGTGGTCTACTCTAATAATAATCATAATAATAATCATTCAAAATGTATGAATAAAAAAAGCAATGAGACCCTGTTATAGGTAAGTGGATTACATTGTGGATTACAAAATTATGCCTGATCAGGGTAAGATGTGGGGAGATCTCAAAAGAAAATTTGTGTTTCTTTTTGCTACTAAAGTTTATCAGAGTTTGCTTCTTTTAAAGAGGAATCTTGGACAAAACGACAGATTGCTGTCTGTCCTCATTTTTGTAATGTCTATTTTCACATTCTTATGCTTACCTTTCACCATAGTTATTACAACAACTGTTCTATTATTGTTAATATTGCTAAAAACCATTGCTAAAAATAGACAATTATTTTAATCATTGTTCTGTGATACATTTCTGTGTCATGCTCTTGCTCCATTTTATTTCCTTTGTTCCATTCCAAGAATAACAACACGTATTTTAGCAATGGATCGCATTTTTTATTAATCTAAGTGATTTTATTGTTGGAGAGCTTGTTTTTACATATGTGAATTACTGGAATGTGTTTTGTTTTTGTTCATTTGTGTTGTGCTCGGCTGGAATATTTTTGATGAAAATTTTCCTGCCATTTTGTGACACTTTGTCACGTCATCCTTGGTATAAACAGGCAGTAGGAATCCACTCTAGTTTTAGTTTTTTGTTCCCACTTGAATGTCAGCTCATCACTTTGTGTTCATTTAGTTATTGTGAACAGATTTATTTGTGGTTACCCTCATCCACTCGGTCTTCCTATGGGAATAAATTCAAAGAACGCTGGAAAACATTGATGCATCTGTTTCTCATTTTTCTGTCTGTATTTGTTCCAGTTGAAATATGACAGGACCCCTTCTAAATAGTGTTTTTTAATATGGTCGTTGTGGCCAGGTCATGCTCTCAGGTGCTAGAATTAGTATGACCAAATTTTACTTCACGTGCACCTTGCCACCTTTTTTCTGATCATATAGCAATGTGTGAATTACTCACATTGCTATACTCTGTGCATCATGAGCACCCTGGTGTGTTGACACTTCCCAGACAGGATTAAACAAGCCCAAAAAATGAGGACATCACCACACCGCAATCACAACTGAGCACTCCAAGTGCAAAGCCAATGACTTTTTTTCTGGCAAAATATGAGACACATTGATGACAAGTCATCCTTATAAGTGCATCATAAATGCATCTGCTGTTTTGCCTCCCCAGAGCTGGGTGGCACCATCAGGGGCGAGATGGCTAGTGAAGTGTGGGAACTTAATACCTTAATGGGATTTAATACCTTTGTTTTAATGCACCTTTAATGCCTTGTTGGCTTTGGAGTCATTGTGATTACTTTTGTATGAAATGGGAAAAAAAGGTTCCTTACAGTTCATATAGTTTATAGGATACCGCATGCTACACAACTTACCTGTTTAAAAAAAAAAAAGTCTTTATATTATGTGCATTACATAATTATATATAATTCGTATTTGCCCAGTATACATGTCTGATGGATATTTTGTAGTTATTTCGATACTATGCTAATATGCTGTTCAGAACTTATCCATCTTCACAATTCATCAATTACCAATCTTAATGCCACATCTCATTTTGATCTATAATGTGTGTGCATCAGTGAGGGGTCTACTTTTATAAACAAAGCTAAAAACATGTCAGTCTGCCCAGGATCCTCTTTACATTCATGCAAGAACACCTGCTATCTACTTGAATGAGGAAAAAGCAAAAACCTGTTAACAGTGGCCTCATAAAATGAACTCCAGTGCATCAAATCAGGCTGTAACTGCATTTGTACACTGGTCAAGTTTATTCCAGAAGAGGCAACCAGACAAGCGCACTTTAAAAAAAGAATTCAGTTGCTTTGTAAATATCACCTTAATAAAATCTCTAAATAAACATACCATAAGTGTATTTGATGCACAGACCTCTACAGGCTAGACAATGGCACCCTGACTGCTTGGAGAGTATGCAACCAGTTATTGGAGGATGAAGGAATTGATACCATTGAATGCTCACCTGACCTAAATCCAATAGAACACCTCTGAAACATTATGTATCGGTCCATCCGACGCCACCAGGTTGCACCCCAGATTGTCCAGGAGCTCAGTGATTCCCTGGCCTACATCTGGGAGGAAATACCCCAGGACACCATCTGTTTTCTCATGTTTTCAGGCATGGATACAAGCACGTGGGGGCCATACTACTGAGTACCATTTTGAGTTGCTGCATAATTTTTTCACTTTGATTTCCGGGGGTGTCTTTAAATTCAGCCCTCTGTAGGTTGATAATTTTCATTTCCATCAAATGGTGTAGCATCCTTTTGTTCCTAACACATTACACAGTCTATATCAGTATAGATATCCAGCATGATATTTTTCCCCATTGAGATCTGATGTGTTTTCAAAGTGTTGTTTGATTTTTTTGAGCAGTGTATATATGTATTTAATCATACATCTTATTCAGATATGTACGAGTCACCTTTTTATCTGTCATGGTACTAAGTCAGTTCTACTTGAATGTTTTAATTACATCAATTTATACTCAGTAAATACTCATTTAAATACTCAAGTCATTTATTTCACAGATTTCAGACAAGTGTACAGCATATTTGAGTGTCAAGATAGGCTAAGATATTTCACCAAAATAATTATTACAGTTTTTAGAGTGCTGTGTCTCTTTTTCATACAGTTATACCTCATCATTGTGGCTCAACAGGTTTTTCCCTGTTTCCAGTCATCAACGAACCTGGGTCACAGTTTGTGTGTGTTGAGAAAAAGTGGAGAACCGTGTACCGCTACATGTTTTCGCCGTAAACCACAACTCATGGCTCAATATCAAGCAGCTGTTGATTGTCCTCTGTGAGTCACACACTGCTGCCATTTCCAGGCACTGCTCCCTTTTCAAACTGCTTGTGTGTTTTGGAGAGTGGGTGTACATTTTCCTTCTATATGTTTTCTGTTTTTATTTGACTGCCTGTAGCTACCTGAATTCATTTCACTCTCAGTTTAACTCACCATTCTCTGTTCTCTGCTTTGTTCCATATCTAAAAGACTTAAAGGTCTCAGTAAATTCATCTCATTCTTATTTTGAATTTCTACTACAATACAATGGCACTGGAAACTAATTTTGTTTTCCGGCTCTACCTGAAAAGATCTTAAATAACAGAGAAAGATATGGGATGACAAGAAACTTGCTTTAGATTATGAAATTCAAGTATTCAAAAAGAACCGCTAAAAACATTAACATAATTTTTTGTTTTTGTTTGTCTGTTAGCCAGACAAGTTTTTCATATCTTAGTGATAGAGGTTGTGCTATTTTGTGAAAATGTTCTACAAGCATTAGGTACAACTCACAGTAAAACTATATCCTTTGTATAATGTGGCCTTTGGTGACTTTGTTGCTAAATATATAAGAAAATAAATATGCACAGTTTTTTCTGTTTAGTAAATTAATTGAATGCCATCCTTCTGCCAGAAGTTACCAATATGTTGCTCTCTTGTGTGTCACAAGTCATGTATTTTATCTCTGTTTGCATTGAATAGTCAGCATCTGTTATACAAAATAACAATGAAACAAACTCACTTGTGATTTATGGATTCAGCAATTAGAAATTTTTACATGTATACTGCCGCTCAAAAGTTTTGGATTTTGAATGGTTTTTAAAGACGTTTCTTATGCTCATCAAGGCTGTATTTATTTGATCAAAAATACAAATATTGTGAAATATTATTTCAATTGAAAATCACCTAATTTCCTACGTGAATACATTTTAAAATTTATTTTTTTCCTATGATACAAAGCTAAATTTTCAGCATCATTACTCCAGTCTTCAGTGTCACATGATCCTTCAGAAATCATTCTAATTTTCTGATTTATTATCAATGTTGAAAACAGTTATGCTGCTTTATATTTGTTTGGAACCTGTGATACTTTTTTTTTTTTTTGACCAATAAAAGGTTAAAAAGAAAACCATTTATTTAAAATAGAATGGTTTTCGAACAATATGCACTACTGGCTTTTTAAAAAGAAATAATTTTATTTACCAAGGATGTGTTAAAATAATAAAAAGTGATAGCATATATTTACATTGTTAGAAATTGATATTTTGAATAAATGCTGTTCATAAAGAATCCTGAAAAAAGAATCACAGGTTCCAAAAAAATATTTGTTTCCAACATTGAAAATTCTAATAATAAATCAGCATATTAGAATTATTTCTGAAGGATCGTGCAACACTTAAGACTGGGTTGCATTATAGGAATAAATGTTATTTTACAATAAATACCATTATTTTATATTGTAATTGTAATTTTGCAATATTACTGTTGTTGTTTTTTTGTTGTTGTTGTTTGTTTTTTTTGTTTGTTTGTTTATTTGTTGTTTTTAATCAAATAAATGCATCCTTGATTAGCATAAGAGACATTATAAGTCTTACTGATCTCAAACTTTTGAGCAGCAGTGTACATCAAGGGATAACTTGACAACTTTGAGGTTACAACTTGTAATTTTATATATTTTTAGGGTTTTGAGGTTTGTTTTAAACCTTTTAAAAGCCACAAGTCATGCAGCTTGTTAAAAGAATATTGTGCTACTGGTCTAATTGAGTAAACTTAGTGAAGCTCACAATTGTCACATGAGTATTTAGTCAACCCTTTGAATAAAAAGATCTTCTTTATCGTATCCTTTGATCACATGGGTCATCTGATCAATGGTAGCAGCTTTCTGGACACTGCCTCAGCCACCGCACCCATTTTAAATAGTATTTGGCTCAAGCACGCACACACCCCTGAGATATAGACACTATGGCCCAGCTGTGTTCTCCACCTTGGAGGGTGTGCCTATATTGTTAATATGTTCCACAGTCCTCCTCCTTTATCCACCGAAAAAACCCTCCCCACCTATTTATGTAACACCCAACCTCTTAAAATTTCTTAAGTTAATCTGTGATTGGCTCTTTTTAGCTTGTGTTAGATATTTTATCATGTGCTGCGACTTTACCAGCTTGACGTGAAGTGCAGTTGCAGGACATTTGTTGTAGAAAAAATGTTGTGCTGTTTTGAATACAGTGTCTTGCCTGTCACATTTTCAGTACCTTTGGAATGTAGAAATGTTTGTTAGGTTTATATAGGTTGAGACAGCTGCCTCTGCTACCCTGATGGTCTATTGTCAGATTGTTGCTTTAGGTAAAATATTTTCCAGCATAAAATGAATGCTACCCATTCGAGCATCTCTTCAGTGGCATGACATCTAGCCCGGAAATTATCATTATAAAATCTTGTCCAAAACAGTAATTTAATACATGTTAAAGTTGAATGAAAGATGAATGTAGTCAGTTACAACAGTCAGCATAATAATCACAAATAACAATATATTAAATAAACATATAGTGAAAAACAGTGGGATATTTAAGGTTCTCGCAATAGTGAATATGATAAGACAGCAGATATCATAGACAGCAATCCTCTTCAGATGTTTCAGGAGGACAGCAGTGCTCCAAGATCACCTAAACATTCAGGTGTGGCACCATTTGATTATGGAATCCAAGCTGAAGTACACGTTTGGTCCATACTGTAGTAATCCAATCTGTGATTGATTTGAAATAATGTGCATTGTGAAAAGCAAATAAATAAACCTGACTTGACTTGAGATATTGTCTAAAATATAACCACTACATGAATCTTGGAAAGTAATGCTAAATGCTGTGGTTATAAATAAAAAAGGGAAGCATGAAGCATGCTAGGATATTTAACATTAGAACTTTTCCACTGTACAAGGTTTATTATAGTGAAAAAAAAATGTTCTTTAGAGTATATAAAATGTTCTTTAAGAAAAAAAAAAGGTCTTTTAAGGACTGTTCACTAAAAGTGTTCTTTGAGGAACCCAAAATATATATATATTTTTTCTGTGGCATCACTGCAAAAAAAACAAAAAAAAAACAAAACCTTTTGAAACCTTAAAGAGTGTGAAAAACCACCTGTTCTTCAGGGTCATTGTTGTAGCTGACCACTGAAATCTTTGTGCTTTCCCCATATGAGATGGCACTGAAAACATTGAGAAGTTCAGTCCCGCCTGTTCCTATAGTGAGGGCCAAACAAATCAACTTCACCTCAAGTTTTGGTTTTAGACAGCTTTTGGCTTGGAGACAGCTGTCACATCTCTACGATGTCACATCACACACTATGGCAAGTACCCGAGGGGAGGTCATAAAAGAAAACAGAGCAGGCGCCCACGTGAGGGTCTTACCCGGGGCACCCTTAAGCCCTGTGCCCTACCCCCAACTCCTTGACACTGACTCACTGGTTTAAACAGGAGGTAGGGAGTGCACAGTACTCCCTCTCTCACTGTCCTAGAGGAACGGTCACTCAAAACACTCATTAGTCATCATTGTTGTCTTCATTAGTTCTTTAGAACCTTTAAGAGCATGTTTTAATGATGCACCTTCATTTCTATTTAAGTAGCATTTTGCCCAAAGCACAGACATACACAATTTTTAAATAGATTAATAAGTGTTCTTGTTACCTACTAGACTTATTGTAGAAATGGAACATTTCTAAAAGACTGTAGTCATAGAAATCAATTATAAATTGCAATGCATGTAAAACTGTCTTTAATATAGTTACATGTTCGGTTTAATCGTGGCATTGTAGAATATCTTTAGAGTGTTTGGTCAAATACCAGTCACAGTCTCCATCTCCTCTTTCTTGTGCCAGCCATAACCTAACAATCCCACTAATGCCCATCAGCAAAAATGAATTATGTCTTTGGGACTAGGGTCGAACCATAGTGCTGTACTGATGCAAGCTGATTAAATCAAGCAACACCTTGGGATGTAGATGTCCCCCCTCCAGCCCAGGTCCGTGTTGTATGATGGCGGCTGATGAATAGTAAGAAGAGACAGACGACAAGGGTAGCCATCAGCTTTGCACTTGACATTTTGTTCCTCCTGCGTTCATACAGATTCACACGTTTGCCCTCAGAGCTTCATCAAATAGATGCTTTTCAACAGCAGCCCCATAATTCTGCTGACTGAATTATGAACCCTTTTTTTACCACTGAAAATTAGGTTTTCTAGCCCCAGAAGGTCTGTTTAGCCTGTAAAACATTTCAAACCAATTTCCAAATCCATCTTAAGTAATCAACTCAGACTTTCTTGATGAATTTGTGAGTCATGGATGATTTTAAATGATGTGAAGCTTATCTGTTTGTATCTTTCCATTTTCGGCCCCTGAGGCTACATTCATTTCAAAGGTCTCTGAAATTAACTGAACCAATTTTTTCAATTCACAGTAGTGCTTATTGACGCACAATGAAACATATACTGGTATACTCTTTAATGTAAGAGTGCAATGTAATGGCCCTGAAATACTTCAGTTGAAAGAACAAAGTGGTGTGACATCATTCCAAACTAAATCAAGCCAAAATGAAGTTTGGTTTGAGGTTTCTTTTGGAAGTTCTAAACAGTTTGCCAAAGCGAAATTTCCAGAAAAGACTGGTAAACACGTGAACTTGATCGGTATTTTGGGGCCCTGCCTTCTTTGACATGGAAATGTTCTCTGATCTATTCTTTCAGTCCAGTTCTTCTGTTTAGTACATTCAAGGTCAGGTGCAAGTAAAGACATATACACACTAGAAGCTAATGTTGTAATTTTAATTGAAATCCGCACTGCCTTTTTTTTTTTTACTCCACACTGAAAATGTAAAGCTACTTGCTTTAAAGACCTGTTTTTAATGTTGTTTACATGTGTGTCTGATGTTTTTATTATAAAACAAACCATGAGCAAATTCACCAGTCAACACCATTGCTGAGCTTTTTCTCCCTAAAAGTCTCAAAATTTAACCCTGGACCACAAAACCAGTCTTAAGTAGCAATGTCCAAAAATACATTATATGGGTCAAAATGATTGATTTTTCTTTCATGCCAAAAATCATTAGGATATTAACTAAAGACCATGTTCCATGAAGATATTTTGTACATTATACCATAAATATATCAAAACTTAAATTTTGATTAGTAATATGCATTGCTAAGAACTTAATTTGGACAACTTCAAACGCAATTTTCTCAATATTTACTTTTTTTGCACCCTCAGATTCCAGATTTTGAAAGAGTTGTATCTTGGCCAAATATCGTTCTATCATAACAAACCATACATCAACGCAAAGCTTATTTGTTCAACTTTCAGATATACAAGTATAAAATTGCAATTTGGTTTTGTGGTCCTTGGTTGCACAGCTCATTTCATACCATCACAAGCATGTAACCAATCCCAGGGTTAGGCTTTTCATATTATTAGCATATTATATGCTTTTGTACCTTAGGATGTTCTTTTAGGTAATTTTCTGATGGCAAACATGGTCTGTATAATATTAGCAGCACATTATTTTTTGATAATGTAGTCAAGCCAAAGGCTGATGATATAAATTTTTGTTACTAAAGTTGTACATTGAAAATTGATACATTAAGTGCATTTACATAGTGTTAATATTTATATTTATATAATTATCTAAATGCTACTTCTAGTGGCATAGTTGGCATTAGGATGTGAAATATACATTTCCTTTGTGTATATTGCAACTTTAAGAAAATAATCCAAAATAAAATTGATAAGATTCTGGCAGAAAATTAACCACAACAGAACAACAATACAACTGAATGAAATGTGCAGTCCAAAATATGGGTAAAATACCTGTTTAAATAAAATCTATAACTTTTAGTTTACATTTTGGTTAAGAGCCATGTAAACCAGTTAAACCCCCTACTATCAGTTGTTCTTGCTAGTAGTGTTCTTTATTAACGTAAGCATCCTTGTTTAGCACCATGACTACACAGACTTGAATTTCATGCATTGTTTTTGTGGAAATCATGTCAGTGGTGTTCACAATACAAATTGTTGCATTCTCAGCATTGCTGTAAGACATAATTACCAACAATGCAGCCCGAAACAGAAAAACGTGAGTCTTATAGTGTGTAAGACTTAATTGCGATGTCATTTGTGTAGCTCTAATGGAGCACAGAAATCATTGGACACTTATAATTGGATGAGAGAACCATTTTGATATAACATCAAATAGACTGTCGAGCTATAGCTGAATATGTTCCATTCACATTTATCAAGGCTGAGCTCGCTGTTTCTCCCCAGACCTCAATGTGCCTCACCGAGTTACACGTTAGCTTGTCCCGCACACGTCCCCTCTAACTGGTAACGTCACATATCCAACACACACGGCTCACTCTAATGGGAGCAGAGGTTACACGGCAGGCAGCAATTATCACAAATGGATGAGTTCAAACCGACTGAAAGACATTTGATTAGAGCCCTCTGTTACCGCCATGGTGCTAATGACGTACATCAGGGCCTAGCTGTAGGAAAACTAAGCTCAGACAGCACAGGAACAGAAAGTATCATCTAGAGTCCCTGCGGAACCTTTTGATGTGATAAGCTGAAGACTGGCAGATGTGGCTGTAGCTGAAGCTAAAGCTAATGCAGCTTGTATGCAGCTTGTAGTCTTTTCCTGCCAAAATTGCACACCACCTTTATTTGAGAAGTTGCTCAGCACCAGCCGGGCTTGTATATCTGCTAGCTAAAGGTCTTCAATATTTCCCAGTGCATTGATTTGCCTGGAGTCTTTATTCTTAATGGTGTTTATGCATTGTAAGATAGAACCCAGAATTAAGAGAGAGAAAAATAAAACATATCCCCATTTGCTGTTGTCTTTCTAAACGCATGATTACCTGACAGTTCACGTACGTATTATTACGTGGGCAGTGCTAATGCGAATATCCAAACAGCAATCTTCAGGACTTTTATCTGTTCTAAGCTTTGATACATGTGCAGTACCGCATGTGAATGATGTTTCAACGGGTCTTTTGTCCACAAACAAACATTCACCACCCACCAGTTAACCGCTAAGCTAGAAGGATAGTCAGTATAATTCCTATTTTATGAAACACAATCTTATGAGACATACAGTGTTTACATTTATTTTACCTATTATTTATCTTTAAAAAAAGTGCCTTCTGATGTTTGGATGTCTGTTCATCAGCCAAGCAGACTCAGTTGTTGCCCATTGCTGATAATCTCAAAATGGCAAATGCGAACCAATTAATAGGTTTAGCATTAGCATGCACACTCTTGCTTTGTAAAGTCTTGCCAACTGCATATTAAATTGTCTATACAGTCTATAATATAATATTTTTTAAATATGTATTTTCCTTTATTCTTCTTTCAGGATACAGCACTGGATCCAGGGGAAGATGTGGCGCTTCTGTCTGTTAGTTTTGAAGATGCTGAAGCAACACAGGTCTTTCCAAAACTCTACCTGTCTCCCAGCATTGAGCAGTGAGTGACTTCTCCCTGTTCCATTCCAGTGAAAAGCAATTTTTTTTTAGTGAAAAGTAACTATTTTAGGTCATACAGAATTGTAATGTTAAAGTACCACAGGAGAGTGGGGCAGGATATATTAAAGTCCCTTTTTAAATCATTTGTTACCCTGTTGTCTTAAAATGTTAAGTTCAGTCAACTCAAATAAGTTTATTCAAGTTGAAATGTTAAGTTGTACTAAGTGACAAGATATTTGAATATTTAATATTGATATTTAAATATCTAAGTTGTCGCTTAGTAAAACGTAACATTTCAAGTTAAATAACTTTATAATAATTTTGAGTTGAATGAACTTTATTATTTTAAGTTGACTCAACAATTTTTTTTTTTTACAGTGCAGTAAAAAAACATGAAATGGACATAACTATTTCTGTTCGATAGCTGGTGCTATTTCAGGGGTGGACATTGTCATTCTAACATTTTATTTCCCTAAAAAGTTTAACCCATTTTCAGAGACAAAGAAAGACGTTAAATCTTAAATTCTTGTATCTGGTAATAATAATTTTATTGGAGAGATTAATACACAACAGTGTGAAAATTGCTTTCCGGATCTTTGTGTTGTTATTTAAGAGATTCAAGCAAATGACTCATGACACACCTTATCCAACTGCCAACTTGAGTAAATGAACTAAAGACAGCACTTCCTCTTCTTCTGTTTACTTCCTGAAATACTGGAGGAATTGAGAATTAGTAAAAAAAAAAATTCTGTTTACGCAAGGATGAGAGCCGTTATTAAAGGGTTCAGTTATTGATGTGACTTGCCGAACATTTATATTGACATTACTGATTCTGTTTTCGGTTACTGTACAAACAAAATTCTTCCCACCTGTTCAATAATTGTGCAATACAACCTGGAATTAATGTTCTTGTAGTCTTGTGCACAATAAAAGAGCAGTGGAACATGTTCGTAAATAGTGGTACTCGTCCACTCCTGCTTTATTCATTTCATGTGACCTTGCTTCAACTGTTTAGGGATTTACAGATGATCAACATATTGTCAATACACGACAGAGAATTATTTCTTCCATTCTCTGCTAGTGCATGAAGAGATCACAACAGTGAACAACCACTTTTTTTTTTAAATAGCCTTGGTTCTGGAAACATTTTCACTGATTTATTTTCTCCATTTCACCCTCAGAGCTCATAGTTTGTTTGTAATAAAAAATGTACGCATTCTAATTCACAATCACTGTTTCTATTGAAAAAATAATTGGGCTTCTTTTAAGCCGAATCTGTGTCAACTAAGGCTTCATCTAATTGATAATTTAGTGAAATTTTATTACATGTAGTACAATATGTAAGTATAAAGTTGTAATCTACTTTGTCAACCATGAAATTTGCAAAAATAGACGTAGTTAGCCTGACATTTCCCTCTGCCCTCTGCAGTAACTAGAACACAAGGTCACTTCTCAGAAGGAATGGAGGAAACTTCAGTGTGACTTCACAACAGATAGATCTCAGTGAGCAAGGTCTACTAATGCCAGCCTCTGGGTGCCTGATGATTTTTTTTTTTTTTGTCTTTCACTCTCTGTGCTGTCCTCCATCCACTTAAATCAGCATAGCGGGAGGGGAGGAGGAGGAACAAGCCCGTTTGTTTGCTCTCCAGCAATGTCAGCTTCTATCTGTCATGGCCACACTCTCTCCACCCCGTTATATTACGGGGGTTTGGATAATACAGGACCACATAGGGTTGACCTTGCCTCCATGCATGCACGTTAACAGCTCAGACTAGGGCGACTTAGAAGAAGGGACAGGCGGGTGGGTGTATACGTGCGTGTCTGTGGGTGTGTGTTTTTTTTTTTTTTTTTTTACAAAGGTAGAGCCAGAGGGACAAAACGATGTTAGAAATATGGAAACAGGGCTCCTGAGGACATACCTGAAAAATAATGAATGTGTTTTTTGAAGCAGAGTGTTTTTGAAGCCCACTTTTCTGTCTGCAATTTGAACTTTTTGCACAGATACTAATGCTCATACAATAAACATATTGTAAACTTTTTTTTTTTTTCATGAGTGGGTGGATGTTTATCAGATTTGTTCCTGATTTGAGTTGAATTTGTATTGGACATTTCTTATGTTGATGGTATTTGTGTGTGTGTGTGTGTGTGTGTGTGTGTGTGTGTGTGTGTGTGTGTGTGTTGGTACACACATTTCTTGTGCTGCTAGCTGTGTTCTGTTATTTTACCATTTGGTCCTGATGTTTGTGTTCTGTACTGTAGATTCAACTTCAGCAAAAACTATAGTGTTGCTATAGGTACTAAAGGCATGCTCTAACAAAAAAAAAATAATAATAATAATAATAATTTACATTATTTACTCACCCTCATGTGTATGCATTTCTTTCTGCTGTGGAGCACAAAAGGAAATATTTTGAAGATAATTGCAAACCAAACAAGATTGGAGCCCATTGACTTTGAATGGGTGGACAAAAAAAAAAAACTACTACAAAAATTTTAATTCTGTCATCATTTGCATGGTCTCATTTTGTTGCAGACCCACATTTTTCTGTGCAAAGCAAAAGGAAAGGCAGAATGTTCATGCTTCTTTTCATACAATGAAAGCAACTCATGCATTATATTTAAAGTTTTCTGAAGCCGTATGATAGCTTGATTTAATGTTTTTGAGAAACAGATTCCCACTGGAGCACTCAAATCTTATTTGCATTTGTGTCATTTAAAATATGCTATGTGAAGACCTTCTCCAGCAAGTTTGATGTCATATATGTGCATTTGCCAGCCCGATTTCACTGGAAAATGTAACAATTTTACATAGTGGCAATTTCATATGAATTCACATTAGATTAAAAAAAAAACTTAACCAGTAATGTCCACCCCTAACCCATACCTTCATCACTGGGGCTTAAGCAGATCATAAGAAAATGTACAAATTCATAGAATTAGCTGCCAATTTGCCAAAACATAAAATAGTTAAAAATTGGCATGAAATTGTGTTTGGTCTGCATTGGTTTTCAAGTGACATGACAAATTAAATTATGGCAAGCTTGATTGTCCAGGAGAAATTTTCAGGAAATTGAAAATTTCCTGAAAATGTATCCTTACACAAAGCTATCGTATGTCTTCAAAAAAATATATAAATAAATAATTAAAAATAAAAATAAAAATTTAATATACAAGATATATGGATAACTTATTTTAATGGTTTAGTGCTTAGTGGTACTATTTTGGAGAAAGATGGGATAGGCCAGGACATTTATTCTTTTGTTTTCATCACAACATGAGAGTAAATGACTGAATTTTCATTTTGGTTGAACAATTTCTTTAAACAAACCCAGTACATTTGAGGAATCCCCTGCTTCAGCTCTCATCCAGGCTGGCACAGAATGCATCCCCTCTGGCCAGCCAGTCATGCGGCCGTCCCTGCGGCTCCGTCACAGAACCAGAGAGAGAGTGAGTAGGACTTGAAAGAGAAGAGCAAGAGAGAGGTCGCTCTCAGCCTGCCTGAGCTGAGTGAAATAAAGCCCTCCCAGGAATCCTTCTCTCTATCTCTCTTTTTCCACATATACAGGTTTAGCCGGCGTATCACTCTTGCAGTGATGGCTACTCTGTACTCCCACACAGCAGGCCGTGTTATTATGACTGTGAAGTGCTCACTGAGTTTGACAGTGGACTTCACATCTTCTCTAACATGTGATGGTGCGAGATCGACTCCTACACATTCTATAGTTTGACAGTACTGTGAACCCCCCCCCCCCCCCCTCCACACATACACACACACACACACACACACGCACACACACACACACACACTCTTTTTCTCTCTTCTGTTTTTGATTTTGTATCTGTCTGTTTAGAACACTGCAATTTATTAGTTGTGCTTTGTGTTATGGTGCAGATTATTTTCATATTTTCACGTTTTTCTCTGGTTGTTGTTTATTCTGTTCTGTTCTTTGTTCTAGTGTTCGTAAAACAGTGTGGGTATATTCACAAACTCAATAACATTCTGAAAAGCACAAAAGAAACAGCAGCCATTACTCCTTTAGAAAGCATTAATAATAATAATTATATAATATATATTTTTATATGTTATATATATATATATATATATATATATAAAAATAATAATATTATATATTATATATATTATATTAATTAATAATAATTAGCTATTATTGGTACAGTTATTAATAATGATTCTCATTACTGTCCTTGCTGAGTAAAGTTTATTAATTTAAAAAATAGATGAAAGATCATTTTAAAAATTCAGGTTTGCCATCACAGAAATAAATAGCATTTTAAATATATTAAAATATAAAAACCGTTATTTTAATGTTTTTGTAGTAACATTTTTTATAACAACAGTTTTGTAAAAGCAACAAGTCTTTTGATATTGTGAAACTACTTTGCTGTGCTTCATGCCTTAAAGCAGGGTTGGGGAAATTCAATCCATCCCTGCCTTAAAGCATCTTATAGTTTACCTGTGACTATATTCTAAATGTAATACCATTCTCATAATATTTATTTTACATAGCTTGTTGCATATTTTTGTCTGTTGGCTTCTGTGAATCCATGTAGCATCTGCTCAAGCAAGTCAGAACAGAATATTCTTAGACAACTTCAGTTCATGGTTGTAATTCCATAATCTTCCCTAAAAATATCGCCTGCTGAGATTTTTCTTGGTTGCTTCAAATAGCTATTAAACAAATATCCCCATAAGCCTATCCTATTCCAACAGACAAATTCTCATCTACTCTGGAGTGCTTATGGCTGCTGGCGTTATGCCTGCACACAACCTGCAGATACTGGGATGAAACATAATATTAGTGGTGACTGCTAAGGTATAGTCATACAGTACATAGAGATTTTTCAACATCTTACAACCTTAGTATTAAACATTGATGCATAACTCACAATATCTATGGAACAATTGGTAGGGGTATTTACTAACAACCTAGCAATCAATCCGAAAGCCCTAGTAACCACAAAGCAATACACTGACAACCACACAGAACTCCTTAGCACCACGCCAACAATGTTCACACAGGCAAGCATCACACACATCAGAATCAAGCTGTATCTCCATGGAGATGCTGCTCTATTGTCATTGTAGCACAGCAACAACAATGTGTTATGACTGAGCCCAATGGAGAATTGACAGCTGAATAGCGTTTGAGTGGCATCCCTCTTCATTTCCTGTTTCCACAGTTAATAAATAACACGTCTGTGCATTAACATCTTTAAACAGTCCATGAATATACTTCAGGAGCTTGATGGACATGAATGACATTTCCATGCTTGTATATTGCCAAAGACTGTTTCAGCAAAAGGTAATCTTTCTGTCAGTCAAGGGCATTGTTGATCTAAAACCAACTGACAGAGGATTCTAGTTGCTATTCTTCATATATTCCAAGACTAGTAGCAGAATATCTGAAATGTTTCTTTTCTCCCCTCTTTTATTTATTTTTTAATAACTGAGTATATTGTAATCTTCATATCCTATTAAGAGATTTCCCCCCATATTTTTTCAGCTGTTTATAAAAAGACTGCCCAAGCAATAATAATCATCTAACAACCAAACCTTCAAATTAAAAGCCGTTAAAGGAAGTTTTCTTTCTTTTTTTATGTCTTCATAATATTTTTCATGAATCTTTTACGTCATCTCATCCTTCATTGATCTGGCAAGTTCCAGTGTTCTCTTAGAATCCTGTCTATTTGTGGGTTTTTCTCTCTTCCCGTCTGCTGTATAGCAGAACACTCATCTGTTCATGTGTAAAGCAGGGGGAGAATGTATGGTGCAGATTTCTAAGACACAGATGCAGTGTAGACCAGTAAAGTTAATTTCTAGAAAGAAAAAAATATATATTTTCCTTGAATGCACTGTAAGTCAATATGTATAAAACATTTGCCAAATTCGTTTTGAGATGATAAAGTGATTTAGTCCAAAATTTAGTTCTACTAATCATTCTACTAATCATTTTAATCACAAGGCCTTTAACGAGTTTTAGAAATTAGAATGTAAAACATGATTGAATTTCTGTTTCTTATGTCATTTATGCATAAGCCTTAATGTTAATGTTAAATGCTTGGGAGGGGGGAAAAACAGACAGGAAGTTCCCAGTATACAAAACATGCCAGGTGGCACCTAATGAAATTGTTTGATAAAATGCAGAGTGTGCAATGCTATAATAACCTTTAAAGTACTGCTTTTAGGAAGCTAAAATATAGTATAGTTTTTATTTGTTGAACATTTTTGGGTCACAGTAGTTTCATTTTGTTATTTAATAGTTTTGATGACTTTAATATTATTATAAAATGTGTAAAATAGTAGCTATAAATAATGATTAGGTGGTGTGTAATTGTGGAAGTGGGTGGAAATGCTGTTCCATGTTCTGCACACTAATGAAGCACTCCACAATCCCCGAAACTGAACACAGAGGAGTGTTTAGGGAGTGATGCTGAAAGATCAGCTGCTCTACGGTTTCACTGAATGTTGACCTCCAGAAACACTTCTAGCAATTCACTGATTTTGCTATATGAGATACAGGAATGCCAATAATATAATTCCTTTTAAGGCATGTAGGGGTGAATTAAAATGTTATTTATATTATTTTATTTCTTCCTCTTTCTCTCTTAGTGCACTTGGAGGATCTTCGGCATTACATATCCCAGCTTTCCCCAGTGGTGGCTGCCTTATTGACTATGTGCCTCAAGTGTGCCAATTACTCACAAACAAGGTAAAGAATAATCCTTACTTTTGGTTTGTGTGTTCCTTCAATTAATTACTATGATCGTATAATCACTTCGGTGTGATGTGAAGTGTGAGTTTGTTTGTAGTACACAATGTACGTATGGTAAAGTTTATGCATTTGTATGAATTGCATGCATGTGTTTTTATTTGTTTATGTACATTTCTGATTAGTTTAGACAAGACCTTATGACAAGCGGAAATAAGATGGAGAAAATGTGACTGTCACTAGCCTAAGGAGTGACTGACATTCCTTTCCCCTGACATCTTTACTTCAGTTCAGCCCCACTCATCATATCCACACAGACAGCATGAATAATCAACCCTTTGAATCTTCTACTTCATGCCCCACCAGTGGCCACCAGCTCCTCAGGACACACTCACCTGGACTAGGGTCACACATTAGTATACTTGAAAAAGACGAAATTGACAACATAGAACTTTCCTTACCCCCAAATTATGTTTATATTAGACCAATTAAATTCATATAGATTAGTGGTATATGTATTTTGCAGTGCTTATACAGTGCCTTGCGAAAGTATTCATACCCCATTGTTTTTTTTTCCATGTTTTATGTTGCAGCCTTATGTAACTGCTTTAAATTATTTTTTTCCACATCAATCTACAGTCCATACACCATTATGACAAAGCAAAAACAGAATTGTCACAACTTCGTAAGTTTATTTAAAAAAAAAAAAAATGAAATAAGTACATTGCATAAGTATTCATAGCCCTACACTGCAAAAAATGCTTTTCTTAGATTTTTTTTTTGTCTTGTTTCCAGCCAAAATATCTAAAAATCCATATCTAATGGGATAAGCAAAATAATCTAGTTTTCTGATTAAAATAAGATTATTTTGCTTACCCCATTGGCAGATTATTTTGCTTGTTTTAAACAAAAACTCACTTAATTATGATGACTTCTTTCTGAAAACAAGACAATTTTTTGCCTGTCTAGAAAATCATTCTTGATTTAAGATTTTTTAGATATTTTGGCTGGAAACAAGACAAAAAAATCTAAGTAAGAAAAGCATTTTTTGCAGTGTAACTCAGTACTTAGATGAAGCATCTTTTTGAGTATGAGGCTACAAGCTTTGCACATCAGCATTTGGAAATTATTTGCCTTTCTTCCCCTCACCTCTTCAACTCTCAAGCTCTGTCAGGTTGGATGGGGACAGACACAAATTTTCAGGTTTCTCCAGAAATATTTGATTGGTTTCAAGCCCAGGCTTTGGCTGGACCACTCTAGAACATTCACAGAGTTTTCTATAAGTCACTCTGACTGTGTGCCTAGGGTCATTGTCTTGTTGGAACTTGAACCTTCTGCCCAGTGAGGTTTTAAATGCTCTGGAAGGGGTTTTCGTTAAGGCCATCTCTTTATTTTGCTGTGTTGAGCTTTTCTTCAACTCTGACGGGTCCCTCAGTCCCTGCCGCTGAAAAACAGCCCCACAGCATGAGGCTGCTACTAGCACACTTTACTTTTGAAGTGGTACTCTGCAGATGATGAGCAGTGCCTGTTTTCCTTCAAACATTTCCTTCAAATTGGAATTGAAGTTCACCAGACCAGAAAATCAACCAGAAAAAGTGTGTTTTCATGTGTCTTCACTGAGGAGAAGATTGAGTCTTGCCACACTGGCATAAAGCCCAGATCGGTGGAGTGTTGTAGTGATATTTGTCCTTCTGTATCTCCACATATGATCATGGAGCTCAACCAGAGTCACCATTAGGATCTTGGTCACCACTCTAACCAAATCCTTTCTCCATCAGTTGCTCAGTTTGGCCAGGAGGCCAGCTCTAGGAAGAGTCCTAGTTGTTTCAAACTTTAAGGGTAACGGAGACCACATGCTTCCTTGAACCTTCAATGCAGCAGAATTTTTTCTGACCTCTTTCCCAGATTTGTGGCTTGATGCAATCCTGTTTCTGAGCTTTTCAGGCAGTTTTACTTTAGGGCATTGTTTTTGCTCTGAAATGCATTTTCAGATGTTAGACCTTTTTATTAAGATCTTTCTAAATCATACTCCATTCAGTTGAATTTGCCACAGGTTAACTCCACTCAAAGTGCAGTACAAGCATCGACAAGCAATATGAATGCTCCTGAGCTGATTTCACCTGTCCCAGATATGAATACTTATGCAATGGAATAATTTCATTTTTTTATTTCTAATAAATTTGCAAATATGTTGAAAACATTGTTTTTTTTTTATTGCTTTGCCATTATAATGTATGGAATGTAGAATGATATGGGGGGGGGAGTTATTTAAAGCAGTTTAACAAAAAGCAGCAATGTAATAAAATGTGGAAAAAATTAAGGGGTATAAATACTTTTGCAATGCACTGTATCTACTCCAGTGATTGAAGTGTAGCATTCTGACTCAAACAGAGGTTATTGGGGTTATCAACTGTCATCACACCAAACAGGAAATCTAACCCACTCCCTAGTCTGCTTTCAGAGCCTAGTTGTGTTTACAATCACACTGCTGCAAACTAACCTAAGTCAAATTTTCAAGGGAAAGGATTTTTAAATAAAGTCTAGAAGTGTTGAAAGCTTAGTGATGGTGATGGTGATGTTCAGGCGATCATTGTGTGGTTCTTTTCTGAGCCTCTATTTACCTTTTTACATTTCAGATTGAATTTAGGCTTCAAAATTCAAAGGTTGAGTTCATTTATTAATCATGATGAACAAATGTTCATCACACTCTGTTGGTCACAGAGCTTTATTAATAATCATATTGGATTTTTTGTTGAGGGGTACCACGGTACTTCTGGATTGGCCTACAAAAATGTGCCATCACAGCAGCACTGTAATTTGTGTGATGACAGACCAAAATTGAAACCAATATTCACTGATAATTTTCAACTCTGCAACTCTCAGATCAGATATGGCACAGGTTTCATGTTTGTAAAAGTGACACTATTATGACAGGTCACATCTGTGTCAGTAAAACTAGCTTTGAATTATGTTTTCATTTCAAGAATAACCACACAGACAGCGGAAGCTGGACTCTGAACTTTTGCAATAGAGCATGTTCTGTGATCACTGATCTCACCTGTCAGCATCTCCCACGCTCCATGTGTGGGTGTAGAGTTCACTGATCCAAAGTTCCTGACACACCTCCTCTAAACAAACAAGGCTTAGAGAAACAAAAAGATAAAGTGTGTGTGTGTGTGTGTGTGTGTGTGTGTGTGTGTGTGTGTGTGTGTGTGTGTGTGTGTGTGTGTGTGTGTGTGTTTGTGTGTGAGTTACTTTGCATTGAGCAGCATAATGTTTCTTTCAGATGTGGGTCTTCTCTGAAAATGTGCTGACTCATGAAATCAGAGCATTGATTCTTACGTCATACATCATACACACAAACATAGCTGCTCTCCTGTTAATTTCACCTGTGAAAATCATATCACTCACTTTGTATTGAGCGACTATATCTAATCTGATCTAATAGACCAGTGCAATAAAGACAGGGAACATTTTCTAGTGAAATTCTAGTGAAGTGACGTGTAGTCAGTTTCTGCTCTGCCTTTAACCCGTCCAAGTGCACACACATTGTAGTGAACACAAACACACCATGGACACACACCTGGAGAAGTGGGCAGCCCGGGGAGTTGTTGGGGGTTTGGTGCCCTTGCTCAAGGGTCTCACCCTAGTCGTGGTATTGAGGGTGAAAGAGAGCACTGGTTATTCGCTCCCTCCACCTACAATCCCTGCCGGACCTGAGACTCGAAAACCCGCAACAGTCCAACTCTCTAACCATTAGGCCACAACTTGTATTATCCATCTTAAAATTTGCACAACTACAAATTGTTTCACCTTGTGATAGTCTTGGCCTAACAGATATGTAGGGTGTTGTTTGATTCCAGCTCTTGTTGTGTAATTTGTACAGGACTCTTTTCATGGCATTTTTTGTGTACTGTTTTGACAGTCCATTTAAATATTTTTTTTTAATAATTTCTCATGACTCTTCTTTTAGACAAAAGGTTTTAAATTTTGTCAGACATAAAAGTTCAGTTGAATGACATAATACAGTAACTACATTTAATAGATAAGACTCATATCTTGTGAAAAAGTTGTGAAAAAATGTGTGTAATCATGTGTAAGTCATTATAAAATATAGTTTTTTTTTATCAATTTCATTAGAAAGTGTTGTTGATTTGACAGTGATTTCTGTCATAAGACAACACAGTTAGAGCTCTGGTCTACTGGTTAGTGTACCTGCTCATTCAAATTGAGCTGTGATGCCTATGCAGGCAGTGTGAGTTTGAATCTTACTCATGGCACTTGTCCAGGCAATCAGGCAAATGTTTTTTTTTTTTTTTTTTCAGACAATGTCAGGTCAAGTCACGTTTATTTATATAGCATTTTATAAAATACAGATAAAATATTAACTACATTTGATAGAACACTTGGATTACAGTTTTCGGTCGCTACGACGGATTTCCGTTAATTGCAGCGAGTCTACGACGAATATCCATCAGTTGGGTTCTGCCTCTCCTTAATGAATTAAATTCACTTTTCATTATTTTAAGGCTGTAAATAGTGTAGTAACTGTGTAATAAATATATTAATTTTAGCTTGAATAGGAATAAGAATAATAAGAAAATATAGCTGCGAGCAGCGATGGGCGGGCCCTCGCCCTCAGTGCAATCGCCACCCTGGTGTAATCAGGAAAACGGTGCACAGCGGACACATGGATTTACAGTATCGCTCTGGCTGTCTGGTTTTAAGGGTTACAGCAATGAAAGGGTTACAGTACGACATCAACAGAGTTAAACACAAACAGACACACAAAAAATAAACAATACAACTTTAGGGAAACTGTGCATATCTATCTTTATAGAAAATTATGGTCTCTTGATAACCACTAATGACAAGTTAGCATGGAATAGCAAGGTCATTAATTGATACAAAAGGCTGAATCACCCTATGGTGAGTCCACCAGTGTGATATTTCCAAATATCTGTCCACTGTGAATAGGTTAATTATATTAGTTAACAAGAAAAATAATTAGATAGCATTTATTAATGTTAATTATTATTAAGTTCAACATGTATTATGTAATTAAAATGCACAGTTGTATTTTAATATTAGTTTATATGCACTGTGAGTTAACATGAACAGGAACATTTTTATTAACTAACTCTAAAAAAGAATAATAAATGCTGTCAAAATATATTGTTCATTGTTAGTTCATATTAGTTGATGCATTACTTAATGTTAACCAAAAAAGAGACCTCATTGTAAATTGTTAATTACACATTTTATGATCCATAACCATTTAAAAAAATAAGATTGTGATCTATAAGCATTTGTGAAATGTCAGTTATATAAACTATATTACCAGTAACGACGTTCAAGATATCCAAAATCCGCTCGCAATTTAGCATCTTCAGTATCTTGGCATCATGCAGAAAAAGTTTGGTGTGGATTTCTTGTTTTTCCTGAGAGGAGTATTTAAAATTCCACAGCCTGATTTTTCCAAAAATCCATATTCAAACCAAAATAGCCGACTTCCTATTGGTCGTAGCTAATGGATGTATATTAGAAAGTTGTCCGGGTTTAAGTGAACAATATATGTACCGAGTTTGGTGACTGTAGGAAAAACGAACCCCCAAATATTGTCAAAAGGTGGCACTATAGAGTGCCTCCTCCACGCCCATTTATGATCTTTTGCCAGTGTCTAACTAACATTAATGCTGATATGTGTGTTGTGTTTCATGGAAATCTAAGCATGTTAACTGCCTCAAAAGCCGAATGATTGGTGCTATAACTTGGACTCCTAATAGTTACATCTATGTGATCGGCATCATACAACGAACAAACTGTTTCATCAGAATCAGACAATGTATGCAATAGTTATTAGACACTTCCTGTTTCTCATTTCTCGCCATAAATTCGTCGCCTCGCCACGACCAAACCGTTCGAGATTATCAAAATTCTTTTCGCAAATTTAGCATCCCCAATGTCTTGAGATCATGCTTACCGAGTTTGGTGACAATCCTATGGAAATCCTGGGAGGAGTATATCAAATTCCAGAGCATGTGTTTTTTAAACAGCCCTGAATAGCTCACTTCCTGTTGGGTGTAGCCCATGACATAGAGTACAAAAGATGTTTGGCTTAGTGAGATCTATATGTGTACCGAGTTTCATATGAATACGTGGAAGTATGTGTGCGCTATACATCAAGTTTTCTGACTGTGTTCCAGGGGGCGCCATAGAGCCCCTGTGCCACACCTGGGTCCCAGCCTCTGCGGCGTCCTGATGGCCGCGGATTCCAATGTGTGTGCAAAATTTCTAGAGTTTTTGAGCATGTTAAGCCCCCCAAAAAAACCCGGAAGGTTGAAAAAAAAAAAAAAAGAAAAAAGAAAAACCCTTAGAAGAACAATAGGCCCATTTTGGGCTCGGGCCCTAATAAGAAAAGAAGAGTACGAAAAGAAGAGGTGTATTCAGCCTGAGTGGGATGTGATCAAAGCCTGGAGTGGAGCAAAAGCACGTTCCTCTCTCTACTAAGCGCTCTGTATAATCGCTTCGCTGCGGATACACTTCGGGTTTTCCATTCCCGCGCACGGAAAAACTGCTCCGTCCACTCCATTTTAAAAGTTATTGTAATATGTTTATATATATATATATATATATATATATTAGGGCTTATTAATTTAACGCGTTAATTAGATTAATACGGTTAAAAATACAGACGGGCCCCGACTTATTTACGGCGCTAGGGCCGGGCTTCGGGCAAAATTTCACGTCATAGCTCAGACGCGGGCCAGGCATCGGGCTTGTTTTAGGCTTCTCCTTTTTCTATATTTTAGACATCCATAAATTAAAAAAGAAACTAAGAGAAGTTGATGACGGTAAACTAAACAAATATATTTCATAACCCATTACACAGTCTACTTACTCACGTACACGCATCACGAAATCTCCTATTTGATGCGCCTTGAGAAATGCATCTTTACGGATTAGCTACATAATGAAAGAGTTTTTGTGTTTTATTTGTTTTATTTCGTTAAGCACAAATTTAAAGCTTTCTATATATGTATTTATCATGTCTGTAAGCCATGTATTGTTTTGATGGATAATTTTAAATTGTCTCCACTGGAAATAAATGTGATGGCGCTGGCACCTCCATGTCCTGCGAAGTGGCTTTAGCTTCCACTTTCCGCACAAATGCAGTGCACATTGTTTAACGTTTAAACCAATATTGTTTTATACTTTAACCCTTTTATATCTATAGATTTTATTTTAGTCAAGTCGTGATGATTTGAGAAGGCAAATTGATCAAACAGACTATGAACAGTCTTCCGCTGGCGGCTGTTCGCTACTTTAAAAAAAACAAAAACTTATATTTAACGAACAAAAAAATCCTCCCAACAACTCCCCAAATTAACTTAATAAAAAAAACGAAAAACGAAATATATGCCTAATCACTTTGCCATTACATACAAAAACTGAACTATTTTAATAGCTGAAAAAATAGCTAAACGATCACTTGTCCGTGTTCTTTTCTGTCTCTGAATGCATACACAGAACAGCGCGAATTCTCTTTGGTGCTTTTAAAAACACGACACAAAATAAACATTAATAAATCAAGTACGTCCCATTTTATGCAGGTCACTGATTTGCATGTGAAATTAGGCTTTTATGGAGGAGCAAAAGCGCACCAAAGGGGGCGGAATAGGGAGCAATAATCGTTTTATCTCGATTATTGTATTTTCAGAATCGTTTAAAGCTGAAATTGAAATCAAAATAAAATTTTGATTAATTGCACAGCCCTATTTAGGCTATTTATTTTAATTTTATTATTATTTGGTTATTTGTATCTTTTCCATGCCGTTGCCAGCAGCAGCTTGCTCATCTTGTATAATGCCCTTGTTCTGAGATGGTGGTGATAAACGTTTAAACTAACATTGTGATATGCTTGAAGTGTTTTATTTCTATGAATTTTAGTCAGATCAAGTGTTGATTTAAGAGGCTAAATCAAATGTCGTATAAATTGACGGCCGGCCGCGTGCGCTTTGGGTCGTTGTCAAAAAAAAAAAAAAAAAAACGAACATCTAACGAACAAAAAAAAAATACTCCAAACTGTCAGGTGTCGTGCAGGGAGGACAAACGAGGAGTAGGAGATCACAATCTGGCATAAAACAAGTATTTTAATGAACAAAATCCACAATAATTCCACATAGGAGACAGGCAAGGAGACACGCACACAACGACGAGAACGGACAACCAAACAATGAACAGAATCTAACTTAAATAGGGTGGTTAGCGAGACACAGACAGGTGATGTGATTAACTAATAAAGACTTAATGAGGGGTGGAGACAGGAACATGACCAAATAAGGGCAAAAAGGAAATGGAACAAACCAAAGACTTAAGGGGCTAAACCAAATCAAAAACACAACAAAAGAGTCTCAAAACCTGACATAACTCCCCTCCTCCCGGAAAATGGTTTCAGAAATGTCCAAAACAGGTTCACAATAGTCCATTTCCGATTCAGAATAATCCACTGTAGCACAGTCCATAGCAGGTTCAAAAATGTCCAAAACAGGTTCACAATAGTCCATTTCCGGTTCAGAATAATCCATTGTAGCACAGTCCATAGCAGGTTCAAAAATGTCCAAACAGTCCACAGCGCCCCCAGAATCCTGCGCTAACTCACCCTCATCGGCGGTGCAGTGGGCGGGGCTTTCCATAGCTCCCTCACGCTCCACTGAGACTTCCCCCGTCTGGAGCTGTGTTACAGGCTCACGCACCTGGTCAGACATCTTGGGCTCTGGCTCCGTGACGATCGCTCGTTCTGTCACCTCCTCCGATGGTGACATGATGATCGCGGCATGCTCGGGCTCTCCGTCTGCGGTGGGCTCGTGTAGCTCCGCTACAGGTGATGGTAGGCTGGGTTCCGGGTTGTGAGTGGGGCTGGTGTCCTCGACGCAGCCAACAGTCATCGTGGAATTACACGACACCAGCACCCACTCAACAAACGCTGCGAAGTCCTCTCGAGGACCATCCCCAGACAACTGCCCTCGGGTGTTATCGTTCAACCCGGTGAGATAGAAAGCGCAGAGGCAGTTGTCTGGGTAATGGGTGTAGTGAGACAACACTAAAAAGTCTTTAGTGTGGTCCTCGAGAGTCCTTTCCTCCTGCTTCAGGAGGAGGAGGGCGACGGCAGGAATGTTCATAACGGAAGTAAAACAAACACACTGTACAAAACGGGAAACAAAACACTTAAATAGGGTGGTTAACGAGACACAGACAGGTGATGTGATTAACTAATAAAGACTTAATGAGGGGTGGAGACAGGAACATGACCAAATAAGGGCAAAAAGGAAATGGAACAAACCAAAGACAAAAGGGGCTAAACTAAATCAAAAACACAACAAAAGAGTCTCAAAACCTGACACAAACGTTTTTCTCAATTAACTTAATAAAAGACGGAAACGAAATATATTCAGTTTGCCATTATATACAAAACTGAACTAGGCCTATTTTATTAGCTGAAGCAGTATAAGGTGGGAGAAAAAAAGACGGGCACGGGTCGGACTCTGCCCAAAAATTCTGATACGCTCTCAGACAGGGGCCGGGCTAGGGCCTGAGCATCTCGGGCCAGGGCCGGTCTAGGGCCCAGATTTATGGCCCGTGCCGGGTTCTAATATGAGGCAGTGCAACAACTCACTGCGTCATAGAGCGTAATTAGAATGCCCCTAAAATTCTAAATTCCCCCCACTTTTCAAAATCCTCTTTGTATCCCCTCCACTTTCAAATTCGTTTGTTAAATTAATGTCTTGCATTGTAGAATGCACGCGCAACACCGCCGAAAGTTTCAATTTTAATATCAATCGCTTAGAGCGACTCCCCAATGCGCAAGTTAGGATACATAATATATCTAGGCTGTTATTAGTATGTAGGCTATAATAGGTTGTGTAGTTGTCTATATATCTGTATCATGCTTTAAAAAAATTAATGATCGGTGTGTTTGATGTCACACACCGATCGGTCTGATGGTGATAACCCGTTTCAAAGCCGAATGATTGAATTAACCATTTTGATTTAGCATTTATCAGCCATTTGAATGAATCAAATGAATTCACCACCATCTACTAGCAGTTTTAGTTTATTTAAAGTATAATATCATTAAAGAAATAATTTAATATTTCCATAGTAATATTAAAAAAAAAAAATTAATAAACTCACCCAAAAATGACAACCGAGTCGTCATTTACTCAGCCTCATGGTCCAAAAGAGTATATGTAATACATTTTATTGAACAAAATATTTACTTTTTGTAATGTCTCTTTGATGCTTTACACAACAATGACTTTAAATTATCTTTTGGGAGTAATTTCTCACCTAAATTTGATGTGCGATTAATTTGTAATTCATCATGTAATTAATTAGATTAAAAGTTTTAATTCTTACCAGCCGTAGTAAATATATATATTTTTTCATAGAGTAACAATAGCTTTTAAAATACATGAACTGGAAATATTAAAGTGGTTTAAAACAACTCATCTTTAAATTCTATTGGTCTTAAATATTTAAATAAAATGCTGGTTAAAGGAATGTGGCCTCAAAAAAATTTCAGTCAGAATAATTTTTTTCACTTTAATCCATGTAGAACATATTGTAAAATGACTAATATCTTGAAAATATGGCTTAACCCTTGTGCGACCTTATTTACATTTTTGTCCATTTCAGTTTTGTTTTTTGTTATAAGTGTACCTGTATTAATGCCAACTGCATACATTTTGGCTCAGGTGTGTATTTTTATTGGAAGTTTAATATTTCACCCTCATTTCCTTCAAAAAATCAATTTTACCCTCCGTACAAAAAAATACTCACACTGAGGACCTTAAGGATAAAAATGTCCACATTGAAACCCATTAAAACTGCAATTTTTTAACCCAGGGCCGTTTGACTATAAAATGATGCAATATTTGCTAATAGGCATTCATTCTGTCGGCAAGGCTTAAAATTTTACATTTTTACCATTTTTTTTTTTTTCAAATTTGGCATATAAAAGAAACACTGGCTTTATTTGTGTTTTCTGCTTCTGCATATTATAGTCTATTATAGAGTAAAATGGAAAAATAATGCAGCTATAATTGTGTGGGTATGTTGGTAAGGATGTCAGAGTGTGGTTTGCATGTGTTTACTGAAAATTGAATGTGTTTAAAAGAAATTATATTGTACTGGCAATCAAAAATCCTACTCCATGTATATCATGGATATCAGTCACACCTTTGGCAGGGTCAAAGAGCCATGTAAAAACTATGAATAAGGTCAAAGAAGGTTAATGAGCTTTGATGATTTTTCTTTTTCACCCAAACTCACATCTTAATCCTTGATTGCACTTTTTCATTTGTTATTGTATTTGTACAGAGATAAAAGGTAAGCTTGAATTTGATGTAGAAGTTCAGAAGCCCCTAAGCACATTGTTTTTGTTTTCACCACAAGAAAATGCTGATTGTTTAGTCTGGTAAATTTTATACAAAGTTTGAGTTGACACGTGTTCTCACAGCCAAATCTATAAATATGTGGTGCTTGAGGGCTTGGCCATTTCATTTGCTTGCGAGATGAAGAGACGTTACTCAGCAGAGGAAGCTCTGGAGCTAGTGTTGCCCACTGACAGTGAGCACACAGGTGAATTAGAAGCTGAGGATGAAAGAAACTAGCTTTTAAAGCATTAAAATTCCTAAAATTAATGAATGTTTGGTAATTATGAATAGAAGAGATGCTGATTAAAAAAAGTCAGTGAAATTGGAAAAAAATATTAATATATAACATTTCTATGACAGTTTTTTGACATGGACATTTTTGTCCATTATGTGTGTTTTTTTTTTTTTTTTAAACCTGACACTACATAAAAAATATAAATGCCTCAAAATTAATGTTGTTGTTATTCACTGACACACCCAAGAATCTAATATGCAAAGAAAAAAATTCTGCTTAGCATTGAGTATATGGAAATTAACTACTATTTTTTCATTAAAAAAAAACACATGTGGCATTATGTAAACAAACCAGCATTTAAAAGGTTACAATTCTGAAAAATAATGAATGTTTGGAATCTATGGATAGAACAGATGCTGGTTAAATAATCAACATCAGTGAAAGTGGAATTTTTTTTCACACTTTCACTATTAATAAATCATATTTTTTTCCATGTCCAAACAGTTTTTGGACATGGACATTTTTGTCCATTTTGCACCTAAGTGTAACTTTTTTTTTTTCTTTTTGAACGCAAAAGGGTTAAAATAAAATTATGTTAATCCCATTTTCACCTTTCTTGTAAAACTGTATGGTTGTTCATTTAAACCACCAAAATTTACAACTATACAGTTAGGAACTGCAGTCTGCCAGAACATGATTTGCTAAATTCAGGGTTATTCATGTACATCTAAGAGGTCAATGAGTGTAGGTCACTATCAAGCAGTTCAGGACCTGAGGGTCTTTCATCTGCGTCCAGTGGAGGTCAGAACTATGGCTCTTTCTGACCGCCACAAGCCATCCATCTGCCATGCAGGGAAACAAACACTGGTTAGGCAAACACCTTTCCTAGATGCTGAATCTCATAAACAATGCATGAAAGCAAAGGCTTCCAAGTAAACTTTTTTCTTTTTCTTTTTGCAAATAAGGTACTATAGAGCCCTAGATATGAGCTTCATGTTTTACCACACTTTTACACAAAAAACATCATATGTAAGTGATTATAAAAAATATGTTTTTATTAATTCAATTAGACAGCGTTGTTGATTTTTACAGTGATTTTTCTGTCATAAGACAACACAGTTAGAACTCTGGTCTACTTGTTAATGCATTGAGTGCCATAAATATTATTTTTTCAAGGTTTGCATGCCTATAACTCAAAAAGTTTAAATGTATCATATTATGATTTTATGATTCTAGTTATTAATAAACTTTAATCTTCATTTTCAAGGCCCTACATCATTCAGTCCAAGAGATATGGGGATCTCAATGCGGCTCCATTTACAGATTGTTGAATATTACCCATTTTCAGTGGTTAAAAAGCTAAATGTTGGTCACTTTATAGTATTTAAATCAGACTGTCCAAAGTATAAATAATGTTGAAACTAGGAATGCATCTTGTTTCCCTCTATCAAAACAATTTTATAGGACATCTTTAATACTTCTTGAGTTACAGGCATGCAAACTTTGAAAAAAGAATATTTATTGCACTCAGGTATGTTCAATGATACATTTCCAGTTTCAAAATTATTTGTTCTTCAGACATTCCTCTTTAAAAAAAAAAAAAAAAAAAAAAAAAAGTAGTATCATATTTTTGCAAAATGACACATTTGGTTTTTAAGCACTGAAAATGTGTACAATTTAAAAATGTACATCTGGAAATTCCTTTTCCAGAACTGAACCATGCAGGGCCTTAAACATGAAGGTACCAAAAGGAAAGTTTGTTAAAGGGTTACTCCACCCAAAAATGAAAATTTTGTCATTAATCACTTACCCCCATGTCGTTCTAAACCCGTAAAAGCTTTGTTCATTTTCGGCAATTTAAGATATTTTGGATGAAAACCAGGAGCTTTGTGGCTGTCCCATTGACTGCCAAGTAAATAGCACTGCCAAAGCCCAGAAAAATATGAAAGACATTGTCAAAATAGTCCATCTGCCATCAATGGTTTAACCATAATTTTACGAAGCTATGAGAATACTTTTTGTACACACAGAAAACACAAATAACAACTTTATTCAAAAATTTGTCTCCTCCGCATCACCTTAACATCACCTGGACGCAAAGAGCGTACGCTGTTCTCTGTCAGCTGTGTCACGTGGATACGATGTTTTCATTGGAATCAAAGCGTAAATAAACGTAGAAAATGTTTCCGTGTGCTGCGGCTGACAGAGAACAGCATATGCTGTTTGCTTCCAGTGGATACTCTCCAAAATGGCGCTACGGTGACGCTGCTGAGACAAATAGTTGAATAAAATCATTATTTTTGTTTTCTTTGCATACAAAAAGAATTTTGACATAGTCCTTCATACTTTTCCGGGGTGTTATTTACTTGGCAGTCAATGGAACAGCCACAAAGCTCACGATTTTCATTAAAAATATGTTAAATTGTGTTCCGAAGACGAACAATGCTTTGCGACATGGGGGTAAGTGATTAATGACAAAATGTTCTTTTTGGGGTGGAGTAACCCTTTAAGATCCAATATCTAAAAGTACATTCTGATGTCTTAAATACTTCTTGAATTACAGACATGCACACTTTGGAGTAAAAACTTGAAAAAGTGCTGTTTGTTTTTGAATGATCACTGTTGGCATATAATGCAACAAAGATGGCTAAAGTCAACACATTTTAATAATAGACCTACCAATTTCTGGTTTAAAATAACATTATGATGCTGTCATCTTTCTGAAGTCATTTTAACCATTTGTAATTTGGCTTTGAATCTCAGGTAAAAAATTGCCATTTTAACCCCCTTCTGCAAAATAGTGGATTACTCAGTAAATATACATCCATGACATTTAATATTTTGGCTTTCATCACTATACATGTCTATCTTTCTTTAGCAGAAATACTAGCAAAATTAAAAATTTGAGCCGGGGACCTCTGGTTGTCAAGGAATGTCCCCAGTTGTACAGTTGCTCAGCAGCTATACAGAAGTGTCTTCAGCTCAAGTCAGTTCAATGTTAGTTCAGTTCAGGTCAATAACATTGTCATTGTAAAAACAATGCTTCTGGTGTGCAGGGACTTTGGTCTTTCAGCCACATTCATTTGGTTGTTTTCCACCAATACACTTTCATTGTATTATTGTTATTGCTTCTTTCTTAACAGGTTCAGTATGTCATTCAAGGATATCACAAGAGGAGAGAATACATTGCTGCTTTTCTCAGTCACTTTGGAATGTGAGTCCCCTTAAACACTGCTTAATTGTTCTCTGTGACATTTAGAGTAAACCATATTCATTTAACAGTCTTTTAACAGCTTAGAAGTGAGAAAAACACAAGCAGCTTATCATTAAAGGAGCCTAATAAATTAACAACATTATTACTGATTTCAGTAGTGAACTAGAGTTGTGCAGATTCAAATTCACTTGAAACATGTAATCCTCCAAATACTGTACATAAAACTGGCTTTGCAAGTCTATACCTGTAGTGGTAACCAGTATAGCTGCTCACCACGCCCCATGATCATGAGAAATTAGTTATCAACATTAATTCCTTTTTTTTTGTTTAATTACTTAGGATAATTCTGCTTCTAATCTCATAAACAAGTACAAACAGCTACTTTATAATAGGCTGTAATACACAAGGCACCAAGATGTCTCCAGTTTATTAACACACCTTAATATGTCGTCAGACAAGGCAGTCTGGCAAGAGGCACAACCTAGCACAATGATTTATTAAATGTGAAGTAGTATTAATAAAGGCTATTATGGAAAACTTGTTTGGGGGGGATTTAGTAGGGCAATGCATTATTCATATCTCTTGCATCACCAAGAGCATGTGGTTCTTCAGTTGGGTTCTCTTTATGTTTACCATTTTTAATATCTCTGTTATTGGCCCAGAAGATACCATGGACCTAAAATATATTTGGGCTTCTAAAAATGTATGAATGTCATTGCAATAGATGAGAAATGATTTACATAATTGCAATTGTAGCTTAAGTGTATAAATACTTTTTGGGGCTACTGTGTATTTGATACTTTTGTCAGTTGTTTTAAAGTCGCATTTTAGGTCTTAATTGAACTGCAGGTTAACAGTACAGATATTGGCAGTCATATCAATATTACAGGGATATACCAAGATGACGTTGTTTTCTTATATTTTATACAACAGTATCAAAGTATGAATATTTCTCTATTTTTACTACTCAGGGGCGTGGTAGAGTATGATGCTGTTGGATTTACCAAGCTCACCCTTCTGCTCATGTGGAAAGACTTCTGCTTCCTGGTCCATGGTGAGATACACAAACATGTTCCCTTTATGCAACCCAGGTTCTTTGGAAATGATTGGCAACATTTCTGCAAAAAACTGAAATATGTTGCTTTGGGTATTCCACTGCACTATTCAGGTAACACGTCCAAAAAAGGTGCTTCTGTTTCTCTTCATTTTGGATAAAAAAGCATTTGCTGAAGCATCCATGCAATTTTAGCTTGCTTCTACAAGTCTTTTAGCTTTTTTGAGCCTCATGTTTCTCTGGATTCATTATTTGTGTACATTTTAACTAGAAACTGCAGTGAATTGTATGTGTAGGTACATTTATGCAGCGGTGTATGCCCAGTGACCCTGGGTTGCCTTTATGAACCTTTATCACTGGTTAATGGTGGTGTCTTTCATGCTTCATCATTTTTGTTCTGGATGGTTTGTATTTGAGCTTTTCTCCATGCTGTTTTCTTGTAGTGGACCTGCCTTTGTACTTCCCTCGAGATCAACCCACCCTCACGTTTCAGTCTATCTATCACTTCACCACCAGTGGGCAGCTCTACTCTCAGGTGCAGAAATCTTACCCCTACAGTCCACGCTGGGACGGAAACGAGATGGCCAAACGAGCCAAGTAAGAACAAATGAATAATGAATCCTGCCAACAAAGAGCAACTGATAGTTCTCCCCATGAAATGGTATTGCTTTCATTTGGTTCCACTTCATGTGTAATGGTGACCTGAATGCAGTTAAAGTGAGTTTTCTGGAGGCTACTGGAATGTGTAGCATTCACCTTTGGACTTTTCGCCCCGGCCACACCTCATAGCTGGAGAGCAGTCTTTGTTCCGATTGTGATAAGTTTTTAAGATAATACATTTCTTGTTTGTGTTCGACCCGTATCTTATCTCTGCTCGTGTTGGCTTTCCTTTGGCGTTCTGGCTTGTCTCAATCAAGCTGAGATTAAAAATGTATCCAAAAGCAAAACTTGTAATTAAAATGTTAATGTTAAAATAAATATTAACACATTAAATGATTTAGTCTTTTATTTCAAATAAAAAGTTGTTTTTCTAGTTACTACTCAAGTTAACAGTCAGGAGGTCAGGGTGAATTCACATGTAAGTTTCTACATGACCCTGCTGGTGCCGTGTCTCTTTCTCTTTCTTTTCTGTCTCTCACTCTTGTTTTCTCTCTCCCACAGGTCTTACTTCAAAAGCTTTATCCCTCAGTTCCAGGAGGGAGCTTTTGCCAATGGAAAACTGTAGGTTTATGTGAATTAGGAGCTCTCTGATTTGAATGGATGGCCTATGAACATGATGTACAGCATGTACTCAGAGTTAAGCAGGAGTAAAAGAAACCTATGACTCACAAGTCTGCCAACTGGTCCTCTTCAATGTTCCGGCCCTCATTAGCAATGTTATTTGGTACATTTAAAAGTACTGTGTGTATTTTTTTTTATATATAATTTAAATGCTATTTTTGTTTTCTCATGTTCTTTATGAATAGAATGTAACAATAAATCAAATTACTTGTTTTACTCTGTTTCTGGTTTTGTCACTCTGTTATTTGTTAATATCAGTTTTACTTTTGAAGTGTTTTACATTTTTCATTTATCCACAATTTTCTTTTTCTTTTTTTTGTGTCAGTTTATTTTAGTCAAATCTGATAAATAATTAGCTGACTTGTATCAGCGTGTTATTTTGGTAAGACTTCTGCAGTAAGGTTCTATTGATTAACATTAGTTAAATTTAAAATGTAATAAATGCATTGCTTGTTAGTGCATTGCTGCTCATGCATCGTGGAATTACTTATTGTTAATTAATGCCTTAACTAATAGGGGTGACTGTCACTATAAATTCCTAGTTTTTCTAGTTATTTTGAAAACCATCAATTGTGTTAGCATTTATTAAGGTCAGACAAGGCCTAAATGCTAAATAAGTTGCATCTAGTTTTTTCACCGTTCCGTTTTCATTTTGACTGTGTCAGCTGGCACTATGAAACCATGAAATCTAAAAATCGAATCATTGGCACCAAACGGATTGAATAATTTGAGACATCGAATTGAGTTTAATGCTTTGGTTCAGGGTTGGTTCAAATCCTTAAACCTAAGAAGAATGAGGAATGGTAATTAATGATCCTTGCCCTAGCACAAAGTGTGAGGTCATCAGTACTTAACTTTTAAGTGAGAAAAAGAGTTCAACACGAAACTTAATGTTATTTTAAAATTTAATTGCTTCACACAGCGTTTCTTATATACATACTAGTTCATAAATATGTATGATGTAAGTCGATGTAGATCTTTCCAATTTTTTTTTTCCAATTGGATTCCCCAGAATTGGGAAAAGCATCTATATTATGAGCACTGTTATTTCTAAAATGGTTAATTCTACTCAAAGTCTTGTTTGTTTAATCCTATGGAGAATGTAGTTGAATGTGCAAAATGAACATTTTGAGAAATCTGGTTCCAATTTGCATGTTTGTGTGAGTGAGTATATGCATGTTTTCTTGTGATGGAAAAGTGTCTTGGCATGTTGTCACTGTCAACCCTTAAGCTTTTAACATGGTTTTTAAACATGAGAGAACCGTGTGTGTATGAGTGTGTTTGTTAAGGGAGTGTAGTCAAGAACGGGATGTGTGGGAGAGAACCTACAGCTGAGGGAGGGAGAGACTAAGAGCGAGAGTGAGCTTGTTTTCATCATTAGGCAAAGGGGTCATTGTCAGGGGTCTTTGTTGGCCTGAGGGTCTGCCCTTTGCTATATTTATTGTTGGTAATGTAGGAGCTGTCATGTCTAATTGGGAACCACAGGATGAATGCATTTGGGGCATTTAATAGAATCAAGTCTCTTAATAAAATAATTAATAATAAGATTATTTTTGTCTGTTTTCCCTTCTGTCCATGCATGGCACTGCAACCTTTGGCAACCTGCTGCTAAATTGGCCCCCGTCAGACATGTGAACCCCCTTTTAAGGTGGTGTTGGGAGATGTGAAGGAAAGGTTGATGGCCTCTTTAAGCCGAAACAGCATTCAGATTTGTTTCCTTTTTCAGCACCCACTTGATCAGCTCTAGTGCTGCATTAACAGTAAAGTGCAGTGCATTATGGATTGGGGGGAAACAAAGTGTTTCCTCCAGTGTATTTCATGCACGTCAGCGACGACTTATATATCAAATTCTACTTTAAATTTCAGTTTATATCAAAAAGTTGTAATAGGGATGCAGAGGATTAAACAGCAGAAAATGAGGTGTAGTGTGAACCTGTTTTCAAAGACCTTGTTTCCTTTTTGCTCTCCACTTTTAGTGTCGGGGTCTTGGCTGCCAACTTTGCTGCTAATTCCCCAAATCCACTAATCCTGCCTTATTTAAACCATCTTGATGGCAGCAGGCCACAGAAAATAAAAAGCTTGGCAATCTAAATGATGCTCAGATTCATCAATTGCAACGGTATTGTCATTCCAAGCGGGCAAGTTAACCTTTGATGGAACTGCTGCTGACAGGTTCAGTTGTTTAAGTACGGGCTATTTTAAAATGACTTCAAACCATCTGTTAATCTGAGTGTGTGTATATATATATATATATATATATTTCTAAACAGGTTTAGAGAAGTCCCAGCTACAATCACTGTTTCAACATGAAAACAAGTTAACCCCCAGTTTTTCTCAGGATCCTAATGGTGATTATTTGGAAGATAAACAGTAATAAAACAGCAAACATTGTTATATTTAAACTGTCAGTGAGGGAAAAAAAATAACTTCAGACTTTATTTTTGTTTATTTTTTGTGTTCCCATTAACTTTAATAAAGTGTGACGTGACGTGTGGCCAAGTATGGTGACCCATACTCGGAATTTGTGCTCTGCATTTAACCCATCCAAGTGCACACACGCAGTAGTGAACACACACACACACACCGTGAACATACACCCGGAGCAGTGGGCAGCCATATTGCTATCGCTGCGGCGCCCGAGGAACAGTTTGGGGGTTCGGTGCCTTGCTCAAGGGTCTCACCTCAGTCGTGGTATTGAGGGTGGAGAGAGCGCTGATTAATCACTCACCCCACTGACAATCCCTGCCGGACCTGGGACTCGAACCTGCAACCTTTCAGTCACAAGTCCAACTCCCTAACCATTAGGCCACGGCTGCCCCCTGACTTGACTAACAATACATTGACTAACAATAAACAATCATAACATAAATAACATTACAGTATTGAACTTTCAGAACTTTTGTTCTGAAAGTGAACTAATCCTTTAAAGGCATTTTGAATATGGTTAGTTTTAGTTTAAAAGTTAAAAGTTGGCTCTTAAGTAGGTTGTTTTGAAGATTAATTTGTATTATGTATGTAGTTATTTGTGATTGTACATTTTTGTAAATCTGGAATTTTATTGTAGTTTTTGTATTAATAATGTAGTGCCAGTGTACCTGTTCTCTTTAACAAATTGTGTATTCACTACATTTCTGACGAATAAAAAGAAAGAACTAGCCCCAGTTAGTGCTCTCTAGGTCTAATCATAATCTGCAATTGTGGATGTTACGGCCCTTACTTTTGTCTCTGCCCTTAAGAAATTATCGAAAGAAGAGTGGGAGGGGTCCAGACAATCAAGTCCGTTTTCATCTGCAAAGCAAACTCCAACATTAGATAAGAGTTTTGATGTTCACAATAAGAAAGCAAAGAGAAAGCAAATGATTGAAAATCCCATTTGCCATCTTAGATCACCTCACTCCCTGGAGATGCTAAGAAGACAGGGCAGCAGCTAACATGAGAGGTAATCGGAGCGAAATAAGGAACATTACGAAGGCCTGAATATGTCAGAGCAAGGCTGAGGAAACGCGGCTGCCGCCTTTGCCTGTTTACCACTGCGGAGTTCCCCAAGCTGTCAGGCCTGGCGATTTCTTACGCGGTCACGGTTATTTAATACATTCCTCTGGAAAACAAAAGACAAACACATCATTAAAAGAAAGTCGCTGAAGCAAATATTTGAGAGCAAACAAGAGACAAAGTTTCCTGTTCTGGTAACTCTGGGATACTTTGTGTCCTGATGTCTGCAAATTCAGAGTGACATTAGTGAGAGTTTATTCCCCTCTTCGTCGTCTTGTTCCAATGGGGGAGAGGAGGGGGCGGCAGGGATTGAGGATTGTGAATTTCAGCGGTGGCGGCACTCGTATACATGGAAGGGGTTGTTGATGCGAACCATGTTTGGGATGATGGAGCTGAGAGGCTTAGCTAATTTGGAAGAGTAGGGGAGATTTGAGGCCTTTTGTTAGAGCCTGTTTGATCTGTTGCAGAGGGAAAAAAATGGCCTCCGAGATGTCATGGAAATGAGAGAATTACAGTGTTTTTCGCCTCGCTTTGTCAGCATGCAAGATATGTTTTCACCCTTGCTTGATAATAACTTCCACTCGTTAAGCCCTGATTGTTAATTGCTAATTACTCTCCTCCTAGCCATGCATCAAAAGACAGGAGAGAGCCATGCTAAGCGGATCAAACACGGTCTGTTTCTGGCTCTGGCTGGTTTCTGCTGTTGTCTCCCCCTCACGCTGTTGGGACTCAGTTTAGTTATTTATTTATTTATTTATTTCATTCTCTTTGGGATATGATGGGAGGATGACAAGATGAATGCAGATTTTCTCCCATCTTCCTCTGGGCTGCAAATAAGTAAGCATTCGATTTAGACCTGTCATGGATTTATAGAAGCAAACCCCTCAGGTGCTTCAGCCCTGGCACACAGCTTTTGGCTTTCCCTAGTTTAACATGGAATTAAAGGGACTGACATTCCATTTGGAATGGAGCATTTGTCAGTGATTAAAGTTATGGTCACTTATTTATGTGATTTATTTATTTATTTATTTATTTATTTAGTTATTTATTTTTGTGTGCAGGCATCTCCAAACTGCTCTTCCATCCTCAAAGAGTCATGCCCTTCCATGTTCCCCAAATTCCTCCTACTCGCCATGTGCGGTAGTGCCTGGCTGGCGGCAGTACCTGGTCAACTGTCAGGCTGAATTGAGTGTTGACCACTGTCAGCCTGGGAGATGTGCTCTGATGGCCTGTCTGGCTGATTGACCTGTCAGAAGGAGTGATGTATACAAGGTAGAGTCGCATGGACAGATGCACGCTGGAGATCAAAAGGCAGGAATCTTTTGTAGGAGTTTTGTGAACTCTGTAGTCCTTTACCTATTCTTTTCAAGAACATTTACATGGAGCCCCAGAGATTCATCTATTAAAAATAGCAAGCCAATATTTTCCTTTTAAAGCTTTGAAAACAAATAACGATATTAAAATAAAAAAATTAAAAAAATCTACAAAAAATCTACAAATCTTTTGTTATACATATATAAGTGTCTTTTGCTCATCAAGGCTGAATTTATTTGATCAAAAATACAGAAGAAAAAAAAGGCAATGTTGTGAAATATTATTACAAGTAACGTTTATTCAGTGTTAACATATTCAGTGTCACATAATCCTTCAGAAATCATTCTAATATGGTTATTTATTATCAGTGATAGAAACATTTGTGCTGCTTAATATGTTTTGGAACCTGTGATAATTTTTCAGGATTCTTTGATGAATAAAAAGTAAAAAAGAACAGCAATGTATAAATGGTGTTCTTTTTAACTTTTTATTCATCAAGGAATTGAAAAAAGTATCACTGGTTCCAAAAAAAAAAAAAAAAATTTGGCAGCACAACTGTTAGATAATTTTAATAATAAGTCTGGTGTAACGACTGATGAAAATTCACCTTTGCATCACAGAAGTACATTTTAAAGTATATTAAAATAGAAACCATTATTTTATATTGTAATAACATTTTGCAATAATATACTGTTTTTCCTCTGTTTTGTTTTTTTTTTGTTCTGTTTCTCTGTTTTTTGTTTTTTTTTTCAAATAAATGCAGCCTTGATGAACATAAGAGACTTTTTTTTAAGTCCTATTGATCCCACTTTTGAATGGCAGTATATATGCAGTGTCTATAAAAAGTACCTTACCCTGTGAAAACCTTTACCTTTTGTTATATTACACTCTGGAATATAAAATAAATGAAGTTTAACTTTTTTTGAACTGCATATGCACATTATAGCCCTCATCATTTAAGTAAAAATATAATTTTTAAAAATTCTGGACGATTATGCCTGGTTTGGTAAAGTTATCAGCCCCTTAGAGTATACCATTATAAACTTGCTCAGGTGCAAGCAGTGGTGTACAAAGGTACACCACTGCTTGAGTGGGAAAAAGTGTACAAAGGTACACCACTGGTACTATACACAGGTATACGGCGTAAACCCACTTCTTTATCAGGCGGCTTTACGTATACCCACTTCTAAGACCCTCTGATGCACATCATTCAGTAGCGTCCTGCATTAACCAAAATCATGACTGTCCACCACATCCAGTCATATGTGAATAAAGGCAAATATTCGCTAAAAACACCCAGTAAAGACAGTGATGATGCTGTCAGGACCGTGGGGCCGGCTTGCTTTGATGATTATGCCTGATGCGCCCGCAACCGCTCTGTCTCCCGCACCCCAGATGCTGCCTGTTCATAAGCGAGAGCATGTCAGGGGAGGCGCGTGAGTGGAAAAAGTAATAATTATTATTGATTACTGATTTTAATCAGTTTATAATAACGAAAACAATACCTTACAAATAAAAAGAAGCAAGTTTTTTTTTTTATGATCAGAAGTTTCTTAAACCGGTAAACCCCTGTAAACTTTTTTTGTCAAAGGATCCAGTGAATGAATGAGTTCAAATACTAAGTTCAAAATGGTTCTAGTAGAGAAAAAAACTGACCAATTTCATCAGAGACTGCGGAGAGTCATGGGGGGCGTATACCCACTTCTCCAGGCACCACTACACCACTAGGTGCAAGCAATTAAACTTCCAGATTAACACCAGGCTAATTGCCCCACCTGACATCAATAGTAGTGATGTTGATTACTTCAGAATAAAACATGCAATTTCTTGAAGATTCCACTGTTAGCAGTGCATGGTACAGTAAAGAATTCACCATAGTTGTAAAAAGTGCTCTGGGATAAAGTTAGAAAGGCACAAGTTAGGAGAAGGCAACAAAAACATTTCAAAGGCTTTAGCTATCCCTCAGAGTACTTTTCAGAGCATCATTAAAAAGTGGAAAGCATATGGCACCACCAGCACATGGCCTAGATCAGGCTGTCCATCCAAAAAGGATGACAGAACCAGGAGGACATTGATAAGAGAAGCTACCAGGAGGTCAAAGGCAACTTTAAAGGACTTACAAGGCTTTATGGCTGGGTTTGGTCTGTCTTGTGCATGTGACAACTATCTCCCAAGCTTTACACAAAGCTGGCCGGTATGGTAGGGTGGTAGAAATTTGCGCTATGCAAAAACACATTTGGAAGAGTCTAATACCTTCTGGCATTAGGTGCTATAGAGTCTGATGAGACCAAAATTGACCTTTCTGGACTAAACTCCAAGCGCGGTGTAGGAATTATCACTCAAGGGGGAAATATTAATAATTAATCATAACTCATTATAATTAATTATAATATTTGGATAATTAAATAGAATTAGCTTGATAAAGCAGAATCCACATTACAATCAACTGACCTGTTCGTCCAGCGAACATTCAGGGTAAATTCATATGTATTCAAAGAAAACTATTTTTCTTGGCCACAGAAAAGATCATTTTCTTTTCTACTAATGCATTAGAGCATGTAGCTTGAATCGGAAACCGTAAAGTGACATTACTTTTGCAAGGCAGAATCAGAAACTCATGTAATTTGTGCACAAGAATTTTATTAACTAAGGGCTAAACACATAACTATTCTAAACAAACAAACATACAGTCATTTATACAGGGGGAAGGGCAAGTGAGAAGGCATTCGAGAAGCAAAGAAAATGAAGCTATGAATAGAGTCATTTAACCTGTGAAACCATCTGTGCCATTTTTCAATGGGTCTATAGCTTATACTAAACCTCTGTTTAGTTAAACGTACGATACTTGCGTTGCCTCGGTCGTGTCCGGATGCAGTCTCGTATGAAAGTCTTGATGGTTTCAAGGTTTTGGATTTGCGATCACGTTCTTCCGGGTTTGAAGAGTGATGTTCTCCACAGGTGTCCTGACTCTGTGGTGATTGGGAGTTCCTTCCCAGTGACGTGAAGAAGACAAAGGGGCTGAGAGAGAAGACCCAGCCGAAATCTGATGATCCTTGGGGAATGGAAAAGACAAGGCCGCACGGCCTGGCACAAGCTTAAAAGGTCCAGAAGTGTTCTTAGTTCATCATCTTCTTGGGTTCTGAAAATAACCTCCGACGGATCATGCTCAAGTCCTGCCGGCGCTGGGACTTGGCAACCAGAAGATGAGACGCGTGTGAAGAGGGTGAAAAGCACCAAAACTGAGAAGAACTGAAGACTGAAGTGGACCAAGACTGAAGACTAGAGAGTTAAATGTGGCTGGTGTGAATCTTTTTATCTTCTAGAGTTGGTCACACCTCTAGAAGTTCAGAGAGCCAATGGGGTCCTGTATCTTTTGGAGGGAAAGTTAATGGTCTTTGTCTGGATCCAAAGTATTTTGCATATGTGACTCGATTGGGGTGTTGATGCAAATACTACTAAGGATTCCTAGAACACTAATATGTTGCACATGTAACAACAAATAACAAAAACCATCTTTTAGGTAATCAAACTACGAGTTGAAAGAGACCAATCATGGCATATACTGTATGTGGCTACACTATATAACATTCTATCATAACACAAGCATAAAACAGTTATAAAATAAGAAATACAAAGGACATGGACAGCCGTAATATACACACACTGATATATGGGAACGTGTGTCAGTTCACAGGAAGGTTGTCTAAGAATTAACAAAAAAAGTCACTTTCAGTGAAGGAATGCATTTGCTTTAGGTCAGGATGGGGGAGAGCGTCTCCCCACATTCTTTTAGATCGTAACACCCATTTGGTCTGCCAGAAGCGTCCTGGCTGCCATGGTAACCAGGCCTATCTTGAGACTTTGTGTCACCCACTGTTGGTTTGGGTGAGGGGAAGTCTGCTTCTTTGTTAATTCAATAAACTACTGATTTGGTTAAATCTAATGAACCATTGTCTGATTGGTCCATACCCTACAGCTGTTTTGCGAAAAGCAAACAGCACACCACCCAAAACACACCATACCTTCTGTGAAGCATGGTGGTGGCAGCATTATGTTGTGGGGGTGCTTTTCTTTAGCTGGGACTGGGTGATTAGTCAGGATTGAAGGGAAAATGGATGCTGCCAAGTACATCCAAATTCTTAAGGAAGACCTGCGCCCCTTTGCTAGACAACTGAAGATGACAATAACCCTGAACATACTGCCAAAACAACAACAAAATGGCTTAAGGATAAGATGGTGAATGTTCTTGAGTGGCCAAGTCAGAGCCCTTGACTTAAATCCAATCCAAAATGTGAATGGATTTAAAGTCAGTCCATTGTCGTTCACCACAGAATAACCACAGAGCAATTCTGCAAGGAAGAATGGGCAAATATTCCCCAATCAAGCTGTGCGAAGCTAGTACAGACATTTCCAAAAAAAAAAAAAACTGATGGCTGCAATTAAAGCAAAAGGTGGCTCTACGAAGAAATAAATCAAGGGGTTGATTTTTTTTTTCCAACCCTATGATTCTATTTTTTATTTTATTTTTTTTTATTTTTTTTTTTCATTTGCAGAACTGTTGTGTTTTTTCTTTGATTGGTTCAATGTAGTAAGACCAAAACTGTAAATAAAGCTGCAAACGTTATTTAGAAGGGGGTTTGATTTCAGGCTGTGTGACAAATAAAGTAATAAAGGGGCATGATGATCTTCTATAGGCACTGTATATGTATGTGTGTGTGTGTGTGTGTGTGTGTGTGTGTGTATGTATGTATGTATGTATATATATATATATATATATACATATATATATATATATATATATATACAGTGGGTATGGGAAGTAGCCCCCTTAAATTTTTCACTCTTTATTATATTGCAGCCATTTGCTAATATCATTTAAGTTAATTTTTTCCTCATTAATGTACACACAGCACCCCATATTGACAGAAAAACACAGAATTGTTGACATTTTTGCAGATTTATTAAAAAAGAAAAACTTAAATATCACATGGTCCTAAGTATTCAGACCCTTTGCTGTGACACTCATATATTTAACTCAGGTGCTGTCCATTTCTTCTGATCATCTTTGAGATGGTTCTACACCTTCATTTGAGTCCAGCTGTGTTTGATTATACTGATTGGACTTGATTAGGAAAGCCACACACCTGTCTATATAAGACCTTACAGCTCACAGTGCATGTCAGAGCAAATGAGAATCATGAGGTCAAAGGAACTGCCTGAAGAGCTCAGAGACAGAATTGTGGCAAGGCACAGATCTGGCCAAGGTTACAAAAAAATTTCTGCTGCACTTAAGGTTCCTAAGAGCACAGTGGCCTCCATAATCCTTCCTTAAATGGAAGACATTTGGGACGACCAGAACCCTTCCTAGAGCTGGCCGTCCGGCCAAACTGAGCTATCGGGGTAGAAGAGCCTTGGTGAGAGAGGTAAAGAAGAACCCAAAGATCACTGTGGCTGAGCTCCAGAGATGCAGTCGGGAGATGGGAGAAAGTTGTAGAAAGTCAACCATCACTGCAGCCCTCCACCAGTCGGGGCTGTATGGCAGAGTGGCCCGACGGAAGCCTCTCCTCAGTGCAAGACACATGAAAGCCCGCATAGAGAACTCCAAGATGGTGAGAAATAAGATTCTCTGGTCTGATGAGACTAAGATAGAACTTTTTGGCCATAATTCTAAGCGGTATGTGTGGAGAAAACCAGGCACTGCGCATCACCTGTCCAAAACAGTACCAATGGTGAAGCATGGTGGTGGCAGCATCATGCTGTGGGGGTGTTTTTCAGCTGCAGGTACAGGACGACTGGTTGCAATCGAGGGAAAGATGAATGCGGCCAAGTACAGGGATATCCTGGCTCAGGACCTCAGACTGGGCCGAAGGTTCGAAGGAGTGGCTTCACAACAACTCTGTGACTGTTCTTGAATGGCTCAGCCAGAACCCTGACTTAAACCCAATTGAGCATCTCTGGAGAGACCTGAAAATGGCTGTCCACCAACGTTTACCATCCAACCTGACAGAACTGGAGAGGATCTGCAAGGAAGAATGGCAGCAGATCCCCAAATCCAGGTGTGAAAAACTTGTTGCATCTTTCCCAAAAAGACTCATGACTGTATTAGATCAAAAGGGTGCTTCTACTAAATACTGAGCAAAGGGTCTGAATACTTAGGACCATGTGATATTTCAGTTTTTCATTTTTAATAAATCTGCAAAAATGTCAACAATTCTGTGTTTTCTGTCAATATGGGGTGCTGTGTGTACATTAATGAGGAAAAAAATGAACTTAAATGATTTTAGCAAATGACTGCAATATAACAAAGAGTGAAAAATTTAAGGGGGTCTGAATACTTTCCGTACCCACTGTATATATATATATATGTATATATATGTGTGTGTGTGTGTGTGTGTGTGTGTGTTACAGTAAAGAAGTTTTGTTTGTGGTATTATTATTAATAAGTTAAAAAATTGTATTGAACGTTGTTGCATTGCTGCAATTATATAAAACCCTGTAAAACTGGAACTCACAGTATATCTGTAGTGCTTTAGACCTTGAATCTTTCATTTCCTTGAATCATTCCCTTTTATTTTATTTTATTTTATTTTTATTTTTTTTGACACCGTAGTTACATGCTTCGTTATTGCTTGGCAGATATGTAACTCCAGCACAGCTGTAAACTGTTGACCTCTGTTTGTGCACTTGACCTCAGAGGTCCTGCCCTTCATGAGGTGAGCTAGAAAAGCAGTGAGCAGCAAACACAGTGAGGAAAGTGTACAGAGAAATGGGGGAGGCTCGTGCCGATTTTCTCAAACCCCCTTTAGCTGCTTAATTAAATTTTCCACTTTTCCACACTCACATTAAGCTTTCATTCGACCGGACAGAATGGATGCTCCAAAGGAGTAAACCCCAGAGAGGGCCACTGCTCCCTGACTATTCTACTTCATATCCAAAAGAAATATGTATATAGCTGTATATGAAAGGTAAATCAATTTTGGAAATGGGACATGGTCAATTTCCAGGGTCAAAGTAACACTCAATGTATCGTCTGTTTCCATTTCTGTAAGGTGGAAAGAATGTCACTTGCATTGTATGTCTCACCTCTCCTGTTCTTTAGGCTTATTATTGGGTGTTATACAAAGGCAGGTGGAGACAAGTGAAGTTAAACTCGTGTACAGACAAGTCAATTTCGAAGAGACTTCTGCTCATTGAGTCAGCATGGTTTGTTCTTATTAGGATTGACAGATGGCCCTTACGTCATAAAAAGATGATGCAAGACATTAAATGAAATAAATCAGTTATATTATCAGTTATTTGTTGCATCACCTTTTTATAATCATGTATGTTTACTGTACCAAACTTGAGTTATTTCATATAGTACCAAGCAAAGATCATATCTGCTTTGTATCTGTACTGAGTACAAAGAAACCCATACTCTGAAATCCAAATTAAAAAAAATAAATAAATAAAATAAATAAATAAATAAAAACATACTAAAGCTGATAGTTCCAGTTCTAGATGCTGATTGGCCTATTCCAGTTGTGCTAAACATTTCATAAAAACAATAAGTTATGAGTGGCTGTGCTAATTCAATAATTGACTATATACTATATCTATACTATACACAATATAGCACTGCTTCTCCTTCACATTTTTATATATATATATATATATATATATCAAGTGCATCTACAATTAAAACAACAAAGACACATTTGTTCTAACTCCTCCTCAACAAATTACTATTGCAGTTAATATGTAACAAATTTGCCTCAAACATTTTGCCACAAAGCTCATTCGAATATGTGGCAATGTTTGCCAAACGTTTCCTCTACTGTTTGCAAGAAAAGCAGTATTGCGTTTTTGTAAGTACTCGCAAATGCTCACTCGTTCCTCCTTTCTTATCAGTAAGGCTTGTTGTGGTAGCTCACACCTGGGCTTTTTACACATTAGTGCATTTGTCCTATTTATGTACCATGACATTCCATGTTTGTAGCACTTAGACACATCAACTAAATGCAGACAGGTTTACAGAAACCTTATCAGATCAGACAGCCAAACACTGTATCCACACTTGTGCTGTAAACAAATATATTAACATTCCAAGAGGCTTGCTCCTCATCTCCATGCCCATTTGTTCCTTACGTAGATCTAAAAGAGCAACCCCACTTGCGAAACATTTCTCCCCATTGTGTTGTTCAGCTCCTGTGATGAAAAGCACTCGGAAAGCAGCACCTGACAAAGTTATCTGCAAAACAAGGGGGTAGAGGATGTTAAAACTCTCAGATATACCTCTGCATCTTTCCTCTACTGCCCTCTCGGAATAAAAGCTCACTGTGATGGGTCATATTTGCCTTGGCCAAACACCGAAGGTTTACGGGAAGACCCTTTCGCAGTAAAGACCAACGCTAAATCTTTCTGTCCCTCTTTAAAGTCCCCCCACCTCTCCTATTTCTTCTCCATTTGTCAAATTCTTCCACTTTACGCTCCTGCTTTCCAACCCCCTCTTTGTTTTTAAGTGGCCATCACTTCGTTTTGTCGCTCTTTGTTTTGAGTCAGCCACGCGTTTGTGACGCATTTCCTTCCATTGTAGCAGGAACCGATTCTTGTAGTAATAACTTTCAGAACCACGATCTAAGCCACAGTTTGTGTTTGTGTATGGGTAAATTCAGTGAAAAAAAAAAAAAGCATTAGCATTTAAAGACTACTGGCAAGCATAAACACGTTTTTATAGCTTTATATAGAGAGAACATTGTTCAGCAACAGGGGGACTTGATATTGAAAAGAATGCTTCCATACATCACATTCTTCCTTGCCGAAATAGAGCCTGACCACTTGGTTATAGACAGCAGGTGGTGAAAATATAAGTAAATAAACAATGCTCCATTCCGTGACATCTCTGAGTCATTGAAGAGGAGTCTCTAGGATTTCTCCATTCACAAACACGTAAACAAGAAAATAAATGTGAAGTTGCCTGATTATAAAATTTGGGTCTTTCACACAGCCTTCATTGTCCTCAACTGCCCTAGTAATTTATGAAGATGCTCATCTTTGTGTTTACAATCTGAATGATGATTCAAAATAATCATGTAGTGAATATTTTTGCTTTAATATGTTGTCTTTGTTATGGAGTTGTTCATTTCTGTCTTAGTAAAGAAAGCAAGAAATGACCAATAAAGTGCCATTAATAGCAGATGTTTGAATTTCAGCTGTGGTTTTGCTTGGAGACTTATTGTGTTGCATTTACCATTTGAGCAAATCTTTCATACACCAGGGAGATTGTGTACAATAGACAAACCAAGGCCATGTTTCCTACTTTTCTGTAATGCGATTGGCTTAATCAGTGGAAATGTTCCAGCATGAATTCATTTTCTATCCTCTGAGTTTCGTATTCCCTCCAGGCCTGGAATGTTCACATTGTGGCTCTGTTCTGTTTCAGACCAGTCTACATTAGTTGTCAGGGAAACCTGCAAATAAATTTTTTGAAAGATCAATAACCACTAATCTAGATCAGGTGTTTTCACCAGTCAGTAATCCACAAAGCACTTGCTCACCGGCCTCCACCCAAGACTCCCAGGCAGATCGTGACCTTAATTAGGCGCTGGGTGCCACCAAATCTACCCCATATTGCATATTGTTAAAAGACAGCGATTGTGGGGATTAATGTAGGCCTGTATAAATCAGTTTGCGCTATGTTATTAGTATATGTAAAAATATAAACTGAATGTTATATATTGGACTGTTTCTTACCCATCACTTTTCCCATGTGACGGAGAGTGGGCGCCAAATTAACAGTTTAAATAAGCGATAAACCATTAGTAAAACTTACAGTACATTGCATTCTTACCTTTCCCATGTGCCTACGTTGTATTTACAGTACCAGTCGGCACGTGCATCCAGAGGCTGACGTTATCAGATTAGAATGAACGCGTCTCATATTAAATCTGGGCTAAAGAGCTAATCCATTTACCAGTATATTGCCCTCATGACCAAGTTAATGCTACAGTTTATGGACACATGCGATGGAGTAGTGTATATGAAAATGGTAGCTAATCTGAAACAGTAACCTTTTTGTAAGGGCATACATAGTCTATATGTAGTTGAGCTTCTGCATACTGTATAATTTTCGCCAGTTTGCTTTCCACTCAGCTATTTATGGCAGTTATCGATAGTATGAGACTAGAAATCGCCGCATTAATTTACCCTGCGAACAGCTCTAATTCTCTTTCCTTAAGAAGAGATCAGAACTGTGCCAGACAACGAGTGACGTTCACCATCACCGGGAACGCGCGTCACTTCTGTTCTTGTTCTCTTCCTCTTCCATAATGCTCAGCTATCAGATCAGATCAGATGGCAGTCAAGTATAGAGAAACACACACGACAGCCCTTCACAGATATAAAGGCATAGAAAAAGCATAATAGGTAAAGCATATTTGGTTTTATTGTAGTATATTGCAGATATTTATTATTTTTGTTACTATTATTATAATAATTATTATTATTAGTCTCATTGCCTATTCATTTATTTGATATACCTACTGCAGTAGTGGTCATCTATCAGTCTAAAGTGTTTTGTGCACCGGTGCTCACTCATACATATACACTATCTCCATATCGTACCCACGTGTTATGAATCTGCAAAAACATGCATTAGTCTACTAATGCATTAGTATAATATATATTGAAAAATCTCCTATACCTATACAAAATAAGATGGACACCACATAGGACTGTAAAACCCAACTCTTAAAAGTGTTGTATTATACAATTCCCCTCCCCCAATAAACTTTATTGTACCACTGGCGACATCTATCTGTTCTCAGGGCTATAATGGTTTGATCCAGAAAATATGTCTGAAGAACTGTGATTAATTGGTTGTGATGAAATAAAGAATTTGTTTATTTATTTGTTTTTTTAATTACTGAATTAAGAATCTTGTGTTTCGAACTCCCGAAAAAGTGAAAAACTAAAACTCCATGGTGACAAGACGCGAAAGAGCAACTGCACATGTATGCTCGCAAATTAAAAAGCGTACACATAGTTCCAAGAGCACCATGCGGACCGCAAAGCTATGCTCTACGGCTACTTTCTATAAAACCCACGACCACCTCTACACACTCTCCCTGTATTCCGTGCCTTCAGGACCTGAGAGCATGCGTCCACAGACCACCCAGTGAAAGTTAAAGGTGGGGAAAGAGGGGAGGGAATCCTTGACGCGTCTTTACCGTGCCTTTACCAAGGAAACCCATGCGCGTGTGCTCTGACGCAACTGCCCATTTTTGGAAACATGCGTCAATGGTCGAAACCAACTGTAAAATGGGGGTGGTCATGACAAACAAACAAGTTTAAAGCAAATTAAAACAGCTTAGACCGTTCTCTTTTGCTGAATAGGATGTGTAATTGAAATTTTACCCATATTCTTTCGTAAACGCTTTGCTGGATAGTAACGTCTGGCATAATTCTATAAAAATACACATTCTGCACCCCTATTTTGCTGCGCGATTTATCAAGGCTGTGACGCGTAGACGCAGGTTGGCGTTGATAAGCAGAGCTACGAAGTAGAGTAGTGCCATTGAAGTGAGTCATCTAACGACGTGACCTGTAGAAGTAGCACTGAAGTTCACTTAGTCGCCAAAATCAGTTCAACAAAGTCCAGAACGGTACACTCATCACTGCCGTGAGTCACTGCTTGTAGGGACAGGACTAAACCTACGAGAGCACCGAGTTCACTGAAGAAAAGTAGGTGCTTCACAGATTTTTTTTTTCTTCATTTTCGTCTGGTTCTATTAGAACATCTCAGTAGCGATGATTATTAGACATTAGGTTTACACGGGAACATCTTTTTATTGGACTGTTAAAGAGACTACAGAATTTGAGAGCGTTGACTTCTCTAATAATATAATATTACACAGATATGCCTGGATTTAACATACTGACCATTAAGAAGTATTTTGGATATCATTTTTAGATTAGGTATAAAGGAATCGCTTTGCTTGGAAGTGCTTTTTTGCCACTGAAGACACTCTGATCGTGTGGGAATTCATTATCAACCTTCTGAAATTTCCTCCTCTTTCCCTGGATCATGTACCAGGATTACACCGGGACATACGACACATCCTCTCGCGGCAGCAGCAGCTCACCGGCGCACCCGGACACCAGCCCCATTCCTGCCTCTAACTACCAGGTAGCCTGCTGATGTGCTTGAGTGTCCGTATTTTGATTACACTTTACATGTTTACACTCTTCGGGTTTGCATAAATAGTCCTACCATGTTATCTTAATTAATTCCAAACTATGTGGACTTATCCACAGCATATCCACTTAACACACTTTACAACACATTGCTCATACTGCATTACACATACTAAACTACGCGTTATTACAATAAACATCCCATAGCAATGGTAATTAGAAGCAATTCCGCAAAATAATAACACATTAGCACATATTAAAGTCAATACATAGTAACATCAACTGCGATGTAAAAAAAAAAAAAAAAAACTTTAGATACACAGAGGACTGGCAGTCGGAGTCATTGGTTGTCGTTTTTATGATGTAAAATGTGTACATTCGGTGGCCCTGTATGCATGTTTTTGATAGAAAAGAAACACAAGTGTTAAATATTTATAATAAATAAATATTTACAACTTGACATCTGATTGTTGCATACTAACAGACGGACAATGCGTCCTTACCTTAAGTATACAAGCATACCTTACGATTAGCCTGTGTGTGTACCACTTTTTTACAACTGTTTTTATCAATTGCTAGGCTAGGTATTAAAATAGTTTCTGATCATTATTTTCAAAAGAAAGTGTTTGAAGGACTCGTGTTTGGAGGACTTCGCCTTGCACTCTTAATAAATGATTGCAAGAGGTTTTTTTCCCCGTCATGCATTCTGTCATTTTGTTAAGTGCACATGTTGGCACTCATAACATTATGTTTCCGTGGAATTAGGCATCTCGTCAGATAAGGGTAGCAGTGGCGTGGGTGGTGTGCGTAATGTGAAATAAACCCACGGAGAGTGCGTACGTAGTGGCCACAGGATGCCACACTTCCGGGACTTCCACAAAGCTATTGCACTTTACTAACCTTCAGACCATGTTTCATCTAAAAATATTATGTAACAAAAACCTTTGGCTGTAGCTGAACTGTAAATTGTAGGATGGAGAAATTAATGGCCAATTTGGATACCGAGTACATTGAAATGTAAAAGAAAATACCAGTTTGGGCTTGTAGCCAACCTAAATGAGGACATTTTACCTAAACTTTGGATAATACACTTTAAAGGACCTACTAGAACTGGCTGATATGGTGAATTAAATTGATTGGCATTTGACTGTTTTATTACAGTCAATGTCATTTACTAGTTAAACAATTATACTTTAGTAAATTCACGTTTTTAACATATATGTGTCATTTGGATATTAGAATATAGGGCCTATGCATCTTTCTGCATGGAGAAAAAAAACCTCACAGACTTTCAAATTGGTCTATGTTGAAAGAAAAGTGGTGGAAAAAAAACACTTAAAACAACACTTTGTTTGAATCTTGTATAAAGCTTGTCATAAATAATGTTAATCACAGTTGTAATATATTATAATTTATCATAGTTGTCTGTCTATGGTTATAACAGGAGTTTTGCGTTAAAACGCATTATACATCACGTTTTAAATAAACTTTTGTAGCTCTTTTTGTTATTTTTTTCAAAGTGTTTTAAGCAACTTTGTAATAATTTTCCAGTGCGAATGAATGGAAGCTTGTGCACCGGTCAGTTTGGCAACGTGTTCCCCAGACGCTGGTATTTTAATCACATCTGGAACGTTTAATAGCTCCTGACCGTCAGAAATTCCCGAGTATCATCGTCTTGTAGGCTTGCTGTTTTAGCTAGTAAACCCATGGAATTAACTGCCCCCTTTCGATTCCAGCATGTGTTGTTTTGACTTGACTTCCTTTAGGGGAAAATCAAGTGAAGGGGAAAATTCGACTACATTTCAGGAGAAATTAGAGCAACGCGCTAATTTCGCAACACAACAGAGCTTCATAGAATGATTCAGTAACATGTTTATATGTTGACCTTCCCAGTCGCCTGTGATGGATGCAATGAGAAACAAACGCGACAGTTCCTGGAAGTTAGTAGAGTGTTTCGCAATATTTAGCTGTGGAAAACTCTTCTCTACCACGTTAAAGAAACACTATACTTTTAGTGAAAATAAAACACTAAAGTGAGACTTACGAACATTGACGATTAGCTCTGTGTGTGTGTGTTTATTTTTATTTTATTATATATAGCCTATTTTTTTATGTACGTAGCCTAATGATTGCTGTTATCGTTTTAAACAACACCACGTTTCCCGTAATTCATCCCCCTCCAAATCATTTGTGGTAAACATGGTCCGTCACATGAAGTCAGTTTCCCGTTAAAATCCCACCAGGAATGTGTGAATGGACTGGAATTTGGTGGATGGAATGTGCTGGCAAGGAATCTTAGTTCAGCTTCCCGGATGACTGGAATAAAGAGCAGTCTTATAATGTGATTCAACATTCGACTACATATGTAAAAACCATATAATCTGGGTACATTTTACAATTAATGTTTACATTTACAATACAAATGTTGCTTTGTTCATACTGTAACTATCACTATGTAATAATTTACAGATCAGAATTTCACGTATTTTAAAACGTGGCTATATATGAACAAAGTTTCATAATAATAAACTTTTCTAAGCTGACATTATTAACATTGACTTTTAAAACTGTTGAGCATTTATAATTATTAGATAACCATTTTATATTAAGTGTCTTTAACTGCTGTGTACTTATTTTAAAATCAGATACAGTGCACTAATTGTGTACATACACATCTTTTTACATTGTACTTTATTATTATTTAAAAATATGTGTTTCTGTAAATACAACTGTAATTAATTTCTGTACTTTACACTGTTGACTCTACCCCTACACCATAACCCACCTTTATACCTAACCATACCATCAAACCTGTATCATAACTGTATCCTACCTGAATAGCAGCCAAAGTGTTTTGCAATGAAACGAGAAAGGTATGCAACAATAGGCACATTGTACTGTACCAAACTATTATTATTATTATTATTATTATTATTATTATTATTTTAGTAGTAGTTAAAGACGTAATATAAAGTGGGACTGCAGTAGTGGTTATTGTTAATTAGCAAATAAAATCATTGATAATGTTATTAATAAATAGCATTAACACTTATTAATAATAAACTCATTTTATTAAAACCAACATGTAATTTCAGTCATCTTATAAACAATGAAATGTTCTTGCTGTAAGTCATATTCACTTCTTATAAAACACAGTCCGTTTCAAAAAAAAAAAAAAAATCTGTTGTACATATGTCACACAGTGGAGGATCCGTTGCCCATTGCATCACAGAGGGTATTATCTAACCCTGGTCGGCTTCTGTCAGGCAGGGTTGTGGGCTTTCCCATGATTCACCGTGTGTGTCACCCTGTCGCTCTGGGGGTCAAGCAGTCAAGAGGGCGCAGAGTGAGGTAGCACGTGGAATGATTCATTAATCTGTGATGATGGGAATTCGTAAAACGGCTAAAAAGTGGGTGGCTAGGGGGACTGCAGTTACAAAGACTAAAAATGAATCATTCAATTTTTAACGTACAGTGAAAGTCAGAGCTCTAATCCAGAGATTCTTCATAAATATTCACATTTCAGTCTCTTAATACTTTTTTTTTCCACAGAAGTACAGAGTAGACATGCCTGGCTCTAGCAGTGCCTTTATTCCAACAATTAATGCCATAACGACCAGTCAGGACCTGCAGTGGATGGTTCAGCCCACAGTCATCACATCCATGTCTAATCCATATTCCCGGCCTCACCCGTATGGCTTGTCTGTGTCTAGTGGCCCAAGCCTCCTCGGCCACACAGCCCTCACACGGCCTGGGGTCATTCGGTCCATCGGCGATGCCCGTGGTCGACGCAAACGAGACGAGCAGGTTAGTGTTACATTTTTCACCTTTGAAACACAGAAACAAAATCAAACCAACAAAACCAGTTTTAACATGTAGTTCAAAAACACATTTTTAATGTGCTAACATTCTAAATGATTGAATAATGACTTTTTTTGTTTTTAGAGCTGCATTATAGCAGAATTTTGCAGCATTCATATTATTTATTTGTTTATTATTTATTTTTATTTAATTTGAATTTTATTTTATTTAAATATTATTTATAATTATTTACTATTATTTTGTTTCTTATTTCTGTAAAGCTGCATTGAATCTTTATTTTATAAGTGTAATATTAAATAGTTTTGACTTGAAATATGATACTTAATATGATGTAAGGCTTGATTTTTATTTTTTTTCCGGAAGACTGATTTCTCACAAACAACTGGAAAACTTTACTTGCACAAATGCTCACTCCTCATGTTGTGTGCAGCTCACCCCAGAGGAAGAAGAAAAACGGAGAGTTAGACGAGAAAGAAACAAATTAGCTGCAGCAAAATGCCGGAACCGCAGAAGAGAACTGACCGAGATGCTGCAAGGGGTGAGTTTTCTACTGTTGTTATAAAAAAAATAAAATAAATTCAGTAAAATTGTTAGCACAATGGAACACATATTTACCAAATACCTTGCATTAAATGTCCACACCTTACACAAGACTTGTTTTCACACAATTCTCAGTGGTTATAAGCTGAAGAGACCCTAAAAAGACATTTTACAGCCACAGAAGGCAAGTGTTGTCTGGCAGACATGGGAATGCCCCGAGTCCCAGACAATTCTGGCTGTAATTGAACTACTTAGCTTTATAATGGCATCTCTCAGGCTGTCAGACCTGAAACATGAGGGAGGAATGTGCTACAGGGGGTTGGAGGGAAGCAAACGTCTGATATTGTTCGAGGAGGAAACCGCAGCTAACCATCAAACCCCACACACTGCTATCTTGCCTCTTCCCTTCCCCCTCTCTTTGCTTCATTCCTCACCAAATAAGGAACTGTATTTTCTATGACAATAACTATGCCCTTTCTTCCAATGTACAGTTTCTTTCTTTGTAAATTATGCATTTGTTTTGCTTTTAGTTTCCTTCTTCCTCATAACCATAATAATGGGTCAAAGACAGCTACGGTTTATCTATTTCTGTCTAGCCACCTTATTATGTCAGTGTTTTAACCTTCTGGAGACTTTGACATTTGTTTAAAAATATTTGGTGCTGTGTCAAGTGTTCTGTTAAACAAAGAAGTGAACAGTGAACACCTCAAATGTATTTGGGAAATAATTGTTTGTGTTTATGGGTGGGTGTGCCTTTTATAGTGCCAAAGTACTCTGAGAGTTCAATCAGGAAAAGTTTTGGGACTGGCTGAAGTGTGGCTTTATACCCTGAGATAATTTTCCTAAAAAGGAAGAAATTGCACAGTTTGTCCAAATTTGTTTTGTATTATACATCAATGGCAATAATAATAATAATAATAATAATAATAATAATAATAATTGTTTTAATTTATTTAACATAATTATTATTACTACTACATTTTAGTAGTAGTAATTAGTAATAAATTATTATTACTACTAAATAAAAAAAAATATTAGTTACATTTACATTTAATTAAATAGCATCCTTTTTACTATGATAATAACCCTAAGCCACACAATTTTAGTTGCATTTTGATTAACTGAGCAGCCATAGTACAGGCTTATGCTAAAGACCAGAAGTCTTTTGACTAAGACCATCTAGAGCAACGCAGAATGCAACACCCTGACAACCACCTTGTTAAACTTGTTAAAATGCTTCAGTATGTTGAATGAGTAATTACCATCAAAATTACTTTGTAAATAATTTCACAAGCCAAAAGAATATCAGACAAAATGCAGCATGATCATTCTTTGTATTTCTTTTTTTTTCATTCAAGGAGACAGAGAAGTTAGAGGAGGAGAAGGCTGACCTACAGAAAGAAATCGAGACCCTGCAGAAGGAAAAGGACAAGTTGGAATTCATGTTGGTGGCCCACAATCCCGTGTGTAAACTGCCCCCTGAAGAACGACATCAGACCTCACACTCCCAGCAGTGTGCGCCCCTTCCTCTGACCATGCGCTCCAACCTGGGCCACCGGGGACCAATTAATACCCTCAACCCAGTGGTGGTTAAACAGGAGCCTTTAGAAGAAGACGACGATGAGGATGAAGGAAAAGCCCAGCATTCAGTCATCAAGCCTATCTGCCTAGGTGGCGGCATGTATTGTTCTGATGGAGACAGCCTCAACACACCTGTGGTGGCTGCTTCCACCCCGTTGTCCACCCCAAACAACCCAAGCCTCATTTTTACCTACCCCAGCATGCTTGAGCCCGAGAGTCCCTCACCCTCATCAGAGTCCTGCTCCAAAGCCCATCGCCGCAGCAGTAGCAGCGGCGACCAATCCTCAGATTCTCTAAATTCTCCCACTCTGTTGGCGCTTTGAAGGAAAACTTAACGGTCCTCCTTTGCCATTCTTGTGGATCTCAAGAGCATGATCTCAGCTGGGATTTGAGTGAGGACTTCACCTTAACAAAGCTGAGAAACCTCAAGGGCTAATTTGCTCATTTTATTTAAATGTTTCAGAAGAGAGATTTTGTTGTTATTGTTGATTAAATGTATGTGAGAATTCCACTCGCTGTTTCAGCTACAAACAGTTAGCTTCTGGAACGCAGATGAAAAAACCGTGAGTAGAGATTTCATCTTTAGCAAAGACTCAGCATCTTGCAGTCGGCTGCCTGTACAGAAGAGCAAGATAATTCCTGCTGGCTGTCTGACTAATCAGAGATTGGAATTGCTTGCAAAATCGAATTCTTTTTAGGTACAGAATAAGACATTGGACACTACGGTAGATAGCTGCCCTTAAAACATCATCTTTGTATTTGTGACGTGTGATTATTGTCCCTGTGTATTTTATGTCCTGCTGTTAATAATATTTAGGGTTCACTGGATGAGCCTCACTGCTGAGTGTCGAAAGAACCATCTTTGTATAATAAATTGCTGACCTTTGTTGATATTTTGTATATGCGGCACAAGCACTAAGATAATTTGCCAAATTTACATAGCGTTTGTTATGTAAAGTCAACAAACAAACAAACAAACAAAAAAAAAAACACTTTCTAGCATCAGCGAATCTACTGTCAGGGATTTTTGTCTGTGTCAGTGAGCCATACAAGCATTAGAAGCAATTGCACAGAGAACACAATATAACCGTGTACATGAGGGAAACTCTAGCCATATTAGGCTCTGCCTCTAACCCTGACATGGCAATATCGCTTTTGTATTGGCGCACACTGTGGTTTTCAAATAATAACAATAATATAAAAAAAAACTGTATTACTTTTATAATATGTACTTTTATGTCTTGATTGGCCCTTTTTTCAGGGTACAGTTTAAACTGAATTATATATCAGCCATATGAGCACTTCTCCCTGAAACACTGGTTGGCTTTTATTGCCGCACATGGGAACAGATGCACTTTGTCAGCAACCTTACAATCAAATAAATGCCATTCTGTAAACTGATGGATTAAACAGGGAACGCAAAATGATATTGAATGTTTAATGCAAAAGGTGAGTGTGGTGTCCACCAGACACTGAAGAAAAGATACACATTGCAATATTTCTTGAAAAACATTCCATGGAAAATAAGACTGAACTTCAGAGAGATCTCAAGGTTACTGTTGCTACAGTCAGATAATAATTGAGGGTGAATGTGAGTATTTTATTATACAGGATGCAGCAAACTGAAACAAAACAAAACAAAACAAATGTGGCTTCTATTTGAAGGACTTTGTTGCTTTATTTATGTCAGGAACTTTCAAGTATCTAGGAGGTAATATCAGTGTTCGTTAAATCAAGTTTGAGAGATTCTAGTTGCGACCAATTTAATACCAATTTAATACCAAAAACAAAAAAAAAAAATGGAAAATGTTAAGGACGGTGTGCCGTAAACTGTTTTCTGTTGGTCTTTGAACCCTGTGTAATTTCAGCAAGCCATCTGTACAGCTTTCTGCACATGTCCTGCTTATTGGTCTGTATTCTCTCTCTCTCTCTCTCTCTCTCTCTCTTTCTCTCTTTCTCTTTATTGCTTTAACTGTTGAAAGACAGAAAACAATCTACAAAAACAGCAATATGTAAGGCAGTGTTGTTCCTTTGGTAATTTAAATTTATTATAATGATAATAAAAACATTTCCAAAGTGGTATTTTTGAATAGTCGTATTTTGCTGTGCACAGTGTTTTGCGTATGTTGGATATTTCATTGTTACAATGTGATGCTTCTGTGTTTCTTTGAGTCAATCACAAGATGGTTGAATGCACCTGTTGTTTCATTCAATTTCTGCACATAATCAAAGATGCAGATTTATTCATCAGATTTATTAAAGCTTTGCTTTATCTAACTGATACAGTAATGACAATGTAAGACATCATGAGTACCTGCTTTGTAAAATACCTAAAATATTTCATAAATGGGGATGGTGGTGAAGAGAAAACAAGAAGCAAAATAAGCATGTACGTACTTGCATGTACTGAACATACAGTTTTAAATACAATACTTCCTGCTTATAGTTCATCAATGCTTCTGTTGTAGTTCTGGTTATCAAACTGCACTTTATGTAAAAACAAAATGTATAAAATGTATGTTAAGATGCTAATTTGGCCATACAAATTAGGGCTTGTGGGGTTTACTTTCTATTGAAAAATCACTCTATATATATTCATTTCAAATGTCAAAGCTGATGTTTTGGTTAAAGGTGCATTCATTATCTTGCATTACTATGAATGGATGACCCATTGTCTCATTTCACCAGATCAAGTTTTGTAATGATTATGTACTAGGTTGAAAATAATTTGCCAAGTTTGAGATTTAAGTCAATTTTAAAAACATTGATGGCTGTTTTGCGGTTGTGTATTGAGCTTTAGGCCAAATTCATGTGTCTGTGTGGAAATCTTTTATTTTGAAATAAAAATGTCAATTTTAAATTCTGAAATGTGTATATACATATTATTTCAGATATATCACAGCATTAATATAGTCTCAAATCATTGTAAAATAATGCTCTTTCAAATTTTGTCAGCTCCATTACATGCACATTGAAAATAAAATAAAATAAACAGAATGTCAATAGAATAGAATATCAATAATAAGGATGCGATTAGATTTGGTTAATCAAGACAAATTCACAGAGTAATCATTTATGTTAGGGCAGCCAATCATTTATTCAAGACATGATGTGCTTATCAGGCAACCATAAACAAATTATACGTTTAATACTCCCTTTTCAAAGTATTTTGCAACCATCCACATTTTTACAAGATGTCACTTTAGATATTTATAATGATTTATATATATTACACTGCCGCTCAAAAGTTTGGGATCAGTGTGATTTTTAATGCTTTTTAAAGGAGACTTTTCTGCTCATTATGGCTGCATTTATTTGATTAAAAGTACAGAAAAAAGCTGTAATATTATGAAATGTTAATGCAATTTAAAATAGTGTATATTATTTTAATATACTGTAAAATATAATTTATTCCTGTGCTGCAAAGCTGAATTTTCAGCATCATTACTTTAGTATTCAGTGTCACATGATCCTTTAGAAATCATTTGGAAACAGTTTCGCTGCTTAATATTTTTTAGGAACCTGTGATACCTTTTTTTAGGATTCTTTGATAAATAAAATGTTAAAAAGAACAGCATTTATTTAAAATAAAAAAACATTTGTAACAATAAACACCTCTTTCAAAGTTTGGGGTCAGTTATTTTTTTCTTTCTTTCTTTCTCTCTTTGAAAGAAATTAATACTTTTATTCAGCAAGGATGTGTTAAATTGATAAAAAGTGATAGTGAAGACCTATACTGTATGAAAAGATTTCTGTTTTGAATATATACTGTTCTTTTTAATTTTTTATTCATCAAAGAAATCTGAAAAAAAGTATCACAGGTTCCAAAAAAAAAAAAAAAAAAAAAAAAAAATTAAGCAGCACAACTGTTTCCAACATTGATAATAAAAGCAATAAATCTGTATATTAGAATGATTTTTGAAGGGTTATTTGACACTGGAATAATGGCTGATGGAAAATTCAGCTTTGCATCATAGAAATAAATTATATTTGAAAGCATATTGAAATAAAAAACTGTCATTTTGAATTGCAATAATATTTCATAATATTTATTGTCTCTGTATTTTTGATCAAATAAATTGAACTTTGATGAGCATTAAAGAGACTTTTTTTTTTGCATGGCAGTGTATATACACACACACACACACACACACACACACACACACATATAAACATATGTGTGTGATCAAGCATTTATGATTTATTGATGTATTTCTTCTTTCCTACATTAGCCTGCTCAATTATTGATTTCATTTTTGAAATCTTACAGTATTTCCTTCAGTGGATGCGGATTGGTTTGGTATTTTTACAAGTACAACACAGAAAATTTGGCTCTCTGACATTAAGTGTTATGTAAAATATCTTTATCTATTTTTAATTGTACAAAATTCCACTTTCAAGCATAACAAAATGGTAGTTAGTATTTGAAATGCGTGATAGTCAACAGGCAAAACTGGCATACAATACAATAGAATTATACTGCCACCTAGTGGCTAAAGAGTGCACCAATTGGTTTTATGACAGTTTTTTTTTTTTTTCCATTGTCAACACTGTTGTTTAAAAGCAACAAAATTATGTTCTTTTTTGTACATACAAGTGAAATTATATTAAAATTATAATAAACATTAAATATATTATCAAATAGTATTTTTAAAAATACAATTCTAATTATGAAATGAGTTATTTCGTCTAACAAAATAATAAAAAAATCCTCAAGGATTAAGGCAAAAATTATATGACATAACATAACATGTGTTTCTTTTATGTAGTCAGATATCTCCAATGAGACCCAATGAGCTTGTGTAAATGTGTAGTTTATGTTTAAAGTTCTAGGCTGATAAATGAGGTGTTTCAGGTTCTAACACTTCAGGTTCACTGTGTTAGTTAATGTTGCGCAACCCGCCATGATGTATCTTTTATTATTTATTTACTGTATCAAATTTATATGTCCTCTAAATTACCAACACTTTGCCGAAAACCTGTTGCACACAAGCTACTACATATATACCTTCTGGCATTTGATAGATTTTTTTTTTTTTTTTTTAGCAGATTGAAGACCTTTTAGAATAATTATAAAACATATCCTTTTAGGATGTCCATACCTTTAAACACTAATAATAATAAGTAAGTAATATATAAATAAATATATAAATAAATATTTACTCCACCATATTTTTGCCCAATTCCTCTGTCCATGTTTTGTCCTAGCTTATATACATACATTTATATACTGTATGTACTGTATGTATGTACAGTATGTATGTATGTATGTAAAGGCAATTTACTACACTTGTTACTAATTAGATAAAATCTTAATGTACTCAAAAATAGTGGTTTATCCATTTCAGACTAGGCCTTATTTTCCTTTTGTGCAGCTGCATGTGAACAAATGCTTTAAATGTTTGAACTGCATTGCATTACATTGAATTGCATCATGTAAGTTTGAACTCCAAATTTGCTCAGGATAAGACGAGTAACTTCAGAGGACTTTGAAATCATTAACAGCACTTTATTACAGATGCTCATCAGAATATCGTCCATGACACACTGTTGCTCAGCATGGTTTGCAGTAGATGATAAGACAAAGATTACTTGGTGTATATATTATAACTTTATATAAATGTCAATTTTTGTTGTCTAAAGTATTCCTAAAATATTGTTTTGACCTCTTTAGGCCTACCTGTTACCTACCTTTATTTGTTTAATTTCAAACTGAACATTATTTTATCTGTATTCATAATGCCAGCTAATCAATTTGATTTATTAGCTTGACACTTTTTTGCTTGACACATGACTCTAGCCGAACCACAGTCCCTTGTCGTGGTTTGTAGTTCATAATCATGAAACTATATTGCCCAGAATTCTTGTAGATTTTCCTTGATGTTGATTGGCTGCGCAAAGACACCCCCTAGTTAATATTCTAGGCTAACTGCATGTCAAGTTTAAGCCAGCCGTTTCAAGCGCAGATAATGTACCCATTTCAACACACATTTTTTTTGCTTTGACGATGGCTTCAAACTGCAGTACATTTAGTCGCCTTATCATAGGAATACAGACCGCGGCCGAGGCCTGCACAAAGCGGGCAGTTCAACAGACATGCGGGAGATATCGAGTGTGTCGATGGTATTCTAGTGTCACTCATGAAGAGAACAGACTGGAGCAGGTGTGTTTCTTTACACCTTTTACACATACACTTAGACCTGCCACTATTGCACAGTTACGAGATCATGAAGCGCTTTGAAGTCACGTGATTACAATAATTATAGGCTAATACCATAGACTGTAAAGGCTAATACACAGTACAATAGTTTTGGGACAAGGTTTAGAACTCTTGCGTAAACACATAGAATTTCAAATAGCTAATGCTGTTTGAATGCTGTCTTTGTTTGTGTAACATGTATTTTGTTTGCTGGTTGTGATGTATAATTGTGGCCTGTTCAACTTTATGTAACTTAACGTTATATGAATTATTATTGTTGTTTATTGTTTATATAATGCAGAATATATATATTAGTTTTTACACAGAAGTATTGTTTGAAAAAATAAATTGAAGTACCATTTATATACTATGGTTTGTGAATATGGTAATCATTCTGCATGTCAGTTCATGTACTGTGTCTGTCACTTCATGTTCTGTAACATTGCAATAATGCTTTAAAAAAATTATATATATATATATATATATATATATATATATATATATATATATTATGGAAAATCTCTAGAATATAAGTGAGGTATACATATGGTTTCATTTATGTTTCATGCTAGAGTAGGGGCTGAACATAACAGTTGTAAAGTGTGGCAAATTATAAATAATTCTTTCTTTACCACAGTTTGGTCATAAGACTCACCAAAGTACCAAACCAGACAAATCAGTAATGGATGTCACGCTGTATAACATGACAAGTCGTTATGCGTGCTTACTGTGAAATCTTTGGACAATAGACTACACAGTTAAATTCAATCTAAATATAGTATTTATACCACATAACTTTATACTTTAGATAAGACTTATAACAGAAATGTACTTTTAATTTTGTACCCTTATATTTTGTTCTGCTGATTTGTTTATCAGCCTACCATATTCTGTTTGTTGTTCTCTGCAGGTCGGAGGCCTTGTGGTTCCAGGTAATCATAGCCAAGTCCTGAAGGATGTCCTACCTTTCTCAGCATTCCTTATGGACTCCTTTGGACGAAGGCATAATTACCTTCGCATTTCTCTGACTGAGAAATGTAACCTCCGCTGTAAGACTAACATACTGTATGCTTTACAAAATGACATAAACCATAAGCATGGCTTATTTAGCACTGACTTGGTCAATACTGCCAGTCCAAATGAAGCTCTACTAATTAGTAATAAAAAGTGTTAGTGATTAGTACTAAAAATATTCTACTGTATTTCAACAGTTTATCCAAAGTCTGTAAATAATGGTGTTATTAATTGCAGCAATAAGCAACAAGAGGTTGTACATTACAGTGATTTTTATCATAAGTGATATTCATGGGTAGAAGCAATGTAACACATAGTTTTTAATGATTGTAACATGGTTTAAAACACATTCGCCTGATGAACATTAGTTTGATAAAAAGGTTCAGATTAATAAAAGTAAAAAAAAACAAACTGTTAAAGTAACAAGTTCTTTTCCTCTTTGTTTCTGGCAAAGAATTTAGAATTATTAATGATTTTTAATGAAAGCTCTTCTATTTCTCAGGTCAGTACTGTATGCCTCAGGAAGGGGTAAAGCTCACCCCTCGCTCTCAGCTCCTAACAGCAGAGGAGTTGTTGATGTTAGCCAGACTCTTTGTACGAGAGGGGGTTAACAAGATACGACTGACTGGAGGAGAACCTCTCATTCGCCCAGACGTTCTGCATATAATAGGTAATTTTTTCACCTTTTGTTAGTTTTGTAAATGCATGTTACTTTGAATCATAACATAGTAGTGATACAGACATCTCAAATTCTACATGTTGGAATGTCTGCAATTATGAAATGATAGTCAGTTCATACTAATAATGTACAGTGGGTAATTTAACTTGGAGACTAAGAGTAGAACCTATTTGTTCCAACCTGAAGTCAGTTCAGTGCACACTGATAATAATTTTGTTGGTCATTGATCATGTGCTGAATTTTTCACACATGGCTAATACTCTGCATGACAAAACAATGTTACAGTCTGAATAGTTTTTTTTTTTCTTTTTTTTCTGAAAGCGGAATTAAGGAAGTTGGAGGGTCTAAAGACCATTGCAGTCACCACAAATGGGATGAATCTGACCCGACTGTTGCCCAGTCTAAAGAAAGCCGGAATAGATCTACTCAACATCAGTCTAGACACTCTGGTCCCTGCCAAATTTGAGTTCATTGCTAGACGAAAAGGTACAAAATGCTGTTAAGCTCCAAAATACAGAAAACAAAGTTTGTATTCCTCCAGGAAGGATGTAGATAAAGGAAAGGAAAAGGAAAGGATGTGGCGTGTGTACAAATATGATGACCTATACTTGGAATTTGTGCTCTGCATTTAACCCATCCAAGTGCACACACACACACACACACACAGTAGTGAACACACACGCCCAGAGCAGTGGGCAGCCATATTGCTGTGGCAGGGGTCTCACCTCAGTCGTGCTATTGAGGGCTGTGCCGATAAATGATATCATATCGAATCAACACGAAAACAACAAAAATGAGTGGAAGCAGCGACAAAAGTGAGACTAACCTCAAGTTATTATCCAAACATTATTAAATTGTAGACCAGGGTGTCCGGGGTTGTAAAAGGTAGTAAAAGGGAGTAAATGAAATTAGCCAAAATTAAGGGCATTAAAAAGTAGTAAACGTCATCTGACGAGGTATTCAATTTTTTTTTTAGATAAATGTTCAATTTGTGTTAAGTGCAGGCCTTTCTTCTAAAATTTGCGTGGATTTATTAATATGTTGTGAGTAGGACCTGAGCGATATCATGTGAGGTGGTGTTCATTTGCGCGCGCTGAAACAAACTGGGTACCCGGCTGGCTTGCTGCCAAACATGTACGCAAACTCGCTTCCGTTCAGTAATTAAAACATGGGGAAATGCAAGTTTTCGGACCTCTGGCTGGAGGACTCAAGATTTAAAGACTGACTTAGGCCAGTAGTTGGCAACAGCCATGAGGCTTATTGCCACGTCTGCAAGAAGACGATTAATATAACCTGGGTGGGGGTGAATGGCATCTAATAGCCACCAAGCTAGGATGCGCGGACGTAGCGAGCAGCTTCCCATATCAATGTTCTGCGCTACGGCTCAACCTCCACTGCTTTGCTCTCCCGATGCAAACCACTGCCAGCAGTAGTCCTATAGCTAGAGGTCTGCAAGCCCGTCGGGTCCCGACAGGGCCCGACACGCCGAGTCCATTATGTGTATAGAAGATATTAATATAACAAGGCTGAAACTTGAAAATGAGCCTGAATGAGGTATATTTTTACATGAACAAAAACTTTTTTCAAAAACACTGCAAAACAGAGCGCAAATTACACGTTGGATTCCACGTAAGGCAGCTGCCACTTACTTTCGTTTTGTTTGTATTTAGTTATTAAAGTTCATTTTGCCGGGTCCCGCTTCCTTCCTTCTCCAATCTTGAACTTTGTGCACACATACATACATAGGCTACATACATATAGGCTATACAATTTCCTCAGATCATCCTTGCGACCCATTTTTAAATCTCCTTCTTTAAGATTTGAAAACCACTGGCTTATACCACTGTTTCAGCTATTAAAATGGTTACATTTTGTATGTAATGGCAAAGTGATTCTATTTCGTTTCCTTTTTTTATTAAGTTAATTTAGAAAAACTTTTGGAACATTTTTTTTGTTTGTTATATATAAGTTTTTGTTTTTTTAAAGTAACGAACAGCGGCCAGCGGAAGACTGTTCATGGTCTGATCAGTTTGCCTTCTCAAATCATCACGACTTGCATAAAATAAAATCTATACATTTTAAACAGTTAAAGTACCTAAAAACGATGTTGGTTTAAACGTTAAAGCTAGATAAATGTGCGCTATTAGGTACATATCGTTTTTGGAGAGGGGAAGCTGAAATCACTTTGCAGGACATGGAGTCGCCAGCGCGATCTTTTGCTTTTTTTCAGCGAATTCATGCCTCACAAGCATGATAAACATACAAATAAAAAGCTTTAAATTATTACTTAACGAATAAAAAACTCCTGCCACATTCTTTGTCGACCAAAGCCGGTCGCGGAGGCTCTGTACTCGCCATTTTTCAATATTTACTCCGGGCTCCTTTGGCACTTCATTCACGTGCAGTCAGTGTGTCAGCCTTGAAGAAGAAAGAAGAAAAGATAATGCATGTTTGACATGAGTATTGGAATTGTTTCAGATTTTTCAGAATCGATACGTATCGAAATAAGGATATTTTTGACGACACTATTGCAGAGACAGCGCGCATCAGAGGGCATATCAGAGAGAGCTTAATACTAATGTTGATCACGGTTCGGGTTCGGGCTGAAAAATTGCAGACGTTTTTGGGCTGGGGCCGGGTTAGGGTTCGAACACCACAGGCCAGGGCCGGGTTAGGGCTGGAGTTTTTGGCCCATGCAGGGCTGTAGTCCTAGCAGCATCGTCAACAGGTGTGTGTCAGACAGCAGACGCTATGCCCAATCACCACTGCTGCGAGCTGAGGTTTAGACCTGTTTAGACCTAGCAACTAAACCCCACTCTTTCAATTCGAACGATGGCATTGGAGAGCTGTTTCGATTTACGTTGTAGCCTAAAGTGGAGGTTGTATAGGGAAGTGTGATTACAGAGAACCGATTGGTGTATGGCACATAAACGAGATATTCTGCACTTTATTAATAAGGCACTTTATTCTACTAAGGGCCAAATGAGTAGACATGCCAATGACTGGTCAACATAGGCCCAATGTTACAGGCAGTGAAACTGTCACATACTTATATAATTACAGTGTAAAGTTGCACTTTATTATTATCTGGTTGCTTCCTCTTTTTATTTTTCAAGGCCCAAATTGAACCACTTGGAAATTTGGTTAAAATTTTGATGCGTAGCTGTTCATTCAAATGTCCAAAATTGTTATGCAATTGTTGCTTTTTGACATTGATTAATCTTGATTAATCCCTCTTCTTTACTTAAATGTATCAGCTTAATTTATTTTAATAACACCTGTGCTTACTTCACGGCCACCTCTTTTTTAGATTGCTCACACATCAGACTTACTGACTAATGATCTATGAAGAAGATGTCTCCTTCCTCTTCTGTCTTTATATCTATTCTTATATCTGTGGGCAGTTTTTGATTCCAGTGTTGATGTTAAGTTATAATGGCCGACGTTACATTGTGATGCAATATGTTATTCCATTTGGAAAGATATTTAATTTACGCCACTACAGTTGCAGCTTGAAGTTGCGCTGGTATTAAAAAATATTTTGAAGGTAGTAAAAAAGGTAGTAAAAGGTAGTAAATTCAACTTAAGAAGTTCTGTATATACCCTGTAGACAAAAAAGGTAGCACGAATTCAGTTATATGGAAGTGGTTTGGCTATTTGAAATGCGACGAGGCGCAGATTAAAACGATCTGTAAAATATGTCGTAAATGTTTTACGCGTTATGTGCACTGGCTAGAAATTGTATAATTTTATGTTATAGTTTTATTTTGCACATTTAATCTACCTCTTAAAGCCAGATGCTGCTGAAAGTCTAGTCTTCCTGACAAAAAAAAATAAAAGTTTGACAAATTGTGTGCAGTTTCTAGTAATAGTTTTATGTTTACATTTTGCTTAATCTACCCCTTAACCAGACAATGTCTTGAAGCACACAGGTTGCAGCAGAACATGGAGAATATAATGCATGAAGCAGTTTGTCTCCATTGTTGATCTCAGAAAGCTAAAAATAATTGACAATATTATTATGAAAATGTACAGTTTAAGTTACCATTGCTTCATGTTCTTGTTTCATAATCTTCTTTTATTACCAGTTTGAGTCTTGTTACATTATTGGGTCAGAACTTGTAGCTAAATCAACATGTTCTAATCAGATGTTGTCCAGGAATTGTCAGGGATTTGAGAGGTAGATGATCTTTGAACCATTCATTCATTAACTTTCAGTGGTAAGTATTTACTGTAAGCTGTATAAGCTGCTTACCTTTTGAAGTTTATTTTATGAACACAAAATAGACACTTGCACTGTCAAAATGTGCCACAGGAGAAGTGCTAGTTCAGTGTCATTGTTTTGATTGATTGAATTCAGCCCTCACATTTTTGGTTACCAAAATTTAGGTGTGTCACTACCTACAATATGTGCTTTCTAATTGATGCTTATTATTTGCACCACTTGCAGGGTTTCATAAAGTGATGGAGGGCATTGAAAAGGCCATTGAAATGGGCTACAATCCAGTCAAGGTAGTTTACCTGTCTCAAAACATCTGAATTGATCATTTTTGATATATAAAATTGTTCATGTCTATGATCACAGTTTATAAATTATGGAGAAGTACTTAGGAAGTGTCAAATGCCAAAGCCAATAAAACAACTTTAGGACATTTATTACCACCTTTCTAGCAACAACTAAAACAACTTGTTGTTAATATTCATAGGCTGTCTTTTTGCACTGAACCTTTAGAAACTTCAGTTATTCGTTTATTGTGGTAAAGTGTTGTCTCTTTTCTCAGGTGAACTGTGTGGTCATGAGAGGTTTGAATGAAGATGAGTTGATTGACTTTGTGTCACTGACAGAGAGGAAACCATTGGATGTGAGATTCATAGAGTACATGCCTTTTGATGGTAAGATTATGTTATATCTAGCCAAAGAGAGGAATCTACATTGTACACTTGTTAGCCCATCTTACAGGTTGTAGTATAATTGGCAAGGTTGTATAAAGGTTGCAGTTTCTGCCCTAGTTCTCTAATCGGATTACTAGTGCAGATTATTCTCTTTCCAGGTCAGTGAGATTTTGTGTACTTCAGGACTTATATTCATAACACATGTAACAGTTCACATTCTGTTGATGTTTTAGGTGAAAAACCACCAAAGTCATATTCCATCACTACTAAACGGGGTCAACAATGTGCAGAAACACTTTTACTGGAAACTGTGACAGTGAAGAGACTAGAGACAAATTCAAAATTTATATGGCGTTACTGTTATAGGTTTTTCTCTGGGGGCCAATACTACAGCAGTCACTGCAATAAACTGATTAGATATTGTGATTAATGGAGCTGTTTGTGTAGTATGCAAACAATGACTCATCTAACTTTACCTCACCTGACTCAAAGTGAAACTATGAAAGACTACAGGGAAAAAAAAAAAAATTGTTGAACATAGAATCCATCACTGAAAAACCATGAGCTATTGCACTTTTTTAATTTCTTTATTTTATTTTTAAGGTTAAGAAAGGTTGAGATTAGCACACACACACACAAGAAAAAAAACGGATTCATTTTTACTGGTTGTGTTAAGAAGTTTTCCTCCTTGTGTTGTACTTGTAGTGAAAAACTTTAAATTTTAGTTTTGGTATTAATATCTCTTCACATGGGATGCCTTAAAAATATTTTTAAAAATCTTACCATTCTGCCATTTAATGTATGTTTGGAAAAATGTTTTCTTAATGTTTCTTGTATGTTTTCAGCATACAAGAATGTAAATCAGCTGGATGTTGTTTAAGTATTTTTGCACATTGGCTGTCTCTATAGGTAACAGATGGAACTTCAAGATGATGGTGAGCTATCAGGAAATGCTGGACTGTATAAAACAAAAATGGCCCAATCTGGAGACTGTGCCTGGAGAGGAAACAGATACAGCCAAGGTTAAGCCAGCTCCAGACTGCTAAATAAATAACTGGCCATGAATTGTTCTCAATGGTATATTCGCATTTGAGCCAATTTGAATTTTCTTTTTCGAGGGTTGTTATGAGGTTTTTGCTATGTTACTGGGCAGTTTTTATTTATTGATCTGTAAATGTTGGACATTTTTCTACATTTTCATACTCATGTTTTTAATAGGCTAAGAGGCTTCAATAAAAACATTATTTTTGTAATCTTGCATCATCTTTGTAAGGCTGTAGAATCATATTAGTAGATTAGCCTTGATGTGTGTCTGCTTACAGGCGTTTAGAGTACCGGGATTTCGGGGCCAGCTGGGCTTCATTACCTCCATGTCAGACAATTTCTGTGGCTCCTGTAACCGCCTGCGCATCACGGCAGATGGCAACCTTAAGGTACATGTCATTTGTGGGTGTGTGATGTTCCTTATATTTAAGGATGCCTTGCATTTAAGCTTTTTAGTCAGCTGTCTGGTCTTTGTTGATTTGTTTTTATGTATGTGTCGGTACACCATTAGGTTTGTTTATTTGGAAATTCAGAGGTGTCTTTGAGGGATTTTCTGCGCTCTGGAGCAACTGAAGAGGAGCTGCTGCACATCATAGGGGCAGCAGTCGGGAGAAAGAAGAAACAGCATGCAGGTACTGATACGTCACACCAGCTGTCCAGCAAATAATTTCCAACTACTAAAGAATATTAATTTAAAATGTTAACATTAAGTCATGTCTTCTTCATAATTTATTTACTTTCTTTGTATTTAATAACTCTCCTTTTCTGCAGGGATGTTCAATATATCTCAGATGAAGAACAGGCCAATGATCCTCATTGGTGGGTGATGTGGCTGTACGTAATACACTTCCAATCTCACTAACTATATCATCAACTGGGATGTGTTGAATAGCTTATTACTTTCTGGGATTATACTGGTATCAACCAAAGTCATCATCAGTTTCAACAAAATCCATTTTTGCACTGCAGAAATGGACTACTTGCACAACTACTTCCGCGTTCTACTTACGGCTCGGGAGTTTCCGGTTAGCATTTAGCACACGTGCATACAGACCGTTTCTAATGAGAACGCAGATTATTACTACATTTTAGGGCTGGCATTTCTTAAAAAAAAAAAAAAAAAAAAAAAAAGATTAATCATATTCTCTGTGTTAACATGAATTATCTTTAAGCTGCTGAAATGTTACTATAAATATATTTTCACTTCCGTATGTGCATTCTGAATAATAAATATATTTCCCCACTAACCTGCCGCATTCTCATGAACAGTATTTTTCTTTTTCATATTTCATACCTGTTGAATGTACAGTTTCAAATGGGTTTGACTGATAAACACCCTTGCGAAAATTACTATATTAAAAGTGCCATGTTTTTTCCGTTTTTACCATTTGTATAATAATACTTTTACTACAAATAGCCTACCATCGTTAAAGTGTGGTCATTGTAGTAAAACCCGAGTTAATTTGTGGTTATATGGTTTAACTTCAATTGTAATTTTTGGTTTTATTTGTAGTAAAACCATGGCTTATTTGTTTGTGTGCATTGGTGCTCTTACTCCGAGCCCCTACTGCTTATTCCATTGTTTAAAATTACTGAATGAATGTGCGGTAACCGCCTTATTTAACAATGTTTAACATTTAAATGATTTTTAACAGTAACACGTTGACAGTGGGACTACTATGAATATTCATATTTTGGCATTAGGCTACATACAGTGAACTGATGACAGAATATGAGACAGAATAGTGACTAAACATATTTAATACAAATAAAGGTTCATTATGATCTTATTCATCAGATCTCACAAACACTGCAGCGTCGACACCCTGTGGTGAAACAATAATGTATGATTACCATTGCTTTCTTAGATCAGTTTATGTTGGATTAAAGCTTCACATTCAGTTGAGTTTGGATAATTCTGTAAACAGTAATCATCAGAATATGTCTTCTCCTGTCTCTGAAAATTTCAGATTTTGAAATCATCCCACAAACTCTTTATTTTATTAGGCGTTTAAGTCAACTAGATGATTACAGCACACTAAAAATTTACATAACCGGAAATAACTGAGCCGTAACATTTCAAAACAGAAGTGTGTCACGAGGCTTAGTGCAGGTAGTCCTTTAGAATTGCATAATAAACAATGCAGAGATAAATGTTTACAAAATATTTTGAATATTGAAATCTGAAAAAAGAAATGGGGACATTCTTACTGCATTGTACCAGACTGCGTTATGCAGTGAAAGTGCGCACTCTTAAGGTGTTTTTTTTTTTTTTTCAAAGTTAGATAATGTCAGCTTCCACAATGTTTTAAGAAAAATTATAGTGCAATTCTAGATTGTTATATATCACACACCTTATCAACAAGCACAGTGTATGTATGTATGTGTGTGTATATATATATATATATATATATATATATATATATATATATATATGTGTATACATACAGTGTATATATATATATATATATATATATATATATTTATATATATATATATAGTTTTCACCCACCCTTTTTAAGCTAACTTGTATACATTTTACCTAATAGTACCAGCTGTGGAGGTTTCACAAAAAGATTGTATTGTTAAATATGTGTGTCTTTGTTTACAGGTAGTAACTGCAGCTGGCTGTTGCCTAATACTGGTGCCTTAAAAAAACACACAGCTCTAACCGGTCCTGTGCAAATTTTGCGTTGGGGGTCTCAGCCACCACAGCTACATTCCAAAACATTTCCTTCCATCCTCTTTCTTAGTGCACCACTATCAGCATCCAAGTTTAGAGATTCAACTCTCCAGTTTGCTCGGCACTGCCACAGCAAAACCCCTGAATGTGGGTTTGATTTGAAAATATTACATACAGATGCACAGTCCTCCAGTCTTGATGGAACCTCTGATCAGTTGACCCACACTGATGCACAGGGTAAAGCCTCCATGGTCAATGTGGGCGGTAAGGCGGTAACTTGTCGCACAGCCATGGCTTGTGGCAAGGTCATCCTGGGCCCAAAAGCTTTTAATTTGGTGCATGCCAACCAGCTTGCCAAGGGCGATGCACTAGCGGTAGCACAGCTAGCGGGCATCATGGGTGCCAAGCAGACCTCATCTCTCATTCCCCTCTGCCACCTGCTTCCACTTGACCACACCTCCGTTACCATAGAGCTGCTAGAGGAAGAACATGCTGTCATCATCAAAGCAACCTGCCAAACCACAGGCTGCACAGGAGTGGAGATGGAGGCCTTGACTGCCGTTGCGGTTGCCACGCTAACCCTCTACGACATGTGCAAGTCAGTTAGCCATAACATTGTTATTACTGACATCAAGTTGCTCAGCAAGACGGGTGGACAGAGAGGTGATTTTCATCGCTCACCTGATTCCTAAAGAACACATAAACTGCAGGCTAAATCTCACCTGATATTTTTCATGGAACTTACCTGAGTTTTTAATTCTTCACTTTAGAATGACATCAGTTTTCTGTATCAAAATGTGCCTTCAGATGCTTCTAGCTAATCTACTTATTGTCATTTTAACTCTTCCTGTGACCATGCCCAGCATGAAATGTGACTTATTTATGAATCATTTACCTGACATGTGAAGAATTTTGGTCTCAATTTATTTTGATAATGCAGCTAATGATAATGCATTTCGTAAGGTTGCTACAGTTTTCACTAATTGAGCAAACTTATATTTGCTCTGAAAAGTGTTTGTATACCTGAGTAAAAACAAACAGTAAATGATTATTCTTTGAGTGAACTATCCCTTTAAACTAAAACACAACCCACCTGACAGTGTGAAGGTGTCCAAAATGCAGTTTTATAAAGCGCTGCAAGCATTATACATTTTGCAGGTCAAAACCTGGGAATAAGCATTTTAGTACTTTCAATTCCATGGTCTTGATCTTCTAAATATTTATTTGGTTAAATAAGATCTACAATTAACATGAGCTCAAGATAATTCAGTGTTTCATTCTACAATAATAAATATATAAAGTATTACCCCCTTGGGATTTTTAAAACTTTTCTTTTCTTGAAAAAAGCTTTTGCCAACAAGTGGCTGAATGGGACTTCAGAGGATTTTCAGGACGTTAAACATAATCAGACCAAACAGAAAAATGCAACTAGTCCACTTTTACAGCTTAGTTGTGTTCAAACTATTCAATTTTTTTTTTTTTTTTTTTTTTTAATAGTAAAGACTGAAGTTATGCAGCTGTGCGATAGTTTGTTCAGAGCCTATGTTTCGATGTAAGAATCTTAACTTTTGTTATTTGTGGTTTTCTGGCCTATAAAAATACATAATCTCTGCAGCTCTCTATTCAAAAGGCTTGTGTTGAAAATTTGCACTTGGCCTAAATACTGTGACAGTATTTTCTTAATAAACAGATGCTTTTGTCTAGATTACAATTTATGGAGAACAAATTATTTACAGTATTTGTTACAGTATTTTTATGAACCAACAGTTCTGCTTGTTTCATGAACGAGGCTCATGTTTAACAAAATAATAAAAATGTTTTTCATATTAATATAAATGTCCTGTAAATTACATTTTAGCCTGTGACTTGTCTGAACAAACAAGAACACACTGAAAAGATTAATTATACCTTCCTTCATTGCCATTTTTCTGTTATACACAAAACTGAATTCACTTGATCTGAACATTGCCATTTGTCAGAATGCTGTTCATTATAATTTTCTAATATAATCAATGTTTACAATGTGTAATATGCTCCATGTCTTAACTACAATAGTTGGTTTGGATAAAATGTTTGAATGATGGATGTTTGGTAGCCAAAGACCTATTTTTTGGTATTGATAAATTGTAATGGAAACAGCTTTTCATAATGGAAAGTCATGCCTAAAACAGTGACATGCTAGCGACTTCCGTATGTTGGACCATAAATTGTTTGATTGGTCAGATTTATAACTGTGGTTCTTTCTTTGATCAGAAGAGGGCAGTGTTTCACCATGAGAAACAACTTATGCTGTTTAGAACTGACGTTACTAAATGGAAGGAGGTCTGCCTAGGACATTCATAGCAAACATTAGCCACACATGTGATTAAGAGCCAGCTGTACAGAAGTGTAACCCAAATTAAAAGGTTTACGCAGATGTCAGTGAAACAAGTTTATTATTAACCTACAAAATGTCACATGGAAAGGGGGTCAGGTGGAGGGATTAAGGGTCGGACCATAAACAAACAAATATATATAAATGAAAGGCTTGTCATTCTCATACAAACTATCTTGCAAATATCAATCACAATATAGTTATACCATTTCTTTCATAATGCTGTGTATACAATACAAAATATACCAAACTAAATAAGGTAAATAAATAGAGCTTTAATTTACAGGGGGAAAAAAATCCTTTTTTCCACATTCCTCAAACTTCACTTTTTTTTCTCAAATAATTATGACGGTGTGCAAAATATTTGAGAATTATAAATGTATAATGTGAGGCCCTTGTCAAATCAATCGTTAAAATGTTGCACTTGGCACAAATGCAACCTGTGAAAATTAAGGGTGAAGTATTCCATGAACACGTTCAAATTAGATGTGTTTCATGTCAGATAATAATACACCAATATTATCAGAGAACCACACCTGTGCACGACTCAAGCCAAAAGGGAAACCATCAAGTGCATTATTGCACCAAGCAGAATATTTTATATCTAAAATATAAAAGTGAATGATACATTTAGACAGTTGGCATGGTGTTTTCAGATGCAGTCTTTTGTCTCTTGTAAAGTACCAAAGATAATCAATTTTCTTTTCCATTCATATCACAGTTCATATCTATCTGTATAATTCTATATTCAATCCACAATCATTAAAGAGCTGGAAGGGACAGTTCTATAAAACAGTGGAATACAGATGACTGGTAAATTTACACAATCTATGTAGGTCTGATTTCCTAACTAAAAAAATATACTTTTATATTTTCTTTTTCTTTTTGTTCAGCCTTTGGCTCCTCAGGTTTGTGATGCAGGAAAAAAATCTGTCCTACAAAAAAAGTGCATCAAGCAACTAGCTACATATTTTCTTTCCTGTTTTGGACAATCAATGACCAAATATACATAAAAAATACAAATAGTACTGAATATTTTAATACTCTGTGGAACTTAAAAGGCAGAACATCAAGGTTGTGCTGTGGAACATTGTAACTTCTAGCGTCCACAATAACACTTATATAATGACAAGAATGACACAGACGAAAAGGAAAGAAAATAAACAGCCCAAAACTGCCCTGGTGCGGAACACAAAAAAAGATGATGTTTTCTCACTTTTTTCTACTTTCAATATAAAATAAAAATTAGTGACTAATTCTAAACTAATTCTGCATGATCTCCAATTAAACATCTCAAAATTAGGACTTAAGATGTACCATAAGATGTAATAAGAGAGTTTATGGAGAATCCTTAGGAAATGCAATTAAACTAATTAAAGACAGATCACAACTTTTTAAAATGCTCATATTTAAATGGGCAATAATAGTATTTTTCTAAATGTCCCAGACAACACTCTCTGCTCTTTTCAGGTCAAACTTGGAACTGTCTTTTGTACAAAAATACTAACTTGTAATAATCAATCTCAAGCCATTAGTCCCCCCAAAAAACTGACTTAATATAGATAGGACTGCAATTATTATTTTTGGTATAAAAATACAAACAAACAAACATAAATATACACCTTTCAATCATTAAATCTAAATAAGTACACATGAGCTGATGCAGGTGAATGCACTGGCCCGTTCTAGCACTTGTAAGCTTAGTGTTAAAAACTTATTTTTGGACTGTTAATAAATTAATCTTACTGGCTCAAAGAAATATGGATATATAGAAGCTTTCATAGACACCCTCCTTCTGTTCTTTAAGCAGGGTCAGAATGGGCAGAGCTGTATCCACAAAAATGGACAATTAGCACCATGTGTGTCCATATTTAACTATCTATCAAAAGATAAACACAATCAACTTGTACAGAACTCCCACTGTGACCCCAAATGGACAGAAGTCACAGGAGGCCTCCAAAACAAATAATCTAAATCAGACCCCTGCAATGTAACCTGCATGTTGTGATTAATATATATATATATAGTATTGAAAACAGTCAATACTAAAAATAGTCTAAAATAAAAATAGTCTTTGGGGATGGGGGTAGCAGGGGGTTGGTTCAATCACATTCTCTCTGTACTCTACATTCCCCTTTAGATGTTTGCACTCATTGCCTTCATATTTGTGTTGATATCCATATCAGATGCGCCTTGTCCTCCTCTGTCTCTAACACCATTTTCTCTGCCACACCATGCCAACTACAAGGTCATTGTATGTACATCTGCAACCTTTGTCCTGACTACTGCTACTTAATACAAAAAATTTGAACAAAATATAAGAAAATCAAAGTGGGTTACATAATGTTGACCTTGACAACAAAGTCTAAAATTCAGTGGATCTTTCTACAAATTGAGATTCTGGAGACACCTTTTTATTCTAGACTTGGGTACCTAGAGTTTCTTTATACACATTTAGATAGTAAAATATGTAAGACATCATTTTGTTCAGTATAATCAAGGCCTTAAGGTTCAGTATGTTAACCTGAAGAAGTGATGAAGACACATGGTAGTACTTGCTCATAGATAACTGCTTCTTTAATAATAATTCTATGGTCCCTTCCTTCCTAGAATGCTACTTCAGGGCATTTGGATAAAAGGTGCAGTTGTATATTACAGATGAGACAAATTATTAAGTGTAGCAATCCAACGGATTCATTTAATTTCTGCCATTAAATACACTCTGCATATTTTTTAGTGCTCTTTACTCTAATCAGTATCTCCCTACAGGAGGTAGTCCTCGGAATGCCATTAATATCTGTAGAGGCACTTGGGGAGAGAGTATCCCAACCTGTAAGGCCGCATCCACAGTGTCATATTTCCTGTGTGGTAATTCCAACACCCAGGACTGAACAATATTTTTTTTCTCTCTTAATTTTCAGGTTTAGGAAGCACCAGCTGCATCTTTTAAATCTAAAAGCACAGTTTGATCCGAAGATTAGAGGTACCAGATTTCCAAAAATGGATCTCTCTCTCAATCTCCTAATATTGGAGTAAGGAAATGGGTGGCCGAGAAAAGACAACAACCATGGCAGGTTAGAATTAACCATATGGATTCTACAAATGAGTGTCCACCACTTATGACTTATTGTGAGAAGACCAGACTGAACTGCACTTTCAGACTGAAACTCAGGTTGTACATTTCACCACAAAAAAACAAGAGTAAGAAATCAGTGTGAGTGACTGGGCATATCAAGAAAGAGGACTGAAAAGCAGAAACAAGAAGACAGAGACTGCAGGGCATCCTTCACATCTGTGGATAAACAAGACTATCTTACAGTGAGCCTGTCCATCTTTGAGCTTGTCAGTTATTACTGGTCTGAGCAAAAGGGAAAATAGAGGGCAGTGTATGGCATTTCAAGAGAGTTCCCTGTCAGTCTGTGAATATAAAAAGTTTGATCTTCTTCTGACTGTATTCACTGAGGTCAATAGTTCACCTTGGTGACTGGTCTTTCACGACCTCCACCATCCACCAGCTGGTTGACAGAGCGTTTGCGGTTGCGTTTAAGTTTAGAGTCCTTGTCGAAGACTTCACCTGAGCGAAGTGCTGATACGAGATCATCAAACTCCCCCACCTCCTCTGACACACTGCCTCCAGTGCTTTTCTTTGCTCGTCTCTCTCGTTCCCGCTGGTCCTTCAGCTGGGATAGATAAATGAACAGAGATATACATTTAAAATAGCCAAGATCATACTATTTTTAGTATATATAAACACATTATTTCCTCTGTCCAATAGCAGAGCTGTTTTGTCTGTTTTTATTCATGGTTTCATGCGTGACTACAGTGAAAACCAGTCTTAAGTAGCATGAGTATATTTGTAGCAATAGGCAAAAATACATTGTATGGGTCAAAATCATTCATTTTATTATGCCAAAAATCATTAGGATATTAGCTAAAGATCATGTTCCATGAAAAATATTTTGTAAATTTCAAAACTCTGATTAGTAATATGCATTGCTTACTTCATTTGGACAACTTTAAAGGCAATTTTCTCAATATTTTTTATTTTTTTGCACCCTCAGATTCCTGAGATTCCAGATTCCTGCCAAATATTGTCCTATCCTATCCTATACAACAATGGAAAGCTTATTTTTCCATCTTTCAAATGGGCCACAAATGTGCATTTTGGGTCCTGCTACAAACTACTCCAAGGATTATCAGCTACATCACTATGGTCATCATTTATGGAATGTTTTCCGTCAAGGTTTCTCAAACCTCAACAAAAGATACAAGGGCGAGTGAGAATTTGTTGAAACACATTAATTTCATGTACATGGCAAAAGTGACAAAGCTGTATATTTTCATGTCCTGATAATTATGATAATTATACATTTACATTGATCACCAATGGTCAGGCCAACGGTTTTGACTGTCTACACTGGACGTGGGAACCAAACACAATCAGTGACTCTGTCTATGCTGGATACAGTAGACAGATCTATCTGACTCACTCTATGTGCTTGTGCTTTTTTTGAACACAGGTCACTTTAAACAGCCTGTGTGAGTTTCTGCACAATCTTCTAAAGGACCACTGCATTAAGACTGAAGATCTTATAATCAAGGCACAATGTAATGTACAACTTGTTTGAAAGATTAAGGAATGACAACTCTACTGGATGTAACAGCAGCCTTATCACAAAGTGTAAAAAAAAAAAAAAAAGCCTGTTTAAATTCCGTTTGACAGATCATTACATTTTCTGTTTGCTATGACGTTTGCCATGCATATCAGTGGTCATTTACTGACAAGCTTTAAAGGAGACACAGCCCTGTTTTTGCACTAATAAAGATAACTTTAAAAATAATATAACTACATTTAAAGAAATAATAAAATAATAGATGTGTTAAAGAGGTGTTAAAACCAGACGGTAATGAATAGTGAAAAAGACAAAGACAAAACAACCTCAAAGCAAGTGTGAAAATATCCCGATGAAAATTATCTGTGGATCTTGTAACCATCCGTGTGTGTTCTGTATGTATTTCTGTTTCAGGAAAAGATGTACCATGGCCTCCATACGTATTCTCCTCTCTTCCTCCTCTTTGCGTCGCTGCATGTTCTCCAGGTCATGTCGAGCCTCACTGAACGACTGCAGGAAGATGTCAAAGATTCCAAAGAACTCATCTGGTTGCATGCAACCTTCCTCCTCTCCAAAATGCTTTAGAGACTTAGAAAACTAGATTGAAGAGGAAAGAGAGGAGAGGGATTACTTAATGCGGTTGGGTGTGTATTAGGCTGAGAAACATACAAAAATGAATGGAAAGGCATGATTGGCAAAACAACACATGGGGTAATCCATAACTTGGAAGATTTCATTGTGTACAACCCTTGAGAAGCTTTTTGCCAGTGTTACCAACCAGATTTAGTCACTTTTCCAACCCCTTGTGAGGTGTTTTTTTATATATTGCCTAGCAACAAATTTAGCGACTTCTTGGACACACCTAGTTTTCAGAACTTTCCGGTATGTTGTCATGTAGTGACATTTAGCAAGCAGGCTTTTAGCTACTTTCCACTAAAAGTATTCAGCAACAGTGCTTGTTGCTCATGTTGGGTAATATAACTCTGAGAAAAAGGCACAAAAGCTGTCACTGGGGCAGTATCCACCTTTGCAACTTATTTACCCCTAAAGTATGCATAGTAGTATCTAAAGCAGGGGTGTCAAACACAGCTCCTGGGAACTGTCCTACAGAGTTTAGCTCCAAAACAAATTAAACACACTTGATCGAGCTAATCATAGTCTTTAGGAGTGCTAGAAATTGCCAGGCTGGTGTGTGGAGTTTGTAGCTAAACTCCACTGGACTCTGGCCAAGATGTTTGACCTGTCGGCCCTAAAGGTACATATTAGTACTTTTTAAAAGGGTACAGCCACAGTGACAGCTTTTGTATAAAAAAATATTTCAGAGTGTCTCATAGACATATCATAGGCTGAATGCTCCACCATCCTACATCTTGGGGGGTCAGGGTTACATTTTTTTGAATGCCGTATTTTAGTTTGCCGGACTTTGCTTAAAAGCCATTTAAAGAACTGTTAGTCAAGAGAGTATCTAATTCGTCCAGTAGATTTGCTACGAGAACTCTTATTATCTTATAAGGGACACAATATCTTATGAAGTCAAAACAATTTGTAAGGACATTAATACTTCAGAATCACCTTTCTATAATCAGACAATCAAAAAGCATAACTGTTTTAAAATAATGACAATAGCAGTAGCTCTGACAGCCTGGTGGAAATTTCATCAAATCATCTTGCACCATCTAAATACACTCCGATCTGGAATAACCCAGATTTTATAGCTAACAAGAAACCACTCAGTTTACGCACATGGGCAAAAAAGGGCATTACACAACCTCAGCATATCTTTCATAATAATAACCTGGCACCATTTTCCTACTTGGTCCAGAAATACGGCATTGGGAGTAACTGTTTTTTGGAATACTCACAAATCAAATCATCAGTTAATTAAAAAAATCGATGTTCGTACAATTAATATAGACCTTTCTCCTCCGATCTCAAAGAGAATTAATATATCCTCCTCAAAAAAACCTACTCTCTAAATTATACAAGATGATATCAAAATCAGACAACACACTGAGTCTACCAAATGCTAAATGGGAATCAGACTTATCTATTACTCCTGATGCCGCCTTCTGGACACAAATCTGCAAAAATACCTACTTCATGACAAAAAATGCCAACCTGCAACTTATACAGTACAAAGTACTTCATAGATCTCATCTAACTGGACGAAAATTATTTAAAATGGGTTTTACTTCAGATACATGCTCATATTGTACACAAAACACTCCAGACACCTATTTTCACGTCATTTGGCATTGCACCTCAATTAAAAAAAAATGGGAAAACGTAACGTGACTCACTATCCAACCTTGTGGGATGTCACATCCCATTGCCCCCCCCCCTCCCCTCTGCTTATTCAGTTGCTCTTGGTGGCTCTAACTATCGCCAAAAAAAACTATCCTCATGAACTGGAAATCAAGGAATGCCATACATACATAATGTTCAGGGTTCAGACACACTCTCTCTGTTTAAATCTAGATTAAAGACACATCTTTTTAGCCAAGCATTCACATAACGCATCTCATAATCTTTTACTGCTGTTATATCTGATCAATTGCACATTATGAATCCTTAGCTTTGGTTGAACAAATCCTTTTGCTTGGTTTGAACAGCAGCTACGCTAATTATGTTCCTATTGTTCTCTGTTTCTGCCACGGGATTGACATCCCGTGGTAACTAGGAATAACACAAGCTACAGTCTGGATCAGGAGCACCGAAGAAGAGATGATGATGCCAACCCCTTGGAGGACTTTAGATGATATCAGCCCTGAAACACCATACATCACTACCGAATTTTACTACAGTGATTTGATTGCAACATATAATCATTAATGTTAACATTATACAAATTGTACAAACTTTAATTATTGTACAAATTCTAATTTAACAAACGTTATTGTACAAACTTTAATTACTGTACAAACTTTAATTTAACAAACTTTAATTATTGTACAAACTTTTAATTTGCTGTTAAGCTGCTTTGAAACGATTTGTTTCGTGAAAAGCGCTATACAAATAAACTTGACTTGACTTGACTTGACATATTACATTTTGGAAAAATTTACTAATAAAGTACTCCATGGAAAACCTGTCCACTTCAATTACAAGTAATACAATAGAATTACACCGCCCAAAATTACACCCCTCTTGGATATCTCTCATAAACTTCCAACAATCATGAATTGGCTGATCTTCTTTGTCTGAAGCCGTCCTCAGAATTATACCTCTCTTGGTTATTTCTCATAAACTTCCAACAATCATGAATCTGTTGACCCTTATTGTCTGAAGCCACTCTCAATGGTTCACCTTCATCAATATTTAAGCAAGACTGTTTTTTTTTTTTTTTTTTTTTTTTTTTGCTTTCTCTCTGTTTCTTTTTCCCCACTCTGTTCTTAACCCCTTTTTTTGTATTTATTATTTATTTATTGCTATCCATGTTTTTTTTTCTTCATCTCTCTCTTTCTTTTCTCTCCTCTGTCTTTTCTTTTCCTGCCTCTGTGCCTCAGTCGGCTGAGTCATCTTGGTCCTTGTCCTGTGTGGTTCTGATTGGTTATTTATGCACCTCTTCTTCGGGGACCATCGTAGGGTGACATGGGCGGGGGTTTAACTTGTGCCACACTCAAGGAATGCCCAGAGGCAGCCTTATAATACCTTACCATTAATAGCTTTATTATCATCATTATTATTATTTTTTATTTATGTATTTATTTATTTATTTACTTACTTATTTATTATTATTATTATTATTACTTTTTTCTTTCTTGATATTACTAATACAAATAATACAACTGTTATTATTATTATTTATATTGTTATTATTATTACTATTATTACTATTGCCATTTGTCATCTTCCTCTTCCTCCAACTATTCACTCATTTACGATGAATTGAGTTCATAATTATTATTATTATTATTATTATTATTATTATTGCTACTACTATTTCTATTATTATTACCTTCGAATTATTGTCATCATCATAATTATCATTATTATTATTATTATTGTCACCGTTATTATTATTATTGTTTTCTACTATTGTTATATCTGTTCTACTTTTCCACACCAACCACACACACACACACACACACACAAATCATGTTGACTGTAATGTATGTTTTGTTGACATTTGTATTTGAATTATCACCTGTAAATAGTATATTTGTTGGCAATAAAGAACAACAACAACAACAAAAACTTGTTTACGATGAATTAAATTCATTATTATTATTATTATTATTATTATTATTATTATTGCTACTACTATTTCTATTATTATTACCTTCGGATTATTGTCATCATCATAATTATCATGATTATTATTATTGTCACCATCATTAATATTATTGTTTTCTACTATTGTTATATCTGTTCTACTTTTCCACACCAACTTACAACACACATATTCTCTCTCTCTCTCTCTCTCTCTCTCTCTCTCTGTAACTTACCTGTAAATAGTATATTTGTTGGCAATAAAAAAAAAAACTGTTCTTTTTTATTGTGAAACTGAAACAATAATTCTGCCTTACAGCACTGAGTTTAAAATCTCTACTTAAAATCTCAAGATTTAGAGTCCCACCAATAACTGCACAAATCATTAGAGGAGAGATCTCTTCAAAATCTCAGTGTTGACAATACTCTACCCTTGTTCTCAGCTGTAATTCTGACCTGTCAATGGCAACAGAAAGAGGTAGATCTGTCTGGAAAGCACAGGGAGGCCTTTGTGTCCAAATAACTCATAGAGCTACTTGTGGGGCTATTCGTAAAGCTACTAGCAGTGTTGGGTAAAGTTACTTTTAAAAGTAATGCATTACATTATTAAGTTACTACTAATAAAAAAGTAACTAATTACGTTTGTTACTTTTTATGGAAAGTAATGCTTTACATTACTTTTTAACTTTTTTAAAATCTGGGCAGGGCTTGCTTGTTTGTTTTTAATATAAAAGTTACATTTTTGTCAAATGTAAATGGCTTTTCACACCAAAAGCCTCAGGCTTAGAGAAAAGTAAATTCACCTCAGCAGACCACAGGAGAAAAATGTCAAAAAAGGAAAACAAATGTTAGATTATCTTGAGTAATTTTTGCTTATTAGTATGAATGAATTGGATCACCAAAGGTTAGCAGCAATTAATTATTGCAGGTTTGCGTCATTTTTTTTTTGTTGAATTTTACTTTTATTTTTATGTTTTTTTTGTGAGTGAGATGAATTAATGCATGTTCACATGTATTCTAGTACTAAAGTAACATCTTACTAGTTACTTGGAAAAAGTAATATTATTACATAACTTGCATTACTTGTTATGCATTACCCCCAATACTGGCTACTAGTAAACCATTTATTGTGAAGGTTTTCCGAATTTTAATGGCTTTACTAAGTAAATGATTCAAATAACAGTGGACAGGGTTGCATTTGATTGTTCTGTTATGGGGAGTGGAGCTTGGATAAAGACTCTGTCAATCTGCCCAGTAACCAAAACATATGTCTACTCACACTTTCCACCACCACAAAAAAGCTTACTAACACACTCGCAAACACACATGCACAAATCCCAAAAGTATTCCCAACGGCTTTCAGAATGGTTCTCTTTCATGTATTCGAGAGTTGGGGACATACCATAGAGGGGGTGGAGTTGAGACCAAGCCACATTTCAAAAGAAATAAATCTCCTCAAACCCTTGAGTAAAAACCCTGACAAATTTAGAACTGGCTGCCGGGATTCCCCGGGATGTTTAAGTCATCATGCAGAGCCAAGAAGGGTACACAAAGTGCTTTCTTTTCTCTCTGTCTTTTTCTTGCTTGTTCTTTTTCTTTCTTTCTTTCTTTCTTTCTTTCTTTCTTTCTTTCTTTCTTTCTTTTTTTCTCACTCACTCCCTAGTCCTTCATCCTTTTAAGATGTCAGGCTTCAGCCCATGCACAGGTTTGGCAAAGCTCAAAACAACAGAGAAGGGGGGGTGGGGATGGGAAGGCCTGCTGGGCTCCTCCAGAGAGGGCCTATCCTTCCATCCTTCTACTGTGAACTACTAAAATACCCTGTTCTACCCATAACAATAACTCTAAGGTCATGTTCAGCCTTAGGCAATGAGGGACAAGCCAAGCTTCTTGTGTTCTCTCTCTCTGGCAAGGATCTTTTGTGCAATTGTATCTGGCTTAAATGAAACCTTTTCTTTTGGAATGCAGAATGAAATATTAATGTCCAGTAGCTTTATTAGGTTGGGTATGTATAGATGGAGGTTAAAAGGTAAGGGGTAATGATTGTGACTGAATAATTAAGTGAACAATGTTACCTTGTCTTTGGCTTCAGAGAGTAGTTCCTCGAGTTCTGAGAAGCTGAAGCTAGCGACTGTGATGAAGTCACTGACCACTGGGACAAACTTGTCTCCCCGGTCACATGCTCGGCTTTGCTGGTATCGTAGCTCCTGATATAAACAGAATAAAGTTTTGAAACTGAATCTTTTTTGTTGCTTCTAATTAAATTTGACTACAGATGTTTTGTTTTTTTTAATAATAAACTGGGACGTTTTTAAAATAAAACTTCCCAGAAGTTTTACTTCCAGGCTCTGGAACAGTCTATCTAACATTATTTGAGAGGCAGACACACTCTGTCAGTTTAAATCTAGATTTAAAGACCCTCTTAAAGACATCTCTTTAACCTGGCTTACACATAACACTTATACATTTCAAATATTCAGATCCATTAAAGGATTGTTAGGCTGCATTAATTAGGTCAAACAGAGCCGGGAACACTTCCCATTACACCAGATGTACTTGTTACATCATAAGAAGAATGGCATCTACGCTAATATTAGTCTGTTTCATTCTTATTCCGAGATCACCGTAGCCACCCAGATCCAGGCTGCTTCCAGACCAGATGACTGGCTTTGATGTAGCCTGTAATAGACAGCTGGTTTCATCTGGCCAGAGGAGAAATGGCCCAAATGAGCCTGGTTTCAGTTTTTTTTTTTTTTTCTCTCCATTTCTGTCATGATGGAGTTTTGGTTCCCCCTCAGTCGTTCTCTACGACGTTACGTCAATGACGTAATATTGGGGATCGGCAACGAGACCCTATCACCTCTGAGCTAAAGAGAAAAAGCCAATGAACATTGGCGAGTGGAATTTGCATGCCGCGCCACTCCCCCGGACATACGGGTATATAAGATGGCGGCGTGCATCCACTCATTCAGATTTCTGCTTCGGAGCCTCGCCTGTGGGTTGTTCCCGAGAGAAAACTTTGAAGAAGAAGACGGAGAAGAAGGACTCCTGTTCCTGCTCCTGTTTCCTGCATACTGCTCGATCGTGTTACCGGCGCTGCCGGCATCTGTGCCTTTCCAGCGATCTCTGCCTTCCCTGGGGCACGCCGATCTAAAAGAGCAATTTTCTTACACGGTCGTCGATAGCGTCTTTCGGGATGTCTGTCCGACCGTGTGCTGCTGGATGTGGTGGCTTTCTGTCATCTAATGACGGCCACGAGCGCTGCCTCTCGTGCCTGGGCCGAGAACACGCTGAGGCGGCGTTTGTGGATGGATCGTGCACTCATTGTGAGCGCATGTCCATGGCCACGCTAAGATCGCGCCTCTCGTTCGCGAGATGGCGCCCTTCATCCTCTACCCCTTCCAGTTCGGCGGGCCGTCCCGGCTCCTCGGCTGCATTGGTTAGAGGTGAAGGTGATCTGAGGGTGACAGTACCGAACGTTCCATCGGGTCAGCCCCCGCGGAAGTCCGGTCCCTCAAAGCGTGGCCCCGTGGAGCTGCCAAAGCTCAGCACTCGTCCACCAGCTGGACCCAGTGTTACCTTTGGCGCTCCAGAGGATGATAGGATGTCCATCACTGCATCAGAGGAGGGGCTTACGCCTGCTGATGCTGAAGCTTCTACTGGGCAGCCCCCCGCTGCGGCGGCTGCTCAGTCGGAGGCGGACGCAGAACTGGCGGCCATGCTCCGTCGGGCAGCCGCGAGTATCGGGTTGGAGGTGTCTAAAGCGCCTTCTCCCGAACGCTCGCGGCTCGACGATTGGTATCTGGGCGCGAGTAGCGACGTCGCCACACCTCGCTCCGCCCCAGTGCCTTTCTTTCCCGAGGTGCATGAGGAGCTCACCAAGACGTGGAAAGCCCCCTATTCGGCTCGTACACGTCAGGGCTCCTCCCTTCTCACTACCCTCGATGGTGGGGCAGCCAGGGGGTACGTGGATGTCCCTCAGGTGGAGCGTGCGGTTGCGGTGCACCTGTGCCCGCAAAACGCCGCCACCTGGCGGGACCGTCCGCGTCTCCCGTCCAAAGCTTGTAAGCTCTCGTCAGCGCTTGCTGCGAGGGCTTATAATGCGGCGGGCCAGGCTGCCTCAGCCCTGCATGCGATGGCCACCCTGCAGGTCTATCAGGCCAAAGCACTAAAAGAACTGCACGAGGGTAGTTCTGACCGAAGGATGATGCAGGAACTGCGCTCGGCTACTGACTTCGCCCTCCGGGCGACGAAGGTAACGGCGCGGGCCCTCGGTCAGGTGATGTCTACTATGGTAGTCCAGGAGCGCCATCTCTGGCTGAACCTGGCGCAGATGGCTGACGTCGACAAAGCTCGCTTTCTCGACGCACCCGTCTCCCAGGCCGGCCTCTTCGGCGACACCGTTGAGGACTTCGCCCAGCAGTTCTCAGCGGTCCAGAAGCAGTCTGAGGCCATAAGCCACATCCTGCCCCGGCGCAGTGCCACCAAGCCGTCGGGTGCCAGGCCTCAGGCTGCTCGTCGCCGAGGGCGCCCCCCTGCGGCTGCGGCTCCTGCTCCGCCCCCTGCACCACCAGCTGAGCCCAAGACCTCTCAGCCCGGGCGTAGAGCCAGTCGCAGGAAGGCGGCGCAGCCCGAGACTCAGCGGCCCGCTAAAACCACCCGCAAGTCTGCGAAGCGGCCCTGACACGGGCTGCCCGGAGATGAGGGAGATTGCTCTTCGGGGGACGTCACCATCAGTCCCCCCAGCCCCGGGGGAGGGCCGGGGCCAGACAACATCGCTGCTGCCACTGACCTCCGGGTCAGTGGTACCCAAATTTTCAAAAAAAGAGCAATTTTCTTCACCTCTGGGCCTAGTGCCCCGAGTTTCGTTCCTGAGCGACGCACTGCCTCCTCGGACTCGGACTCGGAGCCTGAATTCGCCAGCGCGGGATCCAGGGAAGGTAAGCGCTGCCCCGTGCAGCTCAGCTCTTCTCCAGAACGCCCCGCTTTCTGGGATGAGCCCCCTTCCCCTTCCCCCCCCCGGCTGCCCCACCCCCGGCACGTCAGTTACTGCTCCATTGATCCCACTGGCACGTCGACTGGGAGCCTGGTTAGCGCTTCCCAGTCCGTCCCCGTGGTTGATCAGGACAGTACGACTCGGCTACGCGATTCAGTTCGTGAGGCGACCGCCCAAGTTCAGAGGCGTCCATTTCACGTCTGTTCGTTCGGACACGGATGCCTCTGTTCTACGGGCGGAGATTGCGGTTCTCCTGGCGAAGGACGCAATCGAGCCTGTCCCTCCAGCCGAGATGAAATCAGGGTTCTACAGTCCCTATTTCATCGTGCCCAAGAAAGGGGGTGGGTTACGACCGATCCTGGATCTTCGAGTGTTGAACCGGTCCCTTCACAGGCTACCGTTCAAGATGCTTACCTCGAAACGCATACTGTCTTGCATACGACACCAGGATTGGTTTGCAGCCATCGACCTGAAGGACGCGTACTTTCATGTCTCGATTCTGCCTCGACACAGACCGTTTCTTCGGTTTGCTTTCGAGGGTCGGGCATATCAGTACAAAGTCCTCCCATTTGGCCTGTCCCTGTCTCCCCGCGTCTTTACCAAAGTCGCGGAGGGTGCCCTGTCCCCCCTTTGGCGGAAGGGCATCAGAATCCTCAACTATCTCGACGACTGGCTGATTCTAGCTCACTCGCGAGATGTGTTGTGCGAACACAGGGACCTGGTGCTGCAGCACCTCAGCCACTTGGGGCTTCGGGTCAACTGGGAGAAGAGCAAGCTCTCCCCTGTGCAGAGCATCTCTTTTCTCGGTATGGAGCTGGACTCGGTCACCATGACAGCACGCCTCACCAACGAGCGCGTCCAGTCAGTGCTGAACTCCCTGAAGGCTTTCAGGCACAAGACAGCGGTCCCTCTCAAAGTTTTTCAGAGGCTCCTGGGGCATATGACAGCCGCAGCCGCAGTTACGCCGCTCGGGCTGCTTCATATGAGACCGCTTCAGCGCTGGCTACACGACCGAGTCCCGAGATGGTCATGGCACCGCGGCACATTCCGGGTGGGCGTTACTCCGGAATGTCGCCGCCTGTTCAGCCTGTGGTCGGACCCTGTTTTCCTCCGGGCAGGAGTGCCCCTAGGACAGGTGTCCAGGCATGTTGTGGTCAACACAGATGCCTCCACGACGGGCTGGGGTGCTGTGTGCAACGGGCAGTCAGCCTCGGGCTCCTGGACAGGACCTCGACTGCAGTGGCATATCAATTGCCTCGAGTTGCTGGCCGTGTTTCTGGCGCTCCGGCGGTTTCTTCCGCTGCTGCGCCACAAGCACGTGCTTGTCCGTACGGACAACACAGCGACCGTAGCGTACATCAACCATCAGGGTGGTCTGCGCTCCCGTCGTCTGTCGCAACTCGCCCGCCATCTCCTCCTCTGGAGTCAGACGCGGCTCAAATCGCTGCGGGCCGTTCACGTTCCAGGAGAGCTGAATCGTGCAGCCGACGTGCTCTCACGACAGCTCACCCTTCCTGGAGAATGGCGACTCCACCCCCAGACGGTTCAGCTAATTTGGAGTCGATTCGGGGAAGCTCAGGTGGACCTGTTTGCTTCCCCAGAGTCCTCCCACTGCCAGCTCTTTTTCTCCCTGACTCAGGCCCCCCTCGGCAGGGACGCTCTGGCACACAGCTGGCCTCGGGGTCTCCGCAAGTACGCCTTTCCCCCAGTGAGCCTCCTTGCACAGACCCTGTGCAAGATCAGGGAGGACGAGGAGCAGGTCCTGTTGGTTGCGCCGTTTTGGCCCACCCGGACCTGGTTCGCCGACCTCATGCTCCTCGCGACAGTCCCTCCCTGGAAGATTCCCCTGAGGAAGGACCTTCTTTCTCAGGGGGACGGCACGATTTGGCACCCGCGTCCCGATCTATGGAACCTACACGTGTGGCTTCTGGACGGGACTCGGAGGACCTCACTGGCCTCCCCCAGGCCGTGATAGACACTATCACTCAGGCTAGAGCCCCCTCTACGAGGCAGGCCTACGCCCTGAGGTGGGGTCTGTTCGTTGACTGGTGTTCCTCTCGCCGAGAGGACCCACGAAAATGCCCGGTCGGAGTGGTGCTTTCCTTCCTGCAAGAGAAGTTGGAGCGGAGACTGTCCCCCTCCACTTTGAAAGTGTATGTCGCAGCGATTGCGGCATATCACGATGCAGTGGATGGTTCATCCCTAGGGAAGCATCACCTGATCGTCAGGTTCCTCAGGGGTGCGAGAAGGATTAACCCTCCTAGACCGCACCTCGTACCCTCTTGGGATCTCTCCGTGGTCCTCCAGGGCCTTCGGGGAGCTCCCTTCGAGCCGCTCAGTTCAGTTGAGCTGAAGTTCTTGACGCTCAAGACTTCGCTCCTGGCTGCGCTGGCCTCCATCAAGAGGGTAGGGGACCTACACGCATTTTCGGTCAGCGATGAGTGCTTAGAGTTCGGGCCAGGTAACTCTCACGTTATCCTGAGACCCCGGCCCGGCTACGTGCCCAAGGTTCCCACCACTCCCTTTCGGGATCAGGTGGTGAACCTGCAAGCTCTGCCCCAGGAGGAGGCAGACCCGGCCTTGGAGTTGCTGTGTCCCGTCCGTGCCCTGCACGTTTACGTGGACCGCACCCGGAGCTTCAGACGCTCCGAGCAGCTCTTTGTCTGCTTCGGGGGACAGCAGAAGGGGAATGCTGTCTCCAAACAGAGGTTGGCCCACTGGGTAGCTGATGCCATCACCTTGGCGTACGAAGCCCAAGGTGAGCCGTGCCCCCTGGGAGTGAGAGCCCACTCCACCCGGAGTGTGGCCTCCTCCTATGCGCTGGCGCACGGCGCCTCTCTAGCAGACATCTGTAGAGCTGCGGGCTGGGCGACACCCAATACCTTTGCGCGGTTCTACAACCTCCGCGTTGAGCCAGTGTCCTCCCGTGTGTTGGGTAACATCAGGTAATTTGCGGGAGGACGGCTCAGGTGTCGGCTTGCTGCGCCACTCCTCTTGGATCCGTGCGCTATTCTCCCAGTTGTTCCCATGGTCGAACTCTGGGTCCTCCTTGCCCCGCAGTACTGGACTAGACGGAGTAGTCCATACTGTGCTCCGGAGCGGGGCCTCCTTCACCCCCCTCCGGTTGTGGCATCATGTCTCAGTATCTCCACGGAACCCTCCGTGTTTCCCCAGTCTAGTTAGACTTACTTCTAAAGCTTCCACATGACTTAACCGTCATTGTGCTCCGCCCCCCAACGGCTGCTTCAAAACTTGGCACCCCTGGTGGGCCACCACGTGGTCTACAGGGCGTTGGGACGGTTACGCATTGAGCCCTTTGTTCCGACACGCTTGCCTGCCGGCATTGGGTCTCGGCTGCGTAACGCAGTTCAGGATTGTGGCGTTTTCCAGAGGTCCCCAATATTACGTCATTGACGTAACGTCGTAGAGAACGACTGAGGGGGAACGTCTCGGTTACGAAGGTAACCCTCGTTCCCCGAAGGAGGGAACGGAGACGTTACGTCCTCTTGCCACAATCCTGGACTGCGCTGAAGCCGGGTTGCGGCTCGGCTCCTCAGCAAATCTGAATGAGTGGATGCACGCCGCCATCTTATATACCCGTATGTCCGGGGGAGTGGCGCGGCATGCAAATTCCACTCGCCAATGTTCATTGGCTTTTTCTCTTTAGCTCAGAGGTGATAGGGTCTCGTTGCCGATCCCCAATATTACGTCATTGACGTAACGTCTCCGTTCCCTCCTTCGGGGAACGAGGGTTACCTTCGTAACCGAGACGTTTCTTGCCGCTGTCACCTCTGGCTTGCATAGTTGGGGACACTTAATTTCCAACGATATTGTCGACATGATTGCACAAATACTATTTGAACTGAACTGAGCTAAACACAAGTAAATATGTGAGCAAGTTGTTTGTATAAAGCTTCTTTAATAAATAAAGTAGCTGACATACCACTGTCAGAAGTATTGCAACAATTAAATAATAATAAAAACAATAAAAAATAAAGGGGATTGTCAGTAATATTTAACTCTGCTGAGAACACTTTCAGTTGGAGGAATAAATGACTGATGACTCACCGCCTCCAGAGCTCTTAGGCCGCTTCTAATGACAAACACTTCCTTTTCCAGCTCAGCCAGACTGTGAGAGTAATAGTAAGACAAAAAGAAGTCTTTAACCAGCTGATATACAAAACAGCCTAGGCCTATCAAAAACAATGATAGGCACACTCTATATTCATGCTCATCAGTATGTAATGTGTGACTCACTTGACTTTGGCAGCTTCTGGTACAGTGGCCAAGTCCTGTTGAATACTGAGGATATCAGGGTAATTCTTCTCAAAGATCATGATCAGATAATGCAACATGGTGATGTTCCTGCAGAAATTGCAAATAGAACTATTAATTTATTTCAAGTTTTTCATTTATTTAAGTTTAATGCGTAGAAATAAGAAACTGATTTACCAGTGTTATTAAATCCACATTAAGTGATTGTCATACCATAATGTAATGTCATTAATGTCATTTATCAACAAATCAAAAATTTGAAAACAGAGTGATTATTTTAAGAATTAAATAAAAAAAAAAGAATAAAATTAAAAGGGCGGAAAAAACATAATGCCACATGTGAACATTGTTTGGTGAGAACTAAAATTCACTGAAACAAACTGTTTTTTTTAACAATTCATTGAGACAAGTTGTCTAATTACATCACTAAATTGCATTTACCATTTCAATGTTAGCTGTGGAAAGTCAAAACAGTAACATTAATTGATGTATTTGGAGCAACAAGCTAAAAACCCATTCATTAACCTCTGACCTGTCTATACTTGACTTGGTGTCTATGATCTTGTTGAGGCTGGACACTTTGAAACCATATGCGTTGCCCCTCTGTCCTTTGTTCATGAAGTTTCCGAATGCCAAAACCACTTCGAGAACCTGTGTCAGGCGCTTACTTCTCATCACCTCACGTGATGCACACAGGATAGCTAAAGATATGAGAAAAGATATCAAAGATGTTACTGTAGCCTCCATGATGCCTATATAGTACTGACCTATCTATTATCAGGCAATACAGACACCATGTTTTTTTTTACAGTCGTAACTGGAATTTGTTCATTAATGAGTATTCATAAGTTAAATCATAAACCGGCTCAGCAGGCTCATTCCCCACCCTTTTTGGGTTTGTTCAAAATCCCCTCGCCAATGTTCACTGGCCTGTTCTCTTTAGCTCAGAGGTGATAGGGCTCTCAAGTAAGATCCCAAAATATGACACTATTTAGCGTAACGTCTCTGTCCATCCTTTGGGGAACGGGGGTTACAGATGTAACCTAGATGTTATTTTTTAAAAGTGTTGTACCCTCAGCTCTGTTAAACATATTTTACCACATCTAATTCCATTGAACAGAATGTGCAGAAAATCTGGACAAAAAGGCAGCAGATTCTGCCTGGGCCCAGTCATGAACACAATTCTGATCAACTTAAAGATAATAAGAATAGTTTGCCAAAGGATGACATGTTGATACCAAATCATTCTGTATATGTGCAATTGTAATTTAATTATAATCATGTTTCACTATACAAGATCAGTACCCACAGCAATGTCAGCATGAATAAACAAACAAACAAAGATGTTTCTGAAAAACAAAAAAAAAAATAAGAATAATAAAAATAAGAATAATAAAAATAAATAAATCTATCTCTATCTCCTTTCTCCCAGTTCCAGTTTACACAAATGAATTACACAGCCCTACGGTTTCAAGAAAGTCCAAATTACAAAAAAAATACTGGTACTAAACTGATATTTAACCTCACTATGTTTTTGTGAGTGTGGTGACTAGTCTTAACTCTTTTCCCTCACAATTCCCATCATAGAGCTGCAGTACTGCAGTCACTCCAGCGGGAACAAGAAAGAGTATGCAACTTTGATGCCTGTCCACAATTTTCCCGCCGCCAGTTTCCCACAAAAATCGTTTTCCCGGAGGATCTTAGCCAAAGTTAGACTTCCTTTGCCTGGATGTTAAAACATTCAAAATGCCTTCCTGTTGACACAATTTAATGTGCAAGGGTGGGCCACAGAAGTCCATTTGTTTTGTCCCTGTTGATGGCACCCATTCTGTCTGCTCTCTAAAGCTTTATTAGTCACTGCTGTCAGTTTTTGTGTCTTGTTCCTTGTGCTTGGATTTATAACTGTAGTCATGACATGGCATTGTCAACTTACAGAAACTGTCATATGAGCATCCTTAATGTTTACCTTTGTGCTTGTTTTTTCGCGTTGAAGTTGTGTAAATAAGTAATTAGTCAATATTAGAGATAAGTGTATGTACTGACATATTTGAGAATATGCTGTGTTTTAGGGAGTGTTAGTGATCTTTTCAGTAAATAGCCATTTAAATTCCAGTCTGTTTTTCACACAAAGCTAATGTATGGTATCACAATACAGAAAACAGCAGCATGAACAAACTTCGAAACAGCTCCTTCTATGTTCCACAGAGGAAAGGAAATCAATGTTCCCCAAATAAAATTAAGGAGATCAAGTGATGACAGTATATTTGTTTTTGGTTGATCCGTTTCTTCCTGATCTGTGCAGGAACAGGACAGAGTTTAGGCCGGCTCATGTTCATCTGAAGTACTTTGTAAGAACATGCATGCCATGACTCTTTCTTGAAAAGCTTGAAACTCTTTGAAGAAAAAAGCAGGGTTTATGAGAACGACTCTCCCCTCTCAACATTTGCCAGCTTTCCAAAACAGCCTCTGTGGAAACTCTGTTCTTTGTTTGAACTGGAGATAAATTTAAGTATAAAAGCCACACATACTCACAAACATACTAGCCCTGACTTGTGCTCTAATATTCACTTTTCCCAGATTACATTTTTACAGCAGTTTCTGGCCTCTATCACTTCAATATGAGTCTGTGTTAATTTGCAAAGAAACACCTCCAGTAACATTCCCTCTAAACCTACCAACCTTCAACTTTTGGCTTTATTTCTGCTAGACGCTCTGCAAACTTCTTTTTGAAGAAAAGAGACTTGAGCCTCTGTTGATAGTGGTCGATTCTGACAGAAAGAAAGAAGTCAAAATTATTATTGTTTTTCCACATTACAGTAAGGATATATGAGGAGGGGTTAAAAAAAAGTGCTAACATTTTTTCATGACATTAAGACATAAGACATAGAACACGGAACGTTCTTAAGGTCATGAACAAAATGTTAGCATTTTTTTTTAAAGTGCTGTTCACATGTATGTACTACGTATTTACTATAATTACTATGTACAGACCCTGAACCTAACCTTCAACCTAACATTATTTAAACATATAAATTACAAGTAGTTACCTTACATCACTCAGTATTTTCTTGTGTAAGAAACATATTTTACCAAGTATGCAAACATAGCCGTTGGTGCTTAGCCGGCACAAATACTTTTGTTTGGCTACTAGCTATTAGATTTGTGCATCATTGCTTTGCAAAATGTTGGTTTATCAAAGTATGCAAGCTTGTCAAACATGGCTGCATTCATGCACTTGCATAAAGTATATTTCTGGCGTAATCATCTTTCTGGGATGTGCATGTTGTACAGATTTTCTGATAAATGATGAATCCCCCATAGAATGATGTGAAGTTAAACTGTACAGGGTGCTCTGGGTTTTCTAAATAAAACAGATTTTTGCAGTGTCCTTTTTCTTTGGAAGTGCTGGAGAGATGTAACTCATAAGTCACTGCTAGTCCTGGTTTGTTGCCTGCTATGTCATTAATGAAATTCAGTAGTACCTGCTCATCTCAAACAGGAAGCGGTCAGCCCGGGCCATACGCTCAAGCTCATGTTTGTGTTCCTCCAGAAGGTCAATATCACTTTTCTCAGGAACAAACTTCAGAAGCTGTAAATGTACGATACATATACCCATAGAGAATATTTAGTCGTAGTAATAAAATCACTAATCAAAAACATTGTAGTTATATTTTTTTATTATCAATCCATTAGAAAGCCCTTACCTGCTCTAGCATGTCTTTAGCCAGCTCTTCCCTCTCATCCATTTCTAGAATGGCTCTCTTTATCTCTTCATTGCTCATTTTTAACCTGTGTGAACAAAAAATGATTTTTAATTATATAAACTGTTAATATTTAACATGCTATTAAGAAAGTAGAAACACCAGTTGTATAACACAAAATCCTTATTGACACAAGAGGTTAGATATGGCCTTTGGTACAATCAATTCTCTTGTCCCTTAGCTCTGATCAATAAAAATCTAGCCACATCAAAAAACACAATCAATCTTTTCCTGGCCTCATTAGGTTACTATGTGGCTTTGGGCCAAATAACTGCGTGAGATAGCCTGATTACGAGGGCATATTAATTAAATATATGAATGCATTTACAAATAAAATTATTTCAAATAGGTATATAAGTAAATAATAAATAAATATAGTCTATCAAGTATGAATTTTTATGTTTTATGTTTTTATGTTATCTGTTTCTGGGATAACTGATAAGTTGACTTTAATACAATGCAAACAATGCTGACTCAGGACAAGTACATACTTGGAAAGCAGGATGACACAGTTTTGGGCCCTCCGTCCATCAATAACAGACAGCTCTTTGACTTTGCGCGAGCTTAGATAAAGGTCATCCATTGACCCTGTTTCTTTCTGCAGAAGAGAAGAAACTGGTTTGATGATATGGATTCATTCTCTTTATAATAATTAAATAAAATAAAGAATGAAATGAAGTATTTTTATTCAAAAACTCAATTTGTGTATATCAAAAATGAACTGATAATGTGAATCTGTGTTTTGGCTTGTATTTAGGCAAATGTTGACACTGTATTTATGATTCAACCAGAACTTCTGTTGGGACAATGATTTCATTGCTGTTTGAATTAATTATAATTTTTTTCTTTCACACTATTTTTTTCCAAACTGAATGAGACACTGAAAATAAAACTAAATATGCTAAATAAAAAAAAAATATATTCCTATTCCTAACTTTCTATATATCTCCCAAAAGACCAGTATTCAGAACAGTGGGTCAAAAATAATCATGCAGCTGAAGCACCACAGATGCTTAAAAGAAGCTTGGCTGTTTCAGCAAGAACAGTCATCTATTTATAGGTCCGGACCATTTCCTGTGCTGTGAATGTTCGATGAGGTTACATGGGTCATGTAACTCCACATCGGTCCAAAGAAAGCACACTTCTTACACACCCCTACCACTCTGAGCACTAACATGACGAATGCAGGATAGGTGGAAGGTCATTACTTTCCACAACATGCCTTATCCACATTTTAGTCTTTTGTGTATTAATGGTTAGTAATTAGACACATTTGTGCTAATTACAGTAATTCAGACAATTACCGTTCTATCACAGTAGCTTAGCTGATTCTTAAAATTACGCACCAGTTATTCATTCCAGACATTTGAGAAGTAAGGTAATACTACTGCAAGATAAGGCTGGAAGTGAAAACTAGATTTCTAAAATACTTAAAGGAACAGTTCCCTCAAAAATGAAAAATACATTATCATTTTTAACCCCAAGCTGTAACAAACTTGCTCCTTTCCATACACATTGAATTTATACAGTAAACAGATACTATATCCTAATATGCCATAAATGAATATAAGCAAACACAGTTTTACAGTGCTTTGTCATTTTTGGACTCCATTCATCCCAATTGTATAGAAATAAGCTGTATAACATTCTCCCTAAAATCTCATTTTGTTTTGTCAGAGATGGAAGTCACCAAGAGAACAACATATGGGTGAGAAAAAATATGACAAAATTTCCAATTTTGGATGAACTATTCCTTTAAAATTTGAATTCCAACTTTTTCATCATCTGTCACATTAATTCAGATCCTTTGTTTACAGTGGCAAAGATAGCTGTAATAGACAGATACATGTAATAGTGAATGTAGCTGTATGTTTGGCTAAAGGTTTTGATACAGGATCAGAAATGAACAGGGTCTTGGGGCAAAAATGCCACAAAATTGTACAAAAAATGGCCCCCAAATTCAAGACAAGGGGACAAAAACTGAAAAGAATGAATGAAAAGTGTTGATTGTTGTGTTAAATTTAGACTTGCTCATGTTGCATCAGAATTTTTTTATGATTTTTTTTTTTGCAGCATTAAACATTATAGCCAATCACACATTTCTGTTGTGCTTATGAATGTATTGATCAATCTGAGGCAAGTTCTCTACTCTCTTGAACTCTCTCATCATAAACAACAAAGTGCAGATACTATGTAAGTATTCTTTGTGCAGTGTAGACAGCCTTAGTGATTAATTAGAATGCATAACGCACAAGACTGTCATTAAACGCTTCAGAGATCATTCATTTACATTCTTTGCTTGATTAAATTTCTGTATATTATTTATTCCCAATTTGAAAAACCATTCTGTTCATCATACTATTAAAATATCCAATGTGACGTCTTGATTGTCTAATGTGTAATAAGCAATAAACTAATTAATAAATGGTTTCTTGCTTGTTATGACTGCGTAACCAGAATATGAATTTTCCTAAACACAAAAAACACTTTTATGTAATTTATTAATCAACACTATTAATACTTATTACAACATGAAGAACAGTAATTGACAATAGTGAGTTTGGCATAATACTACAGTATTATTATTATTATTATTATTATTATTATTATTATTATTATTACTTTTTGAAGTAATTGCCAAAATGTAAGCATTTTCATAAAAGACAACACAGACACATTTAATAAGGCAATTATTAAAACTGTCTATAAAATAAAATAAAATAAAATAAAATAAAATATGCCCGGGCAAATATTGTAAATATTTGTTTAAAAGTTTATTTCTGACCCTGTTCTGGTAGTATAGTAGCAACCACTCACCTGCTTAAAGGATTGGTTAGTGAGCAGCTCCTGGCCAGGCAGATATACAGCAGCAGAGGAAGAACAAAAACATTGGAAGACATGCAGAAGTTAACAACTCAAGCAGCAAAACTACAGCAGAAGTCTCAGCCAAGCTGACTACAGCAAACATCCCCACAGGCCCCAGAATATTTTGCAAAACACTGAAGAAACTTTGATTACTGCATGTCTAACTTTTTGATATTTGGCCTGAGAGCATATCTGCAGTATTTCTGCTCTAAATGCACTAAATACTACTTCATGCTTAAAGCACTAAAGCATCTATTACTGTACATGCCATTCAGCAAAGAACAGCTGCTGTAGTCACAGCTGTAAAGCCTGAGGTTCCAAATACTCTCTTTCCCACTTTCTCTCTCTTTCACACACACACACACACACACACACACACACACACACACACACACACACACACACACACACACACACACACACAAACAAACAAACAAACAAACAAAGCATACACACTTCACAAACATACACAAGAATGTCAGTACAGCTGTTATTCCAGAAGACCATGTCAGATGTTATTCTAGAAACATTTGAGTGATAAAAATGCAAAATGTATTTGTTTGGAATGTAAGCACAGCTGAGATATGGCTCTTGTGTGCCACATTTGCATACTTGCTGCCTCTGGTAAGCTGAAAACATTTTCTCAATGTCCTTTAGGTCAAGAACTTTAAAGGCCCTTCTGTCATCAATCTCATACCAGATGGTACCAGTGATCTTGTTCTAAAAAAAGGAAGATGATCAGAAACATAATTAAGGGTTATTCTCAGATCATTAAAAACAAATGAAATGACTTAATCTTACATACAGTATAACACTTTGTATTAATCATAAATATGTACAATTTTATGCTTCAGCTGCATCTCACAGCTGACTCACCTCTCCCAGTTTGGACCAGTTAAAGGATTTGAGTGGTTGTGAAGGTTGGGGGATGCTCTTTGTGCGCAGACTGGTTGTGGAGCTAATGGAACCAGGTCCAGGTGGAGGTGGAACCCCAGAAAAGATAGGCGGGGCTCCAGGTGGGGGTGGAGGACCGCCTGGAGGAGGTGGAGGAGGTGGTGGTGGTGGGCTGGAGAAATCAAATGGTGGAGGTGGAGGAGGGAAGCCACGCATCATCATAGGTGGTGGAGGTGGAGCCATCGGGCTCCCAGGAAGCGGAGGAGGGACAGGTAAATGAACTTCACCAGTCTTAAAGTAAAAAAGATCAAATTGTTTAAGAAAAATATGGTTTTTTTTTTGCTACAATGTATAAATCATTACATATAACTCATCTATAACCAAAACAGCTTCTCTCCAAACATTTCTTACTAAACAACACCAACATGGAAGTTCTAACATTATTGTACAATTGTTCTCTGCATATGAAAGTAAATCATCCAACTACAGCACACTAGAAGGAAGTGACAGATGGTGAACTCACTGAAATGTCACTAATGCGGGAGGACAGGTCTAATACTTGCTCCCTGGCAGAGCGCAACTCCACTCCTTCTTTCTGCAGTTTGTCCTTCATCTTGTTGAGTGTCTTCATCATATCCTCCTTCTCTTGTGTCTTGGTCTCACACTCCCTTTCTTTCCTTTCCAGCCGGGCCATCAGCTCTACATGCTCTAAAAAACACACATGTATTATCATTACATAATTTCACCCAGACTCAGCTTTGCAAATCAGTGTGCACTGTTACCTTTTCTGAACTTTTCTGCTTGGTCTCGCCATTGTTTGACTTCATTCTCATTGACAAGCCTGTAGACAGAATTAAGTATCATTATGTTGCATTTAAATCCAGAGGTTTATAAAAAAAAATATTTTTCCCTATTTTTCACACTTACCAGTCAATTACCAATTTATATTGCTTATTTTTTTGTTTGTTTGGTTATTTGTCAACTGTTACCAAAAATAAAAGCCAATATTAAAGACCCCATAAACATTTACTTTTTAGTACATTTCTGTTAGCTTTTATGAGACAAAACGGATCAATCTTCTGGATTACAGAGGTGTGTATAATCTTATCTGTCCAAAAAACTCTCTTAAGAATGGGAATGTCCATCCTAATTATAAATGCTACCTTTTTTCAACTAGTAGTGTCAAATGAAGAAAAAGTTGTTCATCAGTTTCTTTTCAAAAACATTAACTGATCACAAAGCAAGTAGGTAGAATTTATAATTATGATGTTGCCTTCATTGCATGCATCCTCATTACAAGCTGTCACATATGGGTTTGCTATGTGGTTTGTAGTCTAGCTGTAAAACAGACAGCAACACACAAAAGAAAACTGGTCATCAAGCCAAATTCATGTGGTCTTTAAACTGAAGGGCCCACTGTTAAACCGGAGCAATGGCATACAGTTGGGGAAGAGTTCTTTAATAGCACATTTATTTTTATTATTATTATATTATTGTGTGTATATATATATATATAAGTCTGGTTGTTAATCTTTTAGTAAGCAGAGATTGTTTAAGGTTTAAGGGAGGATCTAGTAAAGAAATCTAAAGTGACACCTTGACATGCATTGCTTTCCATAGCTGCAGAAAGAGGAAAATTAAATACAGATACAGTAACATTTACTGCCAGCACTGGAGAAGACAATGAAAGATATATATATAACTAATGAGAAAATAGAAAAAGAGGTTGAAGTTGCAGTTTCCACACAAGCTGCTAACATACTGTTGAGAATTTATTGCACTATACTTATTAAAGTAGACATTTTTCACTTTAAAAAAAAAAGTATGATTTTTGTGTAGGTGAAATGACATTGTTGGGGTAATGCCATAAATTGCCAGCAAGCCAACACTGGAAATGAAAATTCCATTATTTTAGCTGTTCTTTCGGACAATTTGCTCCTAAAGAAACATAATTGCCCAAGATGTCTTGAATGTAACCAATACATTAGAGCTCTGTTTAAGGTAATTTTTTTGCAACCGGAAAGTGTTATACTTTATGGGTAAGCATGAGCAGACTAAAATTATGTTTGCTAGTAGTAGTTTTCCCTGTGCTTACACTTTCCAAAACCAACTCCTGGCATGCTGGTGAAAACAGAGCACATGGATGTGTGTAAACTGTGTTTATTTGGACTGTGTGTAGATGGAAGCATGACAAGGAACACAAAATGCAAAGAAATAAGAGATGATAAAAAATGAGAGGCAAGTAAACTGGATAACCAGCAAATTTGAGAACCAAGAGATACCAAGAAAGGAGTAAAGAATGCTGGTACTGCAATGGTAAAATTAAATTAATAGAAGTGTGGAAAGTTGGGTGAATGATAGCGAGAGCTTAGCTATGGTAATAAATGATGCAAGGAAAAAAAAATCCCTGCCCAGAGAACTGTTGGACACATGACTGGTAAGCACATGACTGGTAAGTCAATATTATTATGCACAATAATGACAGCAATACCAGTGTTTAGAGTCTTGCATCTTCCTTTAAAATCTCTATCAAAGTACTTTGATACAAGTTTCACAAAACATTTTATAATCCCTACAGTGGGCAGTTAGATAGGGATAGCTTTGATCCTTAAAAAAACTAAAGAGAACCCAGGACCTCTTCAAGGCTTTTTCTAGCTTCAAAAATATTACTCTGCTCTAATAAACTTAAAATGATCTTTTCAAAAGCAGTTTTATTATTTTAACATTTGATGGTTAAAATTCATGTGTTTAATATGTTCTGAAAAGAAAGCAATTTGAGTTGGGCACTTACATTCTAATGATGTTTTTAACATTGAAATTGTCCAGGGGTGAAACATCTGGATTTTCTCCCTTCTCATCTTGTAGAACAATTTGCTGAAGGATGCGATCTAGAAGTTGCCATTGCTGTACACTGCTTGCACCACGCTTATCTGTAAACATTCCATAAACAAGCTTGATTGGTGGGGGGGGGGGGGGGGATGGGGTTAATGTCATGGTAATGTCCTGCTTTTCTGGACATGTAACATGATATTCTTGGGAGTATTCTTGGGAGTATGAATATGATAATTTCTTAGTACCATGTATATATCAAATCACTTTAGTTTACAACCTGAAGGCATCACAGACATACTCCAACCAAGTGTTTTTAAACACAAATTATTCCAAAACAAAAACAAACAAGCATATGTTGAATGGGTTAAAATGGAATAGATCCTCACATGGCATTTGGAGGCAGTGCTGTAAGATAGATAGAAGGTGGGGGTAGGCATCTGTGTTGCTCAGTTTCTTCTTGATCAGCTCAAACATGTGGCCAGCACTCTTGGAATCCACGTGTGTCTGGACAATAAACATCTTTTTTTCAGTAATTTTTTCCAATTAGGACATACATTAAATCAGGAGTCTTGTAAACAAATCTAATAATAACATGCTCTTCTGTACATAATAAGTGCTCTGGAAATTTAAGAACATGATATAACAAAAGGCATGTGCAGACAGAATAGGTAAAAAATCTTACAGTGTCAAAGCGTTTGGCCAGTTCTAACTCATCCTCATTCCGCACCATCTCAAAAAAGTCCAGATGTCTGAAACAAACACACACAGCCTTTCTATCAGAAGTAATGGTATGATGACTATTGAAAATGAGGAAAATGATCCTCAATTTAACGTCCTAGTGTTCTGTACCTGTCAAGCGTGGCATTATCATGTGCTCTCAGCTTGTCGATGACTGGCTGAATTCCTAACATCAGAAACTCATACCTAAGATGAAGGCGAAACTCTAGACTGTCCTTTGAGAGAAACAGAGGGATTTATCATGTTAATAGTATATATATATATATATATATATATATATATATAATAGTATATATATATATATATATATATATATATATATATATGTATATATATATATATATATATATATAAAATCTTCATATATATAAATAAATATATATATAGTTCAGATGCAAAACCAGCTAAAAGCCATCTGGGTCAAAAATGACATAATGATACTAAGTGAATGCTCTCGACACATATTATAAGTCCATCAAATACTTTTACTTCAAACTCGCTAAAATACCACCCTCAGCCCAATCAGAAGTAACAGTACAATACTGTTACTTCTGATAGAAACCTATACATCGGAGCCTGATAAAAATGCCTTTTTTTAAGAAAAATGTCAGATGGATTTAGAGGCTTTTGCATCTGAACTCTTCATGTATATATCATGCATGTTTAAAAATTGTAGGTAAATTCTGTTATCAGCTGACCTCTCCAACCCCAGCATTCAGCACAGCGTTTATGAATGACATGATGGCTGTCTTCAGATTTACTTCATCCCTGTAGTGGCCTGTGCTTCTGTCCAGCTCATTCAAAAGAGACTGAGTAAAATAATATATATAAAAATATCACATTTAATGCAAATTCATCTAATTGGAATATTGCATTATTATATAAGCAACATGAAAGTACGTTAAATGTAAGCATCATAAAGTTTTATTTTTTTGTGTACTTCAAGTAAAGTTAAAGCAATTTCTCTGATATGTGTAATAAAGTTACAGATGTAAAGTGTTTTAATTCAGCCACATGAGATTCTACGGTGTTTCGAATTCTGCCTTATAGGTTGTAGGTAGCAAGAGAACTCACAAGTTGATGTATGTGTCATGAACTGTGCTGTTATGGCTCCCTCCTTCACCCCTTGAGGGAGCCTTCATTTCACTATGGACCATCTTTTACTACATTTCCCAGAATCCCCTGTTGTCACCTTTCACCCTTCACCTTAGTCGGATATCTTAGTTCACCTACTCTTTGTATAAATAGATCGGTTCACCCACTGTTTGGTTGCAAAGTTTTGTATAGTTTTCACTGTCAATTCTGAGCATTATTTTCTGGTTGCCCTCCCGTTGCCGAGCTCCTTTGTTCCTGGTTCCCATGACTGTTCTCCGCCCGCCTATTGACCCCCCTGCCTGTCCCTTGGATTTCCCTGCTCGCTGCTGGCCCCAGACCCTCCACGCTCGGATACTGATGCTTCTTTGTTTTGTCCTACGTTGCCCAAGTTTGGTCCTGTCTGACCCGTTTGTACGACTACGAGTTCAGTTAATAAAGCTAGCACTTGGATCCACCTGTCCACGTCCCGTCATTGTTACAGTATGTAAAAAGGCTGACTGCTGATTATTGTAAATTAAAATTATTTTTGTTTGTTTGTTTGCTTGTTTTACTGTTCAGTTGCTTTCCTACTGGGGTTTTATGACTTTCTATAGTTACCTAACAGACTGCTAAGGACAATAAACGACAGATTCTCAACACAGCCCCTGTCTTAAAGTCAATGGAGACAGTTGGGAATGTCCTCTATTTCTCTCTAATGGGTTGCTAATGTCTGGTTATGGTGCTTATTGTGTCAAGAGTGCTTAGTGATCTGTTGGGTCACTAGTAATCAACCATATTTAAAAAGCTAATATTTCAAACACTGACTTTCGTTGTTGCCAGGCACGTCAACTACACAAGAATAAACACACAGCAAAGACAAATCACCTTACATATGTTGATGAGGCCTCCACAAATGTGTTGTTATTCATTTCAGCGGGCTCTACTAATTAAAATGAGTGTCTTGTGAGGTTTTTTAAGAAATGCAGACAATAACCCAAAGCGCTGAAATGTCAGAATCCACAATAACTCCACAAAATCAAGTCCACAATTTGACACTCTCCTATTTCTGCTTTTTTTTCCCAGTTTAACAGAAATTACAATTCTAGAAAATGTATAATAAAATAAATAGTGCTGTCAAATGATTAATCGTGATTAATCACATCCAAAATAAAAGTTTATGTTTACATACTATATAATTGTGTACTGTGTATATTTATCATGTACATATAAATACACACACATGCATGTATATATTAAGGAAAAATATTTTAGATTTATGTCATAAATATTTATATTTATTTATAGTCTAAATTGTATACAGGTATAAATATATATACATATAAATATTTTGTTTTATTATATACATGTATGTGGTGTATTTATATGTACATAATAAATATACAAAGTAAACACACATATAGTATGTAAACATAAACTTCTATTATGGATGCGATTAATCACGATTAATCGTTTGACAGCCCTAAAAATAAATTATAAAAGGTTAGACACATCAATATGACAAAATGCCACTATCAAAAATAAATAAATAAATAAATAAAAAGATTATTTAACCCTTCCCCACAGGAATATTGTTTATTAGCTTAACAGCAGGCTTAAGGGTACCGCTCAGTAAGAACACTCTATGGCAGAGGTCTTCAACCCTGGTCCTGGGGACCCACTATCCTGAAGAGTTTAGCTACAACCCTAATCAAACACACCTAAAGCAGGCAATCAAGCTCCTCAAGACTGCTTGAAAATCGCAGGCAGGTGTGCTGAAGCCGGTTGCAAATAAACTTTCCAGGCAAGGGGGTCCCCAGGAGCAGGGTTGAAGACCTCTGCTCTATGGCAAATTATTATTTATTATACTTTTATCAAATTATTTTACACATCCTGTCAGATTATAGAGATAGAATTACCCATATTATTGCGCAACCCTCAAACAAAATTACAGCTTTTTAATGGAATTATGTGCTCAACTCCTTTTCTACCGTTACGCAACCTTTTTTAAAAGCAACTTTACCTGGAAGCGAGTCCTCTCTGCAGCATACTTTTGGTAATGTACCATTGCCTGTAATACTTTCTTATGCCCATCGGGCACCAAGCAAACAGCGCCCAGGATCTCCAACACAGCCACTTTGGTCTTGATGTTGTCCTGGCGGAGGCTTTGGGAGATAGTGTTGATGCTCTGGGGGTGGGCCAGTACATGGGCACGGCCCTGGGAGTTGTTCATCAAGGCTTTGATGCAGCCGATAATGGATGTATGTATGCGGCTCTCTGAGGTTTCATAGTCCATGCTCTTCAGGAAGTTCAGAAGACACGTCAAGCCATCCAACTCAATGAAGCGCATCACAAACCTAAAGGAAGAGTCATCAAGTGTTTGTAGGGTTGTTTTTACCAATGCAAAGAATGTCAGGAATCATTTCTATACTAACAAAACTCAAAACTCACCAAAAAGTTGGTGTTTGTTAGAACAATGTGAACTTTCGCTAGAACAGTGCCTAAACTATGAAGTGCCTAATCTAAGCCCCTTTGAGATCTCATGGTCTTTCACCTGAAGAAGACAACATATTGACATAAAAAAGGATTTGCAAAAAAAAAAAAAAAAAATACAAAAGAGATAATCTTTAAAACATTCTGATTGGCAGAAGTCTTGGCAAAAGTCCCAGCTGGCTTCTTTATATACTCAGCTGCATAAATAACACATAAAATGGTAAACTGAACAAGTCAACTATGTGGAATGAGCATGTATCCTCACATTCATCATATTAAACTAATCCCAGGATTAGATATTCGGGTTAATTAAGGTTATTAATGTCATTAAACCCTTCTCAAGAGTAGCTGATCAAGTGACACACCATTAACACTTATTTCTATCAGTTTCTACCGACTTCATTCCTGCTCCTTACGTGACTTATATTCCAGTCTGTTACTATCCTATATAGTGTGGCTACTCGTGTCCTGCAACTGTGATCAAACCTTAGTTTCCAAAGCAGACGTGGTTTACTAGGCATGGCTCAGTGATCTTTGGGTGACCTGAAATCTTTGGAATCTTTGGGAGCCATGTACACATGAGATCATAGCTGGCCCACAGTCTTTGTGCTTCTCCTTACCGCACCACCACTGTCTGGATTAGCCCCTTATCCAATTTCCACATCAAATCTATGCTAAGAGTTCACAGACCATTTCATGGTTCATGGTTAATCCAGTTTTCTTACAGTTCATAAGGGATTATAATAAATCGACTACTTAATGTCACCTTATTCTAAACATTTTAAACAAAACATAGCAAAAGTATCATGGTACATCCATATATATGCAAAAAAATAATAATAATAATAATAAAAACAAAAAAAATAGAATGGCATATAAATATTGTATATATTTTTGTAGAATGTTGTTATAATCTGACATTACTACTGCACCACAGGACTGCCACTACCTTAAAAAAATGTCAATTGATGTGCACAATATAGCTATATCCAGTCAGAATTTATGTTTGAAATTATTAATCTCACATTTATCAACAGTTCATGAAACAGCAATTCACTCAGATCTTATTCAAACACATATACACGCTTTAATTGTGGTCGCAAATTTTAAATATTAATTAATAATAAAACCTTTTTTGATGATGCCATTACCGTATTTCTTTGTTCTTTCTTTTCATGATTCTAGTGTAACATTTCAAATGAACTTTTATTCATATTATTCTAATGTGGAAAATATTCCCTTCTGAACTGACACTCTTTTTTAGCCAAGAAACTCACATTCCGGAACAGAGTTTGAATTCTTGGTGGCCAGCAAGGCTGCTTACATAAAAAAAGTGTTGTGTTTGATCTGTTCTAGGGCTTTTACTTGAATATTCTGTCTCAACTTTAGTAAAACACTATCTTTGCATAAAATCCACATTTGTTTGTTGAGGTGCCGTTTCCTGATTCTTTATAAGGTCAGCTCCAGCCCCAGTCAGTGTGCAGGGAGTGGCCAATGCTAGTTCAGGGATCCACAGACCATGACAGAAAATCAGTGTATAATTCCAATTTAGCATACAAAATAAATGAATAAATCCTATGGTTGCTGATTACTTCACATTACCTCACATTACCTCACATTACCTCACATTAGCTATACATTCCTACCGTAACTTCAAATGTTAGTCTACTGGAACTTATTTCTATCATCTGATTAAACAACGGTTGGAGCAAAAGATCTAACATTAACTTATACACTGAAATTGTAAATGTTGTTCAGGAAACTTAAAGTTTCAACTTACTTCAAACAGGGTAGCCAACTTTTGAGTTCAGCCTGGAGTGAGAATTATTCAGGAATAATTAACAAGCTTGTGATTGAGTACATGTTATTTAAAAAAATAAATAAAACAAATAAAACAAACTGTACAGGGAACCCTAGTGTTAAGGTTTAAAGAAACAATTATTTTGTATAAAGCTCAGACCATTAGACCATTTTTATAATACTGTTTAATGTTAAAAACATTTTTAATAGTTCTAATAAAAAAAAGAGTAATTATATGAGTAAAAATATAATACGTTTAATTTTTGCTAAATTTCCCTCTTCAGTGTACATTTTTCTTACTAGTTCATGGACACTGAATGGATTTTCCAAGGTTATGTGACAATGTTTTCAAGTGATTATATGAGACACTATACATTCAGCAAGTTGTAGTGTACTTTCAACATGCCCTCAGATGTTCGTTCATGCTTATTTCATGCTAATTAGAAAGCACTCCTGCTTCGCTTAAACTGAGGGAAATTTGGAGCACACGTGAACCGGCACGCCTCTAAAGAGCTCCAAAAATGTATGTATGTGTTTGAAATTCCTAATAAAACTAACAGAATCTGAATGCTGAGACTTTGTTTCTTATTATCAAAAGAAAAATGGTCTTGTCTGTCCAAATCGTTTAAATTTAGTTGCATTCAAAACTGAACAAAAATAAATGTATATATATGTAGGCTATAAAATTAAAATAAATTATAGTGCCATTCATTACAAACAAAATGTGTTTGCAGCTCACTCAGGGCGGGCTCTCTGCTAATACACCCGTATCAGTCAACAATTGTGGGTGGTGCTGGTAAGTGTGATGTCACACTTTATGTATTCTGTGATCAGTACAGAGTACACAGTTTGTGATTTATAAGGATTTAAAAAAAGGGGAGTGGGTGGATTTTCATCATTATAGGGTGGGTGTGTACACACACTGCCAACTCACATTTATGTTCAAACAACATGTAAAAGTTAATTTTGCATAATAGGTGCACTTTAAGGAGCCAAACTGTCTTTTAATGGGGTCATTAGTACTACAGGACAGGACCTAGCAGAAACACTTCAGCTTTATTTTTATCTTTAATCTTTATTTTATTATTTATTTTAGGACATGATTTGCCATCCAAGTCTTGATATGCCATTGTTTCCTAGTTAAAGTTGGAAGTTAGAGTTGGAGATCGCATAGCAATGCTAGGTAATGTTTTGTTTTTGAAAAACAGAACCTAAGGGAAGCATGTAGAGAGAAAACAAAAGAGGCCCCAGAATGGATGCCTGCGGAACACCACAAGAGAGAGGAACCAAGATATTGTGATGTAAATGACCCGATATTAACAGTGACAGTCCTAACCATTAAACAGTAAGCAAACCATTGTAATGCAACTACACAACCCAGGAACACAATTTCATCTGAGGGAGGCTTTTAAATGGGTCCAATTACAGCACCACTGTGTCATAATCTGGCTCTGCACTCATTTTAGTAAATTTAGAGAAATATCGTGATAAACAGTGTCAAATGTCTACTTAAATCTTACAATATCAAGATGACAGATGATCCAGAATCAATGGATGACAGAATGGAATCTGTAACCTTAAGCAAAGCTGACTCTATGCAAAGCACTACAGCCAGATTGATACGCGTCTAGAATGTTGACAGCATCCAGGTATAAAGTGAACTGTGAAAATGCTACTTTCTAGGTTGCTACTTTCTCAAGGTGTAGATAGATTTAGAAAGCAAAGCTGAATGGGACGCTACAAATCAAAAGGTGCATCTCATACAAGCAAACTGTTACGACACATGGTCCAGGTGTGTCACCAGGCCTCCTTGACTGTCGAACAGTAAAAAACAAACAAACAAGCAAAAAAAAAAAAACTCTTAGCATGGAAAAATATCACATGAAACAAAAAATCTGGTGGTTTAAAATGTTAAAGCTATTTAGGGTTATTTAACTGGTCTTAAAAAGTGATTGCCATGTCTTTAGTGATCATTTAGGATTGTCATAACATGAGCAGTAAAACAAGCAATAAAATGAAGCCAGCTGAGCCTTTATAAAGTGCCTTACTGACCCGTTCACACTCAGCCAGACTAAATGTGAACAAAAGCATGCAGGTGTGTAGTATTGCATATCAGATACAGTTCACCAGTCTGGAAAGTGCAGCAGAAGTGTGTAAATTACTCTGGAAGCTGAGCATGTGGGGGGCACAGGAGGGGTAGCACATTGTCCCTTTAAGCTGTGGCCAACACAAACCATGCCTCACAGGATGACTTCTGAGCTGCCTGAAGCTACCTCTCCTGCACTTTACACTATTTTCCTTCAGTCATTGAAGCTCAATGGAACTAGCTACACTTTTCACAGCACAGAGAGAAAAACACAAAACCCATCCAAATGCTTGAATTATTCAGGGTACAATTTCCATGAAAGAAGTTAAGTTTAACATACTTGGATGTTTTTGAGGTCATATCATCAGTATGAATATTGAAACTTGATATTTGGTTATGACAGAGAAGATGTCAGATTATATACACTAACTGCCAAAAAGGTGGAAGAAGGTGACTGTTTCTTTAATGAAACCCCATTGACATTTCATCCTCAGAATAATAGGGCATTTTTGTCCAAACTAAGCTAAAAAGATTTTTTAGGCTGAATATACTTTCCAGTGACCTAAACTAAACTGCAGCGAGTTTAGTCACATCATATTTTCAATGTCATAACACATTAAAGATTTTAATTACCCCCTTAAAGCTGCATAAAGTACTACCTCTGTATTTCAAAAGGTCAATAGACATGTTGCCTCCATCTCTCACTGACTTGACACAAGTACTCTTACTGATCTAAACCCCTCGTTATGAGAGTGAGAGGTTCAGGGTGTTCAGGAGGATGTTGTGAAACCTCTTGTTTTGGAGTGACATTTTGTGTGGGTTGACCAGCAGTGTGAAGACAGAGGCCCTGTGTTTTAGAACCAAATTAAGAAAGGCTTGCCATCTGCACGCCCCTTCGAGAATGTGGACTAAAAAAATAATGTGGCGCACATGAAACTTGAAAACAGTATCCAAAAAAAAAAGGAGGAGCTTCTTGCTGTAAGATAGCAATGTAATACAAATACAAAACTGAATTATATGTCAAGAAGCTTAACCAGGTAATGTATGCACCACTTATGAATGCATAATACACTGTCATTACCTAGCTAGAGTTAAAAAGGTTACTTACAAGTGTTCAAGTTGATGACACATGAAAAAAATTTCCTTCCAAATGGGAACTAGAGGACACTTTGGGGAACGCCTTCAGCTTGACCAGTGTGTGAAGTGCATGTGAAAACACGACAATGAACTTGACACTGGCCGTATTGCCGTACCTTTCCCACTTTTTATAATATGCTATGCAATAGTGCATAGGTTTTCCTCGGTATTAGGATTTTGCAATTCCAGTTCCCCTTCTCAGGGAACAATGGTTACATGTGTAACCTGAGACGTTCCTCTGCACTCGTTTTAATATTATGGAAAACGTTCAAGAGAAGCTGTTCTAGATTTAAAAATTAGACTAGTAAATGGCAGGTATTCAACACATTTCACTACTAAATTGGATATTCAATTTAAATTTTCTTCTGCTCATTTAAAATAATTACTGCACTGGCATTAATGAGGTGCAAAAAAGACCTTAAAACCTCAATTGCACATTTACATCATAATGCAAAATACATCCAATATCCAGCTAGCTGCTCTCAGAGAACTTGTCACAAAAATTCATGGGTTGCATGTGGTTCATCTATTATAGCCAAACAATTTTTGATTGCTTTTAAATCGCAGGCTGCTTGTTTTGTGTCCATCTTTACTCACAGCAGCTGAATGTGCACTGCTTGGGTCATTCAGATGACTGCATTTTATCTCTCTAAAAACCAAGATCACAAAATTACACCTTCTAACATTAAGCATCAAAACTAATCACAAAAAAAAAAAAAGATGTGCATGGTCCAGACAGTACCTCATATATGGCAATGTGGAAGCAGTTACTCTTGGGAGAATTTAACAGTTAGTCCCATTCAAGATGTCCTGTATGTCTAGACGACTGGGTACAGTATGATTGACAGCTCAGACATTTTACTTTGTGACTTGGAGAAGGAGATCTATTTCTGTTTGCCTGCAGTGGTGAAAGAGACTTCAGACTGTTGGTTTAAAGACAGCACAGACTTGGCCATGAAATACATTTCAAAGATAAGTATCTTTCGAAGATAATCTTTGAGGAGGAAAAAGATACTGGTGTCTCATTCTGACTGTTTTTATGTACAAAAAGGCCCAGGACTGAAGACTGGAAGCAGGCAGTCACTGTTTCAGCTCAATGAATTATATACAGCACTTAAATGTGCTCAGAACCAGTGATCAGCCCATGGCAAAAAGTCACAGACAAAGACTGATGCAGTAATGTTCGCCTCTATGCCAATCCTCACAGATGGTAGGCACCATAAAACATCCTGATCTGTAAGGAAGTGCACTTCTCACATAATCCAAGCCAAAATTAGTTGCCATGGAAAACTTTTTGCTGAGAACAGCTCTTTAAATCTAGGTATTTACTCCTGATTCCTTGAACTGGAGATCAGAATTATGAATCAATATAATGACAAGAATTATGTTCTCCTACCTCATTGGTTGAGTCCGGAGGGCTGTCTTTAGATCCTCTACCACCTTGTTTCTCATCTCCATTTCCTCTTCATCAAACGCAAATAGTGTCTGCATCTGAAATACAGGTGATTTTTGTAAAACTTTTACTCTGGTTTTAGACAAAAAAACTGATCATGGCAGAGAAAATGTAATTTTCTCAAAATTAGTTTATTAAAAAAAAAAAACATAAACATTCACATTAGAAGTACATGCACCAAACCTTCCAGTTTTATTCCTATCTATAATCACTGAGCCATAAATATCCACTTCAGTAGCACTTAAATGTACCAAACCTTTTAGTTTTCGTGTGTCTCTTTGAATGCAAATACTAATCACTGACCCTTCTTCCAGAAGAAGGTGCCTTGACAGTGCCTTGACAGCTCACACAACAAATAAAACATCTGATCATTTTTGATTATTATATATAGTGTGCTCACGCTCAAGTGAGGTTGCAGATCATCATGAAAAGTTTATTCTTTTTGTGCGTTTAAAGAACATTGTCAGTTTAAACTTCTGAAATATGGTTTTCCATGGTTCCCTGAGGGAAACGAGACACTGCATCAGAAACTCTGAAACTGCCTGACTGCCTGCTGTAGTCTCAACCCTAGATGTCACACCCACAGAACGTTGGCTAAACATCTGATGCATAAGGCACACTTAGCTGGAAACACTTCAGGAGTTTCGAAGTTGTCATTGGATTGATTAGATTATACAGGATTTATTTAAAGTCCCCCTGTAGTCAAAAATGTTATCCCTTAAAACACACTCTTGATCATCAAAATGACATATTTAAATGTTTTTTCTTGTAAAAATAATTTTCTTATGCCTTAAAATAGCTTGAATGTAATTCTACCCCCCTTGCCTCATTTACTATACGCAGATCTATGAATACGCAAATTAGCCCCGCCTCCACTCACTCACACCAGCCTGCCAGCCTGTCCACCCGATCCACTATGTTAACTAAACTGTAGTAAACGCGATACAATGGATAAAATAGTGGCTTAATTAGCCATAACGTTATATGTTGAACCAGAAAGCTGGTATGCTCACCGTATGCAAGGAGACTGATGGCTAACTTCATGAGGTAATATCATCTGTTTGCTCTGGTTCATACATGGATAACAACATCCGTTTAAGTTACTTACTTGGCGATGTTGTGTCCTCAAAATGCCTTGAATACTCGAATGCAGCCTAGTTTAAGATTCCAAATCGCGCCCGCGAGCATAACGCTACGAAGTGCAGACACCAATGTGGGAGAGGTGCATCTGACTCCGGGTTACTTTTACACTGTTGCCACGGGTCGTTGTTAAAGTTAGCAGTTCTTAATACCAATAAATAAGCGGTTACAGCACATTGCAGCATGAAAAATAAATCTACAGAAAAATATACCGGATTAACCTGGCTGCCTTGATGATATGCAAAGAATAGGATCCCTTGACGTGATTGGTCGTTCTATTTTGTGACGTAGCACAAAAAGTGCTCTTTTAAACCGCAATTCTGGGACAGCCTTTGGGAGACTATTGTTTTGAGGAGAAAATACTCAGCAATACTGTTGATTAATGGACTGGCACATGGTTTGCCGGTTATGTATGTAACCTTAGTTTCCCAAGGGAACGAGACACTGCGTCGAAGCGCTTTGGGGAAAGCCTAAGGCGAGCCACGCTTTGAATCCACGTGTACTATACCAAACAAAGGGAGTGACGTCACGGTGCGTGTGACATAAGTGACCAGGAAGCTATAAAAGCATGTGCGCTGGCAAACGGTGTCAGCTTTAAGAATGAAACGAACGCTTGCAGTGAAGCCGGAAGTATGGTCCGAGACGCAGCGTCTTGTTCCCTCAGGGAACTAAGGTTACATACGTAACACTTTGGGGAACGAGATGCCCACGCCTCCAGACTTCCAAGTCCCTGCCCAGGCAGCTAGGGCAAGAGGACAGAGGAGCCAGGAGTAGCTCGAAGATCAAGGTCGTAAAACCTGACAAAGGTGAGGGGTGTGGACCATCCCGCTGTGTTGCATCCACGATCCATCTGCTCAGAGTTTGTTCTGATGCGAGCAACCCCCTCTGGGGGTTTCCCGTAGCACACGAATAACTGGTCCGACCTACGCCACAGGGCAGCTCTGTGGATGTAGGTGTCCAGTGCTCTGACTGAAGCGGTCTGAAATCTCTTCAATGGGTTCGAACGGAGGTTTACAGAGGGCTTCAAGCCATGGTACAGAGGAGGGAGCTGGATGAGTCAGAGAGAACCAGAGGGGACATTGCTATGTCTCCTGAGTCGCAAAGAGGTCCACCTGAGCCTGGCCAAACACTCTTCAAATCTGCTTCACCACCTCTGGGTGAAGCATCCATTCCCCGGGCCTTAGCCCCTGCCTCGACAGAATGTCTGCTCCCAAATTGAGATGCCCAGGAATATGTACTGCTTTCAGTGAAAGGAGTTTGTCCTGGGACCACACAAGGATCTGGTGCGCCAGCTTGCTCAAGGGGCATGAACACAGACCTCCCTGGTGGTTGATGTAGTAGATCATTGATGTGTTGTCGGTGCGCACCAACACAAGGCGATCTCTTAGGTCTGGGAGGAGAAGTGTCTCACTGCTAGAAACAAGGCCAGCATCTCTAGACAATTGATATGCCAATCGAGATGGCGACCACTCCACAGACCGTCCATCGCTAGTGTTACACGGTGACAAGGAGCTCCCAGTACCGGGCCCTGAGACAAGAACCAAGGCTTTTTCCACATGTTCAAGGCACATAGGCATTGCCGCATGACCTTGATCATGCAAAGTGGTCTTGAGCCACCACCTCATGTACAGCAGGCCAAGTGGTATCACGTTGGACGCTGCTGCCATGAGACCCAATAGTTTTTGAAACTCTTTTACAGTAAGTGACCGGCCTTCTCTGACTCTCGCGACTGCAGTGAGGATTGACTCGATCCGAGCAGATGACAGACGTGCCTGCATCATGGTCGAATCCCGCACCACGCCTAGATAAGTGGTCCTCTGTAATGGAGACAGCACACTTCAGTTCAGTTCACATTCAGTCTCAACCCCAACTCTCTCATGTGGGCGAGAACGACATCTCGATGTCGAACCGCCAACTGCTCTGAGTGAGCTGAAATCAACCAATTGTCGATGTAATTGAGTATGCGGATGCCCTGGAGTCGCAGGGGAGCCAGAGCTGAATCCACACACTTCGTGAACATACGAGGGGAGAGTGCTAAGCTGAAGGGAAGAACTCGAAATTGGTAAACTTTGCCCCTCAAAGCAAACCTCAATATGTGTTTAATGTGTTGAGGAAGGATGGAGACATGGAAGTAGGTGTCTTTTAGATCTATCGTGACAAACCAGTCCTCTGACCTGATTGACACACAACCTGTTTCAGCCATCTGACTGAGCGATTCAGATGACGCAGATCTAAAATGGGCCTCAAGCCCCCATCCTTCTTTGGAACAATGAAGTACCGGCTGTAGAACCTGCTCCCTCTCGTGAGGAGCGACCACCTCGATGGCCTCCTTCCTCAGGAGGGTGTTTACTTCTTGCTCCATGATCAAAGCCTACTCGGGGCCCACCAGAGTGGGAAAGACCCTGTCGAAAAGGTGGTGGCGGGGCACCGAACTGGATGTAATATCCTTATTCTACAGTACGCAGGACCCATTGAGACACATTTGGCAGTAGTTTCCATGCTGCTAAATAGTCTACTAAGGGAACCAGCCTCTCGAGACTGGCCTCTGATGTTGCCTGAGCCGCTAGCTCGGTACCCTGTAACATCGAACCGGCAGGGAAACTCTGAACTAACTGCTCTAGGGAATCCCGTAGGGGTGGTGAGCCCCTCGGTTCCGCTATGCAAGCGGGCGGAAAGACCCGAGGTGTTAGCTCGCAGGAGACCGCTGCGCCCTGTAGCCCTGGCAGGGGTAGCAGGCTGGCCTCCTGAGGGCACTGAGGAGAGATGGACACCGTGTATTTGGGCTATTTTCGTTCCATTCCATTTCTTTTTCAGGCTAGTGGAAATAAAACATCCAAAAAACAGGAAGGAAACATGTTACCAACGGGTCTCTTCCCAATGACTGGCCACCCAGAGGGGCATGGTAAGCAGCTATGGCCACCACATACACCTTCAGAGTGGAGGGAGATAACCCTGCAGAGAAAAACTCCTGCAGAAACTCCAGAACTGTACGCAGTTGACTGGGTCTTGCAGTTGCTGTCCACACCAAGAAGTGAAAGGTTTCCACTTCGGGGCATACCGTTTCCTTGTGGAGTTCTGGGGTCTCATTTATAAAACTCTCCATAGTTTTCATTCTAAAAGTGTACGTACGCACAAAAGCGAGATTTTGCATACCGAAGTTTATAAATGCATGCGTACGTCAGAACCTGTTAAAAAATCACCATATATGGAGCTTACAATGCCTAGTTTTACTATGCATAAAGTCATCTGCATATCATTTCTATATATATTTCCATCCATGTGACTTTGTGTTTAACACCAAGTCTTTCTGTCTGGTCTCGGGAGAATGTGCAGTGTTTACATTAGAGCTGCACAATTAATCTTAAAAAGATCACAATCTCTGGGTATAAACACTTAATGTCTATAACAGCAATCAGAACAAAAGTATCTTAACACGTGTATGTATTGTAAGGCTTATCCTCTTCCACCAGGAGGTGGCAAGAACTGCAAATTTAAAAACGTATTTATCAATGAATCATTCATTCAGGAGATTCCAACAGTAAAACCTCTTTTTTAAAAAAGTTTTTATTATTTGCGAAATTAATTTGATCTAATATATTTTTCTAAAAAAGACTTGACAATAAACGTTGTGTCAGAATCACTAGTAAATTGTTATTTTGTTTAGATTTCTAATCTTTTTTTCTTCAGAATCATTAATTAAAAAAATAATAATAATAGTTTAATTTATCCAGAATCATGCAGCATTAGTTTACGTTTATTACTGCATATAATTCATTAAAATAGAATTTTAATTTCATAAAGTTCATATCAAAATGCACCTATATATATATATATATATATATATTGCATTTTGTGTTTTTTTTCAGTTGAATAAAATACTACTTTTCCCTTTATATTTCATTATTAAGGATTTCTTTATTTTAAAAAGTTTACAAATCTCATCTCGTCTTGTTCTCATGAACCCTGTCTCGTGTCTCGTCTCATCTCATGGGATAAGTGTCTCATCACACCCCTAGAAATGAGACATGAGAAATATTTGAGAAAAAAAGTAAAAACTGAGCATGTGGTGGAAGAAAGAATGAATAACTCTTCATTGTCTTGCTGCACTCCATAGGAATATTTTATTGCTCAGTGGTTGTTCTTTCTAACCTCAGGAGACTTAACTGTGATTCTCATGTATTTCTCATTTTAGTCTCAACAGTGTCTCAGATGTTTCTCCTAAAAACCCTTAGGATAAATAAAAGTAGACATAATTGAGGCATGAAAAAGTTCTGAAAGAAAGGAAGGATACTTAAGGGGTGATTCTCTTACATGTCTCATAAAGATATCAGCTTTGTCTTCAGATGTCTTCAGTTTTATTTTAAGAGAAACTTTAAACTCTTACTAATATTGTAAATACTAAAACTATCCTTTAAATAGCATTAAACATTTCAGAAAAGCAAGGGTTACTAGTTTAAATGTTTCAGTTTATCTTCAATGTCTAGCATAGCATTGTAAATACACCACATTTTCCAAAACAAGCTAGAAAGGACTTACACATGCAAGATGTTTAGTAAGAGCAAGTTTATAAATACCTTTTTTAAACAAATGTAACATTAGTGTACCAGTGTTTGCTTGTTATTATTATTTATTTATTTATTTTGTTTTGTTAGCATTGTTTAGCATTAAAAGTTTTGCATGTATGTAAATATAGGTTATGGTGTCCTCTGTTAAATCATTGTGCAATAAAACACAGTCTACATAAAACAACTTTTTGACAATGCATGTATTATCTTTGATTGAAATTGCCTGGATAGATGACACTGAAACTAACTTTTGCTTGAGTGTCCTGCTTCTCAAACTTCTCTCCTGAGACAAAAACTCTAACACTATCACGATGGTCTACTTTAAAGCTTTAGAAGAGATTGCAACAACTTTATACACTGTGCTCAGGTTTTGCTCCTCATCTAAAGATTCTGGTGGTCTCATATTTGTCTACTTTAAAGTTTTAGCAGAAATCTCAACAACATCACACACTGGGCTCAGATTTTTCTCCTTAGCTACAGATACTGGTCTCTCACATTTGTCTCTTTTAAAGCTTTAGAATAGATCTTAACAACTTCACACACTGTTCTGAGTTATTTCTCCTCAGGACTCTGGTGGTCTCACATTTGCCTCCCCCAAAGTTTCAAACAAGGTCTGAATCTCCCATTTGTCGATCTCTTCCATTGGCCAGATATTTAAACAATTAAAATCTAATTAAATGTATGCACTCAGTGACTCGGTGTGTCACTGACAAGCATTTTAAAAAGGAAACTTGCAAATCTTACCCTTTTCTTCCAATTGTATCCTTCAAATACAGTGGTATTTTTTTATACTGTTGTGGAGATGCCTTCACAACCTCAGTTGAGAGACTTTGCTCTTTGCTCGTCCATCTTTGCTCGTTGGAGCCCACTGAGCCCTGAAGCAACTGTGATAGCAGGGGTATCAGTGGGAAAATCAGGACTTCTTACTGCACTGATATAATAAGCTGGCACACAGCAGAGGCTGTTCCCGCCCAGCAGCCCCTGATAGCTGGGTCCACCATGTAGGCTTTATCCACCAACTCCTCATGTTTGCAGTGGATTGAGTCGGTGAGCCCTCAACCTCGTCTGCATTAATGTGCTGACCACATCAACTTCCCCGCAGAGTGTATTTCCATGCTCCATGAGAGCGCTGTATTTAAGAGGGTGAGAAAGGAGAAAGGGTGATGCCCGTCTCCAATTCACCTCTGCTAAATTAATACAGAAATCTAAAACTTCTCAAAGCTAGATGACTATTTCATTATTTAATTCTTCAGAATTAAATGCAGCAAAACAACCAGTCAAGTAAAACATGTTCTAGTCACGTTCTAGACATTAAGCTACCGGGCCGCTGAATGCTTAAATCTGATTGACTGAAAAACTTTCTACGGTTTGCAAATATTTTCAGGGAAATGCACGGCGAACGTAGTTCCAGACAGGGCTTGACCACATTCCAGTTCCATATCACTTTGCCAAATGATTTCTGTTATTTCCTAGGTCCACTTCTCAGGGACATGTTCAGCACAGCGATTTGAAAGCATAAGGAGCCGTCTGCTCTGCTTTCTATAGCTCTTGTGGTACTTTGATGTCATACAATGATCAATCTGTGCAGCACAAACAGCCAACATCTGATTATTTTAGGCAATTTAGAAATCCTGTGCCGAACATGTCCCTGGGAAGTGGGATGTCTGGTCACCATATACATCAGCAAAACAACCAAAACCCACAATGACAATGGACAAACAAATATAGTAAACAATAGGATAAAAAATAATTTCACATACTCTACTTATCCTACTCTCTCTCCTTTGCAGACGCACATACAGCTTACACACATGCAAACTTTGTCAACACTACTATGATGATTTTGACAGTAAAATAGCAACTTAAAAGCTACATGACATTTCTCACAAGCGAGAAAACAATGAGGTGCCCTTTGAAGAAAATGAATTTAATGTTTTACTGTTAGTTGGGACCTGCTGCCGAACACTCTGTCTCTCTCATAACTTAGTTGTTAACTGCATTATTATGACAGTAAAATGATGCCATAAAGAGTTACATGTGCAAGAGTTGTGGAAGTGTACATAAGACTGTGTAATCTTAGCACAGAAGCACAGAACAGACAACGCTGGAGGGCAGTCGTCATTGGCCTATGCTCCAGGAAGGAGCAACAGGCTTAAGGAAAATATATATATAAATATATATATATATATATATAATATTATCTATGTGTAGGTTAAAAGTACCATTCTGTCAGTGTGAAAGATCCTGAACTAAATGAAGGTGAATGTCTTGGCGTGTGATGTATTTATTGAACCAATCAGGTAAGAGTAAATGGAGAGTCAGCGAGAGCCCCACTTCACTGGCTACAAGAAGGTGGTGGACCCAGTGCAAATTTAAATTATGTTTACTGTCTTTTGCACACTTCTACAACTCTTGCCCTGCGCATGTAAATCTTTATGGCATTATTTTACTTTCATACATTATAATATATTATGGATGAGATATGCAAGAAATCAATCCTACTTACAATAACGTAAGTTATAAGTAAAGATAAAATGACAAATATATCATCTGATTGATGTCTTGAGGTGTGGTAACCGTAGAATAAGCGGAATAATTGACTCCGGCCTATTAAATTATTAGAAAAATTATGCACACCAAAGAATATTTGTAATTTTTTTTGCTTTCTCTCACAAAACTTTTGCGCTCCCTTGAGAAACTTTGCATTCCCTCAGAAAATGTTAGCATTTTGGTTGCATTTACACAACTTCAGCCAGTAGATGTTCTCAGTGATCTCTAATGTAGTCAATGTATCTCTAATGTAGTCAATGTAGAGAATAAAAACAATACAGACTCTTTTCTACTGCAGCTTCAAAGGAGGCAAGACAATGTTGTCCAAACTAGAGCTGAATTACTGAGGTAATTTTATGTTGCTCTGTTTAATGTGCAATGTCTGCTTATCTACAGTGTTGCCTACTTTTTCAAATGCACAAACCCTTTATATCTGAATAAAGTCTGATTAGCTGTCAATGTTTTATCATTCATCAGCTGTAAAAAAAGTTGTTCTGGGGGATGTTCCAAAAAACAAGTTTACCAAATAAGCCAGGCTTATTTCAGTTAGTCTGACTTATTGTCAATTGATTTGGTTCAAAATAAATCAGACTAACTGAAATAAGCCTGGCTTATTTGGTAAACTTGTTTTATGGAACACCCCCCCCCCTGAAAGTGATCCCAATTATATCGTTCCCCAAATTATTTCCTGTTGTGCTATAAAACAAATGTTATTACTCTTTAAAAAATATGTGACAAATAATTATTTGTGAATTAACCAAATGTTTCTTTTGTACCACTTCATATTTTGGATTAATCTAACCTGAAGGGGGCATTGTAAGCAAATAATTGTAAAATGCAGCGTTGCATATTTAATTTCTATTGGTGGATTGACGAAGGTGAACGTCAAGGCAGCGCCAGTCATTTTCAAACTGAGGAGGATGCCAACCGCCATTTTCGACGCTTGCTTGAGGTGCTGATCGTTTTCGTACTGTAAGGTGAGCTCACTTTTTAATTTTTTTGGAAATATTACTAATATACTAAGCGTTATTGTTCAATATAGCAAGTTGTACAGTACCAGAGGTTTGGAACAGACATGGATGCAGCTCCAAAACATCATCAGGATTGCAAAAGAAGGAAATCTAAAAAGACTCTATGCCAACCTCATTGGACCAGAAGAGGAAACCACAGAAGGTAACTGTACTACGTAATTTTTCCATTAAAGTAGGCTGTTCCACTGTTGGGACTGGAGCATCTATTGTATTTACCAAAAAATACCAAATTTACTGAATTTTGTATCTCTTTGTAGCTCTTGTTAGGAATGCTGCACTTATTTTGTTGCCAGCACTATTCAAAGAAAACACCAGATTCTTCTACTGTGTGGACAGTGTAAGTACAGCCTTCTGATGTTTCATTAACAGTTCATGACGCACTGTACTTTAGTTCTCTCATTATGTAATTACTTTTATGCCGTTTCATGTGTATTTGACATTTCTGTCAATGCAAATTACATCAATCAATTATTAATATAAATGACTACAGTGGTTAATAATTGCCTCCTGAATCAAAACAAAATATTTGTAAGACAAAACAATGAATATTTTGAGCTACACTATATTGCCAAAAGTATTGGATCACTACCTTCAAATAAATGTTTAGATTTAGTCTTAAAGGGTTACTCCATCCCAAAATGAAAATTTTGTCATTAATCACTTACCCCCATGTTGTTCCAAACCCGTGAAAGGTTTGATCGTCTTCCGAACACAATTTAAGATATTTTGAAAACCGGTAGCTTTTTGACTGTCCCATTGACTGCCAAGAAAATATCACTATTAAGGTCCAGAAACGTCTGAAAGACATTGTCCAAATAGTCGATCTGCCATCAGTGGTTCAACCATAATTTTACGAAGCTACGAGAATACTTTTTGTATGCAAAGAAAACAAAAATAACGACTTTAGTGAATAATTCGTCTCCTCTGTGTCACCATAGCACCATTTTGGAAAGTATTACGTTAACAGTGTACGCTGTTCTGTGTCAGCCACAACACACAGATGCGCTGTTTTTATTTAAATCAAAGTGTAAATATACATAGAAAACGTATCCGTGTGTTCACTAAAGTCCTTATTTTTGTTTTCTTTGTGTTTCTTTGTGATTAATGACAAAATTTTCATTTTGGGGTGGAGTAACCCTTTAATTTCAAACAAAACAAATAATATTGCTGTATGATTAAATATAATTTTTTTTTTTGTTTCCATCTGTGTTGCAAGTTTTTGAGAGGGCCTTTTTATGTTCTAAATTAACTGTAATCTTTTATTCTAGTCACTGGTTGGTTAGGGTGATGAGTTTTTGGCTCAAAGCCTGTAAGTCATACCAAAGGTGTTTAGCTCGGTTCAGGTCTAGGTTTAATGCAGATCAGTCAAGTTCTTCACACTAGTCCAGGGTTGCTCAACCCTGTTCCTGGAGATCTACCTTCCTGCAGAATTCAGCTCCAACCCTAATCAGACTAAACTCTAAATTCTGCAGGAAGGTAGATCTCCAGGAACAGGGTTGGGCACCCCTGCACTAGACTAAATAAATTTTCTTTTTTAACATTGCTTGGTGCACAGAGGCATCATCACGCTGGAATAGAAAAGGGCCCTGCCCAAACTCTTGCTATAAAATTGGAAGCATACAATTCACTAGAATATAATTTTATACTGTAGTGATTCATAATTCATATATAGTTTTTTGTTTTGTTTTACAGACACCTAAAGGTCCTACACCACGCATAGTCTTCCAAGGTTCTGCTAATCCCTTGAGAGCTGAAAAAGTCAGCGTCACAATGGACAATGTGAGCATAATCAAAGATGCTGTCATGGACATGACACAGGCTGTGGAATGTCTTTTTGGAGTTTATTTTCTTTCAATGTGCAAAAATATGTTTAAACTTAGATGCCACCCTGACACAAAAACTCCAATACCTGTGCTAAAAATGTACAATCATCTTTGTTAAACTGTAGCTTCAGTTGCTGCATATTGCTAAAATGGTTAATGTATTATTTTTTTTACTGTGCCTAAACACTACACCATTGTTTATATTTTATCCTGAAGTGTACATAGATGTATGTACAAGATGTAAGCTAAGTGTATACACACACTTTATGTATTATTTTAAAAAAAAAATTTATGACTAAAATGTTTTTAAACACAAACAAGTTAGTTTTTTTTATTAAAAAATGTTTGTGTGATTATTTTATGAAAATGCTAATGTTTGTTCATAGCTTAAAACACCATTAATTACAATGGTTAAAGCTGAAAAAACAGTATCATCGACATCAACAATATTAATCTCTTTCGTTAACATTTGATTAAAATAAAAATTAAATAAATTGCTTTATTTTTCCTTCATTTCTCCCTGCCTAGCTTGTAGTAATCTGAACGATCTTTAAAACTTTGTATTACGAGCACTTCCTGTGTTTATTTGCATCTATATGATTAATCACCTATTTTATTCCTCAACTGTAAGTCACACTAGATAAAAGTGTCTGATAAATGAATAAATGTAAATTTATCTTATCACTCTATCAAGGCCCTGATTGCTAATGCATTTAAGATGACAATACTGAGTACATACAGGGACAGCTTGTATCTGCAAGGTAGCTTAAAATTCTACTACAGTTCTATAAGTTTGATTACATTTTATCTAGTACAGTCTATCACAACAATTTGCATGAATGAGATTTTGCTAGCATGAATTAACTGAAAAGTTATCGCTAAAATATTTCGCCTACTAGTCTCAGATGATAGTTTAAACACACAAACAAATAAATATCAATGCAGACATTCTTGGACATAATACCTTTAGGTTTTCCGAATTCTTTATTCTGATTCATAATGATAATTTGTTACATTTTAATTCAGCATTAGTTTTTCATTCACATGAATTGGTATCAAATTCAGATTTTATCACAAAGAAAAGATAGAAATGTTAGAAAGGTAATAAATAAAGTACTTACAGCTGCCATGGAGTTGATGCGGTCTATATAGTAATCAGGCCAGCTGGTAGCAAGCTTGTTGGGGTCCTCTTGTTCCTAAGAAAAGAAAACAGAGTAAAGGAATTTAGATTACCAGGATTTTAAGTGTATCAAATAATGTGTAACACTTTTGAATATCTGAATGGTAATACTAAAGGGCTGAAAGGCTGTAAGTTTAACCCTCATTGTCCCTGTGGGCATGACACATGTCCAGATAATAAGGCTATAAGTAAATGTGTCCAAAAAAAAAAAAAAAAAGATTATTCAGTAGACCAGAACAACATATTTGTTGTCCAATCAGTCCAGACCTTTTAGTCGGTTACTGCCAGGACAGAATCGGTGGGATAACAATATCTGGATATTTAAAACAATATCTGACTGTTTGTAGGCTTGGAAATAATAATAAGAAATTTAAATAATAATATTGTTATCCAAACAGTATTGTTAATATTGTTATCTATGCTTTCTACAATTGTATAGATAACTGTTTTCCAACTGTTTTTAATGTAAAACAAAAGACCAGTTTAGATATAAAACATAAAATGCTAGTGTGGATGTGGAGTGCGTACCATAACTTACTACAATTAAGAATGATGACACTATATATTTAATTGATTCTAGATTTGAATAGTAGTTTTGCTTTCCACGCTTCCACATATCACAACTCTGCTATTTTCTTCACTGCATAAGTTTGTGATCGCTCAATGCCATTTCCATTTAAATCGACAGCAAATTATGCTCTCTGACCAATCAGCCAATGTTTGATAGGACAGAACATGGGTAATAGTGATATTAAGGGCCCTATCATACACCCGGCGCAAGTGTGTTTGCTAGTTTAAGTCCGACGCAGTTCGCATCTTCCCGTCCAGCGCTGTGTCGTTTAATTAGCAAATGCATTTGCGCCCGTTTGTGCGCCCATGGGCGTGCTGGTCTATAAAATAGGTGCGTTCGGGCGCATTGTTGGCGCGTTGCTATTTTGAGGAACTGAAAATAGACTGCGCCATAGACCAACTCAAACCTGGTCTAAACTCTAAAGTCAATGGCGCAATATATATTTTTTTGTTATTTAAAGAGCGCATTGGTAGATTATGCGCCTCTGGGCAGGTCCACAACGCGCGTTCACTTTGCTTGTTACAAACAGGGATGCGCATCACACAAACATGCCAAATATTAAAAACAAAAGGATTACAGTGTAAAACAATATTATTGTGTAGGCTACATAAATATAAAAATGTAATTTTATGTGGATAGCCACTGCGTGTAGTAGAATTAGGCTACCTATTTTTGCAGTTCAGCCGAATAGTACTTATAATGATGAATGAAATTGGCTAATTAATTGAACAATCGTGCCAATGCACACACATATATATTAACTGACTCCTCTCATGGAGCTATTTGAAAGCCTGCATCCAACGCAGACGAATGAAATATTGACTGGCCACTTAACAGGTAATTTCAGCAAAACATCACTCGTTGAACTCCTCAGTTTACTGAGGAGCGCAACTCGCTCTTAAAGGGAATGGGAGATGAGACTGATTGGTTTATTGCACCTTACGCCCAAAAAAAAAACCTCGTACTTATTAAGAGAATAGGGACAACCCATTTCGACTATGCGTCCGGGCGCACGGACCGTTTTCCCGTCGTTAAATTAGCAAAAGTGGATCTGGACACGCCCTGAGCGCACCTGCACCGTGCGCTTTACACTTTGCGTTTAGATTGTTAAAATAGGGCCCTTAGACTGACATCGTCTAGCAAATATCTATACAAACAGCGGAAAAGGTCCAAATATGTTTTCTAGTAACAAATAGTTAGAGAGAACAGAGAGAAATTAAGCTATCAGATTGATTTCCATCCTATCAGGTTTGTGATCTATCTTATTACAGTACTGTCTAGAATGTTGATTCATTTGTTCAGAACATTGTATCAATTATAATGACAAGGAAAAGAATCAACTTGGCATTGCATTCCTCCCTCATGGAATGGAATGGTGATTTGATAGCTTGGCACATGTGGAAACTATGTCAGTATTACCCAGGTCAACTAAATTTGTTTATTCCCAAACAACAGAAGTGACTAGATCACAGTTTACAGAGCAGACTGACAAACTGTAAAGAAATGTAGCCATGGTCCTCCTGAGCCTGGAGTCTTTGTTTTTAACAATATTCTGTCTTCCTTGTGCATTACATTCTAATTGTGTTTCCAGTTTAAATATTTTAGTTTTAATTGCAACACATCCTATCATACAGTTCAGTTTCTTGTATGTCACTAATATAGGGGTCAATCTGAGTACATCTTATCGTTGTAAACATTTATCAGGTAATATAATTGTTATGGTAAACTGATTTTTAAACAGATTTTTCCTGCTGCTTTTTCTACAGTAAGTGTGGGTTGTGTTCTGTGATGGTTGGCTGCAAAAGTTATAAAGTAATGAAACAGCATTCTTTTTAAATTCAATTTTCCTACCACTAAGCTGTTTGCTTGGAACTTGCAGGGGTTTTACCTTTTACATTTTACAAGAAACATGCTTTCCTGTACAAAGGAGAAACATGATACGTCTAAGATGGCAATTATCATAACTATTGGATCTTCAGCACAGAGCTTTGTGTACTACACACCACAACACACAGTCAAGCCAGACAAAACAACAACAACAACCTAGGATGTATAACTTCCTCTCAGTGGTAAGTGTTCAACACCAAAGGAGAACAATGCTGCAACACCACATTAGCTTGGCCTGGACCTTAATCCAGTGATGTGTTTTTCCAAGCTAAACTTATTGTTTCAACCAGAATACTCCATTTAATGGAGGTTTCACATTCTTATCATTTGCAGTCTCAAATCATGTCACGTTACTCAAAACAGTTACCCTGACTAGCTCAAGAAGGTTATTACAATGCTTTAATTTCCTTCTCTGGTACAAATAAAAAAATAATAGAAAGAACTGGCATGTTCAGCTTAAGGTCAGCACAGTAGTGAACTGCTCCTCCAGTGTGTCAATATTTGTACTATCATTTGTACAGAGCAGTAGAGGAGGTAACAATAATAAACATGATTTTGGCCAGCAGATTCCCAGTATGGGTCAAACACAGTTTAAAGAAGAAACCCAAATACAAAAGTCTAGAATCTTTTTTTCTTTTGTTTAGCTTTGTTTAAAAACTTAATTTTATTTTTCAGCACACAACCAGCATCACTGGAATCCATTATTACTGTGAGTGTGCAAAGAGTTAAAATCACTTATATTTGTGAATCACCATCATGTAAAACTATTTTGATTATATATTAATATTATTATTATTATTAAATGGATCAGCATGTTTTGTACATTGAATTACAGGCTAAATTATCTGTATGTATTTGTGCACATACAAAACTGTACAATATTTTGGTGCATTTTATTGCATTCAGTTATGTATTGCATCATTCATTTGTGGGAACCTTATACTGCAAAACTGACTGGGTAGACAGATATGCTCAATTCGCAGAGATGCTCAGCTCACTAACACTTATTTAAAATTATAAACATTATATAACTTTTAATTTTCATATTGCCTATCTAATAAAACTGCATAATAACAATGAGTAATGACAAATTAACAAACCAGAATATCAACTAATATGGGTGTGTTGACTCTGGTTCCAGAGGTGTAAAATACTTGAGTAATTTTACTTGATTACTGTACTTAAGTATTATTTTCAGGGATTTGTATTTTACTCAAGTAAAATTTAAACTGACTACTTGTACTTTTACTTGATTACATTTTTGAAGAAAAAAAATGTACTTTTTACTCCTTACAATTTTATTTAATCTTGAAAAGTACATTACATTTTATCTTATGCAAAATATGGTAAAAGGAAGCTCAAACATGCGTGCCTGACATGAGAACCAATGATCATTGTTTTCATGCATCAAACAGGTGCAATACAATGACAAATAAAAATACAAAGTCTTTAATTATAATCCACAAGACAGATAATTCATAGGCAGAAAGGCAGGAACATACGTACAACGATGGATAATATTAACGACAGACAACCAGACAGGGAACTCAGCAAACTTATAAGGACACTAATTAATGACACACGTGATGAACATAATGATGACAGGAAAAACAAATATGGGCAAACACATGGGAAAAACCAACAGACAGTTCACAGGGGTGTGACATCACTCCCCCCTCCCGGAAGGTGCGACTGTAGAATGACAGATTGACTTGTAGGAGGGAACATAGGGATGGATAGGGCTGGAAGACAAAAACAAAAGGAAGTCCTGGTTGGAGCAGGTGGAGCCTGAGGCGTAGACGGAGAGCCGATGAGCCCGGGCGACATCGAGGATCCGGAAGGGCCACGGCAGAGCAGATATCACCAACGACCAAGGCGAAGGTGGGGATCCAGAAGACCGCAGTGGAGCCGGTGCGACAGAGGACTAAGGTGTAGCCGGGGGAGTGGACGAGGAAGCCTGGTGGAGCCGGTGAGCTGACGGACCACAGTGGAGACAAGGGAGCTAGGTGGCATGGCGGAGCTGCTGGGTCGGAGGGCCGAGGTGGAGTCCAGGACTCTGAGGCTGGAGGCAAAGGTGAGGGATCCTCCAGCCACGACGCAGATGGAAGCTGGCAGACCCGCAGCTCGTCCTCTGCACAGATGGTGGGCTGAGGGTGAGCAGAGGGGCTGTCAGCTGACAGTGGTGGTGTGGCTGATACAGTAACATGGTAGATGGGAATAGGCAAGGGAGGGTGGATGGGAAAACTAGGTTCAAGAAAAAGTCTATGAGGTCCATGTTTACATAGTCCAGTGCAGGCTCACCCTCAGCACTTGTGCAGTGGGCAGAGCCTCCCTCGTCACTCGCTCCCATGGCGAGCTCTGTTGCCGGCTCACACACCTGGTCTGATGATGATGACTCAGGCTCTGAGGCTGTCCTCAGCTCTGTCGCGATGGCTCGTTGGTTGCCTGGGGCTTGGGCTCTCTGTCAGCGGTGGGCTCGGGCTGTAGCTCCACTCTGCGGGGTGATGGAGGGCTGGGCACTGGGTCGGGCTGTGAGATGCCTGCAAGGTGTGGCTGGAGAGGGATGTTGCAATTGAACTCCGCTTCGTCCACAGCGCTAACTCGATGTACTGTTGAAGGGTCCAGTGATGCTCTCCTCGGAGCATGACAAAGCAGAGGTCATCATCCAGACCACACCAAAACCCCTCAATTAGGCAGGCGTCATTGCAGCTGGCTTGGTGGCAGATGTTAATAAACTCCTCCATGTAGTCCTACAGATCCCATCCATTCTGAAAAAAAAAAACACACTGTACGGCCCTCAAGTACAGTGTTGCCCCTCTTTGCCTCGACGTTTATGGAAACAAGATCCATGATGGGTAAACCAAAAACAAAAAGGGACGGAAAACAAGACACGGGGAAGTGCACGCCACTTTACTGTTGCTGGGCGGTCTTTCTGTCATGGTTGAATGTAAATAGAGGCGCAGTACAACTACAAATGAAATACAAAGTCTTTAATTATAATCCACAAGACAGATAATCCATATGCAGAAAGGCAGGAACATACGTACAACCAAGGATAACATTAAAGACCAACAAGACAGACAGGGAACTCAGGCAAACTTATAAGGACACTAATTAATGACACACTGGTGATGAAAATAACGGTGATGACAGGAAAACCAAATATAAGCAAAAACATGGGAAAGACCAACAGACAGTTCACGGGGTGTGACAATGTCATTATATGACACATTGAGTAAGACTGTAATGAATATATATTTTTCTATCTTAATTACATGATTTGCTCATTAATTAATCTAATTTGTCAGAAATAATTATTTATCAATATTTGTTGAGGAAAAAAGCTCTGAATGCCCCAAATAAACAACTAAAAGATTAATTATTACTATAGACAACACAAAAAGTTGCCTTTCAAAACGTTAATGTTGTATGTTTTAATTCTATGACTCTCCTCATTAATTCAACACATTCTTGTATTCTGTTTAGAATATGTTTCTAGCCTCTGCATCACATCGTGCTCTTCAAAAGGATTGTTCACCCAAAAATCTCATCATTTACTGAACCTGTCATCCCAGATGTTTATGTCTTTCTTTCTTCAGATGAACACAAGCAAAGATTTTTAGTCCATATAATGCAAGAAGACAGGACCACTTTAGAAACCACACAAAGTGAACAGGACGGTCAAGATTAAAATACAAGTATTTGTATTCTTCTTATATATGACTTATCATTTAAGAAGACACTGATTCATTAACAGGGGTTGCATGAGTTACTGTCATATTTACTTTGTGTAGTTTTTGAAGTGTCATTTTTGGACATCCCATACACTTGCACTATATGAAGAGAGATTTTTTTTTTTTTTTCTAAAGCTCTTTGTTTGTGTTCATCTGATAAATGAAAGTCATCTGATAAATTAAAGTCGTATGGGATGGCATGAGGGTTAAGAACAATTTAAAGTTGTCCTTTTTTACTTTTACGCAACTATGTTTTTGGCCAAATACTGAGTATTTGTACTTTCACTTGAGTAAAATATTTGAGTACTTTTTACACCTCTGTCTGGTTCTAGGGATATATTTGGCATTGATTATTTCTTATGAGTGGACTTTCCATGACTCCACATTAAATTTGAATACAAGGTACATTGGGTTCTCCTTCTGAGAAGTGTGTTGCGGATTCTGAAGAGCAAATTTTGCTTTCATGTCTTCTCACATGCTGAATTAAGGTGGGGTTTGGCTGCCTTTAATTGAGAAGCCCATTCTCTGAGTGTAAATTTCAATCTTACTATGGCCAGGGTGACCTCTGAGTTTGTGCATTTGTTGCAATGTTTCTCTATGTCTCCAATTTCTGTGGTTTTGTTTGAAAACTGTTTCATGCCTCAGATTGCACTCATGAGCGTCTATGGAGATTTAGAGCATTTTTGGCTGAACTTAAAGACCTCCTTGAGGGTCTAGTCAAAATGCGAATGTGATGCCATGGTAATCCAAACAGGAAAGAGATACATGTTTGTGAAGGGCGTGCACTCTTGCAACCTTACACACAAACAAGTGGTGTGCCGTTTGCAAATCATCATCCTCTAAAGTGCTTACTGTGTGCCAAACTAAAATGCAAAGACGTCAAGAAATACAATGACCAGTTTTTCTTTTTCTTTTTTTTTTTTTTTTTTTATCTGATCTTGGGTATCTATTATACTGGCAAACTGAATATAATCCTAATACCATGTTTGGTTGAAATAACAAAATAAGTCATAAGTGCTGCATCATGAATCAAATAAATACAGGAAATAGACAGTAGCTACATGTCTGGTTAGACAAAGGGAAAATATGTACAGGATACAGATTTTTTTTTTTTTTTTTTTAATAGATTGCATTTCAATTAAACATAATTTGAATGCATCCTTTGGATACATAGACTTCCCTCCTACATAAAATAGATTATGTGAATTGGAGGACAATACAACCACAGGAGGCTGTTAAACTTTTAAACTTTTATTGCATTGCTGAAAATGAAGACACTGCAAGATAAAGAGATGAAACATTTGCAAATGTTTTCCTTGTGCAGCACTGGTTATTCTAGCTGTCACATACACTGCTGTTTAAAAGTTTGGCATCAGTAAGATTTTTGATGTTTTTTAACATAAAGAAAACGTACAAAGATCCTACCTACAAAGGTGTAAAATGCTGTAAAATGAGGATGCTGTCTAAAATAGTGTGATAAATATATTTTATTTTTAAAATTCACTTTTATTAACTAAATTAAATCAACATTTGGTGTGACCATCATTTGTGTTTAAAGCAACCTTTGCACTAAATACACTTGTGCATAGTTTTTCAGGTAGTTTTGCCGGTAGGTTTCTTGAAGCATCTTGGAGATGTTGCTACTGTTCCCCTTCAGGAACTGGGTCAAAACACTTTGGGAATGCCTTCTGTGTGACCACGTTCTGAAGCACGTGTGAAATCAGTCCAATAGAGAAGTGAGACGTCACAAGCGGGGTGATGTAAGCAATCAGGAAGCATAAAGGTACACCTTCTGCTCTTCAGTGAGTGCATCTGTGGTGTGTGTGTGTGTGTGTGTGTGTGTGTTGCAACGCTCAGTCAGTCAGTTAAACTCGTAACTGTGTAAATGAACCTGTGGCTGCCACCACACAACAGTACAGCACGGGAATTCTCATCCCCCCAAGTGAGAGCGCTACAGTGGATATATCGGTTGCTTCAGAAAACTGAGTAAAATTTTTTTGTTATAATAGATGCCAGTCCTATGGGGCTGGTGTCCTCCACTTAGCTGCCACCCCTGCCACCATCAGTGCTTCAGGGCTCAGTGGATTTCGAAGAGTGAAAATTCTAAGCACCGAAGTGACTCCTCTAGCCACACCAGTTTCCCATAGTAGACATTCTGGCAGCATGGAAACTTCTGCCAAATGTCTCACATGTGTAGCATTTAACGTGTTCTGTGTGTCACACTAGCATAGCATTCATATGGGCCAATTGATCAGAAGACAGTGTGAGTAATCCACACAAAGACCTGCGTTCTGTTTTTATTGAGGGAAAATTTGTATTGAGGATGAATAATTATTTTTTTCCTGTTTCACTTAGAAGGTATGAGTCACAACTGTAAATTAAGCAACACAGAATTAAGAAACCTGTTTCTGTTCTATTTTAAGTGTGTGAAGTCAATGACTAAACAATTTCACTTTGTGTACCAATTCAATAAATTGCACAATAAAAGAAAATAAAGAAAATTAAAACCTTGTTTCAGTCTGGTATTTACCCAAATCAAATGTAAAAAAACAACAACAATGCACTCAACAAAAGTTATTATATTCAATAGTTTCCACACAATTCTCTGTCTTGTCTTTTCCTCAATCCAGTTCCAACTCAATCAGCACTATAATTCAACTTTTGTACCATTCATTCAAGTTTTTCTATGAGCTGTCAATCTGAATGCGGAGGGTTTCTGAAAACCACTCGACACAGCTGTCCCGTCTAATCTCGTCTTTCTCTCTCTGCTCATGCTGAAAGCAGCAGCAGCGCCAACGGGGGTTATAAATGTGCTGCTCTCAAGTCTGTCACTCAAGTGTCCATCCTTCTGGAACTTTCTTCTTTTTTCTTCTCTTTTCTTCTTTTCCTTCAACATTTCCTTACATTTTTTGAATTATTTTTAATTTCTTTGCTAGTAGCCTGGCTTACCCGTGTTACACATGGGTCCTGGAAACTGTAGACTACAGAATCCAGTTTGGTTCTCGTCCGCCTCATTTCAATGGGTTCATACTTACACCAGTGGGCCCCGAGCAGGCTCTGGTAATGGAACAGGAAGTAGACACTCTCTTGAGAAAGTTGGCCATCGAGGTGGTCCCTCATAATTTAAGAGAGAGTCCGGACTCTACAGCAGTTACTTCATAGAATGGGGGGTAGCTTCTGATCATATATCTGTGTCTGTTGAACCACGCTATTAAATGCTTTCGGTTCAAGATGCTGACTATCAAACAGATTGTCACTCAAATCAAGTTTGAGGACTGGTTTGTCACGATTGATCTCAAGGACACATAGTTCCATCCTTCCTCAACACAGGAAATTCCTGAGGTTTGCTTTCAAAGGGCGAAGCATACCAGTATCAGGTTCTTCCCTTCGGCCTGTCACTCTCACCTGTACTTTCACCATGTGTGTGATGCTGCTCTGGTCTGCTCCGCTGTGACTCCAGGGCATCCGCATACTGAATTACATAGACTTCGTTGCACTCCTCTAGTTACTTCACTGCGGGATAGGGAGATCAGGAAAGTGCTGCTTCCAGCAGCTCGTCTCTACTTCGGGGAGCTACGCTTCCAGGGTTGAACCCCCTTTTTTCTACAGCTGCCCCACCATGGGTATGTCGCTAACTGCTCCATTAATTCTGCTTGTACAGAAGAGAGTTTGAGAGCTTGGTTAGCGCTGCCCAGCCCGTCTCGCTGGCTTATCCGCATGGTCCGGTTCGGCTACTCAATTCAGTTAGCTAGGCACCCGCCCACCCTATCTGTTCCTTCAGAAAAGGATGCCTCGGCCCTGCATTTGCAAAGGGCACAATAGAGCCTGTCCCTCCGACCAAGATAAATTTGGGATTTTACAATCCCTATTTCATCTGACCCAAGAAGAGTGATGGGTTATGGCCTATCCTGGATCTGCAGAATCTTGAATCGGTCCCTTCACAGGTTTCCGTTCAAATTGATGCAGAAGTGCATTCTTTCTTGCGTCTAACACCAGTTCCGGGTGATGTTCCGGGAGAGCTCAATCGTGCATCCGAAGCTCTCTCACCCAGGTGGACCTGTTGCTCCCTAAAAATCCTTCCACTGCCAGATGTTCTATTCTCAGTGACTGTACTATTCTCACAGACCCTGTGCATGATCTGGGAGAACGAGGAGCAGGTTTTGTTTGTTGCGCCGTTCTGGCCCACCAGGACCTGGTGGACCTCATGCTTCTCACAACAGCCCCTCCCTGGAGAATTCCCCTGAGGGGGGACCTTCTCTCTCAGGGAATGGGCTCAATTTGGTACCCGCACCCCGACCTATGGAACCTGCATTTCTAGCTTCTGGACGGGACATGGTAGATCTCTCTGCCCTTTCTCAGGCCATGATAGATACTATCACTCAAGCTTGACCCCCCTCGATGAGGCAGGCCGATGCTTTGAAATGGGGTCCGTTCATTGAGTGGTGTTCCTCACACGAGAGGACCCCAGAGATGCTTGGTTAATGTGGGGCTTTCCTTCTTACAAGAAAATTTGGAGGGGAGGCTGTCCCCCTCCACTTTTAAGGTGTATGTAGCTGTCATTGCGGCATATCATGATGCAGTGGATGGTACATCCCTAGGAAAGCATCACCTGATCGTCTGGTTCCTTAGAGGTGCAAGGAGCCTCCCAGGTCACACCACCATTATAATAATATCTGTATGCCAAATTTCATAACTTTCTAGCAAGCGGTTCTATAAGCTGCCATAGACTTCCAGAGTGGAATAATGATAATAAAAAGAACGGCAACTAATACGATAGGTGCCTTCCCTCCTTCGGTGCTTGGCCCCTAATAAAAAAAAAAACTAATGGATACAAGAGGTGTCTTCACATCTTCGGTGCTTGGCCCCTAAATATACTTTATAAAAACGTAGGCACACTTTATAGAACATAAAGTAATAAAGTACTTAGAAATCATTTGTAAACTATTCGTTTGTAGTTAATTCATAGTGTATAAGTTGTATTCTCTATATTGTTAATACAGTAATAGGCTACATACAAATAGTGAGTCCTTCATTTATTTACATATGTAAAGAACTGATAATTATCTCACATGTAACACACCTAACAGCAACCTGAATACAAACTTACATTTGTAACATTTTAGTGGTTTAATATTTCATTTAAAAGAAGGTTGTGTGTTAATGAAGTCTTAATTTTGTATATGACACACTACTGTGACTGAAACATTTATTCAAAAGTTCTGACACAATTCGAAAAAAGACAAAAAAATGTGTCTTCAATTACAGTTTGTCTCTCCAGAACCCCCCTAGCTAAATCTCATTAGCTCATTAGATTTCTGTCTGTCCCAAAGCCAGTGCAGTAATTGGTCCAATTTTTAGGTCTAGACAAACATCTTTCCAGAATCCAACATCTCACTGGGTTGTCCTCTCTTTCACTATGCCAAAATATACAGAGGGATTGTTCAAAACAATACTGTTTTTTTTTTTTTTTTTAATATTCACAGTATTATCAAAACCTTGATGTGATTTTTTTGTGAAAAAAAAAAAATCACAACTGATGATCAAACAGAACATTTTTCAAAACTATTACTTTTTTTTTTATCTGATACGACATTCATTTCATTATAATGATGCAATTATCAACTGCTCAAATTAAAACTGTTGAATTATTCCTAAAGCATAATTTTGGATTACATCATCAGTGGATGTTTCTATAATCTCATGTACCACTTTTCCAGACCATGATATTACTGCAATGCAGGCCCATTGTAATAAAAACCTGTGACCTAATGTTGTGATCCTATTACATTATAAACAGTTTACATTTCTGAATTTGTTCAATGATTCACTGTAGTACTACATGTATCACATATTTTGTTCTTCAATATTTAATGGTCAACTACATGGCAAAACTGAACTTTACACAAGCAGTTTCAGAATATTAACACTATAACACATTTTGTCTCCTTTTTGAACAGGAGACTGATTCATAACTATTAATCTGAAAGATGCGTATTCTATTTTCAGATAATCTAGAATGACAGAAATTTCCTCAGGTTTGCTTTCGGCAAAACATACCAGTCCAAGGTTCTTCTTGGTGCCTCATATGTTCACACAATGTACTGACACCTCATTAGGGACTTGATTCTTGATTATCTACAAAGGCCTGAGACTAAACCTTCAGGTCACATACAATATTTCATGACACAGGAATTCTGATTCAGAAATGACTCTACTTAGGGTAGACCTAAAGGGCTCTTTAGCTCTCTGCACAAATGGCATAAGTGAATATACAGGATTCTTGACAAATAGCAGAATTGGATACCTTAGAAGTGAGAATAAGTGGTTTCTAAAAGCACAGATATTTTCCTACAGTGAGCCTCAGAGAAATAGCTTTAACTTCTCCCTCCGCTCTTGAATCATGCAGGTCTCTCTTTTGAGTGCTTTCTTAAACACATAACCTCTCTTGTTCCGTTTACATTGCTGTGCATTTTAAGCAGGCCATGTGGTGGGCTTCTATGGCAATTCTCCATTACTGCAGATATGAATGAGCTTTTTGTTTGGTCTCACAACTTATTTTCCAAGATGTCTGTTGCTTGGTTCTGGTTCCTGTTTCCTGGATTCGGTTTGATTTTTTTTTCTTTTTCCTTTTGTATAAACTTTCTGCTCTGTGAGGATATCATTTTTGAGTGCAGGAACACTGAAGGAACATTAACTGCTGAAAACTTTGTTCCAGGATCTGTTTTAGAAGCTACAAATCTTTAGCTGCACACCAGTTTACCTATAATTTCCACCTCCCAAACCAAAGTGTCCAGTGCTCCAGGTGCAAGCATGTGCATATCATGAATCCAAATTTTCTACAAGGTTTGGAGATATAATGGAATAGAAGTGGCTGTTGTTCACTTTGCAGGTCCTTTCAAAACAATAATAAAAACATGACCTGGATATGGCTAAAACCCATTTGTTTAAATCCGTATTCCACTGAGGCTTCTGAAAGCAGCCAGTGTCTTCTCTCGCTTTGTAATCAGGGAGAATGGGAAGTAATATCCTGAAAGTGGCTAACCACAGACATGGGATCCAAAAGGATGGTGTCCAGAGGAGGAAGGGAGGGGCTGTGTGTGTGATAAGTGTGGTGGACATTTTGGCCGGAAGTTTCACAGAAGTTGTAGTTTTCCAACATCCATTTCAAAGGCTTTGTCTCACAATGAAATGTTTACAATTTTGAAACTGTGAAAAAATACAGCTCTTCCTCATTCTATATCCAGTCACTAACAAAAAGTAAAAGTAGCCAGATACATTCTAGTATTCTTTAGTAAACTGCTAAAGTCATTATATTATGGACTCACCTTCTTCTTGCTGCAATAGATCTGCCATTTCTTCTCAGCAGGCAAAGCAAACATGGCTTCCCTGTTCTTGTCTGTAAGATCCAATTCATCCTAAAGAAAGCAGAGGACATTACAACTGAGCCACACATATATCTATAAATACAACAATACTAATGCCAGTCATATTTAATGTTGCTGGGACATTTTTAGGGCCCGAGCCCTAATGGGCGAAGGCCCTCTTGTTTTTCTAAGGATTTTTCATGCCTTTTTTAGGGCCCGAGCCCTAATGGGCGAAGGCCCTCTTGTTTTTCTAAGGATTTTTCATACTTTTTTTTAGGGCCCGAGCCCAAAATGGGCGAAGGCCCTATTGTTCTTCTAAGGGTTTTTCTTTTTTAGGGCCCGAGCCTAAAATGGGCGAAGGCCCTATTGTTCTTTTAAGGGTTTTTCTTTTTTTAGGGCCCGAGCCCAAAATGGGCGAAGGCCCTATTGTTCTTCTAAGCGTTTTTCTTTTCTTTTTTTTTTTTTTTTTCCAACCTTCCGGGGGGTTTGGGGGGGCTTAACATACTCAAAAACTCTTGAAATTTTGCACACACATTGGAATCCGCGGCCATCAGGGCGCCGCAGAGGCTGGGACCCGGGTGTGGCACAGGGGCTCTACGGCGCCCCCTGGAACACAGTCAGAGAACTTGATGTATAGTGCACACATACTTCCATGTATTCATATGAAACTTGATACACATATAGATCTCACTAAGCCAAACAACTTTCGTACTCTATGTCATAAGCTATGCCCAACAGGAAGTGAGCTATTCAGGGCTGTTTAAAAAACACATGCTCTGGAATTAGAAAAACTCCTCCCAGGATTTCCATAGGATTGTCACCAAACTCCGTCAGCATGATCTAGAGACATTGGGGATGCTAAATTGCGAAAATAATTTTTTTGATTTTTTTGATATCGTTTGGTTGTGGCGAGGCGACGAATTTATGGCGAGAAATGAGAAACAGGAAGTGTCTAATAACTATTGCATACATTGTCTGATTCTGATGAAACTTCATCAGTTTGTTTGTTGTATGATGCCGATCGCATAGATGTAACTATTAGGAGTCCAAGTTATAGTGCCACCAACTGGCTGAAGGAAATGTGTCATTTTCTAAATGCTTTAAATTCAAGATCTTAATTTTACTCGATTTGCTTCAAACTTTATCAGTATAATGTCAAAACACGGCTGACAAGAATCTGTAAACAGATTGTTGATACATTAAAAGCTGTTTCCATGGCAACGTGTCAAAGTTTAACATTTGTTTCCTGTGTTTTTGAGGCAGTTAACATGCTTAGAATTCCATGAAACGCAACACACATATCAGCATTAATGATAGTTAGACACTGGCAAAAGCTCATAAATGGGCGTAGAGGAGGCACTCTATAGCGCCACCTTTAAGGAAAACAACATTAATTAATAACTACAATTCAACCCCCCCCCAAAAAAACAATTAATAAAAAGAAATCTCCAATTCTCTGCTCCCCCCGTGCCATCTCAGCAAATGGGATATCCAGGCGGAACCAATAACGCCTAAATTCTTTGTTCCTGCCCGCACTCCAATTTTCACCACCAGGGGCATCGCTTCTGACTCTCTTGTCTGCAGCTAGACACGCCACTCACTTCTCACCAGTAAATTCAACTCAAATAGAAACAAATAATAAATACAACGCAACCCATTTGTGTGCAATTCAAATGAACGGCAATGTAAATGAAGATGTTGTAAAAGGTATGCAAACCTAAGTAAAATAAATGATTAACTATTGAATATGATTACTATTACTTGAGAAAATAAACCACAACAAAGAACGGAAATTATTAAATTAACAAATTTATATGCATGCATGCATATATGCACGCATACATGTGTGTGTGTGTGTGTGTGTGTAAATGAGAGACAGATTACGCTGCATCTACATTACCACTTTTGTGCAGCCGCATCTCTATACTCACAGGACCTATGCTCTCATTCTAGCGTAATAATCAAGGAACTTTGCTGCTGTACCATGGGTGCAGCAGGCGCAATGATATTACGCAAGGCCTGAACATAGTCCCCAGTTGTTTTACTATTCACTTAGTAGCTTAGTGCCCGTCATGTTGGAAGTTACCTAGCTGGGGACTATTTTCAGGCACTGCGTAATATCAGTGTGCCTGCTGCACCCATGGTATGGCAGCAAAGTTAATTGATTATTACGCCTGAATGAGAGTATAGTTCCAATCCATATCAGCCTAGAAAATCGCAACTTTTAATTTTCTGTCGGCCTTAGTATGCAATGTAACTTCAGAAGAGTCAAGTTTTAAATAGGAAAAATATCTAAACTCATTGGTCATTATTGAGCGAGATGTTAAAGGTCTAATCAGATTCAATGATTTATGCTAAGCTATACTAAAAGTGTTAACGCCAGACCCGGAGATCGGCTGAATGGATTCTAAAACTGAAAATAGCTCATTTCTCATTTGCCTCAGGTTGAAGACAATTTATTCTCCCTTAAGAACTCCTTTAAGTATCCATTTTATTTTTTTTATTTACTGCCAGAATAGAGCTTTAAACAAGATAAGCTATTCATCAAAGATATACAGCCAGGATACATGATTGACGAAGAGGCCAGGTTTTAAAAAGTAACTTACTCTGACAATGTCTGTTTGAAATGATAAAGCAGATAACTTGATACTTTTTAATTTTTTTTTGTGAATGGAAAGTCTCAAATATATCAAAGCTTTTATAGAAGACAGAAAGAAAAGATTGCTACACAAAAGTGTAAATTATAGAGTGAAATGGAAACAAAACTAAAAGCATAAAAGCTGTATAGTAATAGTGAGGAAAAAAGGCAGCGCTGAAGGGAGGGAGGTGCAGGAAAGACAGAGAAGGAAAGATTTAGAGATGGTCAAAATGGAAGGAAGTTATATGTGTCCCACAGGGGACTGAGAGGAAACTATTTTAGCTAGTAGTTACCAAGCAGAAAGCCGCATACATAGATACACAAAATGAAGAATGAACAACTGAGAGGAATGAGTTACCTAAATATGCAAGTGACAATAAAACGTACCATAAAAGTAAGTCTGTAATTGCCTCTTATGTGTCTCATTTTTGACAACAAAACCATATTTGTATTTAATTTACATGACATCTGAGAGCTATAATAACGTCTCGGTTACGAAGGTAACCCTCGTTCCCCGAAGGAGGGAACGGAGACGTTACGTCAATGACGTAATATTGGGGATCGGCAACGAGACCCTATCACCTCTGAGCTAAAGAGAAAAAGCCAATGAACACAACCGGAGGGGGGTGAAGGAGGCCCCGCTCCGGAGCACAGTATGGACTACTCCGTCTAGTCCAGTACTGCGGGGCAAGGAGGACCCAGAGTTCAGCCATGGGAACAACTGGGAGAATAGCGCACGGATCCGAGAGGAGTGGCGCAGCAAGCCGACACCTGAGCCGTCCTCCCGCAAATTACCTGATGTTACCCAACACACGGGAGGACACTGGCTCAACGCGGAGGTTGTAGAACCGCGCAAAGGTATTGGGTGTCGCCCAGCCCGCAGCTCTACAGATGTCTGCTAGAGAGGCGCCGTGCGCCAGCGCATAGGAGGAGGCCACACTCCGGGTGGAGTGGGCTCTCACTCCCAGGGGGCACGGCTCACCTTGGGCTTCGTACGCCAAGGTGATGGCATCAGCTACCCAGTGGGCCAACCTCTGTTTGGAGACAGCATTCCCCTTCTGCTGTCCCCCGAAGCAGACAAAGAGCTGCTCGGAGCGTCTGAAGCTCCGGGTGCGGTCCACATAGACGTGCAGGGCACGGACGGGACACAGCAACTCCAAGGCCGGGTCTGCCTCCTCCTGGGGCAGAGCTTGCAGGTTCACCACCTAATCTCGAAAGGGAGTGGTGGGAACCTTGGGCACGTAGCCGGGCCGGGGTCTCAGGATAACGTGAGAGTTACCTGGCCCGAACTCTAAGCACTCTTCGCTGACCGAAAATGCGTGTAGGTCCCCTACCCTCTTGATGGAGGCCAGCGCAGCCAGGAGCGAAGTCTTGAGCGTCAAGAACTTCAGCTCAACTGAACCGAGCGGCTCGAAGGGAGCTCTCCGAAGGCCCTGGAGGACCACGGAGAGATCCCAAGAGGGTACGAGGTGCGATCTAGGAGGGTTAATCCTTCTCGCACCTCTCAGGAACCTGACGATCAGGTGATGCTTCCCTAGGGATGAACCATCCACTGCATCGTGATATGCCGCAATCGCTGCGACATACACTTTCAAAGTGGAGGGGGACAGTCTCCGCTCCAACTTCTCCTGCAGGAAGGAAAGCACCACTCCGACCGAGCATTTCCGTGGGTCCTCTCAGCGAGAGGAACACCAGTCAACGAACAGACCCCACCTCAGGGCGTAGGCCTGCCTCGTAGAGGGGGCTCTAGCCTGAGTGATAGTGTCTATCACGGCCTGGGGGAGGCCAGTGAGGTCCTCCGTGTCCCGTCCAGAAGCCACACGTGTAGGTTCCATAGATCGGGACGCGGGTGCCAAATCGTGCCGTCCCCCTGAGAAAGAAGGTCCTTCCTCAGGGGAATCTTCCAGGGAGGGACTGTCGCGAGGAGCATGAGGTCGGCAAACCAGGTCCGGGTGGGCCAAAACGGCGCAACCAACAGGACCTGCTCCTCGTCCTCCCTGATCTTGCACAGGGTCTGTGCAAGGAGGCTCACTGGGGGAAAGGCGTACTTGCGGAGGCCCCGAGGCCAGCTGTGTGCCAGAGCGTCCCTGCCGAGGGGGGCCTGAGTCAGGGAGAAAAAGAGCTGGCAGTGGGAGGACTCTGGGGAAGCAAACAGGTCCACCTGAGCTTCCCCGAATCGACTCCAAATTAGCTGAACCGTCTGGGGGTGGAGTCGCCATTCTCCAGGAAGGGTGAGCTGTCGTGAGAGCACGTCGGCTGCACAATTCAGCTCTCCTGGAACATGAACGGCCCGCAGCGACTTGAGCCGCGTCTGACTCCAGAGGAGGAGATGGCGGGCGAGTTGCGACAGACGACGGGAGCGCAGACCACCCTGATGGTTGATGTACGCTACGGTCGCTGTGTTGTCCGTACGGACAAGCACGTGCTTGTGGCGCAGCAGCGGAAGTAACCGCCGGAGCGCCAGAAACACGGCCAGCAACTCGAGGCAATTGATATGCCACTGCAGTCGAGGTCCTGTCCAGGAGCCCGAGGCTGACTGCCCGTTGCACACAGCACCCCAGCCCGTCATGGAGGCATCTGTGTTGACCACAATATGCCTGGATACCTGTCCTAGGGGCACTCCTGCCCGGAGGAAAACAGGGTCCGACCACGGGCTGAACAGGCGGCGACATACCGGAGTAACGCCCACCCGGAATGTGCCGCGGTGCCATGACCATCTCGGGACTCGGTCGTGTAGCCAGCGCTGAAGCGGTCTCATATGAAGCAGCCCGAGCGGCGTAACTGCGGCTGCGGCTGTCATATGCCCCAGGAGCCTCTGAAAATCTTTGAGAGGGACCGCTGTCTTGTGCCTGAAAGCCTTCAGGGAGTTCAGCACTGACTGGACGCGCTCGTTGGTGAGGCGTGCTGTCATGGTGACCGAGTCCAGCTCCATACCGAGAAAAGAGATGCTCTGCACGGGGGAGAGCTTGCTCTTCTCCCAGTTGACCCGAAGCCCCAAGTGGCTGAGGTGCTGCAGCACCAGGTCCCTGTGTTCGCACAACACATCTCGCGAGTGAGCTAGAATCAGCCAGTCGTCGAGATAGTTGAGGATTCTGATGCCCTTCCGCCAAAGGGGGGACAGGGCACCCTCCGCGACTTTGGTAAAGACGCGGGGAGACAGGGACAGGCCAAATGGGAGGACTTTGTACTGATATGCCCGACCCTCGAAAGCAAACCGAAGAAACGGTCTGTGTCGAGGCAGAATCGAGACATGAAAGTACGCGTCCTTCAGGTCGATGGCTGCAAACCAATCCTGGTGTCGTACGCAAGACAGTATGCGTTTCGAGGTAAGCATCTTGAACGGTAGCCTGTGAAGGGACCGGTTCAACACTCGAAGATCCAGGATCGGTCGTAACCCACCCCCTTTCTTGGGCACGATGAAATAGGGACTGTAGAACCCTGATTTCATCTCGGCTGGAGGGACAGGCTCGATTGCGTCCTTCGCCAGGAGAACCGCAATCTCCGCCCGTAGAACAGAGGCATCCGTGTCCGAACGAACAGACGTGAAATGGATGCCTCTGAACTTGGGCGGTCGCCTCACGAACTGAATCGCGTAGCCGAGTCGTACCGTCCTGATCAACCACGGGGACGGACTGGGAAGCGCTAACCAGGCTCCCAGTCGACGTGCCAGTGGGATCAACGGAGCAGTAACTGACGTGCCGGGGGTGGGGCAGCCGGGGGGGGGAAGGGGAAGGGGGCTCATCCCAGAAAGCGGGGCGTTCTGGAGAAGAGCTGAGCTGCACGGGGCAGCGCTTACCTTCCCTGGATCCCACGCTGGCGAATTCAGGCTCCGAGTCCGAGTCCGAGGAGGCAGTGCGTCGCTCAGGAACGAAACTCGGGGCACTAGGCCCAGAGGTGAAGAAAATTGCTCTTTTTTTGAAAATTTGGGTACCACTGACCCGGAGGTCAGTGGCAGCAGCGATGTTGTCTGGCCCCGGCCCTCCCCCGGGGCTGGGGGGACTGATGGTGACGTCCCCCGAAGAGCAATCTCCCTCATCTCCGGGCAGCCCGTGTCAGGGCCGCTTCGCAGACTTGCGGGTGGATTTAGCGGGCCGCTGAGTCTCGGGCTGCGCCGCCTTCCTGCGACTGGCTCTACGCCCGGGCTGAGAGGTCTTGGGCTCAGCTGGTGGTGCAGGGGGCGGAGCAGGAGCCGCAGCCGCAGCCGCAGGGGGGCGCCCTCGGCGACGAACAGCCTGAGGCCTGGCACCCGGCGGCTTGTTGGCACTGCGCCGGGGCAGGATGTGGCTTATGGCCTCAGACTGCTTCTGGACCGCTGAGAACTGCTGGGCGAAGTCCTCAACGGTGTCGCCGAAGAGGCCGGCCTGGGAGACGGGTGCCATCTGCGCCAGGTTCAGCCAGAGATGGCGCTCCTGGACTACCATTGTAGACATCACCTGACCGAGGGCCCGCGCCGTTACCTTCGTCGCCCGGAGGGCGAAGTTGGTAGCCGAACGCAGTTCCTGCATCATCCTTCGGTCAGAACTACCCTCGTGCAGCTCTTTTAGTGCTTTGGCCTGATAGACCTGCAGGGTGGCCATCGCATGCAGGGCTGAGGCAGCCTGGCCCGCCGCATTATAAGCCCTCGCAGCAAGCGCTGACGAGAGCTTACAAGCTTTGGACGGGAGACGCGGACGGTCCCGCCAGGTGGCGGCGTTTTGCGGGCACAGGTGCACCGCAACCGCACGCTCCACCTGAGGGACATCCACGTACCCCCTGGCTGCCCCGCCATCGAGGGTAGTGAGAAGGGAGGAGCCCTGACGTGTACGGGCCGAGTAGGGGGCCTTCCACGTCTTAGTGAGCTCCTCATGCACCTCGGGAAAGAAAGGCACTGGGGCGGAGCGAGGTGTGGCGACGTCGCTACTCGCGCCCAGATACCAATCATCAAGCCGCGAGCGTTCGGGAGAAGGCGCCTTAGACACCTCCAACCCGATACTCGCGGCCGCCCGACGGAGCATGGCCGCCAGTTCTGCGTCCGCCTCTGACTGAGCAGCCGCCGCAGCGGGGGGCTGCCCAGTAGAAGCTTCCGCATCAGCAGGCGTAAGCCCCTCCTCTGACGCAGTGATGGACATTCTATCATCTTCCGGAGCGCCAAAGGTAACACTAGGTCCAGCTGGTGGACGAGTGCTGAGCTTTGGCAACTCCACGGGGCCACGCTTTGAGGGACCGGACTTCCGCGGGGGCTGGCCCGACGGAACGTTCGGTACTGTCACCCTCAGATCACCTTCACCTCTAACCAATGCAGCCGAGGAGCCGGGACGGCCCGCCGAACTGGAAGGGGTAGAGGCTGAAGGGCGCCATCTCGCGAACGAGAGGCGCGATCGTAGCGTGGCCATGGACATGCGCTCACAATGAGTGCACGATCCATCCACAAACGCCGCCTCAGCGTGTTCTCGGCCCAGGCACGAGAGACAGCGTTCATGGCCGTCATTAGACGACAGAAAACCACCACATCCAGCAGCACACGGTCGGACAGACATCCCGGAAGACGCTATCGACGACCGTGTAGAAAATTGCTCTTTTAGATCGGCGTGCCCCAGGGAAGGCAACAGCCAGAGATCGCTGGTTAGGCACAGATGCCGGCAGCGCCGGTAACACGATCGAGCAGCAGGAACTGGAGCAGGAACAGCAGGTTTCTCTGTTCTTCTCCGTCTTATTCTTCTTCTTCTTCTCTCTGGAACAGCACAAAGGCGAGGCTCCGAAGCAGAAATCTGAATGAGTGGATGCACGCCGCCATCTTATATACCCGTATGTCCGGGGGAGTGGCGCGGCATGCAAATTCCACTCGCCAATGTTCATTGGCTTTTTCTCTTTAGCTCAGAGGTGATAGGGTCTCGTTGCCGATCCCCAATATTACGTCATTGACGTAACGTCGTAGAGAACGACTGAGGGGGAAAGAGACTTTCCATAGACTACTTTCCTAGCAATTTTTAATGTATTTGTTTTTTGTTTTTTTTCTTCTTGTGGGAGGTCAACAGTCCTAGTCCTAGTCCACATTATGAAAGAAAGTACACTCTGTAAATATCTTCTTTTTTGTTTCATGGAAAAAAATAATGATATGGGGTTTGGACAACACAAGTTAATGTTGATGGAATTGGCATTTTGGGTGCACTTGGGTGTATTTTGGTGTAATACCAACTGAAATGCAGACAGTAACATGCAGTAATATTTGACTTTAAATTAATACTCGTTTAGGGATGGATCTCACCTTCATTTCAGAAAACCAGCTGTTCCTAAATTGACAGAAACAATCTTTTACAATGATAGCACATTCTAAACTAATTTATCAAACATTTTCTCTACTGGTCCCTTCTTATCCAGATCGATCAGCGAAGTCACAGCCTTGTAAATAGCAAGGTTGACTGAGGACAGTAGCCAGGCAGTTCATTGGCCGATATCACCACATCCAGAGCTCCCAGCCACAGGAATGAGGAAGAAACAAATATCTGGCCTGAGCCGAACGGAGGGAATGGGTTGTTCCATTATTATGTCATGCTATTCTGTAATCTAAACTCATTTTATTTAGACTATCTGTCAAGCATAAAAAAGCTGGTAAAAAAGCACTAATCATATCATGTTTCTGTTTAAATGGCACCATTACCACTATGTAGACATTTCTACTATATAGACATTACTTTTGATTACTCGTAACTGTAATGTAGAAACATGCATTTTCTGTGATGCTGCTTTGAAATTATATCTTGTGAACAGCCTGTTGGCATGAGGCCACGGGTAATGTTGTTGTGCTATAAATGTGATATCATGTGACTATTTTTTTCTACAAAAACAAAGCAGAATCAACGAATGCATGTCTCTGAGAAATACAGAGTGAGTTTTTGAGCAAATCAGCTGATTCAGCGACACACCCATAAAACACACAAAAAGACAGTAACTGTTGAAAAAAAAAAAAAAAAAACACAACTAATGCACAGAATGACAGATGGTTTGGATTGCCACAAACACAGACAAGCAGAATGAAGCCAAAATATTGAATATATGAAGCACAGTACACAGTATACAAACACAAGACAATGTGCCAACAGCAAAAACTACATTCACAAACAGATTCATAATACAACCACATATGCAAATGTGTGAGCCATTTAACTGGATTGTAAAACATCAGCATTATCACATTTGTCTTAATACACACAGCTGGGTCAAGAAAAAAAAAATACATGCAAATACACAACTGCAAACTGAACTGCACAAGTTGCTGATTGATCTACTCAACCCTGTCATATATTTTATCACTATCATGTAACAGTCAGAAGCAGCTAATTACTCCCATTCTTGATTGCAGAAGCTCATATTTGCATGGAAGAGCTGCTTAAACCAGTGGTTCCCAAAGTCAGGGGACGCTAAAAATTATTGTTGCCAAGCTCACTCTAGTTTGAGGGGTTACAAGTCGTGATGAAATGGTTACCGGTTTTTCATATTTTACTCCCTGGGTTGCTCACTTTTTTAAGATCAGTGTGAAAGACAGTAAAAATACTCTGTCAATTTTGGTCACACAAATAAGAGTTTCGAAACTGTTACGTGTATGCTTTTACTTGTGTACAATCAAAAAAATGAATGTCACTAAAATGAAACTCAGTAAATACTTGGCACACAGACAGGAGAGATATATCTATAGAAAGCTTGGTATCCCTACTTTTAAATAAAGTATGTTTTTTTTAAAACAAATATTCTGTGATAAAGTAATCTGTATGAAACCAACGCCATGTAGAGTTTTGCCATCAGAGCTAATTATTTTTAATTTAGTCACGCCCACGTGTTACTTTCACTTATAAATAGCCACGTGAGAAGTGCAGCATGTAAACGCCCACATCAGTTGAAGTAAACAAAGCGTGACAATTCATCAAGTCTCGGCTACTGTTCAGTTCTGGAAAAAGAGACACTTAATAACATAAATTCACCTCAGAAGAAGAAGATGCGCTGAGAGGAATAACACATTTTACCTAAGAAAAAGAACACAATGCAATGCGTGGCTGATGCAGCAGATCATTATGATGAGTAAGTAATGTTTCTATTTTGCATTAGTTAACGTGTTATTCTAAATTCCAAACTTGAACACATTTACTAGCTGAAGTTTTCCCAAACTATAATTCCTGACAAAATATGTTTGAAATTGAGTGAAACATTCCGAAAATGATTTTCAAATTTCTTGCAACACAATGAAGTTCATTATTCTTCAATATTTTACTCTCCTTACACACTTTGTTACCTGCCTTATAGTTACAGTCACACAGATTATTTTCACATCCCAGCCTACAAGAGAAATTACTCAAAAGCCTTATTCAGTATGGTTTTTATGGCCTTATTTCAGCTACATTTATTTTCCCAAAACCACGCATGTTTTTTTTTTCCTAAAAAACGCAAACATGTACATCCATCTTGCTCACATATTATTGCAGCACAGTTTGTGCTAAACACGCACATAAAAAATGTATACACTAAAAAAAGATGGTTCTTTAAAGGTTGCATCACATCCTACAACTTCATCATCTGCCACTCATTCACACCAAAATACACAATATGATGGATTTTCAGGCATTATAGAAGATTATGAAAATACAGTATTTCACTGGAACTTGGTCTCAATTTCACTTTTTTCTGTTTCTATTTTGTTTTACTTAAGTATTTATTTATGTTCAATGTCAACCCAGATAGCACACGTACATCTGCGAAATGTCTGTTAAAGGTCTCTTGATCTGGAAAGCTTCTGCTTTGTACAAACGTCTGGCAGACATCTGTAAGATGTCAGTTTTACATACTTTCTAAATCATAAACATCTAAAAGACATCTAATAGATGTCTGTTTGACATCTGATAGGAAACATCCAATAGACGTATTGCAGATGAGCAAACTACATCTTGCATATGTCTTGCAGATGTAAATGCAGACGTCAAATAGACGTCTCCGAGATGTACGTGTGCTATCAGGAAATTGTCATTGTGCTAATAACTTTCATTAACTTCACATGTCATTAAAAGAATAAACATACCTAATTGACACATGTTGTTGTTGTTTTTTTAATGCAAAACCCTAATACCAGGCAGATAGAAGAGTAAAAAACAATATTAATAAATAATATCTACAAATAATATTAATAATTATATAAATATATTAATATACTGCTATTAATAAAAATAAACTATCATTAAAGAAGTTATTTATAATACCATTAAGGTCCTGAAGCATGGTTCTTTATGGAACCCTATAAAAGGGTTCTATTTAGCACCAAAAAGGGTTCTGCTATTGTTACAAGCCTAAGAACCGTTTTCTGGTACTGTTTAGAACCACTTTTCTTAAGAGTGCATGTTGGCCAAAAGTATAAGTAGCTGAAATAAGCACAAATGTCAGGTCATGTCAAAACATCTGATGGGCCCCAAAATCACCTTAGACCGCAGAGGGTTAATTACCATTAAATCCACATTTGATTACTAGACCAAAGTGAAAACCTGACCTTTTTTTTTATGAAATTTTATGTATTGTTAATTTTAACTGGTTGATTGAAAAATAAGCTAATGTGCATTCAAAAAATCCCAGAGACCAGAGCCAATTGGTTTTGTCAGAATTATTAAAACAAAAATAGTTTCACATTGTCTCATTTTATTTGCATTATCGTATTTTAATGAGTACATTAAGGCTAAATTATTTGTAATTAATGCCTTTAAAAAAAGCTACTAGCACAACTCTCGAATCTCAAAGTATCGCGTGAGTGGACTCTTTTCTCGTTCTGTTAATCCTGCTTTAATCTGCACAATTTTGCTAAATAAACAAAATGGATGTTCGTCGTTATTTTAATAAACCAGCGCAAAAAAGCGTGGAGGACTTTGACATTTATTCTACTGCAGATGATACTGACACAGCAACTGAGGCCGCGAACACCCCCGTCCCGGGAACGTGCAGTACCAGTACTTTTTTTGGTTTTTGATGCCACATGAAAGCTGGGTTCCAGTCCTTTCCAAAACTGTTTTTATTTTGTCCATAGCTTGATCAGAACTGAAGTTATAGCTGTCTGAAGTTGGCTGATAGCTATGATTTTCAGGAATGGAATTTTGAGAAAAACGAGTTTGAAGTGAGACGACTTTCACTTTCACTTCACGGGTTTAACGCTAGATGTCAGTAGCGCTATACTGCATTATTACACAAACAGACTAACGTCTTTTTTCCATTGTTTATCATAGGTATAGTCTCCGAACTTTTGGTCACCCCTGGTATGTTTAAATAGCACGAATAATGTACCATGTAATTATAGTTTACATTTAGAAACACGAGCGCACCACAACTGTTTGTGCACTGTGCATATGACAATCATTTCTGCTTGCTGCAATAAATCGCAGTTTTTCTGCACTTAACAAGTGAATTTTGCCAATATATTTTCAGAGATGATAGACAAGATGTTATAGAATAATAATTTAATGAAAACATAATTTTGACAAAATATTGACATTCGACCTATTTTTTTGAATTTTCTTAAAACGTTCCAGTGCGACATCCGACGGGTTTTCCCAGATCACAGCATCACATATAGACCATAAATAATTGAAAAGTGGTAAAATAAGGTATATAGGCCTACAGTGTGCAAAAAAAAAAAAAAAAAAAAATCAGAGCTCGTGGTCTACCGGTAGGTGCCCCCCCAAGCAAAAATGTGAAACTCCGCCTATGAGCTGGAGTGCCCATGAACTCCACTGAAGAGCACTCCACCCCGGACTCTTGCCTTTGCTTCTTGGACTCCATTCCGTGTCCCTTGCCCGTCATGTGATCATGTCATGTGCTACCCTTGTCTGTAGGTGTGTTTGACTTAACGCAGCGCTGTGCAGCTCGATCAAATTCTGATTGAAGCAGTGCATGCCGGTTAGAAATTTTGTCAGACTTGACACAGTGCCGAGGACTGTCACAAGTGGCTGTAAAGATAGCAATTCGAGATCAGTCGGCTAACTCAGCCACTGCAGTTTCTCAAGAGTGGCTGCACAAGCTTTGATGACATAACAGCTGTTTCACGACTGGCCAAATTTACGGCATGACAACGATCATGTGTGTTTCGTGTTTATTCTAACCTTTTTAATTCCAATAATGGTCACAAATCTGTGTTTTTAGAACAGTATAAGCTTTTTTACTGTAGTCGCAATGTTATATTGAGTCACGTTTAACATAAAACAAGGATAAAATCATAAACTTATACTAATAAAGTAGGGTGTATATTCTTCAACGGATGGCGCTGTATTAAGCAGTATATACAAAGTGTTTCTGTTGCTCATGAAAATGTTTCTGACACATCTGTGTATTTGACAAATATTGCATTTTATTTACTTCATCTGTGACAGAGTACGCAAACACCGCGTGAGCTTCACTACTGAGAGCAGAAAGTGTCCAACTTGACGTCAGAAAGTGTCCTGACTTGACAGAGACAATGACAATGTTTAAACTGACAAGTTGTTAAAGTAGACATTGGATGCAAAATTCACTTTTACATGGTGTTTGAACTTAAATGTGTCTTGGCAGGGTATGTACACAACCACCCTATAATGATACATGATATGATACATGATAAAAATGATAAATGATAAAAAATGCTTTTTTTTAATCCCCACAAATTATAAGCACTTTTATAATTACAAGCAGAGCAAGCCATTCACAGAAATTCTGGGCAAAGTACCTCACTTTGCACAGCCCTTCTTACGACTGTTGACACTGCCGTTTTAGCACAGAATTACAGTGAGCTGTAAACAGTCAGTTGTTCCTGAAGGATCACCTTTCCAAATAATGTGCTAGTTAGCAAGTTCCACAACGAATGCAGCTAAAGTTAACAGTCTCACACCGTGACAGTCTCTACACCAGACGTGATACTGTAGAATTTATTATGATCAGTGATGCCGTCTACTGTAGTGAATAGTGGTCAAGATGGCAAACCCCCTTTCCATACACATATACAGATATGACAAATCCCCAACAGTAAACTGCTGCCTTGTTCTATTTATGATGTACTGACACAAAGTTCAAATTATTAGCAATGGTCGCTTTGTCACATACACTACACTACAACTTATGGTTGCCTTTTTAGAAGGTTTATAAAGATGTTTGTTAATGACTAATAAGTAATTTAAATAGTTTTTAAGCAGTTATAACTGCATGAATAAAAATGGTGACTTTAATGCAATAGCTCATTATCATTTAAAGGCACATGTACAGTAAAGGGGGTGCTGTGAACAGACCTGTTTTTGACAAAGTTAAAAAGGGTGTTGTTTTACACTACCACTGAGAAATTTTAACCAAAGTATGTCATAGACTTTTCATGTAGACCCTAAAGAATCATACCAACTTGTGGAAAATGGGCTTCTGATGTCCCTACCATTCATCCCTAAGATTTATTTTCAGTCTTGATCATGCAGCAAATGACTCTCAGTTCCTCAGACAAAAGAGCTATTATCAAAAATGTAGTGAAGACAACTGATAGACATTAAAGAGAGATGTATTTACTATTAAGCTGCTGCAAATACATTTGTAAATAACTAGTAAATGTATTTTGGCATGCTGAAATTATGGAAAGGAAATCTACTTTTAAAAGCAAGGCTTTCCACTTATTCTGTTTTAGTCACATCTTATCCAATAAGCCTGAGTGACTGTGTTGTGATGTGCAAGAGTTGCTCTTTTGTCAATAATTAAATAAAAAATCAATAGAAATAACATTGTGGTTTAAATTACATTTTGTGGTTGAAATTATGATGTAAATTCATAAAGTAACTTTATTTATTACTTTCAAAAGTAATTTCATTACATAACAGGCAATACTTGGCTTATTTATACTACAACCACTTTGCAACCACTCTTTGATCACATTTCTAGTATTTGCAAAACCGCATTTTTCTATCTAAACAATATATCAAAATTACGACCTATGCTCTCAATGTTAAATGCAGAAGCGTTAATCCATGCGTTCATGACCACTAGGATAGATAATTGCAATGCTTTATTGGGTAGTTGTTCTGCACGCTTAATAAACAAACTCCAGCTGGTCCAAAATGCAGCAGCTAGAATTCCAGGAAGTATGACCAAATTAGCCCGGTTCTGTCAACACTGCACTGGCTCCCTATTAAACATTGTATAGATTTTAAAATCTTGCTAATTACTTATGGTTACCCTTAATGGTTTAGCTCCTCACTACTTGAGCAAGCTCTTATCACATTATAGTCCCTCACGTCCGCTGCGTTCTCAAAACTCTGGCAATCTAATAATACCTAGATTATCAAAATCAGCTGCAGGCGGCATATTATTTTCATATTTAGCGCCAAAACTCTGGAACAATCTACCTAACATTGTTCGGGAGGCAGACACACTCTGTCAGTTTAAATCTAGATGTAAGACGCATCTCTTTAACCTGGCTTACACATGACACATTAACACATGTCTATAATTCAAATCCGTTAAAGGATTGTTAGGCTGCATTAATTAGGTCAGCCGGAACCAGGAACACTTCCTATAACACCTGATATACTCATTGCATCATAGGAAGAATGGCTTCTACGCTAATATTAGTCTGGTTCTTTCTTTTTCCAAGGCCACTGTAGCCACATGATCCAGTCTATATCCAGATCAGATGGTTACTACAGTCCCCTGGATCCAGTCTGTATCCAGCTCAGATGGTGGATCAGCACCTAGAGACGACCTCTACAGCCCTGAATGTCACCGGACACCAAGTCAACTAGATGAGCCCCAGAGACGGATCATCAGTGAAGACCTCATCCCCTAGATGGCCATCAGTGCAAAACCATGGGAACCAGATGAGTCCTCTGAAATCTGACTTTGCTGCAACATGGAGCTTTTGCATTATTGACACATTATTGTCCCATTTAATACTGTAAAGTTGCTTTGACTCAACTTGTATTGTTAAAAGCGCTGTTCACTGTAAAAACAAATAGTATTCCTTTTTAACTGTTGCTGAAATATTACAACAAATAGTTCCTATAACTAATGCAATTTAAGTAAAATTACTTAAAATGTCCAAGACATTCTCTTACGCATGCGCACTCTGCGACAATTGCCCCTCCCCTTCATTGCAGGAGCACACACAGGCTGAGGATTCAACACGTTATGTTTGCAGAGGATCTACTTCGGTAAAAACAAGGTAAACGCTTCATTTAAGTATAGTTTTTTTATGATGGTTAGATTTTTTGCACTTTGTTGCATGTTGTTTTGTGGAACTTCTGTAAAGAACTCAAACATTGACCCTGCGTATTATTTGAAGCGATTTCTGTGCAAAGTAATTAATGTCCGCTTTATATCTGTAAAATTAGCTGCCTGGTTGTCTATTAGTTATTCTGTTATCCATTTTTGCTAGTGACGATAATAGCAGTAATGTGAACTGAGGCTTATGCTTCATGTGGCAAGGCTTATGCCCTCTTAATGAGGCTTATGCCCTCATTATGGACTCAATAAAGGCAATCATGTTCGAGAGAGGAATTGTCATGGATGGGTTTTAAAGGCCTGTATTTTGTTTTTGCTGTTCTGTTTGCATACAATTCTAAAAATGCTCTATTTTTAACAGTGTTCCAGATAATGTTATGACAGCCAAGTGCTGTTTAGTCAAGAAGTCTGTAAGGAGTATTATAAGAACTTATTATGTAAGGAGTATTATTAAGAACATGTTTTAAAAGCTCATTTTTATTATTGTGATATTCTTTAAGTTTTCTATCCGTTTTTTTACAAAAATAAACCATTGAGAATTTCATACTTGTGTTAGGTGCATTTCATGCTGGTTGAACTACTAAAAATATGTTCAGTTTACTTGAAGAAACTTTGGAAACCGATTGCACAAAAGTCCCCAGAGCTTAAAATGGCAGATTAAACTTTACAGCATTTAAGATGTCTGCAGAACAGAAAATAACACTGTTAGTTAAATAGAATTATAATCTTACTATTAAATCTTTAGTAAGATCAGTAAATATCCTGGATTATGTTAACTAGAAATGACATTGATATTTTTTAATTAATTTACTCAGGAAGTGTTTGCTTTCTTTACTTAAAACAGATTATTAAATTAACTTTAGTTCCCTCTCAAGGGAACATCGAACTGCGTCCTCTAGGGGGCGCTAGGGGAACGCCGTCAGCGTTACTCGTGTCTGAAGCATACATCCAAAACTACAAGCGGTGGCCGGCGACAGCCTATGACGTCACTCTCGGCACGACTCGTCGCCTCCGCCGCGTTACTACCAGGCGCGACCATAGCATAAAAGGCCGCCGGTAGAACACGTCATTCTCTTTTTCGTCTTCAGTGATTACTTTGTTTGAAGGCATGCATCTTTGGTAAGCTTATCTATTCTTACCTCTTCTTTTGGCAAGCACAAGACAGACGTTTTAGAAGTGTGTTTTAATCCGTGTCTTCTCACTTTTTGACACTTGATGATACACACTCTCTTTAACGCCATATCGCAGATGCACGCAATATTCCCGGTTGGGGCTGTTGTGTGTGCATTTTGAGGAAGGAAGGGCAACTATCTGCTCCCTGCAAGTCACATCTTGCCGTTGCTGAGGCACGGAAGAGGGTGAATTTGCGGGGATTTCTGATGAGGTCGGCTGATGGGCTTTACTTAAAGGGGCTTAGGCGATGTTTCCTGTGGGAATCTCTCCAGTGCTGGCCTGGAGGAGTGCTCAGTAGCCTATTGTGGGACTGACTCTGATTGGGGACCTCTCTATTATATCCATCTGAGGATGGTTATATTTTTTAGTCACTGTTATTACAGGACGGGCTGCTTGAATACGGCTATCTGTGGCTAGCTGTGTGTTAACTAGCCCTTTCCTGAATATGTAGCTGTCTGAGGATAGTTATGTGCTAGTTCAGGGATTGCTCCCCTCTTTAGGGTTTAAATAGCGGTCTTCTTGAGCTCTGCCTGGTTAGTGCTGTCTTCCCCTTAGGGTTTATAATTAGACAGCCCACTACTGGTTGTCTTGGCATCTGCAGAGGTCCCCTTTCCTAGTGCATAGCTTTCTGAGGGAAGCTATGAGCTAGTTTGGTGATTGCTCCCCTTCTTAGGGTTTTAATTGCCATCTCTCTTCACAGCCCACTCTCTGTACTCAGATAGTCCTTCCTATACTCATAGCTATCTGAGGATATCTACGTGTTAAGTTCAGCGACTGTCTAGGTATATTTAGACAGTGCTGTCTTCCCTTCATGGTGAGCCTGGTGTTGCAGTATGTATGGCTGTTGTTGTGTTCTTCCTATGTTTCAGGTTAGAGCCTCGTCAGTCTCTCTCTGTGGATATGGGACCCTTGCCTCTGGAGTCTGCAGTTAAAGCACTTGAAGATAGTCTCCCTGGTTACTGGGCCCCTGGTACATGACTGCAACCCCTGAACTGCCACTGTGGTTCCTCTATGCAGGTAGATGCATCATTTGATGTTGCTCCAAGGAACTGCCTGTTTTTGGACGGGTGAGTACGATCTTTTTTTATGTGTCCTGCCTCCTTTGCTATGTTTCGGGGACCTTTTCTGCTGTGCTTTATTTCTTCTCGGTAGGTCCTCAATGAGTATCCCCCTCTGGTCTGCTGGCTACGGTTATGGCTTGCTCGTCTACTCTGGATCTGCTGTTACCTGCCTCAGATCCCTGTGGAACCTCCTGGCTTCCAGGTCCCCCTATTTAAGCATGGTTTCCTAGGACTCGTAGTCCTTCCTTTAGCTCTCTGAAGTCTTTCTTCACAGAATGCGCCTGGACATCGCTGGCAGGACACCCTGCCTTAGAGGCCTGTCTTTTGAAAACTCGCCCCAAGGGGCTTCCTGTTCTAGCCACCCAGCCTACTCTAGTGGATTTATAATCATCCCTCTGTGGAGTGGGTTTGATTATGAGGTGTTTTTGCGAAAACCCCTCCTGAAGTGTTGGCTCCGAGGGGCGACATTTCTCCAGGCTTCTGGCTCTTCTAGACTCTGCGGGGTCTGGTCGAGTCATAAGTCCATGCTTCTGTCGAGACAAAGCATGATCCACTTTGGGTTGGTTATAACCAATGTCCCTCAATACTACCCCCTACAGCTTGAGGGCAGGGGATGCTGCTTCTATGCAGGCATGTCGAGTGGAATATCTTGGTCCCTTTTTCTGGCCTCTTCGGTAAGGTATGGCATGCTCCCCTCTCTGCGGAGGGGTTTCCTAAGAGCTCGCCACCCTGTGAAGCTCAAGATATCTCGCTCCATGGCAGTATTACCAGTCGACTAGCAGCTTGAGAGCTACCTGTCCTGGTTGGGTGTAGCAATGCTCCCATCGCCTGAGGGTTACCTATAGATAGCCTTTACTACCCATCACTCGGAGCCCTGTTGAGTGTGACCTCCCTGGCACACTATATCTAAAATCCATTAGTGGTAGGTGTGCACGCAAGTCTTTGTGCACCTTTCTAAAATCCACATTAGTGGTAAGTCCACACGCAAGTCTCTGGGCACTTCTCTAAAATCCACATGAGTGGTAAGTGCGCACGCATGTCTTTGTGCACTTTTCTAAAATCCTTTATGGTATGGGCTACGCGCTAGACTTCGTTCCCATTTTCTGAGTAGGTCACGCCCCGGTTACCTTGGGCCCCTCTCTATTTATGTATCCTAACAGATACCTCTTGAGCTTCCGCTACCTGGGATTTGCAGAGGCATTCCTTGGTTAACCTCTCCTAAGTAACGGTTCTTCAAATCTATGTTCATGGTAAGTGTGCACGCAAGTCTCTGGGCACTTCTCTAAAACCCACCTGAGTGGTAAGTGTGCACGCAGGTCTTTGTGCACTATTCTAAATCCTATATGGTATGGGTTACGCGCTAGACTTCGTTCCTTTTCTTGAGTTGGTTACGCCCCGGTCTCCTTGGGCTCCGCTCCACCCTCGTATCTTCTGATACCTCTTAGCTGTAGGACTTGCTGAGGCACTTCTAGGCTTAGGCCGCCCTCTGATCAGGGTATTGCTACCTGTGTTCTGTAAGTCGGCTCCTGAGGGAGCAGACCTTTTCGGAACTACTCGTAGCTCCTACTAGACAAGCTGGCCCAGTTTTCACTAGGCTCTTGCTGTATCCCCCTTAAAGGAGTCTGCTCGACTCCAAGCCTGAGCTCTATCCTTTTGCCCCCTTTCAGGTAGTCAGGTAGTGGCTCAGGCCTCTGGCCGAAGGGGGTAATGTCTTGGACAGCCGTCACTTAATTTCTCTGGGGCAATTCTCTTAAAGATAAGTGAATTGGTACTTAGTGCTCGCCTCATTAGCATGCACTCCCCTCAGCATGGCAGCGTGGGTATAACCGTTCCCCTAGCGCCCCCTAGAGGACGCAGTTCGATGTTCCCTTGAGAGGGAACGTCTCAGGTTACGTATGTAACCATGGTTCCCTGGATAGGGAACGAGACACTACGTCCTCTAGGCTGGTCGCCATGCTTCGGACGTAAGCTTCAGACGAAGAAGCGAATGACGTGTTCTACCGGCAGCCTTTTATGCTATGGTCGCGCCTGGTAGTAACGCAGCGGCGGCGACGAGTCGTGCCGAGAGTGACGCCATAGGCTGTCGCCGGCCACCGCTTGTAGTTTTGGATGTATGCTTCAGACACGAGTCACGCTGACGGCGTTCCCCTAGCGCCCCCTAGAGGACGCAGTGTCTCGTTCCCTATCCAGGGAACCATGGTTACATACGTAACCTGAGACGTTTTACTTTTAAGTTTACTTTGCAAAAATAAGGTTTCCAAGCTTTTTTTAAGTAAATTGAACTAGTTAGGATTTACAGTGTATAAATAAATAAACTTGACTTGACTTGTAACCCCACCCCCCAAAAAGTGAATGAATCTAAACCAAATTACATACACGTCTGTGCACAAGTTCACCACAGAGTGGAGAAGGTGTCCTCCGTATGCATGTTTCTCATATCATATTCCAAAAAAACTGTTAAAACTCTTAATCCTGTCAGCTGTGACCCAGTTCTGTCAGGTTTCTGCTTCCTGAGAGAGAATATTTATTATATTACTGCAAAAAGTGCATGTTTTGACATATTCCTCATATATGATAAAAAAAATAAAAATAAAAAAACTCAGGTATTTGTTTGGCCTTTGCAGCAAAAGGATAGGTTTTGCTCCACATTGTGCAGACAAGCCATTTACATTTTTAGCATAACAGTACCACAAGATTGTTTGTTTGTTTAAATGGATATGGATAATCCAGAGTGAAATAATTGTGCATGGCAGCAGTCTGCATTTTTTCTGTTACAATCATTATTTATATTTACCATAAATAATCTATGAGTATTTTCTTTCTGTATCAAGCATGAGCCTGATGTGATTTACCTAACTGCTCCCATATGTTGGGCATGCTTTGACTTCAAACGATGAACTTTATTTTTTACTTTCCACAATCAGTTTTTAGCTGAAATACAGGGTGGGGACAATTTAGCCAGACAGAAAAAAATAGACAGACAGAAAAGGAAAATTAATTATTCTCATAACTCAATTTTCTCTTAAAGGGGTCATTACATGGACTTATGGTAATATTTTCCTTGAGGTTCATATATAATGTTTATATTTCTTCCACAAACAACTCACATATCGGTGGAAAAATTATTATTTTTAACTGTCATTCTGCCCCTCTCTGAAATGATAGTTTTTTAAGAAGCAGCTCCTTTAAAGGGCACGTATTATGCAAAATGCATAATTTACATGGTATTTGGACATAAATGTGTGTTGGCAGTGTGTGGACAAAACCACCCTACAGTGAAAACCTACCCACTCCCTATTTTTTAATACCTCAATTAACTAAATCAGTCTCATTAGGCCTGTCCTTTTCTCAAAGCAGTGTGATGTAACATTTTTTCGGCCCCACCCACGACTAATGGCTGACAGTACTTGATTAATAGTTTCCACCCTCAGCGTTTTGTCTTCGGTTGTACACTGTCTTCCGTTTACTCTGTGCTTGAGCAGCTGTAATGTTAATAATGTCTCATAAGGTGTTCTGTGTTTGGATGTAAGACTGAGCATAACCTCTTTCACACAGAAATTCCCGAAAATACCAGAATACTGTGTTCTGGGAATTGTCCCTGGATTGTTTGATTTTGGTTCATTCACATTCCCAGTAATTTTCCGGATTCTGTGCGTGCGTTCACATACAACCCGTAAAGACGCATTGCTTTAAACTGGCAATTGATCTGTGCGTCATCCCTGTTTACATATATTTTTTCATCCCGGATGTTGATCTGCATTCAAAACACCCTGTAAAAGAATTGCATGATAACGTGCGTCACTACAACACAGCCTTTTTTATGGCATTGGTTCTGGCTTTTATTCACACAGCGTTCCTTCCCGGGACTGACCCCGACAATGTTACTAGGTCCCCATCCCGGGATCATTCCCGGAACATGTTTGCATTCACACAGCATTCTGGCAATTTTCCAGAATCAACGTGCAGTGTGAAGAGGTTTAAGTGCAGGGTTTAAGAGTCTTTATTCTCTCCTAACGTCTGAAGGTAATGCACAATCATAACCAATCATATCCAATTATACCGTGATTATCTCACGTGATTTTCCCCATTCATTTCAATGAGCCTTCATAAAACTGACACAATGGCTTTTGTATGCACGCTATTTTTCAGATTTTACCTTCACTTTCAAACATGTTCAGCAAGGAGGAGAGAGGATGGAAAGCGGGCAAGGCTGTATTAAAGCACGGGATGAACTGAGTGAGTGTGGTAAATCGTGAATTAAACCTCATCAAAGCTCATGCAGCCAGCCGTGCTGGAGAAACTGCAATGACCATAACCCGCATCTGCTTCTAAATTGCTTTTGCGGTAGTCTACTTTGATGACATAGGCTAGCTACACTGCTTCAAGTCAGACGCTGATTGAGCTGCGTGAATCGAACACAACTTTGTGCCTTCTGCAGACATGCTCCTCCAATTAATTATCCATTTAACAATTTAAATAAATATGGTTTATAACGGTTTAAATAAATACGTTTGTTAAGAAAACTGAGGGGACATAAATTCTTTCTGAGTGGGAAATGCCTAAAGGAGCTAGAAGTCCTGCGATTGGATGCCGAGGTTGCTTTGTTTCTTCTCATCTCAACAGGTGAGTAACATTGGTTTTGCTTTGTTTCACAGAACTAATATATGCTGTCTTTTGCTTGAATATGCTCATGTGACATGTTCACTTACCCTACTTTTAACTGAATATTTAAGTAATTTTAAGATTACACCCCCTACTTTGTTTGCTAAACTGTATTATTCCGGTTTGCTTCACTAAACTACTAAGAATATGCCTCCTAAATAGATTCCTACAGCCTTATTTATGATGTTTTTAAAATACTTTTGTACTACAAGTTTTGCACTTGGAGGATTCCTGCCTCCAGGGCGGATCAGGCGGAGCAGGAACCTTCCAGGACGGAGCAGGTGAATCAGACACCCTCCAGGGCAGGTCAGACTGAGCAGGAACCCTCCAGGGCAGAGCAGGAGAATCAGACGCTCTCCAGGGCGGATCAGGCGGAGCAGGCACCCTCCAGGGCGGAGCTGGAGAATCAGACGCCCTCCAGGGCAGAGCAGGCGAGACTGGAATCCTCCAGTGCAGATCAGACGCCCACTAGGGCGGAGCAGACAGAACAGGAGCCCTCCAGGGCAGATCAGATGCCCCCCAGGGTGAAGCAGAAAGGACAGGAGCCCTCCAGGGCGGATCGGAATCCCCCCAGGGCGGAGCAGACGGGTTTGGTACAGGAATAGCGGCTTTGACCTGACTTGGCACAGAAACAGCGACTCTGGCTTGATTTGGCTCAGGAACAATGACAGTGAGGTTTCTTGGCTTGAGAACAGCAGCCGTGTCTTGACATTGTCCAAGGAGAGTGGCTGTGTTGTGACAGGGTTCAGATGGAACAGCTGCAACGGAGCTTGACTCAGGAGGTGAAGCAGCTGCGACGGGGTTTGACTCAGGAGGCGGAGCAGCTGCGACGGGGCTTGACTCTGGAGGCGGAGCAGCTGCGACGGAGCTTGACTCTGGAGGCGGAGCAGCTGTGACGGAGCTTGACTCTGGAGGCGGAGTGGCTGCAACTTGACTTGGCTCTGGAGAAACGGCTGTGACCTGACTTGGTATTGGAGGAACAGCTGTGACTTGACTTGGCACTGGAGGAACAGCTGTGACTTGACTTGGCTCTGGAGGAACAGCTGTGACTTGATTTGGCTCTGGAAGAACAGCTGTGACTTGACTTGGCTCTGGAGGAACTGCTGTGACTTGACTTGGCACTGGGGGAACAGCTGTGACACTGGATAGGCGGTTGAGGCTGGACATGACTCTTGACTTACCTTTGGAACGACGGCTGTAACTTGACATGGAACAACAGCAGCTACTTGACTGGAAACTAGAACAATGGTTGGGCTTGACACTGGATGGACAGCCGCGACGGGACTTGATACTAGGAGAACATTTGTGACCATACTTGACTCTGGAGCAACAGCTGCCACTTGACTGGAAACTGGAGCTATGGTTGGGACTTGGCTTGGTTCTGGAGGGACAATGGTGGCCTGTCTTGACTTTGGGTCAACAGCTGTAGCTTGACTTGACTCTGGAAAGATGGCCATCTTGACTGACTTGGGAGAGTGGGTAGACTGGATACTAGTGAGCGCTGACTTGACAGACAGGATTGGTGGGTCTTCCAGACAAGATATAAGTCTATTGTAATATGAATGGGTGAGGGAGTGTGCAGGGGAGTCCATGAACTCAAAAATGCTCATCGATGAGGCCTCCATTTTGTGATCGCGTGGCCGCTTCTCTGTGGTCGTGTTCCCCCTCCACGATACCCACAGAAACAGACGATGAATCCCTGCACCACAATGCAAAGTCCACATAATCAGAGAAACAGGTGCGGGGACACTCAAATCGCAGCCTCGATTTGAGAGGCTCATTGAGAGCTAAACGGAATATGTCCATGGAATAGTTCTCATCATAGAATGGTAATTTGTACATCAGGTCACAAAACCTTGATACAATATCCTCAATGGACATACCGTTCTGTTTGAGCAGTAGAAGCTGGTCAAAGGGGTCCATGGTTGAACTGGGGGGTGAAATAAAGCTGCTGGATCTGGGGTAGGCGAAGTTTTCTGTAACGAACGGGACGGAGACAGTTGGATCCATATGTAAGCTTTATTAACAGAAATCATAGTCAGACAGGCAGGGTCAGGTAGGAACAAACGGAAACAACGTAGAACGAACAAAGGGAGGTCAAAGTCTGAGCGAGGGGGTCTTGGGCTGGCAGCGAGCAAACAGAGGCAGGCAAGGGGTCGATAGGCGGGTGGAGAAGACTCGGGAAACCAGGGAACAGACGGGAACGGCAATGGGAAAACTAACACGGGAAAACGCTCAGAATTGACAGATAAACACTAATCAAGACTTTGCGAAGAAACTATGGAAAAACCGATCTATTTATACTGTGAGGGTAATAAGCAAGATGGCTGACAAGGTGAGGGGTGAAGGGTCAGGAGTTACAGAAAGGGATTATGGGGAATGGAGTCCATGATAGTGTTCAGAGAATGGAGTGTGTAATGGTCCATATGTACAGAGGAGGCACCCTCTAGAGGTGAAAGGAGGGAGCCATAACAGCACAGTTCATGACAGTTAGTCTATGTTACCCTAAAAATTCCCATAGAGCATTCACCTTTTTCGGCCATCCTACACACAGGTGACTCTCACTGACTGCTTGCACCAACTGGAGGGGAGGGGTTGTGTGACTCGTTACGCTCTTCACTTCATACAACTGAGGATTCCTGCACTTTTTGCCTTTAATGACAAGTAAAATAACTGTGCGTACTGCAGGAACGGTATGACGGAAAATGTTAGTGGTTTTGAAACTGTGACTTTCTAAAACGGGGTTTACCTTAAAACCAGTTATCGTCCCATGCCTAGTTTTGGTTATAGATTCCTTGAAAAAATCTAGTAGTACATTAAACATATTTGCTGGCATAAATCTGACCACCAGAATAGCTGGCAAATACTAACCACTAATTCAGAGAAGCGGGCATGCAGTTCTTCCTCCGGGGGCATGGGTGCACTGAACTCTAGCAGTTGCAGCGGTACACTGTCTTTCAGGTTGATCTCAGGAGGTTCACTGCTGCTGAAGCAGCACAGGAAGCCCAAGGTGGGCCGTGTGCGCTTCCGAGGAGGCATCCTCTCCAATCCGGAGGGGCCGACAGCCAGCAAGGCGAAGAGTCTGCTATCTAGGGGGCATGATCTGAAAGAGAAAAAGGAACCAATCAGGATTTTATAAACACCACAAAATACAATTGCATGTGTACATAATAATTTGTCACAAACTAAATGGTTTTAATACTGAAAAACGTTAAAGGGATAGATCACCAAAAAACTATTTTGTCATCAAACCTGTGTCAATTTCTTCCTTCTGCTGAACACAAAATATATTTTGAAGAATGTTGGTAACCAAACAGCTGCTTTTAGCCATTGACTTCCATAGTATTTTTTGTCCATACTATGGAAGTAAATTGCTACCAGCAACAGAAGAAAGAAACTAATACAGGTTTAGAACAACTTAAGGGTAAGTAAATTATGACAGAATTTATATTTTTCTTGGGTAAACTATCCCTTTGAAACAAACATCAAGAAACTAAATAAATGTGTTGAGAATTCAACCACAGAAACCCCACAACAAGCATATAGGTGTTCTCTAAACTGATGTACATCTCTGATGTTGAATTTAAAGCAGTTTCACATCATCATGACAGCTTTATTTGCTCAACATCAGAATGTGGACATCAGTGAAAGACAGAGGCTACAGGCTGAACCCTTCAGCTATGTGGAGTGGCCATGAAGGAGCTGGGTTTTTTAAAAGCAACCACTCTCATCACTCTCCAGAACTTCTTCGGTCCGTGTGGGCATAGAGAATGGAACCGCCTGGCACCTCTCTGGATGTGCTGGCATAACCCCCAGGGCAGTACAAAGACCTCTCTGTTTTCAGGCTACAATGTTCGCCAATGGCAAAAGAGAAGTAAAGTGAGGGAGAAGAGGCGGCTGTACCCATCACACTCACCGGAACAGAGAAAACACAAAAGGGAAATAAGCCCAGCGCTCCTAGACTCCCTGTTCTCACAAGTAAGTCCACCGTAATAAAAAAAAAAAAATTGTGACAAGGAAATAAAACTGTCAGCCTTGCTTATTTCCAAAATCAAACCCTACAAGTGCAAGTACAAGTGTTTGCTACAAAAAAGTTAATAGTGTAAAACAATATGGTAGCTGGATCAGGTATAACAAGATGGCTTTTCTAGCAAAAATAGTTAAGAATGAACAATTAGTTATTATCCAAATAAATTATTTTACAAAATTAATTGAATAAATAAAAAAATATATATATAAAACTGAATGACTTCCATGATGTTTGGTTCCAATAAAAGTTTGGTTCCACTCATGCACACAAAGCATCACATTACTACTACTAATGCTCCTAATATACATTTTGCTTAAGCTTTGCTCTTGGAATTGAATGTGATAAGAGATGAAGACTTAAAGAAAGACTGGTTGCCACTAAATAATACAAATAATACATGTATGTAAATGTAACCAGCATAACTTCTGTTAAAATTTTAAAGCAACATTATAAATATATAAACACAGCAAAGAGAAATGTTACATTAAGCTTTAACACTGGAATACATTTGGTATTTAACTTTAATGTGATTATGTCAAATCTCAGAAGAGGTGAGGAAGGTCAGGAAAGATATTTCTGTGGCAATTGAAGTTGCTGTCTGTGTAGATCATTCTAAACCAGTTGCATTATAATGTTCCATTAAATGAATACACTGCAGATGTTTAATTAATGATTTTGAAAACACCATTAATATAAATGCAGGTACACTGTGTGGACACACTGAAAAACAAACAAACATGTAATTTGTGTATACATGGATGCATAATAATGTTCATTTTTGCCTATGGTAGGGTATACTGAGTAACGTGTGTTTTTTCTAAAGAGCCCAGTGGTGTATAAAGAGAGACACAGAGAATCAGACAGACAGAGATGGAAAGGGGGAAGGGGGATGGCTGTTGCCATTTTTCATTCAGCCCACGACCACATCACATTATCCTGTGTGCTGCTGAAAGTAGGTCAATGGAGGAGAGAGGGAGGAGCCTTTCCTTCTCACACACAGTGCTCAACTGGTTTCTATATCTTGCATTACTTGTTTCTTGCTTGTGTGATCAGCAGTGTCTTAGGCAGATTTTTCGGCAAAATCATAAATCTTCCCTTTCCTTTTCTAGCTTTTCCTCTCAACGACATGCCGACAGAAACCTCCATATTTATATTTCTCTAAAATATGTTGGATCAATAAATATTCCAACTGACATGCCTTGAATTTGTGTACACTCAACACACTGAATAGATGTAGAAGTCAGTATTTAAAATCATTATTGTTGCTTTGGTTTAGGATCCTTCATGCTACATACATGAATGGTACCTCAACTATTAGAGTATTTAGTACAACAGGGCGAGAGCAGAGTGATTTGAGCATCTGGGGAAGTTGAGCCACCCCTTGTTTCTAGGCAACCATAAACAAAATTGGTAATGTGACCACAAATATTTGAAGAGTCATCCATTTTAACTCCCACTACGAAGAAGAGAGGCCAATAAAATAATTGGTAACTACATTCTGTCAGGGTAGGGGTGTAGGGATGAGGCTCAGTAGTGCAAAGTGATAAAAATAAAAATAAAACAAAACAAAACAAGGCAAGGCACAACCAGGGTAAATTCGACGACAAACTGGCAGCCAGTGAAAAACACAAGCTAGGTAAAAACTGATCAAAGTGGGTTACTGGCCTTTGAAACTAATACACTTCAAATAAAGATTGTATGCATGTTACTTTTTGTCAGTAGGTGGCAAAAAGTGACGTATTTGATGACTGAATCATTCATTCAAGAGATTCAGAAACAAGTCTTCATGTATTTGTTTTTACATAACGAATTCATTCAAATTAATAAATATTACAACTCATTTATAACATTAAATTAAACATTTTTTCAGAAAGTCAAGTAAATTACTTTTGGATCGTTATGCAATCCATGACAAGACATAACATGAAAGCACGCAGCCGATAAAAACATAATCTGCGTGCAACACCACAAGACATCAAGAAAGCATGTGGCCGAACACAAACTGCGTGCTACAGAAAACACCACAACAAATGCAGACAGAAGTGCACATGGCCTAAATGAACATGAGACTGCACACTCCCACAACAAGACAGAACATGGAACGCGAATGTCCAAACCCCTATGTGAAACCAAAATTTAACATGAGATGGTTGCTGGGATCCGAACACCACGCTCCAACAAGAAACAAGGCATGCAGACGAGAGTGCACACTCAAAGCCGCATACTCACATGAAAACAAAGATATGACGGGAGTGTCAGGGCTCTGTCACAAAACCATGAATAAACTAGACCATAGTGACAGAACCCGAAATATTTAGCTAAGTTCACAAATCAGTTTTGTGCTGTTGAACATGCTTTTTTGTGTCTGAACAATTGAAGACAATTATTATTATTATTTTTTTACATATCACATTTTTTGTGCTTTAGGAAGTTATAAAATGAGGCTATACTGTTAGCATGTTGTTAGCTCTAAACTGGTAGGAGTGGGGTAAGTTGAGCCAGTGGCTCACTGACTCAGATGATTACTTATCAAGTATTATTTTACTGTAATTATCCATTCCATTAATTTTATTTTTGAATATACCACTTTTTTAAAGTTATATTTTAGATCCAAGGTGATTATTCCCACGGACCATTCTGAAATTTATGTACATATTTTAGTTGGACGCATTACCTTCATGCACTTTAAAGGCAATGCAAGTAAAAAGTGGCTCAGCTTACCCTGCTCTTCTCTTACCCTGCTCTCCCAAGTGATCAAACTTATGCTTTTCAATTTACAAGTTACACACTTGCATATAATCAGATATAGCGGAGGAGGGTTGTGGTCGAACAGAGAAAAGTTTATTTGAACATGATCCTCTTGAAATTTGTTAAAAACATCATTTGGTGTATGTTAAAAAAGGAAAGGTTGCCTTAAATAGGTCAAGTCAAGTAACTTTTTTTTAATATAGTGCTTTTAACAATACAGATTGTGTCAAAGCAGTTTTACAGTATCAAATAGGAAAACAGTGTGTCAATAATGCAAAAAGACAGTAGTAAGCACTAAATTTTCAATTAAAGTCATTTCATCAGTGATTCAGTGATGCCATCATCCAGGTCAGTTTAGTTCAAATAGTATCTGTGCAATCTAAGCGAAAACTTATAACAATATAGCATTAACCTTTAGCAACACTCCCTAGATATGTGAATTCCGAACAGCTGCAGTATGTACCTCAAGCAGTGCTTTAAAAAGACAGCAATGCGTGTCTGTATCAACATGATAAAAATGTGGTTTTTGTTTTGGTGTAGTTTACTGATGGTTTACTGATGGAGTGCCTCATCACATTTGGGAACTGTTTCTATAGCATCAGTTACTGACACAGCGTTTTGTTCTGTTTTCAGGGAACCATAGTTACATATGTTACAGAGATGACCTCAGCCATACAGAGTGACAAAAATATCTCAGAAACATGGATGAGAGATGGATGTTTCCTTCTGCTGTTGTTACAAATGCAAACAAATGCCTCTCTCTTCACACAACCCTCATTTCTCCCCCTTAATAATTGTTTGTTCTCTCTATAAGCGTATTTTTCCACATTGCATCTTCCCCACACTGCTTGGTCTTTCTGTAATGTAAATACACTTCTCTCCCCCACACGTTTCCCCCAGAATTCATTTCATAATGTCCTCACAACAAAACCCAGGGGGGCTCAGAGGAATCTTTGGCATCCCAAACCGCCTCTGTCACAGTGGCCAAATGGAATCTTTTCATTTTCTCTCATCGCTCTCTCTCTCCCTCTCTGTCTGTCTGTAATATCAGAGATTGCCCTTTTTTGAGGGGATGTTCAAAGCCAGCACAGCCACTCTTTCCCAGTATCTGAAAAAAATTCATTAACAACGGAAGTCAAAATGTAAAAACAATGAAAAGAAGAAGAAGAAGAACAGCGGTTAATGAGGTACAAAAAGATAACTAGGCTGCATCCCGTTTCAGATACTGCATTAGAAGTATGTACTTTCCTTTTGAGTAAAGTAATACAGTACAGTCTGACCCACTCGAGCACTGTATCATCTGCCTGGGCCAATGCTGAGGCTGTGTTCTCTGAGTCTGACTGCGTGCTCTGAAGCTGCTTGCTGCTGCGCATTTTGAGGGCTCAGAAAAACATTGGTCGTAGCCTTACAAGGAAAGGCCCATGTCTATATCTCATGTTTAACCACTATAGAGACATCAGAGATGGTGGCAAATTCCAGACAAATTGGTACACCTTCAAAACATCTTAGCAAATTTTCAAATAGACATTATCTATTTTAACAAAATGTATATTTGAAGACTAAACAAGTACATTCTCACCTAAAAAAACTCTTAAAACTACATTCCAATATTAAGAGGTGCACTTTGGTTTTTAACCACAATAACAAATATTCTTACTCACAGAATCAGACACTGACTGCTGCTTTTTATATGATACCGCTTGGTTTGTGGTCCGTTTGTTCGGATTGCTTTCTCACCATGAGCGAACCACTCCAGACCACCTCTTCAAAGGGGGCCTCAGCACGCTTGTTTGGTCCACTTTAGTTGTGCACCCGAGTGCGATTGCAGCATTTACACCTGCCCAAACAAGTTCAACCGAACTAAATGAGGCAGGTATGAAAGCAGCGAATCACATCAATATTCATGGTCAATGTCACTCCCTCGCATACGGTCTTTCTAACACCAAACATGTTTTGTTTCCTGTAAATGAGTGAGCAAGATGATTTTAAATCATTTTGTAGCAAACACTCTAGTCTTGTGAACAAATGTTCTCTATGTGTTTTATGGCCTTATTTTGGTGACTTAAAATACTTTTTTCACTTACCATATACATATACCTTATGTTCTCAGAAATACAAATTTGTACATGCATGCTGATTGTATATTATTGTAGCACAGTTTGTGCTGAATACAATGCAATCAGACTTTAGCTATTAATATGTTTATGAGAAATTATAGTACACATCAAAACTTAGATAATAAAGGGGTCATCTAATGCCCATTTTCCACAAGTTGATATGATTCTTTAGGGTCTTAATGAAAAGTCTATAACATGCTTTGGTTGAAGTTTCTCAATAATTGTGTAAAAAACACCCTTGTTATCTTGCCAAAATCAGGTCTGCAAAAATCAACCTGTTCTGGTGGATGCTAATCAACCAGTTCTTTAAATGCTAATGAGCTCTCCCTTTCTGTGGAGTGACGAGCCTGTTTACTGCATTTAGCCACGAAACTACTAGCACAATATTAGGAAAGGCAATTGCAAAGATTTATAAAAAAAAAAAAAAAAAAATGTATACTCACTTCTGCTATAAGTAAAGCTGGATCACGAATGATTCGTGCAAACATAGACGCATTTATGTAGATGGGGAGGCGCATTCCCTTCACAAACAAAAGTCATCCACTGCGTCTTCAGCAGCTCAGTTGTTGGGAGTAAATGATGACCACTATGTTCATTATTACATCCAACAACAGAACACCTCAATCGCTTAGAAGCCATTCTTGTCTACATCCCTGTTCTGGCATTGAAGGTAAGATGACCGTGTCAATCAATCTATCGTAGGACCAGCCTCTGTTGATGTGGCGTAACACCGACAAGATGCTGAGAATGGAATTGATTTAAAAAATGGAAAATAATTTTTACAGATTAAATAAAAAACACTGGGTGGATTTTTATCACTGTAGGGTTTTTGTGTACACACACTGCCAACACACATTTATGTTTAAACAACATGTAAAAGTGATCTTTGCATCCGATGACCCCTTTAAGAAATTACTGTCATGGTTACCTTTTTTTAATTTTCATGGTCAAATATCAAAGCCTTAATCCTTGTAATTATACAGAGTTTGTCAAGATTAAAAAAGAATGTCATGGTAATAACATGCAGTGAATCTGAACAACAACAGTCAGAGGCCACCGGCGATCTTTGCATCTCCAGTGGTTAAATACAGTTTTCTGTGAAGCTGCTTTGTAAAGATTTGTAAAAAGCGCTATTATTTGTGGATGGGATTGAATTTAACCAGTGGCATGATCTAAGACGCATAATATGTTTGCAGATATTTAGAAAACATGCACATATGCCATTTATTATACTTTGAAATCTGCCAAAATGTCTGTTCTTTGTTTTGGTCTGTGCGATTCCACCCACTGATAGTTTACCCAATAGTATTTTGACTCTGCAGGTTTTCAGTTAGAAGATTTTAGATCAATCTTAAAATTAGATCTATAAAACCTCGACATCCATCTAAAATCCATATGACCAGAGGTATATTAAATCAACTTTAAAGTTTAAAGTGTGAGGATCATCACTTCCACTGACACTGCTTGTTTCTGCTGTGTGTCCTTAATCTGGCAACCTGCACGTGTGTCACATCTGAGGGGGAGAGAAGGGGAGCTTTACAATATATCTCCTATTTAATTTAGAATGCAGTACCCATTTCAACTGCTAGCTGTCAGTATTACATACTGCACCTTTGTTGTGTTTACGTTATGATAATGATGTGTATATAAAGGCTCTGGTTGCACGCATAATCAGCTTGAACAAGCTTTTTATTAAACACTTTTCAGCTATGCAACATGAGCACTAACCAACTCCTCAGATACAATACAAATACACAACCAAACTTCTGATTAATCTGCATTACCAATACTGACAGGTAACACAGCCAATTGACACTTCGCTAAGCCATGCCCGGAAACCACCACAGGCCAATCGTGGTTTAGCAACCGTAACTAGGCGCGGGAGGTCTGTCAAGCTTTCAAGCAAGGGCAACATGGTGAAGCGTTGTGCGTATGGATTGTGTAAAGCCCCGGTCAGACTACATGTTTTTTTGTCGGTTACAACAGGCACTGTCAGATGCGAATTTGGCTCATAAAATCTTGTCGTGTCGTAAACCAGAAACATGTCAGACAACACGATGCTACCGGAACATTCATCATATGCCATCATAACAACGTGCATTCTGTCATCAATACAGCGGACACCAAGGTGCTCTGAGTGTAAACAAACAATGCTAGCAAACAGCATGTTTTGCCCTGTCTTGTCATCGGAAAAGCCCCAAAAAGAAAGACGACCTGATGTTAGACACAAATCTGGATTGCATGACAGGACAGCATGGACTGTCAAAGAGAACTGAGGTAAAATAGTTTTTATTTTATTTTACCCTTTTGTCGCGGTGAACCTCATCATAAATGCGGGAGTATTGTTGCCGTAGCTCCACAAACATTTCCTCCATTGTAAAATTCCACTTAGCAGATACCATTGTCTCCATTTCGTTTTCGTTGAAAGCTTGTACAAATGCGTTTCTGTGCTCCTATTGGCCACTGTCACAGATGTGACGAAACTTGTCGTATGGGACCTATAGGCTTTAGCTTCAATTTTGATTAAATTATTTTCTAATCGGTTGCATATTATGTCGTGGATATATCCCTCGAATGCATACTGCAGTCCCTTTTGTCTTGCTCTCTCAGATATTTCACCTGTACGCCAAAAATGACTAATTATCTCCTTAGGAAAGTCTGTAACTAAGGAGGGCGGGGCTTAGCGAAAGGTCAATAGGAACAGAAAATACGTTGCCTCTGACATATGATCGACTTGGCCAAACGTAAGAATACTACAGTGCCTACGTGCAACAGAGACAATCAGCAAGTCCAACCCTCCCTATCTCTCCTCTATTCTCTCCAAATCACTTCCTCTTTCCTCTCTTGTCAGATAAGAGAAAGTCTACAGCCTTTAGGCAAGGAATGTACAAAACTTTCACAGTGAAAACCCGGGCCAAACTGTTACATGTAACAGTCCAAGTTAACATAATTGACTCAATTTGTAGAAAAATATGCCAATTTTGACAAATAAACACATGAATAGCATAGGAGTCATAAATGCTGTCAATTGTCATTTAAATGTTATTATAAGTATTCATATTTTGTCCAAGGTTTTTATATTTTTATACTAATTATTGGGTAAAATAGACATTTTAATGGATTTAAAAATAAACATTTTAATAGATTTAAAGGGCTAGATTTAGGGCTACAATATGGATTTTTATATCGTCACAAGTGGTCAAGGAGGCAGACAGGTAGATTCAATAAAGTGGATTTATTCACAGAACTTAGGAAAGCTTCCAAACACAAAACAGTCAAACGAAGGTAAATAAACAGAAGCTGGATAAACAGTCTTATCTGAACGCAATTCGTCTTTTCCTACACAGGCAGAGCCATCCAATCTTGGTAGGCAGACAGAAGCAGGTAGGTAACCAGCGCTACAAAGCATGCAACCTTGAGACCAGCCGATGAGTAACTGAGGTGAGTGCACATTTGAAAGGTGTGGTAACGGATGCAGGTGTCCGTTATTAGTAATCAGGTGGCTGTGAGTGGGTGTAGGAGGCTGGTCTGGATGGTGACGCACGTGATTCCGTGACATCTCCTGATGCCCAAGACCGACGACGAGGACCACTGCGCCCCCTGGGAGTGGGGCGATTTGGGTGGAGCTGATGGAAATCCACTCCCAGGTGGGACCAGGGCCAGTGAGGTATGGGCAACGAGGAGAGCGAGAGCTTACCCTCCAGCAGACGACGTGGTGTAGTGGAGATGGCACAGGCCGAACATCCTTTGATGTAATGGGCGACATCCCGGGTCATGTTGGGCCACCAGTAGCAGTTCCGGAGAAGCGAGAGGGTTTGTTGGCTGCCTAGATCCCGGAGAGGTGTGGACAGAGTCCAGAAGGGTAATACGAAGGGTGGAAGGAACGTAGCTCTTCCCTTCTTGACCGCCCAGTGAAGCAGGTTCGGAGAGAGTGGCGGCATGGATTTGGTCGTTGAGTGCCCATTGGATGGGACACATGAAAGTGGTGGATGTAAGGATGGGTTCTGGTTTTCGGGGTCGGATCTGGTTGGAGCAAGCGGGAAAGAGCATCCGCCTTGAAGTTCTTGCTCGCCGGGTGGTAAGTGATGATGAAGTGGAAGCGGGTAAAGAATAAGGCCCAGCGTGCTTGTCTGAGATTAATGCGTTTGGCCTTAAGAAGGTACTGGAGGTTTTTGTGGTCTTTGATAACTTTGAATGGATGCTGGGCACCCTCCAGCTAATGCTGCCACTCTTCGAGGGCGAGCTTGATGGCCAATAACTTCCGCTTCCCGATGTCATAGTTCTGCTCCACCGGGGACAGCTTCCTGGGGAAGTACGCACATGAATGGAGTACAGGGGGTTCACCTTCCACTGGGACAGGACGGCTCCTACTCCCAGGGCATCTACCTCCACCACAAAACGGAGGTTAGGGTCTGGATGGGAGGGAGCCGGAGCAGCATAGAAGGCAGTTTTGACCTGAAAGGAATGCTTGACGCACCTCAGGGGTCCAGGTAAGGGTTGTGGACTTTCGGAGGAGGAAAGTGAGTGGTGCTGATATCTGGCTGTAATGAGTGATGAAGCGGCGACAGAAATTTGCGAACCCCAGGAATCTCTGCATCTCTTAGACAGTGGTTGTGGCCAGTTCCGTACCGCGTCCACCTTCCTCTGGTCCATTTGCACTCCTTCAGGGGTGACGATGTAGCCCAGGAAGTGGATAGTGGACTTGTGGAATTCGCACTTCTCAGCCTTTAAGTACAGGTGGTGCTGGCGGAGACGTTGGAGTAACTGGGTGACACAGCAGCACAGTTGATTCAGGTTGGGTGAGTAAATGAGGATGCCATCAATGTAGATAAGTACAAACCATTTTTTAGTTCCTATGTGACTATGTCAACTGCATAAACCTGTGCTCTACAGAATTATCAACATGAACATCCATCCCCCCTGCACTTTAGTTTCCTAGCAGATAAGGCAGCATGGTCTCATTGTTTAAACATAGACATTAGTACGTAACATTTATAGGTATGAAACACATTTCTGCATGTTTTGATAGAAGCTGGAAAAAAAAAAAGATAGAAGCTGGAAGATTAACAATTTGAATGGAAAAAAGAATGGAAATGAAGAGCGCTAAATAACAGCAAACAAAATTAATATTACTTGACAAGTAAACAATTACAGAAATGTTATTCATTTAAAAGTTTTAAAGTGTAATTATGTTTAACATTATGTCCTATAAAATGAGTTGGCAGCAGAAGCACACAGAAATGTTTTTATTTCATTTTAAATAGATGAGTAAACTGTGTTTAATTAATGCAATTTAAAACATAATGTCATTGATATGACAACTTAATTCAGTGTAATCAAACTGTTAATGCCATGATTTCAGTATTCATAAACACATAAATATTTTACATTTTATATGCTATCAATACATCAATATTGTACATTTTACTGTCTGTTTGGTAGAACCTAAAAATACTCACAGGATCACGCTGGATTAGAAGACTTTACCCATGGGTGGACAGATGCAGCAAAAGTAAAAAGGAGTGTAAAAGAGGGGGGAAAAGACTTAAAATGAGTATTCGTCAATGCCAATATCTTCTAAATGTGCCTTTCTGAAAGTTTAAATATTCTGCTAAATCACTGGAAAGCAAGGATCCACAAAGAATGTTAATAAACCCTGTTTCATTCATTCTCTTTCATAAATTTAAACTGGTACAGATGTTTACAAGATGCGGGCATAAGGTGGAATTCAGGACATTCTCAAGCATGTAGTACTACTGACCCACTTTTTCCCAAGCAAACATTGCCATTGCTGAGACTCCCACAAATAGATGATTGACTGATGTGAACTGCACACTAATTATAGCCAGAGTCAGTGGTTAGTTAGATGCTCAACATTCCATTACATCATACATTTCCCATATGTCACTGGGGCTGTGATAGAAACCTGATCACACAGTGCCTTAAATCAAAATCTTGAGCATCCTGTAGTGTGTGGACAACAAACTGTTTCCTTTTTTGGTCCAAATCCCACTAAAGGCATTAGAGCAACTTAAGGTAATTAAGAACAACACATAAATACAAAATTCTTTCATGAAACTCTAGATGGCACAGACCAGGGATAGGCAACGTCGGTCCTGGAGTGCCGATGACCTGCAGAGCTTAGTTCCAACTCTAATCAAACGCACCTGAACAAGCCTATCAAAGTCTTCAGAATAGGCAGGTGAGTTTTTTTTTTTTTTTTCTCCTCAGGGTTGGAGCTAAACTCTGCAGGATGCCTATCCCTGGCACAGACTAATAGGTTCTAACCCAATCTGGTATAATTAAATCATCATTCACATGGAGCAGCTGATCGCATCAGCAGTCAATGTGCTTGCTGCTCAACATTCAAGTACTTGGCTAATGTGTGCTTTTACCAGCTGTATAGATCTTCTGTGGGGTAATTTTTATGTGTGTTATACATGGGGGTTATTTCATATATGTTATATGTGCAGCAGCAGTATTTCTCACAGCAGCATGTCTGTATTAGCAGCAGCAAGATATATTCCACCAAGACCAAACACATTAACATTGCCATGTATATTACCATGCTAGACCATGAAAAACTGTAACAATATTTAATTCCAACCTGTGATTCAGACTTTGCTCTGGAAATGGAAGCAAAACAGGGTCACTACAACTGATTGGGAACTACATATACATCAAAGGGTGGTGATCACACATTTGATTGTGAAGGAATTCCACTACTTGCTCAGTTGTTAATTTTATCCAGGCACAACGTCTACGCTGACCTCAACATAGCCAACTAGAACAGTTCACTTGCACTACTAATGGACTGCAGCTGAAGAGACTAAAATTAAGAAAATATCCTGTACTGTATGAATTGCATGTTGTTGTTTTCTGTTTTTCCATTAGGAACTGAAAAGACTTGTCATATAATATCTAATTCCAGAGCCCCACCCTCAACTCCAAACATCTATGCAAGGTGAAAGGTAAAGTCAGCACTTTTTTAAAAACATATGAAGTTTGGAAGATTGAACATGGTATTGTTGAGTTAGTGCAAAGTTTCATGAGTTTTTGAGCATGTTTAGGCCCTCAAAAATGTGATTCATTTTGGAGAAGAAGAAGAATCTGAGCAATTCCAATAGGGTTCTCGCACCACCTGTGTTTGGGCCCTAAACAAAAAAACGTTTCTGTGTGTGTCAGTCAGCCATGAGGCAGCTGCCACTTGTTTTGATTGTGAATTAAAGTCTGCATAAATGTTATTAATGTTGAGACGGCTCTCTCTTCCATATTCCTCAAGCAGAAGGCTGTATTACAGTTCCAAAACTTTTGCTTTTATTGACACCAAGCTGCCAAAATGACACATTTACTTCCTGGTTTTTATTTTGTAATAGAGATAAATACAGAGACACAAGAGTGCCTGCTCAGACACAGAGTAATACCTGCTTCTTTATCATCGCCTCTTTGGTTGTCCACTGGCATGTAAAAAGTAAAACAGGATAGTGGCAGAATTTAAGTAACTATATTAATTTGTTTCACATGTGACTTGGTTTCACTACACATGCATCGCAATACACAGTGTGATTAAATAACAACAGAGAGATTTGTGGCCAGTGCTAGTAACTGATGAATGGGTATAGTGGAAGCATCTTTGTGGACTGATTGATTACAAAGTAATGAAGTATGCTTGCACAGCCTTTTCCTGAAAAGAGTTCCCAACTCTGTTCTTACCATCTAAAAGATTTACGACTGAACAAATGCCCTGACAAGGGGAACAGACACACTTAATTGTACTGAACAGAAACCAGAAACTGAAGAGATTCTTTCAATATCAGAAAGCAGTGGATAACAGCATATCCCAACATTTGGACTTTGTATGTCATTAGCATGTTTTTGTTTAGCTCTGTGATAGATGATCAAATGCTCAAGAAATTTTGGACAAGAGGTAAAGTTTTACATTATTCTAAAATAATCATTCTTTAATTCTTATCCTTCATTTCTCAATATGTCATCCTCCCTGGACCTAATACAGACATGTCAGTCATGTTGCTGTCACAGGCAGTGGAAACACCCACACGCTTTCTTGGCAGACAGCTTACATCTGCTTTTAAAACAGTCCTCACATAATCCTGCTTCTTAATCTAAAATGCTTTTGATGCACTAAAGATGAGAATTTGGTCTTATAAAAAGGTATTTAAACATTAAATTTACTAGGATGGAGGATGCAAGTACTTACCCACTTCAGAGTCCAGCCCTTTTGCATATCTCATCCTTGCCCTATTCACTGTCAACCAGTTTCCTAGTGCCTATTAAATGTACACATTCCAGTCCTCTTAGTCCCCCAAGTCCTACTACTCCTTTTATATATTTTTTTTTAACTGTTGTATCTGTGATTTAAAGAGTATATAAAAGCAAAATGATACTTCCAACTCAGAGCGACCTGAGTGCTACTGCGCCAGAGCCTGGATTTCAGCTGACTGTGCTGGAATCAAAGCTGTTGACATTGCTCCCTCCCTCCCTTACATCGCTCTTTCTCTCTCTCTCTCTCTCTCTCTCTCTCTCTCTCTCTCTCTCTCTCTCTCTCACTTCCTCCCCTCCCTCTCCGCTTCTCTGGAATTCGGGCTTAGCACATGACAGCATGCATGTGTATATCTGTAAACCAGCATGAGAAGAAATGACCCATCATATCTTTCGGGTGTCATTTAAGCATTCCTATCACATTCCCAATCTAGGCTGTAAAATTAAATTAGGGAATTCAGTTCCTGCATGTCCTCACCTAGGTGTATGAATGATTTTACAGACTGCCACAAGTTGGTGTCTAAACTAGCAGTGTTGAGATTTTGATTTAAATGAGGTTCATGAACCACCAAATCTCAGATGTATATGTCTGATTTACACAGCTATGTTCTTATTATACAAATCAACCCTCTACATTGCAAGTAAATCAGTCACACATGTAACTACATTGCACACTAGGCAACTAAATGTCTGTCATGAGCCATTCATATTCACTCACCATTGAGTTAGAGGCTAAGAAAAAGTTAAATGTATTGTACATTTGTATTGTATCAGCAAGCAGATGCTGATTGGTGCACTATGGTTGCATGTTGAAAGAAAAAAAAAAGATTTTAATAATTTAGAAATTAAGAATACAGTTCAGACAAAACTATCCTGACAGTTTTGAACACCAGACAAAATGGATGTCTTCTAACCGAATCTGGTCAAGAGACTGGACTGGAACCAATTTTCCTGATGTTGAGATGCAATCTAACATTTCTGGCATAATCGTCATGATGTCTGCACAATCTAACAGTTTTGACATTTTTACAGAGAACCTTAACAACAACAATTCATAACAAATACTGAACATTTGGTATCAGACAACACTAGCTCTTTCCATAAACACATGTATGATTTGTAAACACATCTGAACTACATGGAATCTACCAACGTGACTGCACCATCTTTCTTCAAAATAAAACAACCCCCCACTTCCTGTTTATTTTACTAAATAACAAGAGCTGTTACTGTTTCCACAGTGTCGTTGTCTCAAGAGATTCAAGCTATTTAAGAGATCAGTTTTGAACATTACTAAAGTAACATCACATTAAATCTTACTGAAAATGCTTTGTAGCATTAACAATATTACAAAATGACACATACAACTATTATGATAATGTTAGAAAACATAACTCTCTAGTTATTTTCTTATCTTACATTTCCAAAACATGCATTAAAAAAAATAATTTCCATACAAAAATAATCTGTTCCAGTGTGGAGCTGTCTAAAGCTAAAAACAGAGCAATGTCTTTATGTGCCACCCCTGCAGCCACAATTCAGAGAGCCCTTGATCCTTTGACCTCGAAATTACACAGCTTTACATACCTCTTGCTCCTCACAGGTTTTGAAATTCATCTGAAGTGAGTTTCCATTCAAAGCTCTTAAATATTGCTCTCATTTTAGATAGTCCAGCTGTCAAACTGTAAAGCGAAAACCTAAACTTCAGTTAATGCACTTAGCTTTAAATAGCCATTGATATGCTGGGCAACCACTATATGCTAAATGCTATGCAGTAAAAGATCTAACTAGGTTAATGCTGTGGAATTCTGTAATGTGGAGAAAAAGTTTAGAAGGAAGTGTGAGGACAAAATGTCTCCACAAAAATGCCAATATCCAAAATCCTTGTAGGGGCCTTTTTTGAGGGTCCCCATGAGAAAACCACCTTATAAATCACACAGAATGTTTTTAAAAAAAATCTAAAAATGCAAAAAGCTTCCTGTAAAGGGTAGGTTTAGGTGTAGGGTTAGAGTAATGGGATAGAAATATAGTTTGTACAGTGTAAAAACCATTACGCCTATAGAATGTCCTCTATGTGTGTATGTATTTGCTGTGTGTGTGGACCTGTAAGGAAAACTTATTGCATCTCTGACCAGGCCCAAAGTATCAGCAAGGGAAATGAGTAGCAGTTGAGAGGAGAGAGGCAGAGAGACACAGAGGGTGAATAACAGTGAAAAAGAAAGACTGCAAATTCAGATGAGGGAGCTCTGTGTGCTTTTTTTGGAAGTGCTGATTGAAACCATCTGTGCCTGTTGGGCTCTTCAGCTCTTGCAACGTGACTCTACAGTATGCTGGCTTTGGGATGGCTTGCTAACATTAAATTAACATTACTCATTCAATCATAATGCAGCTTAATCTTTAAAGGTCCTTTAACATGGTGTTTGCTAGCCCTGTTCCTAGAGCTGCACCAATAGTAAACATTCGAGATGTGTAACTAATTAAACACACCCTATTCTGCACACTCAAATGCATCATTAGTAAAGAATTAGATAAAAATAAAACATATCTTAATCAAATGATGTGACTTATAGCATATACAGGGGTTGGACAATGAAACTGAAACACTTGGTTTTAGACCACATTTAGCACGGTGTTGGGCCTCCTTTTGTGGCCAATACAGCATCATTTTGTCTTGGGATTGACAAATACAGGTCCTTCTCAAAAAATTAGCATATTGTGATAAAGTTCATTATTTTCTGTAATGTACTGATAAACATTAGACTTTCATATATTTTAGATTCATTACACACAACTCGAAGTAGTTCAAGCCTTTTATTGTTTTAATATTGATGATTTTGGCATACAGCTCATGAAAACCCAAAATTCCTATCTCAAAAAATTAGCATATCATGAAAAGGTTCTCTAAACGAGCTATTAACCTAATCATCTGAATCAACTAATTAACTCTAAACACCTGCAAAAGATTCCTGAGGCTTTTAAAAACTCCCAGCCTGGTTCATTACTCAAAACCGCAATCATGGGTAAGACTGCCGACCTGACTGCTGTCCAGAAGGCCATCATTGACACCCTCAAGCAAGAGGTCTGTGGGAAGGAAAAAGTGTGGCAGAAAACGCTGCACAACGAGAAGAGGTGACCGGACCCTGAGGAAGATTGTGGAGAAGGACCGATTCCAGACCTTGGGGGACCTGCGGAAGCAGTGGACTGAGTCTGGAGTAGAAACATCCAGAGCCACCGTGCACAGGCGTGTGCAGGAAATGGGCTACAGGTGCCGCATTCCCCAGGTCAAGCCACTTTTGAACCAGAAACAGCGGCAGAAGCGCCTGACCTGGGCTACAGAGAAGCAGCACTGGACTGTTGCTCAGTGGTCCAAAGTACTTTTTTCGGATGAAAGCAAATTTTGCATGTCATTCGAAAATCAAGGTGCCAGAGTCTGGAGGAAGACTGGGGAGAGGGAAATGCCAAAATGCCTGAAGTCCAGTGTCAAGTACCCACAGTCAGTGATGGTCTGGGGTGCCATGTCAGCTACTGGTGTTGGTCCACTGTGTTTTATCAAGGGCAGGGTCAATGCAGCTAGCTATCAGGAGATTTTGGAGCACTTCATGCTTCCATCTGCTGAAAAGCTTTATGGAGATGAAGATTTCATTTTTCAGCACGACCTGGCACCTGCTCACAGTGCCAAAACCACTGGTAAATGGTTTACTGACCATGGTATTACTGTGCTCAATTGGCCTGCCAACTCTCCTGACCTGAACCCCATAGAGAATCTGTGGGATATTGTGAAGACAAAGTTGAGAGATGCAAGACCCAACACTCTGGATGAGCTTAAGGCCGCTATCGAAGCATCCTGGGCCTCCATAACACCTCAGCAGTGCCACAGGCTGATTGCCTCCATGCCACGCCGCATTGAAGCAGTCATTTCTGCAAAAGGATTCCCGACCAAGTATTGAGTGCATAACTGAACATAATTATTTGAAGGTTGACTTTTTTTGTATTAAAAACACTTTTCTTTTATTGGTCGGATGAAATATGCTAATTTTTTGAGATAGGAATTTTGGGTTTTCATGAGCTGTATGCCAAAATCATCAATATTAAAACAATAAAAGGCTTGAACTACTTCGAGTTGTGTGTAATGAATCTAAAATATATGAAAGTCTAATGTTTATCAGTACATTACAGAAAATAATGAACTTTATCACAATATGCTAATTTTTTGAGAAGGACCTGTACATGTCATGCACAGTAGCCAGAGGGATTTTGAGCCATGCCTTTTATAGAACAGTGGCCAGGTCACTATGTGATTCTGGTGTAGGAAAACGTTTCCTGACTCGCTCCTCCAAAACACCCCAAAGTGCCTCAATCATATTTAGATCTGGTGACTGTGCAGGCCATGGGAGATGTTCAACTTTACTTTCATGTTCATTAAACCTCTCTGTCAGCAGTCTTGCTGTGTGTATTAGTGCATTATCATCCTTATACACCACCTTTAGGGTACAATGTCTGAACCATTGGGTGCACATAGTCAACCTTCACACTTTGCTCTTACTGGTGGAATGTGCAATAAGTGAAGATTGGCCACCAGGCTGCGCAAATATAACCATGAAACCTCCAACACTATATTGACCAGTGTTTCAGTTTCATTGTCCAACTCCTGTGTATATATACACACATATATATACACACACAACCAGTCAAAAGTTTGGACACACTGTCAGGTGTCGTGTAGGGAGGACAAACGAGGAGTACCAGATCGAGAGCAAAACAAGTCTTTAATAAACCAAAATCCACAGAAATAATCCACAGGGTGACAGGCAAGGAGACACGCACACAACGACAAGAACGGACAACCAAACACTGAACAGAATCCAACTTAAATAGGGTGGTAACGAGACACAGACAGGTGATCGTGATTAACTAATAATGACATAATTAGGGGAGGGACAGGAACAAAACCAAATAAGGACAAAAAGGAAGTGGGAGAAACCAAACTAAAACAGGACTGAACCAACGGAAAACACTACAAAAAGAGTCCCAAAACCTGACACACACCCTCTAATTTAAAGTTTTTTAAAGAAGTTTCTTATGCTTATCAAGGCTGTTTTCAAAGGCTGATCAAAAAAAAAAAAAAAAAAAGTAATATTGTGAAATATTATTACGATGTAAATCAATGTTTCTCTATATTAATATACATTAAAATGGTATATCTGTAATTAAAGTTGAATTTCCAGAATCATTACTCCAGTCTTCAGTGTCACATGATCATTCAAAAATCATTCTAATATGCTTATTTATCATCAGTGCTGGAAACAGTTGCACTGCTTTTTTTTTTTTTTTTTTTAGAACCTGTGATACTTTTTTAAGGATTTTTTGATCAATAAAAGGTTAAAAAGAGCAGCATTTATTTTAAATTGAAAGGTTTTCTAACAAAATATACTACTGTTCATAAGTTTGGGGTCAGTAAATTTTTATTCTTTCTTTTTTTGAAAGAAATTAATACTTCTATTCACCAAGGATGTGTTAAATTAATAAAAAGTGATAGCATAGATTTACATTGTTAGAAAAGATTTATATTTTGAATAAATGCTGTTCTTTTTAACTTGTTATTCATCAAAGAATCCTGAAAAAAAGAATCACAGGTTGCAAAAATATTTGGCAGCACCAATTGTTTCCAACATTGATAATTCTAATAATAAATCAGCATATTAAAATGATTTCTGAAGGATCACGTGACACTTAAGACTGGAGTAACAGCTGATGAAAATTCAGCTTTGCATCACAGGAATAAATTATATTTTAAAGTATATTAAAATAAAAACCATTATTTTATATTTTATATTGTAATCACATTTTGCAATATTACTGTTTTTTTCTGTATTTTTGATCAAATAAATGCAGCCTTGATGAGCATCAGAGAATTCTTTAAAAAACATTGAATGAGAGGGCGTGTCCAAACTTTTGACTGGTAGTGTGTGTATATATATATATATATATATATATATATATATATTAGCAATATCACTCGAGTACGAGAGTGATACCGGCTCTATATCAGCATGTGACATATGACAACTGTCAATTTGAGCTTTGAATCTGTGGCGGAAGGAAGTAGTTCCGCACAAAAGAGGGTTTTATAAGGCACTCCGTCCAGTCTGGCAGAGCGCTTGGTCTGCTTCCTGTCTGCAGAGCCTGTGAGATTGCGAGTGTGGAGTGGTTGTGCCTCATTTTCCGGTCAGGCCACCGCTGCTAATGCCTGGGCCTCCAGCTTCGCTGCCTTCTCTGCTCTCTGGCGGACTGTTGTCCTGGACTGGACTCTGTGGTGTTCACACAGGCTACCTGTCTACAAGTCTCTCCCTGCCTATTGTTTGGACTGTGTTCACTCCCCTCTTCACCATCTCTTATCCTGTCAGTCGTTTTTGTTAATAAACGGTCACCACTTATTCTGCATAGAATGTCCTTTCTCATAGAATCCTTAACAGAAGGATAAGGTGATGCATTTAGGCCTCATGCAGAGGAAACTCCAGACTCTGCCATTAGCCTCAACCAGTAGAATAATTGAGAGAAAGACAGCAGAATTCATTGTTTCAATTACCTTATAAGAGTGCAAGGCTGTTGGTTGAGGGTGTCATAATAAAAACAGGGTAAGGAGCTGAATCAGAAAACCGTGAAAAAGGTCATTGTGGTTTTTGACAATGATGACTATTTAAGGAAGGATTGAAGTAGTCTGTGAAGGGTAATAGATGCAAAAAAACAAACAAACTTTAAAAACAAAAAAGACTTCAGATATACTTATATATTGTCATTTTACAGAATTGGTTCAAAGTCAAAGCTGCAAACGATTTGAAAAAAAAAGTATTTTTTCCAAAACTTTTGTATGTATGCAAACTATATAATATCCAAGGTACACATTTTTAGTGCAGTTAATTCTCATATTGTATTTTCAGAAAGTTTTGGAATATTTGTCCTCTCCCCAAATTTGTCACTACCGAAACACAGTAATATATGATTTATTAAGAAGGGTGATATTGACCTATTAAGATTTTTGCTTACATCTTCCTTGTAAATATATATATTTTCTATTTCATTAAAAGGTTTTCAGAGGTAAATCAATAGTAATTACAATTTTAGTGTGTTTTATGAGATTTGTTGCAATTTGAATCTAATTTTTCTTTGTAAAAGACAAAAAGTTGATCATACTGATTTCAAACTTAGGGATTCATTAGTTTGAATATTTATACTGAACCAAACACTATCATAACATCATAATTCAGTATACTTTCTTTTTGACAAAACACAAAACGTCCAATGTTTTGGTAATAACAGCACATTTACGGTAGTAACAGTAATGTTTTGGTAGCAACCACATCATATTACAGAATTTTAACTTACATACTAAGGGTGCTTTCACACCTGGTGCATTTCCCCCTTAGCTTGGTTCATTTGGGCATATGTGAACACGGCAATCGTGCTCTGAAAAAACGGTCTGAGAACGCCTGAACTGCAGTTCAGTTGTAGTGAGAAAGCATTTCGATCCAACGGACCAACGAACCATATATCACAACGTATGATGGGCAATTATGTAAATTTCATGAAAAGCAGTAGCTTTGTTGTTTTGCTAATACCTCTTAAAATGAACCTGTCTGTGGGTGAGCACATCTTAGACATTCAAAATAAAAGCGTGCCTTTTCATTTCATAATGCCTTCTTATTGCTCTTCTTTGTAGTAGGTGCCTTTGTAAAAATATTTTTCTGACAAATCCTGGACTCCTATGGAGACTCATTAATAATTCAAACAAAAGACATGCACACATGCATATCTCAATTCACATGCATGAAACCCAATTCACGTGCAGGAAAATTAAATAAATAAATAAATATTAATTCCACACAGAGTTCTAGTAGCAGACACATCTCTACATCAACTGTTCAGAGGATACTGTGCGAATCAGGCCTTATGGTCAAATAAATGCTAAAAAAAACACTACTAAGGAAAAGCAACAAGCAGAAGAGATTTGTCTGGGCCAAGAAACACAAGGAATGGACATAGACCAGTGGAAATCTGTACTTTGGTCTGATGAGTCCAAATTTGAGATCTTTGGTTCCACCTGCTGTTCCACGGATGGTCTCTACATGCATGGTTCCCACTGTGAAGCATGGAGGAGGAGGTGTGATGGTGTGGGGATGCTTTGCTAGTGACACTGTTGGGGATTTATTCAAAATTGAAGGCACACTGAACCAGTATAGCTACCAAAGCATTCTGCAGCGAAATTCTATCCTATCCGATTTTGCATTTAGTTGGATCATCATTTATTTTTCAACAGTACAATGACCCCAAACACATCTCCAGGCTGTGAAAGGGCTATTTGACCAAGAAGGAGAGTGATGGAGTGCTGTGCCAGATGACCTGGCCTCCACAGTCACCTGACCTAAACCCAATCGAGATGGTTTGGGATGAAATGGACCGCAGAGTGAAGTCAAAAGGGCCAACAAGTGTTCAACATATCTGGGAACTCCTTCAAGACTGTTGGAAAAGGTGACTACCTCATGAACCTCATTGAGAGAATGCCAAGAGTGTGCAAAGCAGTAATCAAAGCAAAGGCTGGCTATTTTGAAGAATCTAAAATATATATAACAAATATATATGTATATAACATGTTTTCAGTTATTTCACACTTTTTTGTTTACTACATAATTCCATGTGTTCATTCATAGTTTTGATATCTTCAGTGAGAATCTACGTAAATCTATGTAAATAGTCATGAAAATAAAGAAAAAACATTAAATGAGAGGGTGTGTCCAAACTTTTGACTGGTAGTGTATATATTCACAAAAATCAATTCATGTGCACAAAATAAGAATATATATTCATAAAATACATTTGAATGTTTAAAATTCACAAGTGTATCACAGACTGTGAATGTGTAAATTGCCTTTTTTTGTGTGTGTTTTTGAGACTTTCCTGGCAGCGAACTCCTCCTACTCATTGCTCATACTCGTTAGTCAATTAGATCTGAGCCTGTTGATCAACCAATCATAACCTGATTCATTTACTTATTTTTTACAAATTACATTACTATGATAACCCATTGTTAATGTTTCATCTTATGCTGAGTTGTGATGTAAAAATCTTTGAGATTACAATACACAAGATTGGTGAGCAGCAATTGTATTTGCTTGGTAACAGTTGTGGAATTTATGCTGGTCAGACAAAGACAGACTGATCATAAAAAGGAATGCAGCAAAGATTATTCAATAATCTTTATTCAATAATTGTATTACTTAATCTCATTATGCCTGCTCTTTCTGTATCTGCATCTCTTGTAAATGTATAAGAGTTAAAAGGCCAGTGTGTTAACTGCTTTAAATATCAGACCAAAAGCTGGCACATCCTGACTTCTGACAGAGAGACAGCGAAGACTGGATCTAACACATTTAATTAACTTTTCACATAATGTATTACACTGATACATGTATTTATCATTCAGCAGTGAAATTTACATTAAAAGGATGCTAACGACTCTAAATGGGACACTAGACTAGCCATTCAGTGTAACTGAGGTGTGAATACCCTTTGACTGAAGAACCGTGTCAAACTGGTATTGAGCCAATTTCAGCTGTAGTTGTGCTACGTTTGTACTCCCTCATAATTGTCAATTCATATTTCATGTTACAGGCACATTACATTACAGGCCATTTCATTCCCAAAGTATTCAGAAAACTTTAATTAATAAATCTTATGCAGCAACTGTAACAACCAAATTGTTTTGAATGTTTTAATTCTAACATAAAACCAGAACATTTAACAATGCATAACAAAGCTTTACGCCAAAACAAATACAAAGTCATAGGCTACCATTCTAAAAGAAATGTAGTAATAATGCATGACTTAAAAAAAAACAGTTGAAACTGTCAAAATGGATTTACATTTCCAAATGAAACTTCTAGATTCACATCACCTCATAATTTGTGGTAGAGGATGAAGTAGGAGCAACAGGGTCATGGGTGTCTTAGCAGCTACTTGTACATAATCAACCTCACAATTCTGAAATAAACAGTATCTGCAGGCTGCAGCATAAACAAATTTAAATGAAAAGTGCATGGATTACAATGTGTGCATGTTATGACACATCATCATCAGCTGAATGTGTGCCATCGCAGGACTTGAGACGCAAGACAAGCTCTGCTGTGACAGCTTTTTCCTGTCTTCAATAAAATACAAAAATACAAGAGACTGCTTGAAATATATCTAAACATTCTATTTTCATAACCTTCTATTTATTTACGACATACATTGAGTTTACAATCTTAATATCTTAATGTGGTATGGTATCCACGTGAATGGGTCTTTATTAAATAAACATAATAATCAGTAAATATTAAAACATAATACACTCTGAACAGCAGCCACTTGCTTACACTGGTCACGGTAATCATAAAATGATAAAGGCAGGGTCAGTGCTAAGTAGGAGCTAGACTGGGCAGTGGCCACCCAGTGTTGCTGAACAAAAACATGACAATGAACAGAATTCTTTCTTCATTTTGGCCAATATACAGGACATTATGGCTAACACAAGTTTACTGAATAATCTTTGCTGCATTCCTTTTTATGATCAGTCTGTCTTTGTCTGACCAGCATAAATTTCACAACTGTTACCAAGCAAATACAACTGCTGCTTACCAACATCATCTTGTGTATTGTAATCTCAAAGATTTTTTACATCACAATTCAACATAAGATAAAACATTAACAATGGTTAATCATAGTAATATAGTAAGAAAAAATAAGTAAATTAATGTTGACTACATTAAGAAATTAATGCATAAAAGGTAAAGTACACAAAAGAGATACAGATTAATGTTAATGAAGCGATCTATAACTCTCTTCCAAATGTTGTTCCAAAGTGTTTAAATCCTTAAAAATGCAAGGAAAATGATTTGTGTGTATTAATTAAACACTGCATCCAGTTGCACAAATGGTAAGTACAAACACACCGTTATTCATATTGAGTTCACATGAGGTCTATTCATCATTACATAAAGCTATGATGATAAAGGCAGGGTCAGTGCTAAGTGGACTGGGCAGTGGCCACCCTGCGTTGCTGAACAAAAACATGACAATGAACAGAATTCTTTCTTCATTTTGGCCAATATACAGGACATTGTGGCAAACACAAGACAGCTGCTTTTTTGGCAGCCGCTGGCTTACACTGGTTAACAAGTGTCTAAACTACCAATTTTACTTCCAAATTTTAAGTAAGCATGCAAGATAAAACAATACACCTTTACCAGGCTAGTTACTTTAAATGAGACAGTCAACTGCACAAACCTCTGCTGAACCGTAATTGGAACTATGGACTCGTGCTGATGATGTAACATACAGGTAGGCACGCCCACAGCGGTTTATGATTGGCCGATCGACAGGCTCAAATCTGGCTGGCTAAAGAGTATGAGTGACCCGCGTGGGAGGAGTTCGCTGCCAGGAAAAATAAAATACACACACAAAAAAGGTGATTTACACATCCACAGTCCATGATGCACTCGAGAATTTTTAACATTCAAACATTTTGTACACAGTTGTACATTTGTGAATTGTGTTTTGCATTTGTGAAACATATTTTATGAATATATATTCCTATACTGTGCACCTTAATTATTTTTTGTGAATATATATATATATTTTTTTTTTTTTTTTTGTGCAAGTGATTTGGGTTTCATGCATGTGAATTGGGATACGCATGTGTGCATCGTGTTTTTTGTCTATGTTCCTTAAGAGCAAGTGGGCGAAACAAAAGAGAAACTTTTTGCCATCATGAAAAATATTCCATAAAGACTACAGGAGCTTGTTGAACACCAGCATTCCAGGGGTTCAGTGTAATTGTCATGAACTGTACTGTTGTGGCTCCCTCCCTTCACCATCAGAGGGAGCCTTCATTTCACTATGGACTCATTCCATTCATTCACTACATTTCCCATCATCCCTTCCTCATGAACTTCCTGTGTCCTCTCACCTCTCACCCCTGTCGGCCATCTTGCCTCCACCCGCACACACCTGACAGTCATTCACCTCATCTCCCACTGTATAAAAGCCATTCTCATGCACTGCTGTTCGCGAAGTCTTGTTTAGTTCATCTGGCAATTCCTAGCGTTTCTCCTGGTTTGTTTTCCCTGTTGTCGACTCCTTGTTTCCTGGTTTATTGTGATTGTTCTCCGCCCGCCTTCTGACCCACGCCTGTTCTTCGTTTTATGATTGTCTGCTTGTGCCCTTGTGACCGTACTGCTCTGTCTGACCACGCCTGGATTATCTGTGTTATACCCGTCTGTTGTGTTATTGACCCTGCCTGTCGACCTCGAGTAATAAAGTATGCAAATGGATCCACACGCCTCCGTCCAGTTCGTAACAGAAGACTTCGCCAAACCCGGATCCAGCAACTTTACCACACCTCTCAGCTCAGCCATGGACCCTCTCGACCGACTACTTCACCTCAAGCAAAATGGTATGTCCATTGAGGATTATGTTCAATGTTTCTGTGGTCTCATGTATAAAATATCATTTTATGATGAGAACTATTTTATGGACTTATTCTGTTTCGGCCTTGATGAACCACTCAAGTCCAGGCTTCAGTATGAGGGTCCACGTTCATGTCTGTCTGATTTCTTGGATTATGCTTTGTGGTGTGGGGGCCCGCCATTTTCTGTGGGTCTCGTGAAGGAGGAATGTGACACAACAGTAATGGCGGCCGTGGAACACTCGGATGAAACTAACGCTATGCCGGCCGCATGGGCCACTCACGAAATGGCGGTCGCGCCAGTGCATGGACGCAAAATGGCGACCCTTGCAGCTCTTACCCACATTCACAGCACTTATCGAAGGCACATTTCCAGCTTAGAAGACCCACCACTGCTAACAGCACGAGCAGCTGGCCTCACAAGGCCGGACTTGGTTACATTAGAGTTTGCACATGACAAGATGGCTGCCCTTCCAGAGTCAGCACCCGTCATGGCCGCCGTTCCAGAGTCAGCACCCGTCATAGCCGCCCTTCCAGAGTCAGCACCCGTCATGGCCGCCCTTCCAGAGTCAGCACCCGTCATGGCCGCCCTTCCAGAGTCAGCACCCATCATGGCCGCCCTGCCAGAGTCAGCACACGTCATGGCCGCAATTCCAGAACCAGGTCATATCACAGCGACACTTGACCGGTTGGAGGACATCCTCGCTGCCCTCCGCGAGCTACGACAAGCTGCAGCTGCTCCCCCTGAGTCAAGTCTCATCGCCACAGCTCGTCCAGAGTCAAGCGTCGTCGCAGCTGCTCCGCTCCCACAGTCAAGCGTCGGCGCAGCTGTTCCGCCCCCACAGTCAGGTGTTGTCGCAGCAGCTGCTCCGCCTCCAGTGTCAGGCGTCGTCGTCGCAGTTGCCTCTCCAGAGTCAAGTGATGTCTCAGCTGCTTCACCCCCTGAGTTAAGCGTCGTCGTCTCAGCTGCTTCACCCCCTGAGTTAAGCGTCGTCGTCTCAGCTGCTTCACCCCCTGAGTTAAGCGTCATCGTCACAGCTGCTCCTCCCTCCGAGTCAAGCGTTGTCACCAAAGCTCCTCCCTCTGAGTCAAGCGTCGTCGCCACAGTTCCCCCCATGCTAAGTCAAGTCACAGCAGCTCCCCCCATGCCAAGTCAAGACACAGCTGTTCCTCCAAAGCCAAATCATGCCGCAGCCACTCCCCTCGTGTCAAGTATCGCAGCTGCTCCGCCTCCAGAGTCAAGCGCCGTCGTCGCAGCTGCTCCGCCTCCAGAGTCAAGCGCCGTCGTCGCAGCTGCTCCGCCTCCAGATTCAAACATCGTCGCAGCTGCTCCACCAGAGTCAAGACTCAACGCTGCTCCTCCTCCTGAATCAAGTCCCTTCGCAGCTGCTCCTGAACCCTGTCACAACACAACTGCACACACACCCGGTCAAGCCACAGCAGTTCCCTCAGACCCAAGACAAGTCACAGCTACTCCTCCAGTGTCAAGTCAAGTCACAGTTGTCCCTCCAGCACCAAGTCAAGTTCCAGCTGTTCTGCCAAAGCCAAGTGATGTCACAGTCACTTTACCCGAACTGGCTTACTTGGAGGCTACAATCCTCCTGAATGTGGCTCTATGTGTTGTCTGGGCTGCGTATACCTCTACTGAGTCCTCAGAGGTGGCGGCTCACGCCGCGGAACCCCTGAGGGTGGCTCCCCCGGAGGAGGGGGCCGAGGCCCCAGATCCTCTATCTAAGGGGATAGCTGCACCTGCTCCCTGCACGGAGGTAGTGCCCGGCAACTCATGCCACTTCAAGGAGCCCTCACCCGGCACCAATTCGGCCATTGAGGTCTTTTATAAGCTGGAGGCCCAGCTTGACCAGGCCAAGAACTCTCTGTGTGGTTGTTTGTCTATGTTCTGTGTTCCAGGCCTGCCTGTTACACCCTGGGGGGCTTCCGTGCTGCCCTGGAGGGTTCCGGTCCTGTCTGCTCCGCCCTGGGTAGATTCCGCTCTGCCCTGGAGGGCTCCTGTCCTGTCTGCTCCGCCCTGGGTAGATCCCGCTCTGCCCTGGAGGGCTCCTGTCCTGTCTGCTCCGGACTGGGTAGATTCCGCTCTGCCCTGGAGGGCCCCAGTCCTGTCTGCTCTGCCTTGGGGGAATTCCGCTCTGCCTTGGAGGGTTCCTGTCCTGTCTGATCCACCCTGGAGGACGTCTGATTCTCTCTTTTTCTGTGTGTGTCTGTTTATGCTCTATGTTACAGACCTGTCAGCTCCGCCCTGGGGGAGTTCCGTTCCACCCTGGAGGGCTCTTGTCCTGTCTGCTCCGCCCTGGGGGGCTTCCGTGCCGCCCTGGAGGGTGTCTGTTCCGCCCGATCCGCCCTGGAGGGCGTCTGATTCGTCTGCTCTGCCCTGGATGGTGCCTGCTCCGCCCGATCCGCCCTGGAGGGTGTCTGACTCGTTTGCTCTGCCCAGGAGGGTGCCTGCTCCGCCTGATCCGCCCTGGAGGGTATCTGATTCGACTGCTCTGCCCTGGAGGGTGCCTGCTCCGTCCGATCCGCCCTGGAGGGTGTCTGACTTGCCTGGTCCGCCCTGGGGGGCGTCTGACTCGCCTGATCCGCCCTGGTGGGCGTCTGACCTGCCTGATCCGCCCTGGTGGGCGTCTGCCCCCCCGATCTGCCCTGGAGGGCGTCTGACCTGTCGGCTCCACCCTGGAATCTGTCTGCCTCGTTCTGGTGGTCTCCTGAGTGTTCCGGGCAGCTCTGTTGCTCTGCTGCCGTTTCGGCACCTCCTGGACTATGTGCCTTTCCTAACTCCATCAGCTCACATGGACCTGGCCCACCCGTTTGCACTCTGCCCCGCCCCTCCCTTCCCTGTTGTTGTTGGACTGCTTGGAGCGTCTGGAAGCCGCTCCTAAGGGGGGGGCTCTGTCATGAACTGTACTGTTGTGGCTCCCTCCCTTCACCATCAGAGGGAGCCTTCATTTCACTATGGACTCATTCCATTCATTCACTACATTTCCCATCATCCCTTCCTCATGAACTTCCTGTGTCCTCTCACCTCTCACCCCTGTCGGCCATCTTGCCTCCACCCGCACACACCTGACAGTCATTCACCTCATCTCCCACTGTATAAAAGCCATTCTCATGCACTGCTGTTCGCGAAGTCTTGTTTAGTTCATCTGGCAATTCCTAGCGTTTCTCCTGGTTTGTTTTCCCTGTTGTCGACTCCTTGTTTCCTGGTTTATTGTGATTGTTCTCCGCCCGCCTTCTGACCCACGCCTGTTCTTCGTTTTATGATTGTCTGCTTGTGCCCTTGTGACCGTACTGCTCTGTCTGACCACGCCTGGATTATCTGTGTTATACCCGTCTGTTGTGTTATTGACCCTGCCTGTCGACCTCGAGTAATAAAGTATGCAAATGGATCCACACGCCTCCGTCCAGTTCGTAACAGTAATGAATCACTCAGCGAATGATATTAAAGAGATGAATCATGATGCTTGTGAAATAATACATTTGTTGGGTCAAGCTGTGTCAAAGCATTCTGGCCAGCCATTGCAACATAGCTGATAGAAAAGTGGTTAACTCTGCGCTTAACCTAACGTGGCATTGTACAGGTGACATATCCAGCTGATATGGAAATTCATTTGGAAATATACTATCATCCAGTCATAATAAAAATTAATGTTGACAGGGAAGTGGCAAATACTGGCACTTATCCTAACATAACTTAGGGAAGTATAGAAACATTGCTCAAGCAGAAAACCAAGTGGCAAGTGCTAGTTCATTATTAAGATATAGATAAGATTGACTCTAGTTGAGCCATGCTAGAAAACGTACTCAGTTACTTACGTAACCTCGGTTCCCTGAGATACGGGAAGGAGTACTGCGTCACAGATGCTTATGGGAAAATCAATAACAAGGCTATTGGTTGCGTCAGTGATAACTGAGTAAACCAATAGCTGGGCAGCAGTGCTGCGCAAACCTATGGCATTGCAGCTCGCCGAATTCTGCCAGATCCCGCCAGATTGGGCGGGGAAATCGGCTATATAAGCGGGTGTTTTGCCATGGTTACTTTGCAATGGTTACATGGATTCTTTGACTAAAGCGACGACTGAGTTGGCAACGGTTAGCACGGCAGGCAATACAGTACTCGTTCACGTATCTCACGGAACTGAGGTTACATAAGTAACCGAGTACGTTCCCTTTTCATACTTTCACTCATATGGGGAACCAGTACAATCTCGCTGTGCTAGTGGGGATGACAAGTGATTCTAGACTTTAGCTCACCAGGAACTAAGAGGTCATGACCAAAAGTCTGTCCAAGGTAGTACCGCCTCGGCACTTTGACAAAGGGCCAAGAGCGTACCAAGAACACTGGAACTATGAGGCGGAATGCTCAATTTAGGTTCTCAATGTCTGGACTGGGCAGAGGAGAAAGAAGTCCTGGTCTTGCTCTGACGAGGGAAGAGCCAGGAGTGTTATAGTCTCAGCCTCAGACGTCACGCCCACGGAATGTTGGCTAAACGTCTGATGCATATGGCACACTTATCTGGAAACACTTCGGGAGTTTCGAAGTCGTCACAGGATTGGTTAGATTATACGGGATTTCCGGGAGACATGTGCGTTGCGTTCTTTAACGTTCCGTCTGAAAACAAAAATGCCGTGGCGCCCAGCTCCCTCACAAATGAGAAAGTCATCGTGTTTACAACTGTGATGATGAGCGCCTATTAGGATCAACTAAAGGCTAGAGTTTGAAAAGAAAGTGAAAAATGTCAAGTTCACGGCATAAAATCTTTAAAATATGTCCGAGAGTTTCACACATCGGTCTGTTATTGTGGCAACATTTCCACGCCCGTAAACATGACGCGGAACAAAACGAAACGAGATTGGTTGTTTACTTGTCAGTCATATGGCCCAATGGGCGGGCCTTGGCCATTCAAAGCCTGAAGGTCTGGCTACGCGAGACTAGGAGTGTTATAACTTGGGCCCTGAATGGAGTTGAGGGTACCTTGGGTACATAGCCCTGTCTTGTTTTCAGGACGACCTTGGAGTCGTTTGGCCCGAATTCCAGAAAGGATGAACTCACAGAGAGAGCCTGCAAGTAAAAAATTTTTTTACAGATGCTAGAGCCAGTAGCAGAGTGGTTTTGAACGTTAGGGGGCGGAGGTCAGCAGGCTGAAGCGGCTTAAATGGAGGGCCCTTCAGAGCCCTCAGTACTGTGGGTAGATCCCAAGATGGGACAGTGATGGGGTGATACGGATTGAGCCTCCTGGAACCCTTCAAGAAACAAACAACTAGGTTGTTTTTACCCACTGATTGTCCGGCTATAGGAGCATGGTATGCTGCTATGGCTGCTACACAGACCTTGAGTGTGGAAGGGGAGCAACCCTTTTCCAACAGCTCTTTTAGGAAGGACAATATCAACGATATGTCAAAGGAAGTTGGGTCTGCGCCGCAGGCTGTATACCAGACAGCAAAAACAGACCACTTAAGGCTATAAAGTCATGTTGTACACGGAGCTCTAGCCTGAGATATAGTATTTAGGACATACTCGGGGAGGTTTGTAGGCTGCCATCGAGAGGCCATAGTTGCAGAGCCCACAGTTCCGGTCTGGGGTGCCAAATAGTCCTGTTGCAGAGGCGACTGGATGACAGGCCCCCCTGGTGATTTATGTAGGACACCACTGTCATGTTGTCCGAACGGACTAGGACGTGGAGGCCCTTCAACTCTCACTGGAAGGTGTGAAGGCCTTCTGCTAGCATCTCTAGGCAGTTTATGTGAAGGCCCTTTTTGGTCATCGCACAGCGCCCCCCAACCTAAGTTGGAAGCGTCTGTTGTGACCACCTTCCATCTGGCCCAGGGGAACGCCCTTTGCCATCCACTGAGAGTCTCTCCAAGGGGCGAGGGCTGTGACACAGGCTCGATCCACCTTGATACGGAAGCGTCTGTGACGCCATGCATGGAATGGAACTCTCGGCTTCAGCCAATACTGGAGGGGTCGCAATCGCAGCAGGCCTAACTGAAGTACTGGGGATGCTGCGGCCTTCTTCAAGAAGGTGCCGCAGAATGGTTAGAACCCTGTTCGGTGAGACTACTGCCCTTATCTGGGTGGAGTCCAAAACTGTTCCCAGAAAGGCTATTCGCCGGCTGGGGGACAGTGTGCTCTTGATGAAATTGACCCTGAGTCCTAGGCACTCCAAGTGTCTGAGGAGGAGGAATCTGTGATGTATTAGGTCGGTCTCTGACTGGGCAAGTAGCGGCTGTAATAGCCTGACTTGCTCTGGGCTAGGGGGAACGATTTCTACGGCTCCTTTCACCAGCAGGTTCTTTACTTCGGCACGTAGAACTTCTCTGTCCTTGCTCTAAAAAGTAGACACCATGCCACCGAATCGTGGGGGGGGGGGGGTGCGAATTGAAGTGAGTAAGCTCGCGTTACTATCCCCAAGACCCTCTCTGACACCCTGGGGATGGTCTGCCAGGCCTCGGCCTGTGTGGCGAGGGGCTATATGAGTTCGAGCGATCGCTTGGGATTGCTGTCTGATGTCAATGGAAGAGGAATTTTTCTCTCTTTTAGAGGATGTTTGTGCTTTAATTTTTCTGCCATAACAATGGCAGTTTGTGTGGGCACGTTTGATACGGACCTCTCGAACACTGTTTGACACAAACATGGCAGCCTTTGCACCCAGAACAGAACGGGGTGACGGAAAGCACAACAGCTTGAGTCTTGAGCGAAGAGATGCGTCGTCACTGAAGAGAAAGGATCTGAGTAACCATGGCGAAACACCTGCTTATATAGCCGATTGCCCTGCCCAATCTGGCGGGACCGTGCAGAATTCAACGGGCTGCAAAGCCATAGGTTTGCGCAGCACCGCTGCCAAGCTATTGGTTCAATCAGTTATCACTGACGCAACCAATAGCCTTGCAGTTACACTGCGTTATTAAAAAAGTGCTTCCGTCTCGGAGAAAATAAGGATTTTCCCATAAGCGTCTGCGATGCAGTACGAGTTAAAATATTGAAAAGGAACAATGCCCTAGCTGGCCTAGAAGCTTATTGTAAATGAGTGGACTATGACAAAATAGCCTAGTGGAACTAGTTAAAATACCATTCACCAAAGAAGGGGGCAGGGCCTATCCCACCACTTCTGCTGCACATTCTAAAGCGACAGCAGTATAATGCTTAAAGGATAAGGCTTAAAAGAATGTATGATTCTTGTTCATTGTTGATTCTATTACTTTCCTATTTAATACTTTGAAGCTGCTTTGAAACAGTCTGTACTGTATGAAAAGCTATAAAAAACAAAGGTGACTTGATTTGACCTAGTGTTTGGTAGACACTATTGGAAACTTTCGGTTTTTGCTCACTGTTCTTTTTTGCTAAAGAAGTCTTTCTATGCTTTCTGATAATGAAGTGACAATTTAAAAACTGTTGTTCTGAAAACACCAATCGGGCTGTCAAGGTTACTAAAGCTCTTGTTATAGCTACCAAGATTTGTCTTTTTTGGAGCACTTGTACTAACCACTGCTGAACACAACACAAACTAGAGCTTATTAACAACGAAAAGATAAATAAAATATAATCACTTTTTTTTCTCCACTGTGGCCTACATAAACTACATTAACCGCTAAAATAATGGGTGTTTACTTATTTTATCCAATTCCTGTCTATCCACAATAAGGAAATGCAGATGTGAACATAATATGCTAATATCGCTAGTCTTCAGTGTAACTGAAGAACACTTGTTTCTTACTGTACATCTCACATCAGAAGGGTACACGTCTCATCAACTGTAAATGTGTACCATCTCCCTGACCCTGTTATTACGTTAAATATGATTAAACTTAGAACATTTCAAAAGCACACTGTTTTTTTTCCATGTCAGATTTTCTACCTATTTTCCCTTTCAGTGGACAGCTTTTTGTATGTGCCTAGTTGTGACTGTTCGATTCTTTGGCATAATCAGTTAAATCACACAACCACCACTGAAAAGCAACAGTTGCACAAAATAAATCTAGGTCAATCATATCTGCTGCCGCAGGAACATAAAATCACACAAATACACACACACACACACAGACACACACATTAGAGTTCCCATTAGAAGCCACAAGAAATGTGGTGAGGCTAAGATGTTTTACCCTGAATAAGTATCCTGCCAAAGCAAAACAGTTCTTGTAAACGAGCAGTTGTTTAGTGTTTCCTTTTAAAAACAATAGTGTGTCTGTAGCTACATACAGCTGGAACATCCCAGAAAGTTTGACTTAAATGCACTTTCTATTGAAAGATGAAACATCCAGTGCATGTTGTAATCCTTAATTAGTTTACTGGAAAACGTTGACAGAAATTTTGCCTTATCAGGACCAACAAACTGTAATGTGATTTTTCTGGGATATGTTGTGTGCACAATTGTTTATATAGTAGTACTTGTGTGCTGCACTCTACGCTCCCTTGAATGCGATGTAGAGTTTGATGAAATAAGGGAGTGTCACAACAAAATCTGAAAACAACGACATCTCAAAAAAAAAAATAATAATAATTCTATGTCATCCTCTGAAACAGGGCCATAGTCAGGGTCTTGATAAGAAGCATGACTCTGAAACCAGTGGTGCTCTCGATGGTTCACTATGGTATATTCTGGCTCTGGGATTTAAGCAACAAAACTACACAAAGCCTTGTTAACTTTGTTTCCAAATGGACCGATAAACTCTACTCCCAAAAAGTGTGCCTGCTAGTCTTGCCAATTTAGCCAACTCTTGCCATATATGTTTTCAGTATGCAACAGCCGGTCCTTCTAGGCAACCAAGGCCAGGGTGTACCCTGTCCATAATGGCTCTGTCATAAAGGAATGTATATCCTAAACATGAATTGCTAGCATAATTTATAACATACTTTACACATTCTAGTAGTATGTTTTACACACTCTGGCAGCCCATTTGGCAAAACTGAGCTACTGAGCAAGTCTGCCATTCAAGGAAAAACATTATGAGAAGATACCCACCATGCATTATGGGTAACAGGGTTACAAGATGAGGATAGAGCTAGTTGAAACAGTTAAAACAATTAATCATATTCTCTGTTCTCTAATCCTAACATGATGGATTTACCATTTTGAACCTGATAATTATTCATTTAAATAAATAGTTTTTTTCTTACCAAATGCATACTTTGAATAATTTCTTCACTATCCTGTAGCAGTCCATTGCTGGTCTTCATATGTATATTTCATGTTTTATATTGAGTTTTCATTTATAATCAGTTTGACTAATAAATGTGATTTGCTTGTGACATTGGTGCTTATTCCAATTTTTTTTTTTTTACTTGAATGAATGTTGCAACTTGCTTAAAAATGTGTTAAAATTGTATTAAAAAAAAAAAAAAAAAAAAAAACCTGTCAGTGCTATTGCTTTGAATATTACATATAGTAAATCAATTGTCAATTTAAAATGACACAGAATAGTGATTAAACCATTTAACACAAATTAATAAAGGTTTATTTAAGAACAAAGTAAGTGGACCATTAGATTTGCTTTGTGGTTCAGTCACAAACCAAGCCAAGTCAACCCCAGTCATATTTATTCACATCCCACTCAGTTTCACCATTCAATCCTCTTTAACTGGATCTACAGTTATAAAGGCACTCTATACTTATTCCAGATAAATTTAGAACAGAGCATATTCCTGCAATTCCCCACATTCCATCTCAGACCCTTTGATTTAACAGAAATAAAGAGACTTGTTTGTAGAGGGTCATCTGAATTGTTTCTCCTGAGAGCCTTCTTTCTCCTGAAGGTGAAGTGGAAAGAGGAAATGCCGGGCTGAATTTTCTCCATGTGCTGCCTGAGTGACATCCAAAAGCTTGGAGATAAAGAATGCATAAGGCTTCCTGCTCCAAAGCCCACAGCTTCCAAAACATCCCCACGTTTATATACTGCAGCATATTACCCTGGTAACCTGGCAGTAAATCAAGGCCTTACACCAGAACACAGTGCTTCTGAGAAGAAAAAATAGATGCAGGCTCATCTTAAAGACATGTCTTTTCAAGAAAACATGATTGGTGCTTGCCAAATGGGCGGTAAAAGGTAAAACAGGACAAAAAAGATATTTAGCTAAAATTATTACAGTTTTTCTCAATCGATTTGACACATTTCTCCAAACTCAGGTCACTGTTCTCAAAATTGTTAACACAGTGAGCTAAACCCTTTGTAATTGTCCTAAACAGATTGTACGTTTTTACAAACGTACAAACGTAAGTTACAAATCATGCAAATAATTTTTTCAAAACAATGTGCACAAACAATGTTTTCAAAATAGTTAATTCAACCAACCAATACTTCAAAATATCTGAAAAAAGGTTGAACAAAAATAACAAACATTTATGTACCATTTGTCTGAACACAACAAACAAAATTCTGTCATTTGTCATTCTATCAAATGAATACGCTGTATCTCCAATTGGCCTAAACTATTCGGTTAATCAGACACTCAACACAGGAAATGCAGTTTTCCTAATAGTTTACACATTTATCACAATTGCTTTAGAGTAATAATAAAAAGGAAAGTACACAAAGAGCAAGAACGAATATGCAAAGAAATTATAGTCATCACAATTATAATAAAAATAGAAATACAAATAAAATAAATAGAAATAAAAATGGGGGGTAAAGAAAGAGGTATCTCTAAGGTGGTGAAGTAGGTAGAGAAAGGGGTGTAATGATCCTCTGTTGGACCCTTGTCTGTTGGTTACGATGATCGGTACTCCCACCGCGACTGGGTCCCTCCGGGGTACCCAGCCACTGAAACACATAAAAGCATGCTCAACTGCACACCCTGCGCTTCTGCATACTTTGACAGATCAAGCGCATCCTTCAGTCGATCTCCTGAGCTCAGGCGATCCTCTTGTAGGGTAGGGACCAATCAGACAATGGTTCATTAGATTTAACCAAATCAGTGGTTTATTCAATTAACAAAGAAGCAGACTTCCCCTCACCCAACCCAACAGTGGGTGACAAAGTCTCAACCAGGATGCTTCTAGCAACCACTGATAATGTCAGTTTACGATGTAAAACTATGCAGGAGAATCTGCAACTATGCAGGCAGACTGTCTTTCTTCACTCACTTCCCCCCATAGGAAAGACACAATGCTCATAGAAATGGACTCTTCCCTATTTCATTCACAGACAAACTTTTCTGTGAACGAAGACACATAGCTCATATATCAGTGTGTGTATATTACGACTGTCCATGTCCTTTGTATTTCTTACTTTATAACCGTTTTATGCTTGTGTCCTGATAGGATGCTAATGTAACCACATACAGTATATGCCATGTTTGGTCTCTTTTGACTCGTATGTAGATTTTCTGAAAGATGCTGTGTATTAGATATTGATACCGGTGCAACATATTAACGTTCTAATAATCTTTAGTATTTCTGGCCTGAACCCCTATTGATTTAAATATGCAAACTGACATTTTTCTGAAACAAAGGGCCATAAAGCGAAGACCCAGTTTCAAACCTCCCACTGAGAAAGCCAGCCTTCTCATTGGTCGGAACTACTTGGGAAGGTGTGACTCTGTTCAGACTTTAAAGGGCTCACACCCCGTTCCGGCCCTCTCTTCTCCTCTTCTTCCGAAAAATCTTCAGATAGTTATCGTGGAGGTCCTCCACGGAAAGGCCGTGGGGCAAACCCCGTGGCCCAGCCACATGCGGTTGATTTTTCTTAGAGTTAGAATAAAAGCGGCTAATACTCGCTGGACGAGGGCATTAGTTCGGTTTATTTTTGACTCGGCTGTTTCAGAGAAGTGTATAAAGTATGTGTAATTAATAACCATTAATTATACATAGTTTATTGTGCTTAAATTAATAAACTTTTGCTACACTCTGATGGATCCTTGTATGTCGGTTATGACGATCAAAGCACCTTATATCCTCCGGGACAGCGCTGCCCCGAACAAAGGGCTTTCCTTACCACTCAGTCACACAGTACCCACCCGAGGTACGTCGGTGGTCCCCCTGAGACCGATAGCAGAGAGTCTTACAGCTTGGCTCGAGTTACCCAACCTCTCTCGCTAGCTTCTCAGAACCATCCGACTCGGCTATGCTATCCAATTCGCACGGAACCCGCTCAAGTTCAGCGGTGTCCTCTCTACCGCGGTTCGGGAAGAGAGTGCCGCTGTTCTTCGGACGGAGATCGCGACCCTTCTGGCGAAGGACGCGATAGAGCCGGTCCCCTCGGCCGACATGAGGAAAGGGTTTTACAGCCCCTACTTCATTGTACCCAAGAAAGGTGGCGGTCTAAGACCAATCCTGGATCTGAGGATTCTGAATTGGGCCCTTCACAAGCTTCAGAATGCTAACCCTCAAACACATTGTCATGTGCATCAGGTTCCAGGATTGGTTTGTGGCGATAGACCTGAAAGAAGCGCTCTCCTGGAGCGTGCACAGTCAGTGCTGAGTTGCATCCAGAAGCTCTCACGCAGCCCAACGGTCCCCCTCAAACAATTTCAGAGGCTCCTGGGTCACATGGCATCCTCAGCCTCCGTCATGCCGCTGGGCCTGATGCACATGAGACCGTTACAGCACTGGCTGCATACCTGAGTCCCGAGATGGGCATGGCACCAAGGTTCATACCGGGTGCACGTCACACCTGTATGTCTAAAAACCATCGGCCCTTGGAAGGACATTTAGTTTCTGCGGGCAGGAGTCCCCCTAGAACAAGTGTCCAGACGCATTTTGGTTACGACAGACGCGTCCAACACGTGCTGGGGCGCTGTATGCAACGGGCAAGCAGCCGCGGGGGTCTGGACGGGCCCTCGGCTGCACTGGCATATCAATTGACTCTATGCACGCCCCACTGCCTACGTATTTCCGCTAAAATCTCAGTTGTACGTGAGTTTCCGGTTTAGCGTTCTCAAATAGCAAGTTGTGGTACTAACGTGGTCTTTTTCTCAAATTAAAAAACCTAGCGATTACAAATTATTATTTTATATTAAACAACTTTATTAACTCTAGCAGCTTAACTCAATTAACTTCACAATTCAGAATAACAAAAGTACAGTAATAACAAGATTGTTTTGGTTAAATAGGCTATTAAATAGCTTTTACAATGTAGATAAAAGAGTTAAATTAAATCCAAAATATTTCAATTTCATATTGAATGCATTATTTGATTATTAATGTTTAACTTATTTAAACTGTGGTGCGGTAAAAGTTATAACATTCGTTATACCAATAAGTTTTAATGAATCAAAAAGCAAGACTAGGGCATTTAAATGGCAGCTGCAGCCAATAACTAATCCTCTGCTGCCATCTTTTGGTTATAAGGGAAATTTCATGCCATCTTAAAGTCGTTTTCCTAAAACCTTTTTTCCATGTCGTGTTTTTGAATGAAAACTAAATCTTTGAAGTGAATTGTATTGCACAGATGTAGAGTTGAAAAATAATAAAAGCTTTAGAGGCTTTTAAAAATGTGTTCATGACTAAAAAAAAGGCATATTAATTATCAAGAATACTATTAAGATATCATTGAAGTGAAGCATCGGTATGGTAAGTCTAAACGCCTTTTAATCACAAATTATTATTTTTCTCAGTTTCTGATAAGAATGAGGCAGAAGAGGAGTCTCAAGAGTCTCTATCTATATGTAGCACATATAAAATAAACTTAATCCGAAGTTTAGGAGCTGGCTTGTATGCGGAAGTTCTAAAAAATTCTCCTTGTATAAGGTCAATTCAGTTGACATCGTTCACCGTAATGCATGGAAGTTCTTGCAAGCAGCGAATGTAAAATGCCATTCTGTCAGCGTTCATTGAAATGGTACGTAAAAACCGCTTCCGACGCAGCACCGGAAAAAGAGAAGCAACTGAGACGGAACGCGGAAGTAGTCGTGCATAGAGTCAATTGCCTCGAGCTGCTGACAGTGTTTTTGGCCCTGAAGAGGTTCCGACCTTTGGTTCAGGGCAAACACGTGCTGGTCCGGTCAGACAGCACTGTGACTGTGGCATACATCAATCACCAGGGCTTGGTTATACGACTGGTTATACAACTTGGTTATACGATTCCTTAAAGGTGCCCGTAGGCTGAACCCCGTCAGGCCGCACCTTGTCCCCTCTTGGGATCTGTCTGTGGTCCTCCGGGACCTACAGTCAGATCCCTTTGAGCCTCTTCAGTCGGTCAAACTCATTGCTCTCTCCCAAAAGATGGCTCTCCTAACTGCACTCACTTCTATCAAAAGAGTGGGAGACCTCCAAGCCCTCTCTGTCAGTGACTCGTGCCTTGAATTGGGGCCGGCTAACTCTCACGTTACCCTGAGACCCCGGCCTGGTTACGTGCCCAAAGTGCCCACCACTCCCTTCAGGGACCAGGTGGTCACTTTGCAAGCTATCCCTTCTCAGGAAGGCGACCCCAACCTCTCCTTGTTATGCCCAGTCCATGCCCTGAGCATTTACTTGGAACGTACTGAAAGCTTCAGACGGTCTGTTTTGGAGGACAGCAGAAGGGGAAGGCTGTCTCCAAACAAAGAATTTCCCATTGGATTGTGGATGCGATTTGTTTGGCCTACCAGGCCAGGGGTGTGCCCTGCCCGCTGGGGGTGCACGCCTACTCCACCAGGGGCATCGCAGCGTCGGTAGCGCTAGCGAAAGGGGCCTCTTTAACAGACATTTGCAGAGCTGCAGGTTGGGCTACACCAAACACGTTTGCCAGGTTCTACAATCTGCGTGTAGAACCAGTCTCTTCAGGAGTCCTGAACGCAAGCCTGGTGGCTCCTGAAGCTGAGACGGTGTAGAAGCTTGCTAAAGTGCTGTTCCCTACAGGCGGTGATGCTTCCCCAGTTCAGTAAGTTTCCTGGCGTGAACCCTGAACGACACCTCCATCATGTTGCACCCACAACGTAGCTATGTTCGGTGGAGGAAATAGCTATCAGAACCTAATATGAGGTTAGGTTGCCTCTTGTGAACTTTCATATTAGAACTCTCACATGTAGTGGCTCCTAATGCGGCCCCATGTGTGTAATTCCACCTATATTCCCAGAGATGTGGTGTTTCCCTCAAAGACAATCTTGTCTCCGATCCTGAGTTCAGCAGTCTCTGAACTTTTCTCAAAGCTGTCAGAGGTGTTCGGGCTCCCTAGAGCGACCCCTAGTGTCGTCACTTCGACACAATGTCTCGGTTCCCTCCATCAGGGGAATAAGGGTTACCATACGTAACCAAGACGATTTTTGTCCTCCTGGAATAACTTCTGTCATTTACTGTAAATGTCCAAACATTCAAGATTATTAGGAATTGAAGGGTAGCATTATTGACACAGTGGTCATGAACAATATCACCAGCCACAAAGGAAGAGGCCTGTAGAGATGCTGAGACAGGAGCTTATCAATTCAACCTTCTTACATTTTTTTCTCCTATGATGCAAGCACGGCAAATATGTAGTGCAGATAAAATGCAATGAAATTCTCTTCAAAACAAAATGCAAGATCAATAATTCTGGATAATCCATGTATACAGTTAACACACACACGTGTTAGGTTATTAGAACACTAGTATTTTCACCAGCTAAAAAAAAATATATATACTGTATATAATTCAACACTGTGCTGTGAAAGACTGATCTGTAGCTATCAGAAAAGTGGCGCAAACAAAATTTTAGGTTTAAAGGGGCATGTAGTTTTTCCTCATGGGTGACAGCAGGTGTTGGATAACAATTTTTATTTTGTTTAGATTTACAGTGTATATAAAACAAAACTTCCTTTTGAAGAATTGCAATTAACATGCATTTTCATTAGCATATTTGTGCATCTACAGCTGAATGTGTTTTATAATCAATAGAGAACCCACCTATAGATTTGATGTTAAAATTTAATTTTAATAAATGCATTACTAGAAAAAATTGCAGTGCTTCATTTTGCAGTAAAGTTGAACTGTTTGGTTAAGATTATTTTGTGTTTGGATGCCTGTGCTAATTGTTTTGAGAACAAGTACATTGCATTGGAGAAAAGTGTCAAATTGATTGAGAAAAGCTGTAAATGCCCATGAAAAGGATGCAATATTATAGAAATTGCAAAATTTGGAGCGTGACCACTAGACAACTTTTCAGTGTCTTAAATTTTATAGACTACTTTACCTTTTACCTAACATCTGAATACACTGTATAGTGTTTTATTTATTTATTATTATTATTATTTTTAATATCACTTAAAATTTGGGATTTGTTTGCTTGCATAAAGCTGTAAATGGTTGACATTTATGCACTAATGTTTTTATAAATCTACACTTTTTCAAATGCTCAGCATGAACAGTTCGTATCTGTTAGTCTATTTTAGAGACTCTGCACTTGCTTTGGCCAAGAAAAGCCCCCCTCGACTATAGAAAACAGTTTTATACAAATGTATTTTATGGACAGATAAATAAATAAATAAATAAATAAAAATAAAAAGTGCAGGCAGTTACAAAGACATTTAGATTATCAGAGAATGTATGATTATTGGATTTTTAGCAAAGGAAGGAGATGGACTTGGTTATTTTGGTGAATTTTTCATGACATGGCACTAATCTTGTTTAAAATAGTTACAGGGCCAGAAATTCATACTTACTCTTTATATATATTGTTATTAAATATCAGTACACATTCTTTTGCAGGCAAGAATTGACTTCCATTCCTATTGTCATTTGCAGTTAATCTAAATCCACCTATCTACTCATTTTAATGTACATGTTGAGCATTTACTTGTGCACTCATCTGGTAAGTAACAGATGAGTGTTAATGTTACAGTTTCCTAAGTATCTGTCAAAACAACATTTTAAATACAAAAGTCAGCAAATAATTGTCACACTTACTGGAAAACAAGTGACTAAAATCAACACATTGGATCACTTTCGGCTTATTCACTGGAGGTTTGCAAGGCACTAATCTTTGTAAATCTGCTTTGAAAAAACAGATATTATAAATCAGCTTAATTAACTAAGTAGCTCCCACTGAATTATGCAAATATTTACGGCACATCATTTACCAAGTAATGCTCATAAAATCACAGCTTTGAGCTCAATGTAATTTAATAATAAATCCTAAGAAAACAGCAGCACAGTAGAACAAAACAAATATTTGCAATGGCAAACAGCATGCCATTTAAATTGCATTTAAAATTCCTAGATGTGGGTCAAACTCTTATGCCAGCATTTCAGCAGTGCCAATTTCTTCTCCTGAAACCAGTGTAAAGCATTCTGTAAAAAGAGGTTTGTCAGCTCAGGACATCAAACCTTGCATTTGCTTGCATTAAGATGAATAATGTTTTTTAAAAAAAATACCAACCCAGACTCATTGACTCACTGGAAAAACATACCTGTGCAAACATTTTTGCAAAATTATATGAAAGTGAATATGTATATATGACTAATGACTATTGAAATGCATCATTATAGTCATATTGTTTACCTCTGTGCTTCCTGGATGAAGATAAGAGATATTCATCCTGAAAGAGAGGTAAACAGCAGTCAGGGAAGCTCTGGCCCCATCAAGCTTAAAGAAATATTACAGTAAAAGTGGTCGCATTTTAATTTGGGGACCAATTCTCGCTATTATTATCTAAACCATCAACATTGTTAGACCCTATACCATCTTAGCTACTAAAATAGGTGCTTCCAGAAATCATAGATTATCTTCTGAATATTATTAATTTGCTATTGTCATTAGGATATGTAAATATTATGAGTCTGGCTTCCAGTCTCATCTGCGTCTAGCTATTATTAGCTGTACAGCTCACTTGATATAGCAAATTGGTGTGTCGTATGAGCTTAAAAAAGAGCAACCAACTGAGCAATAAATTATTTCTATAGTGGAGATCTATAATTTCTTATTACTACATTCTGAAAATACAGAGGTGTTAATTATCAGACCAAAAACCTCTGCATGTCATAACCTAGTCTAACACTTGATGGCTGCTCTGTCAATTATTCATCATCAGTTAAGAACCTAGGTGTGCTATATGATAGCAATCGTTTCTTTTGAAATCCATGTTTTATCATTTGTAAAACCACATTTTTCCAAAAATATATCTAAATTACAACCTATGCTGTCAATGTCAAATGAGAAATGATGGTTGCTCTTTGCGCTTAATAAACAAACTCCAGCTGGTCCAAAAATGCAGCAGCTAGAGTTCTTGGCTTTATCTGACAATATTTGTTTTTGACAAGAATTACTTAATTTAAAAGTAGATTCAAGGTTTCTATAGATATATTTCTCATGTCTGTATGCCAAGAATTCACTGAGTTTGGGTTCATTTTAGTGCTGCGTTTTAAAGACATTCACAGAGACTGAAACGGCTGAAAGCGCACCATGCTTAATTTATTCATTTTACAAAAGCACAAATAAAAGTAGACCCTTTACAGATTCTAATAATGTACTCCAAGATAAATACTATGAATATTTATGCAACAGAACAAGTTATATAACTTGTTCTATTGCATAAATATTCATAGTATTCATCTTGGAGTATATATATATATATATATATATATATATAAAGCTGCTTGTGATGAGCTTTGATTCATCATGTGACTTTCTCATCACCACCTGCTTTTGGTGGTTATCACTGTATTATAAAATTATTAAAAAGATTTCTTAAATAGGTTGGTATATCAACATTATTACATCAGTCAATGAAACACGGTTTATAAATGTTAATTCTTAGTGAAATCCTCAAAAACTAAAATGTTGTTATTGTATTTTTTTTTACAGTAAACTCTGGCAATCACAGCCGCCAGATTTTTACAGTAAATTTTAGTTTTTTTTTTTTTTTCGTTTTTATATATATATGTATATACAGTGCTCCTGACATGATCAACTGCCATTTGTTCCTGTTTGTTTCTTGTTTGACTTCTGTAAGATTCCACATATCTGTTTTTGGCTACACTGCTGTAATGCAGCACTGAAAAGGCTTTCAGTCATCTCATGGAATATCTCTATGATTTTTTTCCCAGAGCTTTTAGCAAGAAGGGTATAACAAATCACAAACTGATCTGAAAGGGGTTGTATTGATGGGACCTGAGTCACTGAATTTTGGAACACCCTGCCACCCAGAGGAGATTAAGACAGAACCTGGACCTATGGGAAAGTCTGGAAGAGGGGTGGCTTCTCTCATGGACAGAGCAGGAATTTTCCCACAATCAAACAAATAAACAGAGCAGTGCAGAGAGACCTTTCTCCACAAAGGGAGCATACAACTCTACAAAAGAAATTAGCAGGACAACAAAACACAGCTGATCCCTGAAAATATTTACTGTGGTGATGCTAGGCCGGTCACGATAACTGCTTTTTTTTGTGTGCAATATATTGCCCCAGAAATAATTGCAATTAACAAAATTATTTGTATTATAAATAGTGCTGGGCACATCCAAAAATAAAAGTTTTTGTTTACATAATATATATGTGTGTGTACTATATATTTATTATGTATATATAAATACACATACATGCATTTATATATTTAAGAAAAAAATCTATGTTTATAAATTAAATATATTTATATATTATATCATAGAAATTATATGAATATAAATATAAACATACATTTTTTTCAAAATATGTATTGTATTTGTGTCTTTATATATACATAATAAATGTACACAGTACACACACATATAGGCCTATTATATAAACAAAAACTTTTATGTTTAAAGCAATTAATCGCAATGGAAAAAAGTTGTGGAAGTGAAACAAGGATGCTGGAGCGAATGCTAATGAAGGATGAGCGCAATACATGGCTCGAAAGCAGCGGAGCTTTTATTATGCCACAGTCGAGCGTTTCCACTCCTTGCGGTCATGCGTATGTAAGAAAAAGCTTTGCTGTTTTATGACTAGATACATTTGAGTGTGTTGAACGTTATAATGCTACTCTGTGCATTTGTCACCTGTCTAAAAAAAGGCATAACATATTAAAGTGTCTTTGGGGTTTCCACATTTTCTACAAAATAAAAATGGAAAATCAGTGGTGTATGACGTCATTGGCAGGTGACACAAAGACATGGTCCATTACACTAGTTAAAATTGTTTATTTCTCTGGAGTTAAACATTCTTGGAAACATTTGGGATAATGTAAGTACACAAGTCAGCCAAATATATAACAAAAACAAAAATTGTACATATTGTGGCTTGAAGTAAAAACAAATCAGTCAAAATAACCTCATGAAACCCATTTTGGTCCGTGGGTGGCCTGGCTCTGCCAAATTTTCAAACTTATCATTGGGCAGCAAACATAAGGAATATGCTATTTTGGGTACAGCATGACATACAATTTAAGAAATTCCAATGGGTACTGATAGAAACCTCTTGCTCTCCAGGAACTGTAACGTCCTTCTTATGTGCCCCCATACACTACTTTGAATAAAAAAAAAGTTCAACCTTCTTTGCTGGACAGGGCCTTCAATATTTGGAGGGATCAGGGATTAGTCACAATTGGCCAACTATACATTGATAACACTTATGCATCCTTTCTCAGCTTCATTAGAAATTTGACTCATATATTTCATATATTTTAAGATACAAACTTTTATTTGCAAACACTTTCCTAATTTTCCCTTGCTTCAGCCTCAAAAAATTATTGAGGGTATGTTTAAACAACACACATCCATGAAGGGGGCAATCTCTAAGATTTATACTACAATTAAAACAAACAGTCCCCCTCAATAGGTCTGTTGAGGATGTTTTGGGATAAGACGCTAAACCTGGTACTTGAGGAAGATGTTTGGGACTCAGTCTTTGCTTGAATACATTCATTATCAATAATGCTAGGCATACTCTCATTCATTTAGTGCACATAACTCATTGGTTAAGAACTAAACTTAACAATTTATTTCCTGATTTTCACCCAACCTGCCTTTATTGTGCAACTGAACCAGCAACTTTACTACACTCTTTTTGGTCAAGTCCCCAATTGTCTGACTTCTAGGGGAGAGTGTTTAGGTGTTTTTCTGATTTCTAACCCCTTAACAGCATTGTTCATTGTTTTACCAGAATCTGTCAAGCTGACCACACTGCAGGCTAATAGTGTATCCTTGGCCACTTTATTGGCTAGGCGACTCATTCTCATAAATTGGATCTCAGTGGTTCCAGCTACCTATCGCCAATGGGTTTTTGACTTTCAACATGCTCTTAAAATGTAAAAGATCAGATTTGCAATGAGACAGACGCATAATCTCTTTTTGGTGCCTTTTCTTTGAATACTTTTATGTTATTATTATTTTGGCTTATTATTTTATTATTATGTTATTATTATTTTATTATTTTGGGAATTTGGCTGAATAACCATACTCCTTGGGGCTGTTGTGGCCTAATGGTTACAGTGTTGGACTTGTAACCCAAAAGTTGCGGATTCGAGTCTTAGGTCCAGTAGGGATTGTAGGTGGGGGGAGTGAAAAATCTCTTTCGTTAAGAGAGACTCTTCCAAGCCTGAAGCAATACATTGGTTGCCTGTTTCTCACGCACACTTGATCTGTGTTATGAAAAAATTAGGGATGCATATAGGGTAATATGTAGAGCACCCATTGGCAGATTGGATTATAATGTGATCCATTTGCTGCCAAAACACAGACGTATTAGAAGTGAGAAACTAGTGGAAAAGAAAATCCAGGTTAGAAATAAAGATAAAGAGGACAAAAAAGCAAAAACATAGAGATGTTGCCTATGTTTGGAGAAAGAAGGGAGAGGCATTCAACCCCAAGAACACCGTTCCCACAGTGAAACATGGAAGACTATAAAAATATTTCGAAAGACAACCTCAGACAGTCTGCAAGAAAACTTGGTTTGGATCGACATTTTGTCTTCCAGCATGATAACGACCCAAAGCACACCTCACTTCTGGTGAAGAAATACCTCCAAATGAGCAAAGTGAGTGTACTTGACTGGCCTGCACAAAGCCCAGACTTAAATCCAACAGAAAATCTGTGGGGCACACTTAAGTCCAGAGTTTGTGCCAGAAGACCAACAAATCTGGAGGAGCTTGAGAGATTTGCTAAGGAAGAATGGGCTGTCATTCCTCAGGAGAAGCTTCCCGCATCCTTCTCCCTGAGTCTTGAACTTTGTTACATACATATACAGCTGCTGGTCATATAATTAGAATATCATCAGAAAGTTGATTTATTTCACTAATTCCATTCAAAAAGTGAAACTTGTATATTATATTCATTCATGTCAGATTATAACTGACAACAAATGAAAATCCCAAATTCAATATCTCAGAAAATTAGAATATTACTTAAGACCAATACAAAGAAAAGATTTTTAGAAATCTTGGCCAACTGAAAAGTATGAACATGAAAAGTATGAGCATGTACAGCACTTACTTAGTTGGGGCTCCTTTTGCCTGAATTACTGCAGCAATGCGGTGTGGCATGGAGTCGATCAGTCTGTGGCACTGCTCAGGTGTTATGAGAGCCCAGGTTGCTCTGATAGTGGCCTTCAACTCTTCTGCATTATTGGGTCTGGCATATCGCATCTTCCTCTTCACAACACCCCACAGATTTTCTATGGGGTTAAGGTCAGGCGAGTTTGCTGGCCAATTAAGAACAGGGATACCATGGTCCTTAAACCAGGTCCTGGAAGCTTTGGCTTTTTCCTGTTGGAAAATGAAATCTGCATCTCCATAAAGTTGGTCAGCAGCAGGAAGCATTAGGTGCTCTAAAACTTCCTGGTATACGGCTGTGTTGACCTTGGACCTCAGAAAACACAGTGGACCAACACCAGCAGATGACATGGCACCCCAAACCATCACTGACTGTGGAAACTTTACACTCGACCTCAAACAACGTGGATTCTGTGTCCTCCTCTCTTCCTCCAGACTCTGGGACCCTGATTTCCAAAGGAAATGCAAAATTTACTTTCATCAGAGAACATAACTTTGGACCACTCAGCAGCAGTCCAGTCCTTTTTGTCTTGACACAGAGCTAGCCTCTTTTGCAATGATCTTTTGTGTCTTGCTCTCCTTGTGCAAGGTGTCAATGGTCGTCTTTTGGACAACTCTCAAGTCAGCAGTCTTCCCCATCATTGTGTAGCCTACAGAACTAGACTGAGAGACCATTTAAAGGCCTTTGCAGATGTTTTGAGTTAATTAGCTGATTAGAGTGTGGCACCAGGTGTCTTCAATATTTAACCTTTTCACAATATTCTAATTTTCTGAGATACTGAATTTGGGATTTTCATTAGTTGTCAGTTATAATCATCAAAATTAAAAGAAATAAACTATTGAAATATATCAGTCTGTGTGTAATGAATGAATATAATATACAAGTTTCACTTTTTGAATGGAATTAGTGAAATAAATCAACTTTTTGATTATATTCTAATTATATGACCAGCACCTGTATACATCTTCTGTATCATCCTGGTGACCCCACCCGAGGGTCGCGACCCAGGGTTTGAAAACTACTGGTTTAGACCACGATATGGGCCTAATGTCATTGAACCACAGGGAGGCTTGCAGATTAGCCGAGTTTTTTTCCCATCGAACGGCTGGTCGAACCGGTGCGACCTCAGATTTTTTTTAGTTGCACCATTGAGAAATTAGGTCACACTCTAGAGCCCTGCCATTCCTAAAAAATCAGGAACAAAAACATTTTAAGACTTACGCCCTGTAGCCTTTTTATCAATACTCGCTAAATGCATAGAAAGAGTCATTAGCTATTATCTTAAACCATATATGTATATTACACTAACACATTTCTATAATCCAAATCCATTAAAGGATTGTTAGGCTGCATTAATTAGGTCAACCTGGAACCAGGAACACTTCCCATATCACCTGATGTACTCGTTGCATTGTAAGAAGAATGGCATCTACGCTAATATTAGTCTGTTTCATTCTTATTCCGAGGTCACCGTAGCCACCAGATCCAGTCTGTATTCAGATCAGATGGTCACTGCATCTGGATCAGCACCTAGAGACGAAATCTACAGCTCTAAATGTCAGTGGAGACCACGTCAACTAGATGAGCCCCAGAGACGGATCAGCAGTGAATACCTCGTCACCTAGATGGCCATCGGCGCAAGACCACAAGAACCTGATGAGTCCTCTGCAATCTGACTTTGCTACATTATGGAACTTTTGCATTATTGACACATTATTGTCCTATGTAATATTGTAAAGTATGCTTTGATACAACTTGTATTGTATAAACAAACTTAACTTGACATTTATCAGAGCACCTAGATGTATTACAATTTGCGTATAAGCCACAAAGAGAGGCAGAGGAGGGAATGCTTGTCTCCTCAAGTGAGGGCACTAGAGCTGTCAGGCTGTCAGTTGTTCCCTGCCAGTCATCCGCACCGCACTGACTACTCTGAATACACCAGAGGCCAGTCTTGAAAGACCTCTTGGCAGCATGAAAACTTTCACATTTAAGAAGTTGTTGATGCTGAAGGTTGTGACTCAAATCAGATTTGAGGACTTGTTTGTCACCATAGGAGACACATACTGTATATCCAGGTATCTATCCTTCCACATCACAGTAAGGTTTGTTCTTGGGGGCAAAGCATTACAATATTCAGATTCTTCCTTTCGGCCTAGCATGGTCACCCCACACTTTCACCAGATTGTGGATGCAGTTCTTGGTCCTCTACAACCCTAGGGCATCCACGTACATTGAATTGTATTATCGATAGGTTAATATTAGCTCAGTCAGAGCAAATGGTGGTTCGGCATGAGGATGTTATTCTCACACACACAAAAGAGCTGGGGTTAAGGTGGAACTCCAAGAAGAGTGTGCTTTCTTCAGACAGAGAACCTCTTTTCTCTGTGTTCTATGGGTTTCAACAACAATGCAGGCACATTTGTCTTTTGGCACATTTGTGTGCACTGAAACACTTCCCTCCAGACCTGAAGAGCCATCATGTGTTTGTCTGCACAGATAACACATTGGTGGTCTCCTACATCAATCAACTGGGGGGTCTGGCACACCAGTTCTTCCTGTTGGCTCAGAGAAAACTCCTCTAACTACGAGAGGCTGCATCTCCCTGCCATACTTCCTGCATCCCTGTAAGCGCCTTGCTCTGACATATCAGAAGCTAACGCTTTTTGTTTCTGAAGTGCTTTTAAGCTTCCTGGTTCCTACATCACCCTGCCAGTGACATCTCGCTATGCCATTGGATTGATTTCACATGTGCTTCAGGACACGGTCACGCAGAGACATTCCCAAAGCGTTTCTGACGTTCAGCTTTTCATTCCCCTCTCAGGAAACCATGGTTACATATGTTACCTACAGACGTTCGGCTTAAAAAAAAAAAAAAAGTAAATAAAAAATAAAATAAAATAAAATAATAATAATAATAAATTAATTAATAGAAAATTGGATCCACACTTGATAAGCTCCTGTCTCAACATCTCCACTGGCCTTTGTGGCTGGTGATGTTGTTCTGGACCCCATGTCAATGCACTTGTTCCATGCAAAATAATCTTGATTGTCCACCTAAATGTTCTCAAACTTTAATTATGAAAAATTGTATGGACATTTACAGTAAATAACAGAAGTTGTCCCAAAAGGGCTAAAATTCTGTACTACCAACAATCATAGTATAACATTTATACGTGTATTGACATAATAGGATAAACTTACCTATTAAGCTCACCAAAATCTACTTTGAGACATTTTTAGTGCGCAAGATATTGGTTTCGGTGCAAAAAGTTATGTTAAATAACTTATTAAATAAAATATTAATCTCTCACACAAAAATATGAAATTTTATTTTAAATGACACACATCATTAAATGCAAAAAGTCTGGTTGCTTAATGGGTTTAAACATTTTTGTACCCTTTAAGCACACCCCTGTTTCTATTAAGCTCACATTATTAAGAATTATTGTTTATTTTATTATTATTTTATTGTTTATTTTAAACAATTAAAGAATAACTGAAAAATGTTTTATTTGAAGGTACAAAGTCAATCACAAAAAAGAACACTAAAATCAAGCAACAAGGCATTTAATTTGATCAGTTATATATTCGTAAAGAAGTGTCCTTAAAAAACATTGCAACCAAGTATTGAAATTAAGATCCCCCAATTTGGCGGGTAAAAATCAGCTGTGGCAGGTAACGCTGTCAAATCACTAGACAATTTGGCGGGTTACTTTTTGTAAATTATGTTCACTAATGAATTTCTTGAGGAAGTTCATGTAAGCCAAATATGTGCAGATTTAGCACAAATACTAAGCTCTAGCTTACTTAAATATCTAGCTTACTTGAACATACCTGTCACTACGCAACAAATAATGGCGTGGGCGGCACACAGGTTTTCTTTGTATTGAAGCAATAATTAAAACTTATTAAGCATTAAAAAAGTCACATCTGCACATCTAACAGTATCTACCTATGTTGTCATTCACTCCTGATAAGAACTGTGCAAATATCAATAAAAAGTTTATCTTCATCATCACATTCTTAACATAACAGAAGTCTTCTCTTGCAAATGCCTTAACACTTTTTAATTTATTTCACACATTTTTTACACTTGTCAAAACAGTCACCACAGATTAAGGCTGTGTTCGATACACTGATACGACAATGTATCGTCACATAGATTTGATGATACCAGTATCGATACAGCTGTATCAAATCTTTATATACATGTGTTGGGTGAGTATATGAGCAAATCGTGAATGAAATTAAGCGAAGATCCGTTTGCAGTGCAGTTCGTAGCCTTTGCGCTGCAGAAGCAGCACAGGCTCAGTGCTTTATTTACACACGAAGCGTTTGTAAAACGCAATGATCCACGACTGTTTACCACCATTATTTTGATTTAAAATTCTAACGTTGTTACAATTTTTATCAGAATAGTGATTTTTTTGTTAATACTATCATTCACAGACATTCACGTTTAAGCACAATAGTATTACATGAATTTTACTTCTGATTTATATATTAAGGATGCTTAAGCAATTGGCCAACATGTAAACAGTCTTCTTTTCTTATGTTAAAAGGTAACTATCACAATTTTAAATTAAAACAGGTACCATTGACAGAAACAGCCATCTCATTTTCTTTTGCATTTGCATTACACGTAATCCTGCTTTGTTTTTCTAACTCCACGAGTAATTTCCATATAGCTAAAAAAACTACTTTAAATGCATTTATGGCATAATTAACACATTTTGTATCAGTCCATGTATATTTTTTTACTGTGAGCGATGCTATTTCACTTTAATTTATTGTGTGCAGCACAGCAAAAAGAGACTTGGTCGCTGCAATGCTGCATAGATACGCACCGCTCGAAACGCTCAACATGGGCACAGGGAAAATGCACTGCAAACAGAGTATGTGGGTTTTCCATATAGTCTATTCAATCATTAAACTAAACGTAAATCATTAAAAACTAATTTAATAAACAAGAATATGAGTTTAGCACAGTCCTCTGACCATTACAATATGACAAAACTATTAGAATATCCAAGAGTATCTTTTTTATTTTTTAATTCTAAGATAATATTCCACCACAGCTGTTTTTTGTGACTTTTCCTCTGTGAAAATTAGGTGTCGCAACAGCAAACAACATTGATAGCTCATTTAAAAGGTAATGTCACTGCTAAATTTGACTAATTTGGACAGTCATGCTAAATGGAGTCGAGGAGTCAATTCCATCGACTCCTATGGTGGGAGTCAAAAGTCGGAGTCGATTCAGAAAAACCTAGAACGAACACCCCTAATTACTAATAAACACGGTTTAAACATACACTCAGTATAAATACTATTACTTACTAGAATATATATTTATTATATATTCAAGTTTATGTCAGAATAACACCTTAACCAATGCAAATAGAAACATTACTTATTCGTCATCCTGATCTCCTCAGCTGATGTGCGCGTCACATCGTGTCTTTTTTTCTTCTGTAAAATGTGTTATTCCTCTCGGTGCGTCTTCTTCTAAAGGTGAATTTATGTGTTATTCCTCACATTGCGTCTTCATCCAAAAACCGAAATGAACTTGATGAATCCTCACACTTTGTTTACTTGAGGTGATGTGGACGGCTGCGCTTCTCACATGGCTAATTATAATATCTAAAGCGAAAGTAGCGCGGTGGCGTGAGGAATTAAAAATAATTAACTCTGATTGCAAAAATCTACATAGTATTGGTTTCATATGGATTATTTTATCCCAGAATATTTGTTTTCAATAAGACTTACTTTGTTTAAAAGTAGAGATATCAAGCTTTCTACAGATATATGTCTCATGTCTGTGTGCCCATTTTTCACTGAGATTTTGATAGTTATATTGACGCATTCTTAAAAGCAGTTTACGGAAACAGTGAAGACAGAGAAAGCACCCTGTTTGTTTTCTTTATTTTTAAAAAACACAAAGTTCTGTTGTTATTGTGAGTTTACACAAATAAGAGTTGTGGCGAGGGGGGCGTGGTTCAGCTGAGTCTGCAGCCGGAGGAGGAGTCGGGAGATGAGCGGTTCATAAGTAGGTCAAGTGCAAGATTGCTAACATCTGTCTCTGATTCTAGTAATGGGCCTGGGGAGACCGATTAAAAGAATGCCAGCCTGTGCGGAGAGGAGAGAACTGGGACTCGGAGACCGGGTGTGTGAGTGCATTGTCTGAGAGAGACTGTGACGTGTTTGAGAAGTTTTGTGTTTCAGCAGTGCTGTGAGCGCGTGTGGCGCGACTTTATATTTGTGTATGGACAATAAAAAGACCCTGCAAATAAAGTACTCTGAAGTTCCCTCATTACGCAGCCTCTGTCTTCTCCCTTCTTTCCGTTCTACGAACTGAGTTACACTGGTGCCGAAACCCGGGAAGGGAGAAGAGTGCTGCTGCCATAATGCAGTCTCCACCAGCAACACCGTTTGAAGAGGTCATCAAGTCGCTCACCGGTCTGCATCAGGAACACCATCAGGCCCTGCTGGGTATGAGGGAGGAGCAAGAGAGGCGCTTCCAGGTCCTGTCCAAGCCCAGCAGGCAGACTCCGAGCTTCTCGGAGAAGGATCGACCGGGAGGGTCGTGCGACTGGAGCTTCGGGCAAGGTGGTGCTGGAGCAGTTTGTGGCGCGGCTTCCGAAGAAGACTGCGCAGTGGGTCCAGTGCCACCGCCCATCGTCGCTGAACCAGGCGATCCAGCTGGCGGAGGATCAGATGGTGGCGTGTCCCAGGGGCGGCGATCCCCTGCCCTCTGTCTCTCTTTCTCTCTCTCCCCCGTGTGCGTTTCACCCTCTGTCCCCTCTAACCCCATCCCGCTTCCCAGGACGCGAGGAAACTTCTCCCCATGCCCTGCTCCCCGGGCAAGGGGCGGAACTGCAACGGAGCAGACGTCTGGACCGAGGGTCCTGCCCAGGGGGCCAGGTTCGGGTAGCGGAAGCCCATCAGCAGCCTCAGTTCCTCCGCTCTCTTCAGGCCCATTCCTTGACCCACTTCCCGCCACTACGGCGGCAAGGAGGCCTGGGCCGGCCTGTTGGCGGTGTGGGGACCCGGGGCTTTTTTATGGACCGGTGTCCGGTGATGGAGATGGGGACAGTGATCCTGGTCCCAGACGCCCCGCAGGCCGCCCCCGATCAAACTGGCCTGTACCAAATGCTAGTGAGTATTAAGGGGGGTACATATCAGGCTTTGGTGGATTCAGGCTGTAACCAAACCTCCATTCATCAAAGCCTGATTCAGCCTGGGGCATTGGATAATAGCCGCTTGGTTAAGGTACGGTGTGTGCACGGGAATGTGGTGAACTATCCTATAATGTTGGTGGTTATTAAATTTCGGGGGCAAAAGCATAATGTGGAGGCTGCAGTTAACCCGCACCTCCGGCATCCGCTAATTTTGGGGACAAATTGGCCCAATTTTAGTAAATTAATGGGACATTTATGCGCGGATGTCTCTTGGGGAAAGAGAGAGCGGGGGAGGGGGGTGGTCGCGCAGGTGGGAGAGGCTGAGCCGGGACCAATGAGAGCTGGGCCAGGGGAGTGGAGCGCTGACCGGGGGAGGATCCTCTCTGAACGCACTGATTTTCCCCTGGAACAATCTCAGGATGGGACGCTCAAAAATGCGTTTGACCAGGTCCGTTCCATCGACGGACAGCCTATCCAGCCAGCGAGACCGCTCACCTACCCCTATTTTGCTATTTTTAAGGATCGGTTGTATCGAGTGACCCAAGACACAAAGCAAAGCACAAAGCAAAATACAACCCAGTTGTTAATACCAAAAAGCCGTCGGGAAATGCTTTTCCAGGGTGCTCATTGTAATCCAATGGCCGGGCATTTAGGACAAACGGCTACACTAAATCGTCTAATGACCCGATTTTTCTAGCCAGGCATTCACGAGAACGTGCGCAGGTGGTGTGCGTCTTGTCGTGAATGTCAGCTGGTAAATCCACTGGCCACTCCAAAAGCACCATTGTGCCCCCTCCCTCTGATGCAGGCCCCCCTTCGAGAGAATTGGTATGGACCTCATCGGGCCATTAGAGCGATCTGCACGTGGGCACCGCTTTGCTTTAGTCCTGGTCGACTATGCAACGCGATACCCGGAGGCAGTGGCTCTCCGCAACATTTCTGCAAAAAGTGTTGCAGAAGCCCTGTTTCGTGTAATCTCCCAGGTGGGGATCCCGAAAGAAATCCTCACCGATCAAGGCACGGCGTTTATGTCACAAACTGTACGAATTATTGGGCATTAAATCGATTCGCACCAGCGTTTATCACCCACAAACGGACGGTCTGGTGGAACAATTTAATCGCATGTTGAAAACCATGATTCGGAAGTTCGTTCATGAGGATGCCAAAAATTGGGATAAATGGCTGGAACCCCTCTTGTTTGCCGTGCGCAAGGTCCCACAAGCCTCCACGGTGTTTTCCCCTTTGCAAATGGCAAGGGCTCTTTGAGGTCACACGGCGAGTGGGCGGTCTCAATTATGAGGTAGTACGAGCGGACAGGAGCGGGGCACATCAGATCTACCACCTCAATCTCCTTAAAAAAATGGAGTGAGGTGGAGTCAGTGATGCTGACGACGGCGGTGAGCAGAGAGGATGATCTTGGACCAGAAGCGAACACAAAAAGTAAATCCCTCGCTCTGGCACCAGGGGGAGATCACCTCTCGCCCTCACAGCTCACTGACATAGCCAAATTGCAAAATGAGTTTGAAGATGTGTTCTCGCCCCTGCCCGGTCGGACGAACCTCATTCAGCACCACATTGAGACCAAGCCGGGCGTGGAAGTGCGCAGCCGCCCGTATCGCTTACCTGAACACAAAAAAAAGTAGTTCGAACCGAATTAGAGGCTATGCTAGATATGGGAGTAATAGAGGAGTCCACCAGCGATTGGGCGAGTCCGATAGTTTTAGTGCCTAAGACTGACAGATCCGTCCGTTTCTGTGTGGATTATCGCAAGGTGAATGCTGTATCGAAATTCGATGCATATCCAATGCCCCATGTTGACGAACTGCTTGATTGGCTAGGTTCTGCTCGATTTTATTTGACACTGGATTTAACGAAGGGATATTGGCAGATCCCCTTATCTCCTTTATCTAAAGAAAAAACAGCCTTCACCACGCCGTTTGGATTACACCAATGTGTTACACTTCCTTGCGGTTTGTTCGGGGCTCCCGCCACGTTTCAGAGGCTCATGGATCGAGTTCTCCGCCCGCATGCTGCGTATGCCGCTGCCTATTTGGACGACATCATCATCTATAGTAGTGACTGGCAGCGTCATGTGCAGCAGCTGCGGGTGGTCCTGAGATGGCTGAGGGCGGCTGGGCTCTTGGCCAACCCGAAGAAGTGTGCGATTGGGCGGGTGGAGGTCCGGTATCTGGGTTTCCACTTGGGCCACGGACAGGTGCGTCCCCAAATTGATAAGACGGCAGCGATTGCAACCTGTCCGGGACCTAAGACCAAAAAGGAGGTGAGGCAGTTCCTGGAGCTGGCAGGATATTATAGAAGGTTTGTACCCAATTATTCAGACCTCACCAGCCCGCTGACTGACCTCACTAAAAAGGAAGCTCCAGATTCGGTCCAGTGGACGGAGCAGTGCCAGCAGGCTTTCACCCAAGTAAAGGCTGCCCTCTGTGGCGGGCCGCTGTTACACTCTCCTGACTTTTCTCTCCCTTTTTTGTTGCAGACAGACGCTTCAAACAGGGGGCTTGGAGCAGTCCTGTCTCAGGAGATAGAGGGTGAGGAGCGGCCAGTGCTGTACATCAGTCGGAAGCTCTCTAAGAGAGAGACGAGGTACAGCACCATAGAAAAAGAATGCTTAGCGATTAGATGGGCCGTTCTCACCCTTTGCTATTATCTCCTGGGACGGGAATTTACTCTCTGTTCGGATCACGCCCCCCTGCAGTGGCTCCACTGAATGAAGGATACCAACGCGCGGATCACCCGTTGGTATCTAGCTTTACAGCCCTTTAAATTCAAGGTGGTCCACAGACCGGGGGCTGTCGCCGACTTTCTCTCCAGAAATGGGGGGGCGGTGGGGGTATGTGGCGAGGGGGGCGTGGTTCAGCTGAGTCTGCAGCCGGAGGAGGAGTCGGCAGATGAGCGGTTCATAAGTAGGTCAAGTGCAAGATTGCTAACACCTGTCTCTGATTCTAGTAATGGGCCTGGGGAGACCGATTAAAAGAATGCCAGCCTGTGCGGAGAGGAGAGAACTGGGACTCGGAGACTGGGTGTGTGAGTGCATCGTCTGAGAGAGACTGTGACGTGTTTGAGAAGTTTTGTGTTTCAGCAGTGCTGTGAGCGTGTGTGGCGCGACTTTATTTTTGTGTATGGACAATGAAAAGACCCTGCAAATAAAGTACTCTGAAGTTCCCTCATTACGCCGCCTCTGTCTTCTCCCTTCTTCCCGTTCTACGAACTGAGTTACAAGAGTATATACTGAACAGTTTTGAATTATGTATAACTCTTATTTGTGTGATCAAAATCAACAGAGTATTTCTAGTATCTTTTGCACTGATTGTAAAGCTTGACCGCCGACCCCAGGGAGTTAAGTCAAAGTCTGTGAATTCTGTCTTTGTCGGATCTCCATCATCATATATGTGAGTTTTCTCAGTTCCCAGCGTGGATTACCCTGTGTTTGTGGATTATAATAAACTCTGTTCCTTTGATCTACGTCTCCGTCATTCAAAGACGACGCACTCTGTGCGTTCTATGATGCCAGCTTAAACACTGTGTGCAGAGGGTAAAGGTAAAGCAGCAGGAGGTCTTATTGACTGGGACGCTGACCTCTCCTCCTTCCTTATTCGGAGCCCTTGGTTACCCCTGTTCACACGTCCAGCCCAGAGAGGGCTGTAGTTCCCACTTCCTGCCTAGAGAGGGCTTCGGTTTCCACGTTCAGCCCAGAGAGAACTCCTGTTTCCCTGTTCAGCCCAGAGGGGGCTCCCATTCCTGAGCCCAGAGAGGGCTGCCGTTCCTGAGTTTAGCCCAGAGAGGGCTCCTGTTTAAATGTCCAGCCGAAAAAAAGGGACTCTGTTCCTAAGTCCTGCCAAAAGAGGGTTTCTGTTCCCAAGGGCAGCCCCGAGAGCCTGGAGGCTCACAAATGCCCAACCTCCCACCCGCTCCTACCTCCTCCTCTTCTGCCATCTGGCAGCCCCTCTGCTCACCACCAGTCCTCCATCTGTGCGGTGTCATGGCTGGAGGATCCCCTGTCTCCGCCTCCAGCCTCAGAGTCCAGGACTCCACCTTGGCCCGTTGACCCAGCAGCTCCACCATAGCTCCTAGCTCCCTCCTCTCCGTCGTGGCCAGGCAGTCCACTGGCTCCACCAGGCTCCCTCGTCCATCCAGCTCCGCCCTGGTCTGTTGTCGGCCATTCTGTGCCTTGGGACTACACTCCTCCTGGCTCTGGCTCCTCCGTCTGGTCCGCCCTGGTTCCTCCTGTCGTCTCCCTGGCTTCACTTGTTTCCTCCTTGGCTCCTCCCTCCGTTGTCTCCACCTTGGACTCTGTTTATTGTCCTCATCCCGGGTGTCCATCTTCCTCCCAGGTTCCCACCCATCCCTCCTTCTGTTGTTCCTGTAGCACGAGGATGTGCCTTCTGGGAGGGGGCTGATTATGTCAGAAATATGGACCTGTTTTGTAGTGTTTTCGCCCCTGTTTCTGTTCCTGTGTGCCCTTAAGCCGGGCATACACTGCAATTTTCGACCGATTTTGAGCCAAATTCTGACTCATGCGACTCTTTTTTGCGTCGGGCCGAATTTCAGCTTTGTTGTGCGTTGTTTGTCCTGCAGTGCTCGTGCAGTGTACAGGAGGAAAAAAGAAGCGAATAGCCTCTCCCAACGGTCGGATGAATTTCTGACATGTCAGAAATTCTGGTTGCCCCTCGTGAGGATATCGCAGAGTTAATGCAAAGCAATGAACAGACTGCCCTAAACTCAGTGTGTTTCCCTTACTGTGTCTGCACAAAAATAGAATTTTAACCATTTAATCTCTAATGCAGCAAGAAAGAAAACGAAAAGAGCGAGATCTTTTGATAAAACAATGTATGAACCATTGTCCATCATTTTGCACTTAATGATAAAGACAAACACACAAAAATTATAACTATTTCAGTTTTAAACTATGAAGGCGAGCCAGTGGATGATGCCACAAAAACAATTTGCAAACTGAATAAGTGTTATGCACGTGAAGAAATTTTAAACTTGCAAGATTTAAACAGTCAATTCGTTCAGCTATAGAAAGTGAAAGCAAAAACTGACTGAGCTTTCGGCATCTGACCCTGCATTAACGGCACATAGGCTATTCTCTTAGAGGAAACGAGAAACATATTGGGCTATCCCCTTAATTTATTTTCTAAAAAAAAAAAAAAAAAAAAAAAACTCTTATGGCTACTATACTTAGTGGAAAACAACAACAACAACAACAACAGAATTTAAGTATTTTGTGTTAAACAAGTGGTATTTGGAATTTCCTTGTCTGTAATAAAGGTCTTATTTTCAATGATGACTGATTATCAGTGTTCCGACATATGCTACTTTAAATGGTTGAGAATTTTTATTATAGGCCTATTTATTGTGTAATATATCTAAAAGTTTTAAAATAATTTTCAATGAGGGTATAAGCTAATTTAATCTTATATTAACCGTGTGTAAGTTGTGCGGTTACAACTCAATTGTAGTAGACCTAAATTTAATAGGCTTATTAAAGGAACCATAGCAATAGTAATGGTAATAATTTAATAATTGGAAATGACAGATCCTCTCGATATCACAGATAACCAATGTTTTTTTATTTAAGATATCTCTGGCTATTGTTTATACACGTATAGTGTGAGCACATGAATCATGCTCAACAATCAAACCGTATAGTGTAGGCACGTAAATCGTGAGCTTTGGCTTTATATTGCATGCGATCTGCTCGTACAGTGTGAGTTGGTACCTTAACGAAATCGCACAAAAATCGTACAGCGTATGCCCAGCTTTATTTGGTCATGTTCCTGTCCTTGTTTAGTCTAATTAGTCATTATGTTCACCTGTGTTCCCCTGATTACCCCATGTATTTAAGTCTGTCTCCTATTGTCGTATACGTGTGTTTTCTCAGTTTCCAGTGTGGATTACCCTGTGTTTATGGATTTGACCCATGTCTTTGTCATTCCTTCCAATACAGTTTATGACAGTATGAACTATGAAATATATATAACATTTGAGAATTTTGTGCACAATTTTTGCAAAAATTATTCACATTTGTTTACAACAATTACAAAGTGTTCAGCTCTATATAAAAAAAAAAAAATCATATGTACATAAGTATTCACAGCCTTTGCCATCACACTCAAAATTGAGCTCAGGTGCATCCTGTTTCTACTGATCATTCTTGGGAGGTTTCTACAACTTGAATGGAGTCCACCTGTGGTAAATTCTGTTAATTAGACATGATTTGAAAAGGCACACACCCACAGTTAAAAGCGCATGTCAGAGCACAAACCAAGCCATGAAGTCCAAGGAATTGTCTGTAGACCTACGAGAGAGGATTGTATCGAGGCACAGATCTGAGGAAGGGTACAGAAAAAATTTAAAAATTGCATTGAAGGTCCCAATGAGCATAGTGGCATCATCTGTAAATGGAAGAAGTTTGAAACCACCATGACTCTTCTTAGAACTGGCCTCCTGGCCAAACTGAGCAATTGATTGAGAAGGATCTTGTCTAGAGTGGTGACCAAGAACCTGATGTTCCATGAACATATGTGGAGATAGGAGAAATCTACAGAAAGACAAACATCACTGCAATACTCCACCAATCTGGTCTTTATGGCGGTGTGAGCAAACTCAAACCTCTCTTCAGTGAAGACACATGAAAACACACTTGGAATTTGCAAAAAAAAAAAAAAAACACCTTGAGGATGCTCAGACTAGTGCTGCGCGATTCTTGCTAAAATGTGAATCACGATTTTTCTCCATGAGAATTGAGCTCACGATTCTCTTACATGATTCTAATTTTTTCAACCAGTTTTTTTGCACTCAAGTACAAAAAAACAAACCAACAGGACATTCAGTATAATAAAGTGCTGGAGTAACAAAAATAGTATATTTTCTTTATTTTAAACCCCTTAAAGTTAATAATTTTAAAGCTTTAAGTTGTTGAACATAAGAGAACAATAATAAATAAAAATAACTATATAGTGCAGGGTTCGCAAAATTTCAAAATCTCTGGTGGCCCTTTGGGCAGGTACTCTTCACATTTTGGTAGCCTGAAAATTAATTTAATTAGCCCAAATAAAAACATTTTTTTTTTAAATATAGCAAATCAGATAGTCTAAATGTAGAACAGAAATATTTTCAATACACAAATATCAACAAATATTAAGGAAGGAATTGTATTTCACTATTCATATGGTATTTGCAGTATTTGCAAATCTATTTAAGGCAATTTATAACCCTTTTTAAGAACTGCATATGTAAAATGAACAGTATGTGTGGAGTTGGACGATCTCTACGGTAACATATTAAGCCATAAAATGACATGATTTACAGTTCAGATACAGGTGTTCACAAAAACAAGAAATCGTATACAATGGTATTTCAGCCTTAAAAGGGATAAATCAAGTATGTAATTCATTATATTTATTTAAAACATAAATATTACTGTCTTAATTGTTTAGATTTTTAGAAGGAACATTAACTTTTCCCATTTACAACTCTATGTGCTGCATAAAAACATGGGTCAATATTTGCAATAATCTGTCCAACAGCAGAAAAAGTGGAAATGCAAATTCATTCTCTGCCACTAGGTGGCGCTTTAGGAGCGCTAAAATATTGCGGTTTCTCTGGTAACAGCTGTAGGCAAAACAGCACTGCGCTCATTAACCATGTTTAATCAGGCATTATAGGTCAAATTAAATGAAAAAGATAATTACTGATAATTACAAATTTCTGAGGACAGTCGGTTCTTTTTAAATACATTCATGTAAAGACATCCGTGCCGCGTTTTGACTTTGAAACGTGCAGCGCACACATTTATTCAATGACATCATTGCCTTTTGAAGTTTAATCTAGACATATCGTGTTTCTTGTCTTTCTGTCCCCAACTGTAATACCTCTTAAAATTATAATTAAGACTTTTCTTATACTATGTAATGTATTTTAAACTTTTTAAGGTGTTAAATTTGATACAACTAAATTGAGGAGTTTTTAAGAACCTGCAAGAGTTCTGTACTTTAAGATAGCCCGCTGGGCAGGGCGGTGAATCATTTTGGTAGCCAGCTGGAAAACACAATAGCCCCGGGACGTTGGGCTAGCAATTTTGCAAGCCCTAATGCGATTTTAGCTCCAATTTGCACAAAACCTTATAGGTTTAAAAACCTTATTTCCTGTACCAATATTGTAACATCCTCACTCTCACCATCACCACCAGGATTTTCCACACTGGGGTTAATTTTTTCCCTCCTACCGCTATAATCCACCAAGTAAAATGACTCAGTTTAGGTCTGCCGCCTTGTTACACACGACACGTAAAAGTGAGAGCGGAACATGGGCACTGAGGAAGAGAACTGATCGTGATTTATGATTGATTGGTGAATTAATAGTGTTTTGTTATTGTGTGAGTTTGACCAATAACGCGTGAATGCAGTATGATCTGAATGCAGGGAAATTGCCGTCATTTAGAAATCGCATTTGTGCATGAATCAAGATCGTGATATTTTTTCGATTCATCATGCAGCCCTACCTCAGACGCTGAGAAACAAACGTCTCTGGTCTGTTGAACCTCAAATCTAAGCACCATGTTTGAAACAAAACAGTTCTGCTCATCACCTGCACTGTACCATCCCAAAAATAAAGTGTGGTGGTAGCAGCCTCATGCTGCGGGGCTGTTTTTTTTTTTTTTTTTTTTTTGGAGCAGGGACTGAGGGACTCGTCAAAGTAGAATATTGAGATTAAAACCCTTAAAACCCAGTCCCGAGCATTAAGAACCTTAGACTGGGCAGAAGGTAGTACAACAGGAGTTCCAACAGGAAGGTGAATCCCATTTCTCTGTCTTAGCCCTTCCCCTTCCCCTAACCCTTCGTCTTACCCCTAGCCCTTGTCCCTCGAAACCGAGTGGTAAGCGCAAGGGGTGAAACATACCCCTATGAAATGAGACACCACTTGGTTACGGTTACGTCATCATACATCGACGCTATCTGGCTACTACGTCATCAGAGGCGACAAGTGATCACAAACTTTCAAGATGCCATCTGCAAGTGTGTGTATGTAGATTGCGTGGGTTTTATTGATGTTTTTGCGATTGTCTGCAATGTCTTACGAATGCTGGTGGATCAGCTTATGGTATGTACGGATTGGTTGCAAACAACGTTATGTAGTATGTAACGTTAACCGAACAGTCTATCAATACAGTCTATCTGTATAAGTAATATTTTGTAATGACTGTTAGTTATATCTGTTTTTGTTTTGCCCCTGTCCAGCTCTGCGTTGTGCTTTGTTCTTGGAGAAGGGAGACAGCTGTAGTCACTATGTGTTTTATTTTGGGGGGAGGGAAGACGTAACTGTAACCACTATATGCTTTGTTGTGGGGAAGGGGAGACGTAAACAGTTTAGAGCAGTTTGAAGGGGCAACATTTTTTCCAACTCAGCCCATTAATGTTGTGAAATGGTTTTCTTTTCCAGACTGGTGCTCCAACAAGATACTGTGCCATAAACCCCAACATGCCTATACTGCGCATGTGGTTTGATGTTGAGACTGAGCTGAGACAGGATTTTCACCTCAGCAGAACAGCAATGCACAGCTTACAGAGACTTTTGCAAAGGGAGCAGGACCATGGCTGGGGTAATGAGCTTGAAGTACTCATATACACCTATTGGCTGGCACATGGAGTCTCTTATCGGGTGGTGTCCCGTGTCTTTAATGTACCAAAGGCTACAGTTCACCGCATCATCCACAGAGTGGCCCAGAACATATGGGACAATCTGAGTAAAGCTATCTGCTTCCCTCTAACAGTGGACCCATCTGCAGTTGGTCAGGGATTCGTCAACATTTCAGGAACCCCTGCATTCCACAATGTGGTTGAAGCAATCGATGGCAGCCACATACAGATAAAACCACCACAGCGTCACAGATTAGACTATTTGAATTATAAAGGCTTTTACTCAATCAACATGCAGGCAATATGTGACTCGAATGGCAGGTTTCTGGACATTTATGTAGGGTACCCGGGGTCTGTCCATGACACACGAATAATGAAAAACAGCACTTTTTATACCACAAGACGATACCCCCCAACGGGCTACATCCTTCTGGGTGATGGTGGGTATCCCTGTTTGGAAACTCCGATTTGTCTCATCACCCCTTTCAAGGAGCCAGTGCACGGACAAGTACAGCAGCGATTTAATTATTATCAGTCAAGGGGGCGCAGCATAATTGAAAGAGCGTTCGGCATGATGAAGACCAGGTGGAGGTCAACGCTTTTTAGAGCTTTGGAGGTGAAGCCCACGTTTGCACCCCAGGTAATTGCTTCATGTGTCTTTTTGCACAATGTGTGCATGGACAATGGTGACACGCTGGTTCCAGATGAAGACATTTTAATGGATAGGCATGACCCCCAACCTCCCCGTGAACCCAGGGCAGGTAATGAAACCTCTGGGAATGACACAAGAAACAGACTGGCTGCCCTAGTGTCAGGAAATGTGCAATTCCCATGAACATGATAGAAGTTTCATATGCATGTATATATTTTATAGTTATTTTATGTTCACTTTGGTGGTGGTGGTGGTGGTGGCGGCTTTGAATGCAGATGTTCTTATCCATGTACTACTGTGTACTACTCTGTTTGTAATAAAAAAATTGTATACACACAGCATGGTGTTTTGTCTATCTGTTTCAGCTATTCCTGTTTTGAATGGCATTGATGTTCAGAAACACTTTCTTTGTTAACAAAAATCTGCCTTTATTGCCCAATACAGTTAACATTACAGGTAAATATTATATAAGAATATATTATATTGTAGAACCATTAACAACTATTACAACCATAACTAAAGCGTCACACAAATATAAAAAAGGCACTCAAATGTATAAAAATGGCAACTGGCAAATGGCAACCACAAACAAACAAAACAAAACAAAACAAAAAAACTACAGCCTATCAACCATCTTTTCAAAGAGGCACAAGAACCTCTCTGTCTTGGCCTCGCTCTCCTCGTGGTGCCTCTGCTCTTTCTTGGACTCCTTATTGAGGAAATCCAGGATGGGATTACTTTTTTTTTTTTGGGTGAGGGAGTTGGGGGGCTTGCCATAGCAGAGGTAGAGGGTTCACAAGATAATTACACAAGAGTAATGCAATATTAGCACTGTAGTATTTACTAGTAACTAACAAGAAACTCTGATTAATGAATTAGTAAGTGATAGTGCTGTGGTAGTTCACTATTAAATAATCAGTAACTTTTATTTTTCAAACCTCCCTAAGAGCTACTAAAAATGTCTCGGTTACGTATGGTAACCCTCGTTCCCTGATGGAGGGAACGGAGACGTGGTGTCGAAGTGACGACACTAGGGGTCGCTCTAGGGAGCCCGAACACCTCTGACAGCTTTAAGAAAAGGCCAATGAAATTGGTGCGCAGTATTTGCGTAGCCAGCTCCGCCCCGGACATCCGGGCATAAGAGGAGGTGGCTAAGCACTGCTCATTGTTCAGATCTGAGGAGCCGAATAGCAACTCGGCTACACTCAGAGGCACTCTGAGGGTGTCCCCCCCATGTCTCCGTTCCCTCCATCAGGGAACGAGGGTTACCATACGTAACCAAGACGTTCCCCCTCTGTCGTTCACGTTCGAAATGGTGTCGAAGTGACGACACTATGGGTCCCAGTTGAAAACGCCACAACCAGCGGACTGCATCATGAGTGTATGGAGTGCAAATAGTAACAGGTTTTACGTGTTAAATAAATGCAACTCACCTCTGCGTGACCTTCCAATGCCCAAGAGCTACAGCCATCCTTTCCTCACCTTTGGTTGAACATCTTGGAGAACATTGGGCCTGTGACTACGGAGACCACACCCTGCCCGGAGGGAGGTCGTTGTGTGGAAAATACACCTGAGGGCTCGCACTAGGGGAGCGCTACAAAGGGAAGATCCTGAGACAGGCTCCGCATAAGGAGAGACTGCTGAGCTCAGGAACGGAGGCAAAATTGTCTTTGAGGGAAACACCGCATCTCTGGGAATATAGGTGGAAATACATACATGGGGCCGCATTAGGAGCCACTGCATGTGGAGCACCAATGTAATATGAGAGTTCACAAGAGGCAACCTAACCTCATATTAGATTCTGATAGCTAGTTCCTCCGCCGAACATAGCTACGTTGCGGGTGCAACATGATGGAAATTGTTGTTCAGGGTTCACGTCAGGGAACTTACTGAACCTGGGGAAGCATCATCGCCCGTGGGGAACAACGCTTCAGCAAGCTTCTACACCGTGTCAGCTTCAGGAGTTACTGGGCTTGCGTTCAGGACTCCCGAAGAGACTGGTTCTACACGCAGATTGTAGAACCTGGCAAACGTGTTCGGTGTAGCCCAACCTGCAGCTCTGCAAATGTCTGTTAAAGAGATCCCGTTCGCCAGCGCAACCGACGCTGCGACGCCCCTGGTGGAGTGGGCGTGCACCCCCAGCGGGCAGGGCACCCCTGGGGCTGGTAGGCCAAACGAATCGCATCCACAATCCAGTGGGAAATTCTTTGTTTGGAGACAGCCTTCCCCTTCTGCTGTCCTCCAAAACAGACAAAGAGCTGAATCGACCGTCTGAAGCTTTCAGTACGTTCCAAGTAAATGCTCAGGGCACGGACTGGGCATAACAAGGAGAGGTTGGGGTCGCCTTCCTGAGGAGGGATAGCTTGCAGAGTGACCACCTGGTCCCTGAAGGGAGTGGTGGGCACTTTGGGCACATAGCCGGGCCGGGGTCTCAGGATGACGTGAAAGTTAGCCAGCCCGAATTCGAGGCACGAGTCACTGACGGAGAGGGCTTGGAGGTCTCCCACTCTTTTGATAGATGTGAGCGCAGTCAGGAGAGCCGTCTTTTGAGAGAGAGCACTGAGTTCGACTGACTGAAGAGGCTCAAAGGGATCTGACTGTAGGCCCCGGAGGACCACAGACAGATCCCAAGAGGGGACAAGGTGCGGACTGACGGGGTTCACCCTACGTGCACCTTTAAGGAATCGTATAACCAAATCGTGCTTCCCAACCGATCTGCCTTCCACCAGGTCGTGGTTAGCGGCAATAGCGGCCACGTGGACCTTAAGTGTTGAAGCAGAAAGGTGTCTATCCAGTCCTCCTTGGAGGAAGGAAAGCACCGTTCGGATGCCACATCTCTGTGGGTTCTCCCCCTGGGAGGAACACCAGTTTGTGAATTTGCGCCATCTGAGGTCGTACAGCCGCCTCGTAGAGGGAGCTCTCGACTGCAACAGAGTGTTTACCACTGCCAGTGGGAGATCTCTGAAATCCTCCTGGTCGCGTCCAGGGACCATACATGGAGGTTCCAGAGATCTGGGAGCGGGTGCCAGATCGTGCCCTTCCCCTGTGAAAGGAGGTCCTTCCTCAGGGGAATGCACCAGGGAGGAACGGGGGAGAGGAGCACCAGTTCCGAGAACCAAACCCTGTTGGGCCAGTAGGGGGCCACCAACAGGATCTGCTCTCTGTCCTCCCTGACTTTGCACAGGGTCTGTGCAATTAGGCTCACTGGTGGAAACGCATACTTGAGAAGGCCCTGGGGCCAGCTGTGTGCCAGTGCATCTGTGCCGAGGGGCGCCTCGGACAGACCGTACCACAACTGGCAGTGAGTGTTTTCTATCGAGGCAAACAGGTCGATCTGGGCCTGACCGAAAAGACACCAGATCAGCTGAACCGTCTAAGGGTGAAGTCTCCACTCACCCCGAAGCGAAGTCTGTCGGGAGAGCGCGTCCGCTACCCAATTGAGTTCGCCCGGTATGTGAGTGGCTTGTAGAGACTTGACATTGTTTCAACACCAAAGGAGGAGTTGGTGGGCTAGCTGAGACATGCGAAAGGAGCGTACACTGCCCTGGTGATTGATGTAGGTTACAGTCACAGTGCTGTCTGTTCGGACCAGCACGTGTTTGCCCTGAACCAAAGGTCGGAACCTCTTCAGGGCCAAAAACACTGTCAACAGCTCGAGGCAATTGATGTGCCAATGCAGCCGAGGACCCGACCAGAGCCCTGCGGCTGCTTGCCCGTTGCATACAGCGGCCCAGCCTGTGTTGGATGCATCTGTCGTAACCAAAATGCATCTGGACACTTGTTCTAGGGGCACCCCGGCCCGTAGAAACAAAATGTCCTTCCAGGGATCGAGGGTTTTTAGACATACGGGTGTGACGTGCACCTGGTATGAACCCTGGCGCCATGCCCATCTTGGGACTCGGGTGCGCAGCCAGTGCTGTAACGGTCTCATGTGCATCAGGCCCAGCGGCATGACGGCGGCTGAGGATGCCATGTGACCCAGGAGCCTCTGAAATTGTTTGAGGGGGACCGTCGGGCTGCGTGAGAGCTTCTGGATGCAGCTCAGCACTGACTGTGCACGCTCCGGGGAGAGGCGTGCATTCATGGCAACCGAGTCTAGTTGTACACCGAGAAAAGAGATGCTCTGTACCGGGGCGAGCTTGCTCTTTTCCCAGTTGACCCGAAATCGCAGATGGGCCAGATGGTTGAGAACCACATCCTTGTGTTTGCATACCAACTCCTGAGAGTGTGCTATGACCAGCCAGTCGTCAAGGTAATTGAGAATGCGGATGCCCACCTCCCGGAGAGGGGCAAGGGCTGCTTCTGCGACTTTCGTAAAGACGCGGGGAGACAGGGAGAGCCCAAAGGGAAGGACTTTGTACTGAAATGCTCGACCTTCGAAGGCGAACCACAGGAAGGGCCTGTGTCTTGGAAGAATCGAGACATGAAAGTACGCGTCTTTCAGGTCTATCGCCACAAACCAATCCTGGAACCTGATACATGTGAGAATGTGTTTGAGGGTTAGCATTCTGAAGGGGAGCTTATGAAGGGCCCGATTCAGAATCCTCAGGTCCAGGATTGGTCTTAAACCACCAACTTTCTTGGGTACAATGAAGTAGGGGCTGTAAAACCCTTTCCTCATGTCAGCCGAGGGGACCGGCTCTATCGCGTCCTTCGCCAGAAGGGTCGCGATCTCCGCCCGAAGAACAGCGGCACTCTCGTCCCGAACCACGGTAGAGAGGACGCCGCTGAACTTGGGCGGGTTGCGTGCGAATTGGATAGCATAGCCGAGTCGGATGGTTCTGAGAAGCCAGCGAGAGAGGTTGGGTAACTCGAGCCAAGCTGTAAGACTCTCTGCTAACGGTCTCAGGGGGACCACCGACGTACCTCGGGTGGGTACGGTGTGACTGAGTTGTGATGAAATCCCTTTGTTCGGGGGCGCGCTGTCCCGGGGGACACAAGGTGCTTTGATCGCCATAACCGACATACAAGAATCCATGAGAAGATCGCCTGAGCTCAGGGGATCGACTGACGGATGCACTTGGTTTGTTAAAGTATGCAGAAGCGCAGAGTGTGCGGTTGTGCATGCTTTGATGTGTTTTGGTGGCTGGGTACCCCGGAGGGACCCAGCCATGCTGGGAGGATCGATCAACGTAACCGACAGACAAGGATCTAACAGAGGATCGCCTGAGCTCAGGGGATCGACTGATAGATGCGCTTTGTTAGTCAAAGTATGCAGAAACGCAGAGTGTGCGGTTGAGCATGCTTTGACATGTTTTAGTGGCTGGGTACCCCGGAGGGACGCAGTCACATTGGTTTTTTCGCCCAAGAAGAAATTGCTCTTTTATTGACCATGTGATGGCCGTCCGCCGTGAGGCAGACAGCCAGGGTGGAGCCGAAACCCACACTCGTCCCCTCGCAGAGTGTGGATCCAGACAGGTCAGCAGATCTCTCTCCTCCGGGCTGCTCGTTTCAGGAACGCTTCGAAGCCTGACGAGGGTTCTTAGCGGCCTGAGACTGAGCTAACAGCGCCACCTTCTTGCGAGAGCTCGACCGCAAGGCTGGTTTAGGTGCAGGACCAGCCTGTGGCGGGCCCTGAGCTGGTCTGGAAGGCGGTCGCCCTCGGTGTGAAACAGGCGGGGGCTGCTGCCTCGGGGGTGCGGGCCCAGGGGCCGGCGCCCGACGAGGCAAGATGTGTTTAATAGCCTCCGTCTGTTTCTTCACTGCGGAGAACTGCTGTGCAAATTCCTCGACAGTGTCGCCAAAGAGACCAGCCTGAGAAATGGGGGCGTCAAGAAAGCAAACTTTCTCCGCGTCCTTCATTTCCGCCAGATTCAGCTAAAGGTGGCGCTCCTGGACCACCATGGTGGACATCGCCCTCCCCAGAGCCTGCGCCGTGACCTTCGTAGCTCGTAGAGCATAGTCAGTCACCGAGCGCAGATCCTGCAAAAGCTCTGGTTTGGGAACACCCTCGTGCAACTCGCTAAGAACCTTGGCCTGATAGACCTGCAGGACGGCCATAGCGTGAAGCGCAGCTTGTCCAGAAGCAGCATAAGCCTTCCCCACGAGAGCGGAAGAAGCCTTACATGCCCTGGACGGGAGTTTTGGGCGGCCCCGCCAGGTGGCGGCGGTCTGCGGGCAAAGATGCACTGCGATCGCACGCTCCACGGCGGGAACCTCCGTATACCCCCTCGCTGGACCTCCATCGAGGGTGGTGAGAGAGGAAGAACCGCTAAGAAGCATTCTGGCTGAAAAAGGAGCCTTCCACGACTTAGTCAATTCCTCATGCACTTCCGGGAAGAAAGGAACTGGGGTAGAACGCGGCCGAGAACCGCGGTCGTTACCCAGATACCAATCATCCAGCCGCGAGTTCGAGCATGGCCGCCATTTTCGCGACACTTCTTCCTCCCCCGCAGGAGCCCCGAACAACCAATCCAACCCGTACTGAGACGAGTTTTCAAAGTCATCCGAAAGCTCGACCGGCAGACACACAGAGTGCGAGGGACGCGGGGAATTACCCGGCGAAACACTCGCTCTCTCTCGCTCTTCATCAACATGCGCTGCGGCAGCCTCGTACCCGGAAGTAGAAGGACGAGCCGCGGCCTTTTAGTAAAGTGTGCTGAGGGGCAATTCCTAGCAAGCAGGACATTCCCCACTACCAAACGCTGCTTCAGCATGGTCACGACCCAAACACTGAAGACAGAGTTCGTGCCGATCGGTCTGGGAGAGATAGAAGCCGCAACCAGAAGGACACGGAAAGAAAGGCATTGTAAACACATAAACCCACCGTGTCTGCACTCTTTTAGAGAAATTAGCTCTTTTAGTTTTTAATAAGAGGAAATCTGCTCTTCAAGATTCGCCGTCGAAGCACCCAGGGGACTCTCACTGCTGCTGCGTTCGAGAAGGAAGAGACCGCTGCCCGTGCTGTAGATCCAACGACGAAAGAGGTGAGTAACGCTGCTTCTCAATGAAGAGATGCTGCATTCGGCTCCAAAGAAACAGAACAATGAGCAGTGCTTAGCCACCTCCTCTTATGCCCGGATGTCCGGGGCGGAGCTGGCTACGCAAATACTGCGCACCAATTTCATTGGCCTTTTCTCAAAGCTGTCAGAGGTGTTCGGGCTCCCTGGAGCGACCCCTAGTGTCGTCTCTTCGACACCGCGTCGAACGTGAACGACAGAGGGGGAACTACTGTATACTAGGGCTGTACTAGAATAGTCGAATATTCGAATATTCATTCGGTGGGTTGGCATTCGATTTTCAATTCTGAGATTCGAATCTTCTTCTTTTTTTTTTAAACACGTGACTTCCCCTGCGAACAGTTCTCATTCGCGCTTGAATGGCCCATTAGTGAACGGGAGGGGGAGAGCTGTCAGCAAGTCACGGAGAAAAGAGTGTACTAGTGTCACTATAGTTTGCAACCTGGTTGTGATTTATTTTAAAGTTTGAAACAAAGAAATATTTTTGTTCATTGAAATGTGAGCTGTCTAGCCTGCCTAACAGAGCATGTGAGCGGAGATGCATGCCGTTTTCAACCGAAGCCTCTGAGACACACTGCCTGCGTGGCGGACGTGGAGCGGGTTTGTTATGTGACTGCTGCGGAAAAAATCTGCTTCACTTCTATTCTGTCACGGGGTCGCGGTTGCGGTGTGGTTGGACCGCACCTGATATAAGCGCGTATTCCGCAGACAGTGTGGCTGCTCTAATCTGTTAACAAAGGCGCAGAAAGAAAAATCAACACGCAGCAAATATCCAATAAAGAACTCACAGCAACAGTTATAAAGCCTAGATATGTTATATAGCCTAATTTGCGCGCATTGGGGAATCGCTCTATAGTATTTAAATTGCTTTTGAATGCGCGTGCGGGTTTTAATTTTGGTTTCTTTTTAACGACCGCGCAAAACTCTTGGGGGCATGAACGTGCATTCTAAGCGCGTTTACAGGCTTTGTTATAATGAGAGGATTAATTAGCTTGCAGAACTCAGGACTGAACAAAAAATCCGGCGTTTTGAGCGGTGAGTGGATTCTGACTGATCAACTCAAACACGGATGGAGTCTGGCGTGAAGCGGCTGCCGTTTACTTTCGTTTTGTTAATGTTCATTTTGTTATTAAAGTACATTTGCAGTTTCCCGCATCCTTCCCAGAGTCTTGAACTTCGTTGCATACATATATATATATATCTTTCAGAAATCATCCTGGCGACCTATTTTTTAAGTCCCTCGACCCACCCGATGGTCGCGACCCAGGGTTTGAAAACCACTGCCCTAGACTCGTGGTGAGAGTATATTGGAGCAGAATTCCCTTGGGTCTGCAGCAACACATTCGTGACGCGTGAAGTCATTTGGATGAACGATTCCCGACATAATACAAATGCAAACAGACACAGAGATTTCTGCCTTTATTATATGCTTAGCCCCTCCCACCGAAGCTTCGAATATTCGATATTGATTACCACCGAAGCTTCGAAGCGCAAAAAATGGTATTCGAACCAGCCCTACTGTATACAGGTTCATAATAATATGAATAATATATAATGTATAAAGCAAAGGTCATGGTAACCCACTAGTAATGACTCAAGTATTACCAAATTATTCTGAAGGAATTACTAATTATTTTGAAGCAGTATTCTAAAGTGTTACCCATTAATGAATGCATGACTCACTCCCATAGTTGTTTTGCAGCATATTTTGATTTAAGAAACTTCTGCTCGTTTTCAGCACGAAAGTGGATCAGCTGCCGGGTTTCCTCCGGCGTCCCTGTGTAATGCAGGATGGTATATGTAAAGCACGTATCGCTATCTCCAAAACAACCTATGTTATGCACTGATAACAAACGAAATTCGCTGCAAATCATCAATGTAACATTAGCGTAGCAAACTTGCGTTTTTTTGTTTACGTTTCAAAGAACAATGTTGCATATTTATATGTACAGTACTGTGTAGAGCACAAAACAAGACTGTCGTAATTTTTTAAACTGTTATTTAAGCAGAAAATACTTACATTTATGGGACTCTTTGGATGATCTGGCTGCCATTGTAGCCGGTTGCGCGGTGTGTTCTGGGTACCCCTTGGTTTCAAGTAAGCTCGTGAAAATGCTTGGTTTTAAGGGGTATCTACCACTTCCCCTTAGCCCTACCCCTTGATCAAAACGAGAATTGGGATAGCCCTTACTCTCACGTGAACGCGCAAAACTAAGGGGAAGGGGGAAGGGGAAGGGGAAGGGCTAAGACAGAGAAATGGGATTCACCCTAAGAACACAGCAAGAGTGGCTTTTAGACAACCTCTTCACGTTGTCATTAAGTTGGCTTGAGAAAGCCAACTTACTGATCTACTATATAAACTTATTATTAAGTTGGCTTGAGAAAGCCAATTTACTGATATGCTATTTTCCTCTGAGACTAAAATTATCAACTCTATCTCCTCCTAGAGCTTTAACTCTACAAACTCCAAACTCAGCCCAGATCTTCAGACTGATCTGTAGTTGGTTGCTATATCTTTTCTAACTGATCGGACTAACGATTTTCCTAAAACTAACGATTAAAACTGGGAAAAATCCCATAGACTTACATTGACGAAATGTTCAAATGAGCCAAGACTTTCAAATTTCAACTGTCAAAACTCCCAGAATCCTTTGAGACTGTTAGAACTCCCAGAATCCTTTGAGACTCATCTAGCTTCCCTTCTATGTACTATTTCTAATCCATTCAAACTAACTTTAATCATACTAGCTACTTGCTAATCATACTAGAATCATGCTAGCTACTTGCTAATCATACTAGAATCATACTAGAATCATGTTAGCTACTTGTTAATCATACTAGAATCATGCTAGCTACTTGCTAATCATGCTAGAATCATCCTAGTAACTTGCTAATCATGCTAAAATCATGCTAGTAACTTGCTATTCATACTAGAATCATGCTAGTAACTTGCTAATCATGCTAGGATCATGCTAGTAACTTGCTAATCATGTAATAACATGTTAGTAACACCCTAGAAACCACCCTAAGTACCTAGCAACTGCATAGCAACCATCCTGGGTACACTAGTAGCACCATAGCAACTGCCCCAGGTACCCTAGCAACCGCATAGCAACACCCTAGCAACCACCTCGGTACCCTAGCAACCGCATAGAAACACTCTAGCAACTGCCCCGATTACCCTAGCAACCGCATAGCCACATCCTAGCAACCACCCCGGGTACCCTAGCAACCGCATAGCAACACCCTAGCAACCGCCCCGGTTACCCTAGCAACCACATAGCAACACCTTAGCAACTACCCCAAATACCTTAGCAACCGCATAGCAACACTCTAGAAATCACCCCGACTACCCTAGCAACCTCCCAGAGTACCCTAGTAACCACATAGCAACACAATAGGAACATGCTTGCTAATCATACTAGAATCATGCTAGTAACATGGTAATAACATGCTAGTAACACCCTAGCAACCACCCTGAGTACCTAGCAACCGCATAGCAACCATCCTGGGTACCCTAGTAGCACCATAGCAACTGCCCCAGGTACCCTAGCAACCGCATAGCAACACCCTAGCAACCACCCCGGGTACCCTAGCAACCGCATAGCAACACCTTAGCAACCACCCTAGCAACCACCCCAGGTACCCTAGCAACCACATAGCAACACCCTAGCAACCACCTTGGGTACCCTAGCAACCGCATAGCAACACCCTAGCAACCACCTCGGGTACCCTAGCAACCACATAGCAACACCCTAGCAACCACCCAGAGTACCCTAGCAACCGCATAACAACACCCTAGCAACCACATAGCAACACCATAGGAACATGCTAGCAAAATGCTAATCATGCTAAAATCATGTTAGTGACATGCTAATCATGTTAGAATCATGCTGTCAACTTGTTAATCATGCTAGTAACATGCTAATCATTTTATAAATATGCTAGAAACTTGGTAATCATACTAGAAATGTGGTAGTAACTTGGTAATCATACTAGAAACATGCTAGTAACTTGCTAATCATGCTAAAACATGCTAGAGATGTGTTAGTAACTTGGTATATAGTACCTAGTAACTGTCTCATCTATCTATATGTCTGTCTGTCTGTCTGTCGGACTTTATTGTCTTCCAAACATTCAAACTGTAAACTTTAGAACTACTTCAAGCTATTAAAATGTTTTCAACCTTTCTGGCCTGGCTTTCTCAAGCCAACTTAAAGTTTGTTCTCAAACTTTATTCATCTAGTTATAGGGTATTGTTTGTAGAATTTTGAGAAAAATAATGAATTTAAATCCAATTTGGAATAAGGCTGTAACACAACAAAATGTGGAAAAAGTTAAGCGCTGTAAATAGTTTCTGGATGTACTGTATATCTAAACTAAACTATCACGTGATGATTCCTTGGAATGTGTTTTAATAATAATAGTAATATATAAAAAAATAATTAATAATAAAAAAAAACAAGGTATGTATTGAGCTAACTGTATTGTTGCATCCATAATTCACACCAAGAACTATAATGATAAAGATAACTATAACAATAACTACAGTATATAAGCACCCACAGCAATGTTGTCTATTATAAGCTTGCTACATTTGTGTTGTTTGGTGCTTTAAATGCTTGAGCTCTTTAAAGCAGGATGGATTTGCCACACTCCTGTAAACTGTTTTGGTTTCTCCCTTGTGTGCCCATATTTGGTGTTCCTGTCTCGTTATGTGTAATCACCATCACCTGTCTGTGTGTAATTAGTGTCCTTCATAAGTTGGTTTGAGTTGAATGTCAGTTTAAGGTTTATATGGTCCTGTGTTTCACTGTCAACGGATTACCTGCTGTGGATTATTTTAAAAACTCTTTGTTTTTGACTTTGTCAGTGCCTTGCACCTCTTTAAACGAAGTGACCATGACAGGATTCTGATTGATTGTATGTCAATGTTTTTACAGTTCATCAGCTGGAGAAAAAAAAAAAAAAAAACATTCTGAAAGTGATTCCCATAATGTCCTTCATCTATGTTGTTATTGTTATCGTTGTGGTGCGGACTCCCTACAATGATTTCAGACATTGAAATGACAAACATTTTGTGGTACGGTACAAATATTGTGTCCGTTATACTGCCCCTTGTTTTCCTATAAAGAACCAATATTGTCCCTTATTTTCCTTTGCTGGAGTTGACAACTCTATTTTAGGTCATGCACATTTCCTGTTTCAATATTAAGCACCCATATGCTTTTCCAAATAATATTTTAAAAGTTAGTTAGTTAGCAGGTGTTAAAAACACTACATTGACTTTATCTTAGTGTTGAGAGAGCACAGATTTATTTGTTTCTATTATCATTAAATAAACGCTGTGACATCTACTGTGCAAATGCCATACTCTGTACATAAACACAGCACCAGATGGGGCTGGCCAGGACTACTCCCTTTGCTCACTGCAACCATTACATGCCAAGAATGACTACACTGCACCATAGCATACAACATGCACAGGCCATTGTAAAGCAGGCAGGCAACCAGGGGTTAGGAGACAAAGGCATCCAGTGTGTTTCTAGCACAGAGGCTTGGATGCTAATAATAAATGCTTCCAGATTTTCCAGCAGTCAATTCACTTCGGCTAACCCATGCCAGCTGGGCACAGGGGATTGTAACTTCAAGCTGTGTTTGGTAGAGATCAGTGTAGAGATACTGTATATTGTGTTGAGTTGCTAATTATTGAGACCTCAGAGGAGCAATGCCAATAATGTCCACAGAGCGACTATACAGTTGTCAGCTGCCAAGCATAATGACAGAGGGAATGAATAAAAGCTAAAGACAGAGCAAAGCTAAAGGTCTCTAAAGTGTGGTCCTCAACCATGCTTTTACATTTAATCATTTAGCAGACTTTTCTACTAAAATAGATAGAAAAGAGATAGAACAGATAAAGCTAGGGTTAAAGGGTCAAGTTATTACTGTTTTTTATAATAATTAATAACAAGTATTATCATATTTTGAAACACAAAAATATATAAATAAAAAGAAAACAAGTAGATAGATTAGAGCGCTAGTAGTGTTTTCAATTTTATGCATATGGTTATTGGTAGGCCAGTGCAAATGATGAACAGTGGTGTGACATGCACTCTTTTGGTGATATTTCTACACCAAGCAAATGTCCAGAAATGCTGAGATACAAGCAGCTATGATCGGATCATCAGAATAGAATAAAAGGTAGAGTTCAGTTTCGTCAGCATAGCAGTGTTATGAAAAGCCATGTTTCTGAATGACAGAACCTAGTGATGCCATGTACATAAAGAAGAGAAGTGGTCCAAGAACTGAGCCCTGAGGAACCCCAGTAGCTAGATTTTGTGACTTGGACACCTCATTACTCCAAGATACCTTAAAGGACTTTTCTGCAAGGTAAGATTCAAACCACTGGAGTGCAGTTCCTGAGATGCCCTTTCTCATGATGTTTGGCAGGAGGATCTGGTGGTCATGACCATGTCAAAAGCAGCAAACAGATCCAGCAAGTATTAAAGATTTGGAAATCGCTCTTATCAGTCTTAAGGCTTCAGCAACCGAGAGCTTGGCAGACTTGGTTAAATGTCCACTTCTGAAACCAGACTGGTTGTTGACCAGGAGGTTGTTCTGTGTGAGAAAGGCCCAGACTTGGTTGAACACAACTTGTGTCAAGTGCAATAAATGGAAGAAGGGATAACAGTCTGTAGTTTTCTAAAAGTGCTGGGTTAAGAGTGGATTTCTTACGTAGTGGGGTTATCAAACCTGTTTAAAAGCAAAGGGAAACCCACCAGTGTGATGGTATGTGTTAATTATGTGAGTAAGTGCAGATACAACTGAAGGGGAAATGGCTTAAAGGAGATGAGATGAAATAGTATCAAGCGGACAAGTAGTAGGATGATTCTTCAGCCAGTGTATGTTTGCTGGTAAGATGTGTTTGTGCACTGATGGTTGTAATTTTATTAATAAAGAATGTGGTAAAGTCATCAGCTGTCAAAGTAGATCGCAAAGTGGGAAGAGGAGGACAAAGGTGGGAGGAAAATGTTTTACAGAACATGCAAGAGTTGACAAATTGTTTATTTTGTTGTGGTATGTTCTTTTAGCAGTGGAGACATTAGCATAGCATGAAGAGAGGAGATTGTGTTACCATACTTAGAAAACACTTCAACCAGTACATTTTAAGTGAATATATAACAGCAATGAATGCATAGAGCTGGACGATTAATCAAAAACAAAACAAAACAAACATACAAACAAACTGATATTTAAAATGTATTATGTTTGCAAGAGATGCTGGTTATTTTCTACTTTTAACATGGCAATCTTCATTTATTTTGTTTGCAAAAAAAAAAAAGTTATTTCATTTTATTTCAAAGTTTATGAAACTTGCTTTTTACAATAAAATCGAAAAGTAACTTTTTCATTAGATGTCTTTATTTCAAGCAGTGTGTGCTTTGATTTCAATAGTTCAAAATATTTAACAATAACCATAAATAGTTTATTTCCTTCAATTATTTTGAAATCACAAAGATAAGAAATTCACTCTTTCATTAGAAAAAATATATTTGAAAAATACACTTTTACACGCAGCCCTGTGTAACGTGGGGTTTGGGTTTTGTTCATGGGATTTGACGTGTTTTCACGTCTTTTATTTTGAAGTCCAGTCATGGTTCCTGTTTGTGTCCTGCTTCCCTGTTTCTCATGTTATCCTGCCTGTGTATGTGTCATGTTCTCACTGGTTGCTATGTCATGTTCAGTGTTTCTCATTGGTTGGTTCGTGTCATGTGACCCCTTTTGTTTGCTATAACTTCATGTAGCCATTGTCTCTTGTCATGTATTGATGTTTTAACCCCCTGTTGGCGAGTCTGTTCATGTTAAGTTTGTTCATGCCAAGTTTGTTCATGCCAAGTCTGTTCAATAAGTCAAGTCTGTTTCAAATTTCATGTCAAGTCATTGTTTGGATTATCGTTTGTTGGATTTAACTGTTGGATTGTTAATAAACTGCACTTGGGTTCTTCAGCTCGCCTCCAGTGGACTCTCTCGTTACAGAATACATGACCAGTAGCTATGAACCCAGTAGTTTCACAAACAGGCTACAGAGGAGTACATTCAGGACTTTTGTGGACTCTGCTACCAAGTCGATTTCAATGACGTGGCCCTAAAGGACCTTTTTTCGTGTGGGGTTAAATGAATCCATACGGTCACAACTGCCTGGGGGGAAAATTAATTTTTCCCTAGCAAAGTATATTGACTATGCACTGTTGCTAAGTTGCTCTATATATACTGTGGGGATCGCGGATGAGGGACCCGTGATCCTGCAGTAGTCACCAAACCAAAGACTGTTCATTCAAGGCCTGCTCACGCCACGTCTGCTGCTTCATGGCCTGCTCACGACACATCTGCTGCTTCAAGGCCTACTCACGTCAAGCCTGCAGCTCCAGGGCCTATTCACTTCCTTGAGTCTGCTCCGCCATGGCTTCCTGCCCTGCCTGCACCGCCATAGCTTCCTACTCTGCCTGCACCGCCACGATTTCCTGCTCCACCATGGCTTCCTGTTCTGCCAGCTCCGCCACAGCTTCCTGTTCTGCCGGCTCCGCCACAGCTTCCTGTTCTGCTGGCTCCGCCACAGCTTCCTGTTCTGCCGGCTCCGCCACAGCTTCCTGCTCTGCCGGTTCCACCGTGTCGTCCTGCTCTGCCTACACCATCATGGCTTCCTGCCCTGCCTGCACTACCATGGCTCCCTGGTCCCCCCCTGGTCCTGCGATTTCCTGCTCCACTACGTCTTTCTGCTCTGCCGGCTCCACCCTGGCTTCCATTGCTCCTCTGTCAGCCACTGCTCCATGCTCCAGGCCCTCCACTGCTTCACTGTCTCCCACTGCTCCATGGCCCAGATCCTCCACTGCTTTACTGTCTGCCACTGCTCCATGGCCCAGGTCCTCCATTGCTTCACTGCCTGCCATTGCTTCGTGGTCCAGGCCCACCTTTGCTCCATGATCCAGGCCTGCCATTACTCCTTGGTCCAGGCCAACCTCTGCTCCACAGCCTAGACCTGCCTCTGTTTCATGACCCAGGCCCACCATCACTCCACTGCCCAAGTCTGCCATTTCCCCCTGGTCCAGGCCATGATTCTGAACTTGTTCCCCTGAATGGGCCTGGCCCTCCATCCCTCCCCCTTGTACTGTCTCTGCTCCACCACCCTCCCGAACTTGTTGGGTTGGGGTTTTGTTAAGTTTGTCAAGTCAGTTTCAAGCTGAGTCCGTTTCAAGTCTGTTTCATTGGATTGCACTGTTGGATTGTTGATAAACTGCACTTGGGTTCTTCAACTCGCCTCCAGTGGACTCTCTCATTACACCCCACTCATCAATAGCCTCTTTCACACAATACCAGTAAATTGACATATTACCGCATTTACCGGAATGACTTTACCGGTAAAAACAAAAATGCACTGTTGAAACAGGCAACAACGTTCCACCTTTTACCGGTAAAGGTTTCAAATTACCAAATTACTATGCAGCTGCTTTTGGCCCAGAGACATCGTATTAGACAACTTCAAACTGAACTACACAGCAGAGAGTTAATTATCAAAATTATCGAAATATCGCAAGGGTTGGGTACCCTTTCAAAAAATTTGATATTGATGCCTATACCTTGACTGTGATACCGGTGCCTGAACGAATTTTTTTTTTTTATGAAATCAATTTTAACAAGATTACATTATCTTAAAAAAAAAAAAGTTGGTTTTATTTATTCAGCTTCTTGACATTTACACAGACTCAAAGACTTATAAGCCACTGCACAAAGAAACAAAATATATCCACAACAAATCAGTGAAAATTATTTATATAGTTTTAGTTTTTAGTTTACACATCTGTTACGTTTACACTAGTGCATGTTCATTTTAGAATGCCTAGCTAAGACATAATCATAATTTCTATTCATTTTCCACTAATTTACTGATAAGCACTTACACCTTCCAGTGCTGTCTGTTGGTATGTATAACGTTATATGCCTCTCTTCCACAATCGCTGTTCTGACTCATAGGGCATAACATATTTCATATTACATGGCCTAAACACACATTAGAAGGCAAACAGAGTAAACAGAGTTTAGAGTAAAAGCGGGATATAAATCGTATTTATTGTCTTATGTAGCTTGATGCTACAGTGTGCATGATCACAAAACGCACACTTCTTGTGTCGTGTAGTATAGACAGAGATCTTTTCTGAAATGCCAGTATGGATGAGGATTGTTTTCATTTAGAAACAAAAACGCACCAGTTTAAACATAGCCTTACATTCTAAGGGGGTTGGGATGCTTTCACGCTACAGCCTCACATGTGAGCCACATCTCTGAGTATAACTGGTGTAGTCTTGTAGGTGTGTTTGACTCGATGCTATCGAGGCAATTCAGTCGGTGCCTAAAAAGTATCAAACTCGATACCCAGCTCTAATCAGAAATGCACATATATGCATATTGTTACAGATTGCAATAATTGGGGCCATGAACAAAAGACAAAGAAAAAAAACACTCACTGCTCTTGCCTAAATAACTTTTGTAGCTTAGAAAATGTGAAAATTAAGCAGTGTTTTATTTTTTCCTTAAACTGTTGTTAAAATAGTTACACTAATGCTAAAATTACATTATGTAATGCTAGAGTAAAACACTTCCATTTACTTTCAGAAGTTGTTGTAGGGAAGCTTTCTTCTGCCAAATAGTGAAACATGCTAGTTATATTAGAATCAGAATGAGCTTTATTTATGTTATAAATTACAATACAACGTCAATGGAGAAGGTTGGGTTGTTCCCAAACCAAGTATTATATTAATAATTAATAATTAGGGCTGTACTAGAATAGTCGAATATTTGAATATTCGTTCGGTGGGTTGGCATTCGATTTTCAATTCTGAGATTCGAATATTCTTTTTTTTTCAACACGTGACTTCCCCCGCGAACAGTTCTCATTCGCGCTTGAATGGCCCATTAGTGAACGGGAGGGGGAGAGCTGTCAGCAAGCCATGGAGAAAAGACTGTACTATAGTGTCACTATAGTTTGCAACCTGGTTGTGATTTATTTTAAAGTTTGAAATATAAAGAAATATTTTTGTTCATTGAAATGTGAGCAATCTAGCCAGCCTAACAGAGCATTTGAGCGGAGATGCATACCGTTTTCCACCGAAGCCTCTGAGACACACTGCCTGCGTGGCGGACATGGAGCAGGTTTGTTACATGACTGCTGCGGAAAAAATCCGCTTCAGTTCTATTCTGTCGCGGGGTCGCGGTTGCGGTGTGGTTGGACCACACCTGATATAAGCGCGTATTCCGCAGACAGTGTGGCTACTCTAATCTGTTAACAGGCACAGAAAGAAAAATCAACACGCAGAAAATCCACGACGCGTTCGCCACGCAGCCTATATCCTATAAAGAACTCACAGCAACAGTTATAAAGCCTAGATATATTATATAGCCTAATTTGCGCTCATGGAATCGCTCTATAGTATTAAAATTGCGACTTTTTCACCGAGAAGGAAACAAGCACAGCGCGCTAAGCGTAAGTGTCTGCGTAATACTTTATTTCATTTAGAGTTGTGTACTTTGCAAGTTGCTGCTAGAACTTTTCTTTTTCGTTTCGTACATTTTAGTAACTATTATCGTGGTGTAATTTGAAATTGTAGTTTTGATAGCACTTATTAAAATTAGACTAGTAAGCCGTCGGCGAAACCAAGCTGTTGTTATTGTTATTGCTGCCTTCCTGCAAGCACTTAAGTGTCTCGGTTTAGTTTCTATTTGAGCCATTTGCCTTGCTTTCGGGTGAATTAAGCAGTAGGCGTGACGGCGACTGAGTATTATTTAAGCCGTTTACTCAGTGTCATTCGTGGAGAAGCGACTTTTTCACTGAGAAGGAAACAAGCACAGCGCTAAGCGTAAGTGTCTGCGTAATACTTTATTTCATTTAGAGTTGTGTACTTTGCAAGTTGCTGCTAGAACTTTTCTTTTTCGTTTCGTACATTTTAGTAACTATTATCGTGGTGTAATTTGAAATTGTAGTTTTGATAGCACTTATTAAAATTAGACTAGTAAGTCGTCGGCGAAACCAAGCTGTTGTTAATGTTATTGCTGCCTTCCTGCAAGCACTTAAGTGTCTCGGTTTAGTTTCTATTTGAGCCATTTGCCTTGCTTTCGGGTGAATTAAGCAGTAGGCGTAACGGCTTTTCCCCCCTAATTATCGTTCGATTGAGTATTTATTTGACATCTGAAAGCTGACGCGGAAGCATTCAGCCTCCTCGCGTGAAGACCGACGAAAGTAAAGACCTGCGACTTTTCCTGCGCGACTTCACCGAGCAACGAAACCGACAACGCACACAGGTACTTCTTTCATTTTCACTCTCCTCTCTTTTGCCTGCCAATTCTATCATGTGTTTTCAATATATTCCGGTTGTCACTCAACCACGCACTAACTCCTCACGCAAACGGCATCGCAATCTTGCTAACCTACGTCCTATCGCTACATCCTCTACTCCACCTCTTGCTTTTTCTGTTGGCCTCTGGAACTGTCAGTCCGCAGTTAACAAAGCAGACTTCATTTCTGCTTATTCCATACAATCTGATCTTAGCATCTTGGGCTTGACTGAGACCTGGATTCGTCCAGAAGACTCAGCAACCCCCGCTGCTCTCTCTAAGAATTTTACTTTTTCTCACACTCCACGTCAGACTGGGCGGGGTGGGGGAACTGGTCTGCTCATTTCTGACAAGTGGAAATACACAACACATTCACCCATATGCAATCATAGCTCATTTGAATGTCATGCAATAACACTCACAGCTCCTGTAAAACTCCAGGTTGTGGTCATTTACCGCCCTCCAGGCCAAATTCTAAACACCTTTCTAGAAGAATTGGATGGACTGCTATCCTCTTTTCCAGAAGATGGCAGTCCACTTTTGGTCTTTGGTGATTTTAACATTCATCTTAACAAGCCTTATGCTACAGATTTCCATTCACTTCTTGCCTCATTTGATCTCAAACGCCTTACCACTACGAGCACTCACAAATCTGGCAACCAACTTGACTTAATTTACACTCGCAATTGTATCGCTGACAACATCCTGGTCAAACCCCTACACGTCTCTGACCATTTCCTTATTACATTTAATATTCATCTTTCAACCTATGCGTCACCAACCCCTCTACCGGTTACTTTCAGACGAAACCTACGCTCCCTCTCACCCTCACACTTTTCCTCTGTACTTTCCTCCTCTCTTCCCTCACCTATCCATTTCTCATCTCTGGATGTGGATGCAGCCACTGACACCTTATGCAACACCTTAAAGTCTTGTCTCGACGATATCTGTCCTCTTTCCACCAGGCCAGCACGGGCTACCCCCTCTAACCCCTGGCTGACTGATGTTCTTCGTGAACATCGGTCCAAACTCAGGCAAGCAGAAAGAAAATGGCGCAAATCTAAACACCCGTCTGACCTGAGTATGTACCAATCGTTGCTTTCTGCTTTTTCTACTCAACTCCACACTGCCAAATCCTCATATTATCATAACAAGATCAATAGTGCTTCTGACATGCGCAATCTCTTCAAAACATTTAACTCTCTCCTCTGTCCCCCTCCACCACCACCCACCACTACACTAACAGCTAATGATTTCGCACAATTCTTCACAGACAAAACTCGAACAATCAGCAAACAATTCTTAGCCCCTCATACACATGACTTACAACCCACCACACCCACTTCAAACACTCTCACTTTCTCCTTCTGTCCCCTCACTGAGACAGAAGTATCAAAACTTCTCCTCTCCAGCCACCCTACAACATGCCCACTTGATCCCATCCCCTCACACATTCTTCAAGCAATCTCTCCTACTGTCTTACCAGCACTCACACACATCATAAATACATCACTCCTCACAGGCACTTTTCCAACTTCTTTTAAGCAGGCTCGGGTAACCCCACTGCTTAAGAAACCAACACTGAACACCTCACTTCTTGACAGCTACAGACCGGTCTCTCTGCTTCCATTCATTGCAAAAACCCTCGAACGAGTTGTTTTCAACCAGGTGTCACTGTTCTTTTCACAGAACAACTTACTGGATCCTAACCAGTCAGGTTTCAAGAGGGGCCACTCAACTGAGACTGCGCTACTGTCAGTTACTGAAGCCTTGCGGACAGCAAAAGCTGATTCTAAATCATCAGTTCTAATTCTGCTTGATTTATCCGCTGCTTTTGACACCGTCAACCATCAGATCCTCCTGTCCACCCTCTCATCGCTGGGCATCACAGGAACTCCGCTTCGCTGGTTTGAATCCTATCTCACCGGTAGGTCATTCACGGTAACCTGGGGAGGAGAGGTATCCAAAACACATCAACTGATCACTGGGGTTCCTCAGGGATCAGTTCTTGGTCCTCTCCTCTTCTCCATATACACAACATCACTGGGTCCCATCATAGAGTCACATGGCTTCTCCTACCATTGTTATGCTGACGACACACAACTCCATCTTTCATTTCAACCAGATGATCCAACAGTACCTGCACGGATCTCAGGCTGCTTGGCGGACATCTCAACATGGATGAAAGAACATCACCTCCAGCTTAACTTGGCAAAAACTGAGCTTCTTGTTTTTCCTTGCACTCCAAACTTACAGCAAGGGTTCACCATACAGCTGGGCTCTTCCACAATCACTTCTTCAAACTCAATCAGGAATCTGGGTGTCATCTTTGATGACCAGCTGTCTTTCAAAGATCATATTGCAAAGACTACTCGATCTTGCAGGTTTGCTTTGCACAACATCAGAAAGATCAGGCCCTTTCTAACAGTGCAGGCTACACAACTTCTTGTCCAGGCCCTTGTCATCTCCAGACTGGACTACTGCAATGCTCTTTTGACTGGTCTTCCATCATGCACAATCAAACCTCTACAAATGATTCAGAATGCAGCAGCACGACTGGTCTTCAACGAGCCCAAAAGAGCCCATGTTACACCTCTCTTTATCTCCTTGCACTGGCTCCCAATTGCAGCTCGTATCAAGTTCAAGACTCTGATGCTTGCATATAGGACAACCACAGCTACTGCACCTGCTTATCTGCACTCGCTATTGCAAATCTACACCCCCTCCAGAACTCTGAGATCTGCTAGTGAGCGACGCCTTGTGGTACCATCACAGAGAGGTGCAAAATCACTATCCAGAACATTCTCTTTTACTGTTCCTGGCTGGTGGAACGATCTTCCTACCCCTATCCGGAATGCTGATTCCCTGACAAGCTTCAAGCGACAGCTTAAAACTCATCTCTGTCAACTCTATTTGCTGTTACCATAAAAAAAAAAAAAAAAAAAATTAATCTCTTTATTCCTTCCCTTTCTAACTTGTACTTGTCTGAAGCACCACTTGAAATCTGGTATTATAGCACTGCCTGTGTCTGTTTGTCTCCTTATGAAGAATCGCTCTATGTTCTCCCAACTGTATGTCGCTTTGGACAAAAGCGTCTGCCAAATGCCTAAATGTAAATGTAAATGTAAATGTAAAATTGCTTTTGAATGTGTGATTGTGTGAATGTGTGAATGTTTCTTTTTAAGGATCGCGTAAAACTCTTGGCGGCATGAACGTGCATTCTAAGCGCGTCTACAGGCTTTGTTATAATGAGAGGATTAATTAGCTTGTAGAACTCAGGACTGAACAAAAAAATCCAGCGTTTTGAGCGGTGAGTGGATTCTGACTGATCAACGCAAACACAGATGGAGTCTGGCGTGAAGCGGCTGCCGTTTACTTTGTTTTGTTAATGTTTATTTTGTTATTAAAGTACGTTTGCAGTTTCCCGCATCCTTCCCAGAGTCTTGAACTTCGTTACATACACATCTTCCGGAAATCATCCTGGCAACCTATTTTTTAAGTCCCTCGACCCACCCGATGGTCGCGACCCAGGGTTTTAAAACCACTGCCCTAGACTCGTTGTGTGAGCATATTGGAGCTGAATTCCCTTGGGTCTGCAGAAACACATTCGTGACGCGTGAAGTCATTTGGATGAACAATTCCCAACATAATACAAATGCAAACAGACAACACAGAGATTTCAGCCTTTATTATATGCTTAGCCCCTCCCACCGAAGCTTCGAATATTCGATATTGATTACCACCGAAGCTTCGAAGCGCAAAAAATGGTATTCGAACCAGCCCTATTAATAATTAATGAAACTTTTTAATAATAAAACTGAAATGTGGCTTTTTCATAAGATGTCTTCATTTTAAGATATGTATGTGTGCTTTGATTTCAATTGTTTGAAATATTCAACAAATAGTTTGTTTCCTTTAATGAACAAAAAAAAATTATTGTTAATGTTAATTTTATTTTAAGGTGTCCTTGTTACACATTACATGTACTTAATATTATAATAACAATTAATTATGCATAATTACATGCAAGTAACCCTAAGAAAAACCATAATCCACACCCTAACCATATAGTATAATTAAATGTATAATTACAACCAGACGTGGTCACCAGGTTGGTAGACTGTTGGAACGACGAACGACGAGCGCCTGCATTGTCCTTGTGTCTCCGGACAGCTCGCTGGAGAAGGACACAAGCTGAGTCCCATACCCTCTCGCTCTCACAGAGCCAGTAGTCTACCGCTGGGACCTCCGAACATTCTCCGGTCCAGGGAAACAGTGGTGGTTAGTATCCGAGGACACACTGGAATGGAGTCTGGTGGTCTCCTGATGTAAAGAATTCTGGGCGTATTCTGCCCAGGGTAGGTACTGGCTCCAGCTGTCCTGGTGCTTTTGACAGTAGGCCTGAAGATATTGCCCGATCTCCTGGATCTTGTGCTCGATCTGGCCATTGGTCTGCAGCGGTATCAGAGGATAAACTGACTGATACTCCCATGAGGTGGAAGAACCCTTGCCAGACCCTGGATATGAACTGGGTCCTCGGTTGGATACAATATCTTTCTGGCAGACTGAAGTTCCTGAATATGTGTTGGAAGAAGGCTTTGGCTGCTTCCAGGGCGGTAGGTCCCTCAGAGAGGGATTAACTCGCAGGCTTTTGCAGGGGACAGTTTACCCTTTGGCAGACAGCGTGATGTAGTGGAGATGGCACAGACCGAACATCCTTTGATGTAATGGGCGACATCCCGGGCCATGCTGGGCCACCAGTAGTGGTTCCAGAGAAGCGAGAGGGTTCGTTGGCTGCCTGGGTGCCCGGATCCCAGAGAGGTGTGGATGGTGTCCAGATGGGTAAGACGAAGGGTGGAAGGAATGTAGCTCCTCCCTTCTGGACCTCCCCGTGGAGCAGTTTCAGAGAGAGTGGCGGCATGGATTTGGTAGTTGAGTGCCCATTGGATGGGACACATGAAAACTGTAGATGGAAGGATGGGTTCTGGTTCTTCAGAGGTAGGATGCAGGTGGGAAAGAGCCTTGATGTTCTTGCTCCCCAGACGGTAAGTGTTCACGAAGTGGAAGTGGGTAAAGAATAAGGCCCAGTGTGCTTATCTGGGATTGAGGAGTTTGGCCTAATGGAGGTACTGGAGGTTTTTGTGGTCTGTGATAACTTCAAATGGATGCTGGGCAGCCTACAGCTAATGCTGGAGTACAGGGGGTTCACCTTTCCACTGGGACAGGATGGCTTCTACAACCAGGGTTGCTGCATCTACCTCCACCACAAAATGGAGGTTAGGGTCTGGATGTGAAAGGGCCAGAGCAGGACAGAAGGTGGTTTTGAGCTGTAGAAAGGCTTGATGCACCTCAGTGGTCCAGGTAAGGGTTGTGGACTTGCGGCGAAGGAGAGAAGTAAGTAGTGCTGATATCTGGCTGTAATGAGCAATGAAGCGGCGATAGAAGTTTGCGAACCCCAGGAATCTCTGCATCTTTTTGACAATAGTAGGTTGTGGCCAGTTCTGTCCCGCATCCACCTTTCTCTGGTCCATATTGCACTTCTTCAGGGATGACGATGTAGCCCAGGAAGTGGATAGTGAACTTGTGGAATTCACACTTCTCATCCTTTAGGTACAAGTGATGCTGGTGGAGACATTGGAGTACATGGGTGACATGGAGGCGGTGTTCATTCAGGTTGGGTGAGTAAATGAGCATGTCGTCGATGTAGATGAGCACAAACTGGTTGAGCATGCCTCTGAAGATTTAATTCATAAAGTTCTGAAAATTGGAAGGTCAGTTAAAGAGGCCATAGAGCATCACCCGGTACTCACAGTGTCCAGTAGGAATCACAAAGGCTGTCTTCCACTCGTCATCCCTGCAGATCCGGATGAGGCTGTATGACCTTCTCGGGTCAAGCTTACTGAAGATGCGGGTGCCACAAAGCTCTTCCAGGGCAGCCGGGACCAGAGGAAGGGGATAGGCGAACTTCACCGTTTGACTGTTGAGGGCACGGTAATCGATGCAGGGCCCATCCTTCTTTGCCACAAAAGAAAAAGCTTGACGCTGCGGGTGAGGTAGATGAGTGGATGAATGCCTGTTGTAAGGCCTCCTGAATATACTCTTCCATGTCGGCTCTCTCCGGGATCGAAAGAGGGTAGACATGTACTTTAGGTAGTTTGGACCCAGGCAGCAAGTCAATTGTGCAGTCCCATGGCATGTGTGGTGGAAGGTGAGTGGCCGTGACCTTGCTGAACACATCCTGAAACGCTTAATATTCTGGAGGAGTGGAAGTGGCAGGCTGTGAGTCAGGGCTCTTGACAGAGGTCGAGCAGACGGAAAGGTTAGGGTGGATAGAAGTAGGAGTTGGTAGGTCAATCAGACAGTCCCTCTGACACTCCGCACTTCACTTGAGGATCTCCCCGGACTTCCAGGCGATGGTAGGGTGATGCTTGACAAGCCAGGGGCGTCCCAGGACGATGTCCACCATTGCCTCCTCCAGCACCAGTAGTGGATTGAGTTTGGTACATAAGGAGAACATGTTTTGGATTGTACTCATCGCTGGGTGTGGTGGACGAACAGGGCAGGTGCGTAGCTGGTGTTAGTTTGCTCCACAATAAAGACAGAGACTTTGGGTGATTCGGCAAGACCATTCCGTGACGGAGAGATGGCAATTATCAGTGAGCATCGGTTCTGGTGCTATTTGAGAATGGTTGAGTGAGACAGCTGCAGCAGGTACGATCTCCATGTGGCAAGCGGTCAGGTGTTGAGAGATGTGCATTGAAACTTTCGAGACCCACAACAGTATCCTCATAGATGGACATTTGCTGTCGCAGAGCGGGGTTTAAACCTCGGCGGAAAGCCGAAAACAGGGCAGCCTCATTACAGCCGATGCTAGTGGCAAGGGTGCTGAAACTAAGTGTGTACTCGTGAATTGATAAAGTGGATCTGCTGAACACATCGTGGAAGTGTTTCACAAAGACTTCCAGCAAGTGAATTAGGGGGCTCAGTAGCGAACTGATGGGGTTGTATTTTGAGAGGCCGCTTCACTGGAGAAAGTGAGTTCAGCTCATGAAAGATGTGAGCAAAAACAAAAGTGTTGTGTTTATAATTTTGTTCAGTGTAATAGATGTTTTTTGAGCAGCAATCAGAATATAATCTCATTTCTACACTCAAGACTGGAGTAATGATGCTGAAAACTTTGAAATCATAGGAATAAATCACATTTTGAAATAGGATATTTAAATAGAAAACACTTATTTTAAATAGTAAATACATTTCACAATATTACTGCTTTTGCTGTATTTTGGATCACATGAATGCTGGCTTGGTGAGCAAAAGATACTTCTTTAAAAAACAAAAACTTTTGCCTGGTAGTGTATATAGGCAATTTTAATTTTTCTCTTAAATCTAGCTTTTAATTGGCTAAGAAATCAGATACGCTGCTGGACAATAACAATGATTTACACATTTTTTTTTTTTTAATCACATAAGGCAGAATATTTTTATACTGTAATAAATGCTATGTCAATTAGCACTGCATTGTTTATATACATTATTTATTACCTGAAGATGACTTGAAAAACACAAATAAACCATATATTGTCACAATTGTGTGTTTAATGGCTTCATGTTTCTAAACCATTCTGTTTTTCTGTGAAAACAGCTGTTTTCATACAGGGATAGCTGGACGCTTTTGACCATATTAAGGATCTCCTTGTACGACTTTCTGCGCGAGAGCGCCCTCCAGCTTTGAGTATGAATTAAACACACACTGCATGGAGTGTTTAGTCACCCACGTAATCTGTACCCGTCTATTAGTAATGGTGTGTTGGTACTAATATTTATCAGCATCTGGACACAAACACTTCACATGCATTTGCACTCTCTCTAAGAATGCAGCCAGCAAGACAGCCATCTTCTTATATTACTTGCATCCCAGTCAGGAGCGTTGGCAGCCACAACATCCAGATGTGAGTGAATAGCCTGAGCGGCTTACCTCAGTGACTTTTTTCTCACTCAGTGGGTCAGTGCACAACACATGCTGCACGTATCTATGGGCATGATACGCCCACCCTGGACTTTCACTTGGTCACAACCTCACTTGGTCAGCTACAAGACTACGGCCAATGATTGTACAACAGGCACAATAAAAAATGTGAAGCCTCTCTTTGTACAGAAACACAAAATGTGGTGACTAAAGTATAAAAAGTGTAGTACTAACTTCAGACGTAGCAGGTAAGTTTTAGTGCAATAACTGCTTTAATGACATTGCATCTGTAGGCTCAAGTGGCCGAGTCTTGTCAAAGTCCTTTTTCTGTTCACACTGCATTATTACTGCATGATCTCACAGTATTACAATAGCATAAATGCTAAGGGTGAAGGGATGTGTTAATGATTTGAGTGAGTGAGTGAGTGCAGGTACAACTAAAGGAGGTAAGGCTGGATGGAGAAGAGATGGAATAGGATCAAGCAGTGTATGTAATTCACATTTCCACTCAAACAGCAAGCCATCTGCATGCAAAACTGGTGTTCTGTAGGACATTAAGAGTTTAAAGTACATTTAACACTTCAGCAGCAGTTGTTGAAGAACACAAAAAAAAAATCAAAGCAACTGCCAGATGCTTTCATTATCAAAACCTGACATATTTCAAGCATAAGTGATACAGCAACTTACTATGCGAACAAAAACTTGCATGACCATAAAAATTTCAATTTAGAAGACTTTTCACGTTATTTGATCTTATTTATTTATTTAGATTCTTTAAAACACACATCCACTTTATTGTGCTGCCATATGTTGCCAATATTTGAGTATAAAATGGAAACAAACAAAAAGATATTTTATCCTTTGCCAGGCTGTTACTGGAAATTATATGAGGATATTATATGAGTACTGTAGCGTATTTGGTCAGAGAAAATAAAATAGCACAACTTTTCCCTATGTGGAAAGGGAGAAATAGCGCCTTCTACTCGCCACGAAAAAATACAGCCAGAGACTAACCTACTACACTATACAAGACCGGCAAAACATACACCCATATCATATGCATAATGAAATAAAACTATGAATAATAATCTGTGTTTGTAATCACATTTTGGATACACAATTGTCATAGACGTAGAAATGAAAGAATACCGTTCTTATTCACAAAAATAATCACTCACTGACTGCCAAAACGGCTGCATAAAACGCCGTTTACCAAATGTTATCTTAAATTTCACATATACTATTCCCAAAACGCTGCAGGGATTTGCAACTGGCAAACAAACGTCAACAGGTCACATGTATCTACAACCACGTAGCATAAGAAACTACGTTAAAAAAAAAAAAAAAAAAAAAAAAGAAGAAGAAGAAAGATACGTAACGTGGATTTTAATGAAAGGTTTATATCTAGGAGTGAAATTTGGACATGTCCAAATAATCTGGATAAAAGTAATGCAATGTCAGCAATGTCTCTGTATTGTCAGCAGATCTATAATAATAATTATACAGCTTGCACAAATCAACAGTGCTCATTTAGGTATGGTTACTTACCGTACATCTTCGTCTTTGAGAAAAACGCGTTGCCCAAATTGTAATCCGTTTGCGATGACAGCGTCAATTTAGCGTTCTGACTCCAGAAGTACCAGTAAGTGAACTGCGCGGAGCTGCTCGTGTCTCACCATCAGTCCAAGCACTACACACGCCTACTAAATATCTCTCTTAAAGACACAGTTCCATCACAAAACATGTCCATCATGGATAAATTAAAATCGACTGGCTGTTTTGCACCAGTATGTCCTAGTTAAACAGTCATTTATTCAACAGTCATCATTTGTTTTTGCTCCACTGGTATATTATAGATATAGTGTTTTGCTCTTGTCCTGTAAAGAAACTAATAATGTTACTGTAAAGAAAATACTATAAAGAAAATTGTAGAAGTTTTAAGTCAGATATTCCTGTCAGAGGACTATTTGAAGAGAGGGAGCAGATCAGTTTTAAGTATCCACCTTTTAAGTTTAAGTGAGCATAAATAGATAATCATAGAAAGGTTTGCTCTATGAATGCAATAGATAATAAGCATTTTAATACATTGGGTATGTCATCCAAACAGAGATCTGGGCCTGTATTTATCAAGCCTCTAAGAATTACTCTCAAGAACACTGCTAAGAATTGACTTGTGTAAAAAAAAAATCTTGGCACAACGCTTAAAAATTAGTTGTCAAGCATCTCAGTCATAATTTAAGTGAAGTGTAGGACTAAATCTTAAGTGTCAGTCTTAGAGATGATTCACAACACTGCTGTGCCACAAAATGGATTTTGGATGATGAAATACACATGGACCAATCACTGAATAGATTTCCTTATTTAAGAATATTCTCAGATAAATTCAAATTGAATGGTTAAATTCCTCATAGGAGTACACATGTTTGACTACAGAAGTAAGCATACATTATGACAAGGAAACGAAGCGTCATCACAACCTTTAATTTAGGGTTGTGCCATTAGACGATAGTATTGTGTTTTGATGATAGTCAAAGCCTGTTGCAGATGTCTTTGATGACAACAAGAAAAATATTATCATTATCCGTCAAAAATATAGGCACCTATCTTTATTGATGCAGTGCAGAGTTGTTTCAGAAACTTGCCACAGCGTGTGAGTGGCCGTAATCATTTCCGGTGTCCGTGTCTTGAGGGGGAAAAAAAGTGCCGGGTTACTGAGGAAATGTAATCGTTTGATTAACTGTTTGTCGTCACACATTTGCAAACATTTTTTCTCTCTGACCTGAAAGATGCTTTAAACACAAAGGATGGTCACACCAAATGGGTAACACTTTATAATAACTTTTATTAATAAATCATTAACAAACATTATGTAATGCTTATTGGATCATTAGTTCATATACAGATGCAACAAAAAAATATATATAATAAAAAAGTCCTTTTTTTTTATTGTAACTTATTTTAAAAACTTTCATATATTCTGAATTCATTACATGTAAAGTCATATATATATATATATATATATATATATATATATATAAATATAAAAATGTTTAATTTTGATGATTAGAGCTTACAGCTCATGAAAATCAAAAATCCAGTATCTCAAAAATATTAAAATATTTCCTAAGATCAATCAAAAAACGGATTTGTAAAACAGAAAAGTTCAAGTTCTTTAAAGTATGTTAATTTATGCACTCAATATTTGGTCGGCAGCACATATTACAGCAAATGACTTGCTCCTAGCAAAATTACAGCATCAGTGAAGTGTGGCATGGAAGTGATTAGCCTATGGCACTGCTGAGGCACTATTGAGCCTTCAGATCATCTGTATATTGTTGGATCGACTGTTTCTCATCTTCCTCTTGAAAATATCCCATAGATTCTCAATTGGGTTCAAGTCAGGCATGTTGGCTGGCCAATAAGGCACAGTAATATCATGGTCAGCAAACCACTTGCAAGTGGTTGTTGCACTGTGGGCAGGGGCTAAACCTGTTACCTGTTGGAAAAGGAAATCAGCATATTCATAAAGCTTGTCAGCAGATGGAAGCATAAAGTGCTCCAAAATTTGCTGGTAGATGGTTGCATTGACTTTGCACTTGATAAAACACAATGGACCAACACCAGCAGACGTCATGGCTCCGCAAATCATTACTGACTTCAGAAACTTCACACTGGACTTCAAGCAGCTTGGATTATGTGCCTCTCCAGTCTTCCTTCAGAACCTGGCATCAAGATTTCAACATGAAATGCAAAATTTACTTTTATCTGAAAAGAGGACTTTGGACCACTGAGGAACAGTCCAGTTCTTTTTCTCCTTAGCCCAGGTAAGATGCTTCTGACATTGTTTCTGTTTCTGTTTTACCAAGCAGCTTAGTATTCCTTTTCCTGAAGACATCTAAGTGTGGTGACTCTTAAAGCGCTGACTGCAGCTTCATTCTACTCCTTGTGAAGCTCCCCCAAGTGTTTGAATTGGCTTTACTTGACAGTAATCTTAAGCTTGCAGTCATCCCTGTTGCTTGTGCACCTTTGCCTACCCAATTTCTTCCTTCCAGTCAACTTTGCATTTAATATGCTTTGATACATCACTCTGTAAACAGCCACCCCATTCAGTAATGACCTTCTGTGACTTGCTCTCTTTGTGGAGGGTGTCAATGATTGTCTCCTGGACCATTGCCAAGTCAGCAGTCTTACCCATTAGTGTGGTTTCAAAGAACAAGAGATACCCAGAATTTATACTGTAGGCAGGGCTGGCCCGTGGCATGGGTGAAATAGGCAGTTGCCTAGGGCGCAAAATGACTGGGGGGCGCCGCATGAAAGTTTTTTTTTTTTTTTTTGCGGAAAAGTGCCCTCTTGTGACCATCATTCGCTCCTACACCCATAAGAAAAATTATTACTGACAGTAAACAATTTTAATACTGATCGATCATCGTAGTCAGTGCTTGAATTGAATCAAGTCTTATCTTTTATTATTTTAATAATAAAAGGTAATGACCTTTCAGATGGTATTTAATTAAATATCTCTTTAAAATCTATAATACCTTAAGCTTACCTAATACCTTACCCTTGTGTTTAAAATAAAACAATAAAAAAGATTACTTAGTGAAATTAAAGAATAATTTATAAAAATGTGAATGATCAGTTATTGTTAAACATTTAGATTGAATAAAACAATACATTTAGAACTATACACTTTTTTAAAAAAAAAGGCCAGTGGCAGCAAGTCATTGTCTTGAATCGTTTATGTAATCCGAACTGATTGCACTGTATTTTATGTATGATCATTTTATGTATTTTAGGTATGATCATTTTTATTCCTGTTTTAATTTATTTTAAATCAATTTTTTTTAAATAATTTAAAATGTTTTTATTGCTGTGATTATAACTTTTTGATTATTTTAACTCCTCTTATTAGCGTTTTGAATTACCATTGTATATGAAATGTGCTATATAAATAAACTTTCCTTACCTTGCCTAATCGATTCAATGGCTGTTCAAAAACGAAGATTCATTCAAAAATGAAATAGAAACGTTCCTGAAATAAGTAAGTCCTTATGTTAACTTTTGTATAAAATCTAAAATTAATAATACTGTTGCATAAATGTAATTTCACATTTGCAAACTCCCTTTAAAAAATTATAACTCGTCTTCGTGATCTCACAAACTTCCATTTTAATTAATGAGGCTACTGAATCTATTATTTACATTGTCTCTATACTTTTTTGTTATAATGAATGACAAAACTGCAGTCTGTTTTCACAACCTGAGGCTCACCAATAGAGGCGCATTTCTATTGGCTGAAGTGAAGTCTCCGATCAGTAGCGTGAAACACGGTTCCCCATCGAAATTCATTCCCCTGACATTACATTTTACATTTGCATTTAATACTAATATAAAATTAGTATTTATATCCTGCACTGTAGTGATTAAAATAATGTTAGAATAAAATAAAATTTTGCCGTTTTGCCAAATTTTGAAAAATCGGCATTTTCTGAATTTTGTTGGGGGGCAGAAAGCTAAAATCTCGCCTAGGGCACCAACAGAGCCTAGGCCGGCCCTGACTGTAGGGATGGTCATTTAATAAAACTCAAATGTAAATATTCTAGTATTTTGAGGTACTGGATTTTTGACTTTCAAGTCAAGTCAGCTTTATTTATATAGCGCTTTTTACAATACAAATTGTGTCAAGGCAACTTTACAGTATCAAATGGGAAAGTAATATATCAATAATTCAAAAGAAACTTTAAACAATTTCAGTTTGAGGAAATTAATCAATAGTTCCAAATTAATAAATTGTTTGACCCCAATTTAGTTTTCCCCAATTTAGTTGTTGTCCCCAACTGAGCAAGCCATAGGCGACAAGGAACCAGTGGCAAGGAACCAAAACTCCATCTGTGACACTGATGGAGAAAAAAAAAACCTTGGGAGAAACCAGGCTCAGTCGGGGGGTCAGTTCTCCTCTGACCAATAAACAAGTAGTTTATACTCCCATACAGACCTGTAGAGGTGGTCTATATGTACTGACCCACCATCTGGATACAAACTGGATCAAGGGAAACTGCAGTGGCCAACTGTTCAGGATTCATATTGGATCTGACCTCGGAATAAGCAGGAGACAGACAATATTAGCATAGATTCCATTTTTCTTGCATCAGGTGTTATGGGAAGTGTTCCCGGTTCCGGTTGACCTAATTAATGCAGCCTAACAATCCTTTAACGGATTTGAATATTAGAAATATTTAAACGAGTTATGTGTATACTAGGTTAAAGAGATGGGTCTTTAGTCTAGATTTAAACTGACTGAGTGTGTCTGCCTCCCGAACAGAATTAGGCAGATTGTTCCATAGTTTCGGTGCTAAGTAAGAAAATGATTTGCCACCCGCAGTTGATTTTGATATTCTGGGTATTATCAGATTGCCAGAGTTTTGAGAACGCAGCGGGCGTGAGGGACTATAATGTGATAAGAGCTCCCTCAAGTACTGAGGAGCTAAACCATTGAGGGCTTTATAAGTAATTAGCAAGATTTTAAAATCAATACGATGTTTAATAGGAAGCCAGTGCAGTGTTGACAGAACCGGGCTAATATGCTCATACTTTTTGGTTCTAGTAAGAACTCTAGCTGCTGCATTTTGGACCAGCTGGAGTTTGTTTATTAAGCGTGCAGAAAACAACCACCCAATAAAGCATTACAATAATCTATCCTGGAGGTCATGAAGGCATGAATTAATATTTCGCATTTGACTTTGAGAGCATAGGTTGTAATTTTGCTATGTTTTTAAGATGGAAAAATGCTGTTTTACAAATGCTAGAAATGTGGTGTTCGAAGGAAAGATTGCTATCAAATAACACACCTAGGTTCCTAACTGATGATGATGAATTTACAGAGCAGCCATCAAGTATTATGCGTGTTTTAAGTTATTACTTACTGAGGTTTTTGGCCCAATAATTAACACCTCTGTTTTTTCAGAATTTAACAATAAGAAATTACTTGTCATCCAGTTTTTAATATCAACTATGCATTCCATTAGTTTTTCAACTTTGTATGTTTCGCCAGGCCTTGAAGAAATATAGAGCTGAGTATCATCAGCGTAACAGTGAAAGCTAACACCATGTTTCCTGATGATATCTCCTAAGGGTAACATATAAAGCGTAAAAAGTAATGGTCCTAGTACTGAGCCCTGAGGTACTCCATACTGAACTTGCGATCGATACGATACCTCTTCATTTATTGCTACAAAATGATAGCGGTCAGATAAGTACGATTTAAACCATTCTAATGCATTACCGCTAATGCCAACTTAATTTTCGAGTCTATTCAAAAGAATGTTGTGGTCAATAGTATCAAATGCAGCACTAAGATCCAATAGCACTAAAAGAGAGATACAACCACAGTCGGATGATAAGAGCAGGTCATTTGTTACTCTAATGAGAGCAGTTTCAGTACTGTGATAAGGTCGAAATCCTGACTGGAAATCCTCACAGATATTATTTTTCTCTAAAAAGGAACATAATTGTGAGGATACTAACTTCTCTAGTATTTTTGATAGAAAAAGGAGATTTGAGATCGGTCTGTAATTAATCAATTGATTAGGGTCAAGTTGTGGTTTTTTAATGAGAGGCTTAATAACAGCCTGTTTGAAGGTTTTGGGGACATATCCTAATGACAGTGATGAGTTTATAATATTCAGAAGAGGATCTAGGATATCTGGAAGCACCTCTTTTAGTAGTTTAGATGGGATAGAGTCTAACATACATGTTGTTGGTTTAGATGATTTAACAAGTTTATAAAATTCTTCCTCTCCTATGGTAGAGAATGAGTGGAATAGTTCCTTAGGAGATCTATAGCACACTATTTGATCTGCTACTGTTCCTGACGGCTGCATGGTTACAATTTTATTTCTAATAGTATCGATCTTTGTTGTAAAGTAATTCATAAAGTCATTACTACTGTGCTGTTTGGAAAAATCTTTTGGTGCTTTATTTTTGGTTAATTTTGCCACTGTATTGAATAAATACCTAGGGTTATGTTTGTTTTCTTCTAAAAGAGATGAGAAGTAATCGGTTCTAGCAGTTTTTAATGCTTTTCTATAGGATACGGTAGGCTCACGCCAGCCGGAACGAAAGACCTCTAGTTTTGTTTTCCTCCAGCTGCTTTCCATTTTCCATGCTGCTCTTTTGAGGTTGCGAGTGTGCTTGTTATGCCACGGTGTCGGACTGTTTTCCTTAATCTTCCTTAATCGTAAAGGAGCAACCGCATCTAAAGTAAAGAAAAGAGAAAGTCAGTAGTTTCAGTTACATCATCAAGTTTATCTGAGCTATTGGATGTACTAAGGAATTCAGATAAGTCAGGAAGATCACATATAAAGCTGTCTTTTGTGGATGAGGTGATAGTTCTACCATACTTGTAGCAAGGAGTGGGATTTACAGTTTTAGCTATCTGGAGTATACACGAGACTAGATAATGATCCGAGATATCATCGCTTTGCTGCAGAATCTAGAGTATGATTTCGACAATGAGTAGGTCCTGACACATGTTGTCTAACTCCAATAGAGTTCAGAATGTCTATAAATGCTGATCCCAATGCGTCTTTTTCATTATCAACATGGATGTTAAAATCACCCACTATTAAGACTTTATCTGCAGACATCACTAACTCTGACAGAAACTCCGAAAATTCTTTAATAAAGTCTGTATGGTGCCCTGGAGGCCTGTATACTGTAGCAAGTACAAACGTCACGGGGTATTTATCCTTTGGACCCTTTTCTCTGGATAGTGTTGTATGAAGCACCATTATTTCAAACGAGTTATACTTGAAGCCAGTTCTCTGAGAAACGCTAAAGTTATTGCTATAAATAGTAGAGACACCTCCCCCTTTACCTTTTAGACGCGGCTCATGTTTATAACAGTAATCTTGGGGGGTGGACTCATTTAAAATAATATAATCATCTGGTTTTAGCCAGGTTTCTGTCAAACAGAGCACATCTAGGTTGTGATCAATAATCAAGTCATGTACAAAAAGTGCTTTCGAAGAGAGGGGCCTGATATTTAATAAGGCAAGCTTTATCATTTGTTCATCTGTATTATGTGATTGTTTTATTTGCTGAACATCAATTAAATTGTTACTATTAGATTGGTTTGGACGTTTTTTGGATTTTCTAGTTCGGGGAACAGACACAGTCTCTATAGTATGGTATCTAGGTAAGAGGTTTTCTATGTGCTGAAAATTAGCTGATTTTGGTGACGTGAGGCAGATAGCAGACGTTCGGTTTAACCAGTCTGTCTGCTTCCTGACCTGGGCCCCAGTTAGTCAAGTGCAAACTCTAAGACTATATGCCATATTTCTAGAGAGAAGAGTGGCACCTCCCCCGGAGGGATGGAGACCGTCTCTTTTTAACAGGTCAGGTCTGCCCCAAAAACTTGTCCAATTGTCTATGAAACCTATGTTATTCTGTGGGCACCACTTAGACATCCAGCCATTGAGTGACGACAATCTGCTATGTATCTCGTCACCACGGTAAGCAGGGAGGGGACCAGAGCATATTACAGTGTCTGACATCGAACTTGCAAGTGCACACACCTCTTTAACATTATTTTTGGTGATCTCCGACTGGCGAAGTCGAACATCATTAGTGCCGACGTGAATAACAATCTTACTGAATTTACGTTTAGCATTAGCCAGCACTTTTAAATTTGCCAAGATGTCAGGCGCTCTGGCTCCTGATAAACATTGGACTATGGTGGCTGGTGTCTCTATTTTCACATTCCGTACAATAGAATTGCCAATAACTAGAGCACTTTCATCAGGTTTCTCAGTGGGTGCGTCACCAAGCGGGGAGACCCTGTTTGACATTTGGATCGGAACGGAAGAGCAGTGTTTTGACCCGCGACTATGCCGCCTCATCGTCACCCAGTTGCCCTGCTGCACGGGCGAAGTTACCGGAAACGAACAATGTACAGGAAGATCTAAGCTAGTCGCATCCAAAACTGTATCTAAGGCCCTCACATTCTTACTATCCTCAGTTAAAGTTTGGATGCGTGTCTCTAGTTCTGAAATCTTCTCTGTCAGCCTAACTATTTCCCAGCATTTATCACATGTGAATCCCTCACTGCTGACAGAGATAGATAAACTGTACATGTGATATGCAGTGCACACAACAATAGTAGGAGAAGATGCCATTGTTACTCACCTGAATGTAAAACAATTAAAACTTAACTTACCACTGTTGATTGCTGAACTTGTGTAAGGAAAGCAGTGGAAAAATCTGAGAAACGGTTTAGGAAATGCTAACGCGTTGCACTCGCGGTTATATGATAAACGCGAACGATAAGCAAAAGCGAAAGCAAAAGTGAAAAGGACAGATTAACGCAAAACAGAGAGTGAGCCAAGCTAAGCGGCTAGTGGAATGCTAATGCGCTGCTTTATGTATAACGTATAACAGTGAAATGATCAGATCAGTCCAATTAGTTTGACGCCTCAAGTTTGAGATTTTGGTGAAATCAAGAATATATTTTATCACTTAAACTACAGTTAGTAGTAGTAGTAGTAAGATAGATTGCTAAAAAGAGTAAACGAAGACGCTCTGCACGCTGCTCAAAACCCATGAGCTGTACGCTCTAATCATCAAAGTAAAAAAAACAAAAAAAAAAACTTTTGAATCTAGAATATATAAAAGTTCAAATTTTTACAATTAAAACAAAACAAAACAAAAAACTTTTTCATGATATTCAAATTTTTTAAGCTGCACCTGTATATTCACATATCTAGAAATGTAAAATGATGTGCTTGTTAATGCTTACTAATAAATGAATTAAACATTACCTAATAATTACCATTTAATGTAAATTAAAATGCTTACAAATGTCATTAAACTTCTAATTCATATGATCCTACACATCTTGAAAATCTACAATGATTTTAACAGATGTTATACAATGATTAAAAGCTTTTGTTAATGCACAACACCTTTGCTGCTGTTGAGGTGTGATATGGATAGGGTTAGGGACAGGTTTGGTGGTATGGGTGGGTTTAAGGTTGGGTAAAGGATCTGAAGGAGTGGAACCGCGGAGTTCAACGTGGCCTTCATAACAATATAAATTATATTACTCAAGTTATTGATTATCATTTAACCCCCCAAATTATTTGATAATTGAATTAGTAGTTTTAGTATTTGAAGACTGCTGAGATCCACTATAGTCAGAATTGGATGGGTAACAGTATTCTCTTTCCCTGCTGAGTTCTATTTTTCTCCAGGGTCACAGTACCACGTCACAAGAGGTCATCAGGACCTCTCATCTACTTGGTCTGCGAGTGATCAGGACATCTGTGACATCAGTGTTCATGTCTTTCTGATAGGTATTAAAGTGAATAATGCTTTACTATGTAACCATACTGATAAAGAGTCCTGCTAGAACTAGGCAGCCTTGAAGTAAAGATATGCTTTTAGTGTGACGTCCAATCAAGATCTTCCTAACTTATGTATTGACGTAAATAGCATCTCTGTTAGAGTATAAGTATCAGTATTGTAAGCTTGTATGGAGGTCGGCCTATGAACTCCATCGAGAGTGTTGAAGCTGACTTCTGCTGATGAAACTGCAAACTATGTTCTTCAGTAAACTTGACTTCGATTGATTGAATCTCTGACTCCTGGTTTTTGTTCATCATATCTGGTCCTTGGGTTTTAACTGTTATTACAGTAATGGTGGAGGATGCGCAGGCAATTATTCTTTGGTGACACCCTTGATCGATCAGCAAAAACAAGGTAGGAAGATTTTATGTATTTATGGTTAGGGACTGTCTGTGGTGGAAGGGTTGATGGAAGGGAGAACGATATAGAGACTCACTCAGACGTGAGTGAGGTGACACCAGAATTTGATTGTATTGGTAAACTGGTGTCGTAGATTTGAGGTGACACCAGACTTAGTTGAATTTGATTGTATTGGTAAACTGGTGTCGTAGATTTGAGGTGACACCAGACTTAGTTGAATTTGATTGTATTGGTAAACTGGTGTCATGGATTTGAGGTACACCTGTAACATTTAGTTACATATGGTTTGGTATGGTGTACAAGTGCACACCTGTTTTTATTGTAGACTCAGATTGAGAGGTGTGTATTAGAAGTAGGTGCATTCCATTGGGGAATAAAAAGCAGTGTCCAGTGGGGACAAAACGCATTCTCTGTTGGCACTGAGAGCCGTAGAGGCCTGATAGTGCAGTCTGTGTTAAGTATATGAAATACAGAGAGAATGTAAGACGCTAGAAAGTGGTTCTAGTCGTAAATCGCTCGACCAACTCTCAATTCCTTCCATCTCAGACAGGGGCTGAATTTAGTGATCAGTTAGTTAGGAAATAGGTAAACCAAAACTAACATTATCAGTAATACTACAATAGAAAGAAAGTCTAGGTTATACATAAAGGATAGGGACAAGATTGATCAAGGATGCACCAGGAACGATGCCGAGAAAAATAAAAGTATGATACTAATTGAACTGGACCAATATATGGAATTTCTTGGATATACTTTGCAGTTTCATCACGCAGAAGTCAAGTGCTATTGGTAAGATTGCCGCCTCAATGTCTTGCTGCTATCATCTCTTTTGGTTTTTGCTTTGTGATAGAAATATGACTGACAAATTAGGTAACTTATTAGTCCTGATAGAAAGAAAGAAACAGAAAGATACAAATTTCTAAATGTATGTGCCTATTTTTCAGATGTATAGAGTGGCTATTTGCTAAAAAAAAAAAAAAAGAAAAATAATAATAATAATAATCCCAGAAATAACTAAGTGATGATTTAATATTATTCTTCATGCATAGAAGGTTTAAATTACAAATTTTGATAGCATAAATCTGTTTCAGTCTTTATATATTTGATGTAAGCTCTGAGAATGTATTTGGACTTATTTCTGGGTTTGTGAAAACACTGTATAGGCACTCAATTTGGCATTAGAATTTTGGGATAAAACTTAGACAGCTATGTTTTGCTTTCCAAAGATAAGATTGCATTTGAATGCAGTGAAACAGTTTGGTTATCTCATGCTGTGTGGCTGAAGCTGTAAAAGTAACAGAGACTTGTGAGTGAAAATTAGTAATTATTGATGTTTGGGCAAAAGACTAATTTTATTGTGGGATTAAATAAATAAATAAATAAAATTCAGCCACTCTGCATCACAGCCAAATACCAGTGTTTAGTTAAAAATTATGCTTGTATAGAAGATGGTAATATTGTAAACAAGTAACATAAACGGGGGTTTTTAAATTAATTGGAAAGAAAGCACAGATAGCATGACCCAAGTAACATATCTGGGTCAGATAACCCCTGACAGATTTAAAACCATTCCAAAGCGATGGTCAGAACTAGGTAGATGGATAGGTACAAGTTTATGTAAATTTCTGGACAAGGACTGAGAAAGAAATTTAAAGAAATTTTTGAGTTGCAAAAATTAAGTAAGAAGATAAAGCAATAAAGATGAAAATGCCTGTCATTTTTGACAAGTTTTAAGCAGGGCTATAGTAAAAAGATAGTAAATAAAAATGTATTGCAGTCCTGAATCCCTCTCATTCTCTCTCTCTCTCTCTTTCAAAGTCAGCTAAATGTTATCTGTGCTTGTGTCATAAGTGATAATAAGCTATTTATAGTAAAGTACAGTGTATCAAATGAAAATCATAGACAGTGAGATGCTAAAGGACATGCTACTGGTAGTTGAAAAGAAAAAAAATTATATTATCTGAAAGATTTTATGCATGCAGAGGGCGGCCTACGAACTCCATCGAGAGTGTTGAAGCTGACTTCTGCTGATGAAACTGCAAACTATGTTCTTCAGTAAACTTGACTTCGATTGATTGAATATCTGACTCCTGGTTTATGTTCATCATATTTGGTACTTGGGTTTTAACTGTTAATACCCCCTACAGATCAATAAGGGAACACAATTCTGTTTATATGTGACCCTGGACCAGTCATAAGTAGCATGGGTATATTTGTAGCAATAGACAACAACAACAATGTATGGATCAATATTTTATTTTATGTCAAAAATCATTAGGATATTAAGTAAAGATTATGTTCCATGAAGATATTTTGCAATTTTCTTACCATAAATATATCAAAACTTAATTTTTGAGTAGTAATATGCATTGCTAAGAACTTCATTTGGACAACTTTAAAGGTGATTTTCTCAATATTTAGATTTTTTTAAAACCTCAGATTTCAGATTTTCAAATAGTTGTTTCATGGCCAAATATTGTCCTATCCTAACAAAGCTTTAAGATAATGTATAAATCTCAATTTCATAAATTTGACCCATTATGACTGGTTTTGTTGTCCAGGGTCACATATTGCATCATTTTGATAAAAGTATTTTCTTGAAAATTAGTTTTTTCCCTTTTGTATGATTCAAGGAATATTCCGTTTAATGATACACAATAGTATGCTAATATAAATGTTGAGCTAAAAAAAAAAAAAAAATTTCTGCACCCAAATTACAAAGTGTGATATTGTAACAATGCATGAGAGGAGTGGAGATCCAAATGCAACTTTATTAAACACAGCTCGTGGTATAACAGGCAGGGTCAAGAACAAACAAACAGGAACAACGTAGACAGGGCTAAAGAATGGTCAGAGTCCAAGCAATAGGTCAAGGCAGGCTGCTAGCAAACAAGGGTAATCCAATAAACAAGCGAGGGTCAACAGGCAGGCAGAGATCAATCAGTAACGGGAAACAAACAAGGTTAGCAACAGGAAAATAAACACGTGGAAATAAACGCTCGGCATTGTAGCCAGGGCAATACAAAATTTCGCGAGGAACTGAGTGTGAAAGTGGCCTATTTATAGTCAGAGTGTGATGAGGGGAAATGGCTGACACCTGTCCAGGTGATTAGCCAGGAAAGGGGTTATGGGAAATGGAGTTCAGAGTTCCAGTGATGGCTCCCTCTGGTGGCGACTGGAAGGAGCCACAGAGATTTGATTTGTGACAGATATGTCTTTACCAAGCATTTAGTTAAACTTAACTAACAACCCTTTACACAAACAATGTTAAAGTAACCAAAACTCCAGTGCCAATAAAGATACTAAAAAATAGTAAATGTTTATAAACATTTACAAATGATGAATAGTCTCCACTTTAGATTGGGTACTGCAAAAACATGAACAAATTATTAACACATGATTTGTAAAGATGTGAAAATAGTAGAAGTCTACAAAGACAACATTTATGACCTTTACAGACTGGGATTATGAGTTAATGAATATATTAACATGAATAGTTTGTGAAGTGCCTATAAGCTATATTTTCACAACATTTGTAAATGTAAAAATGAGCATTAGCTAATATGGGAACTGAAGTTTAATTTAATCATTTCTTGACATTTGTAAGCATTCAAAAGTATATTAAAAATAAGCTTGTATAATTTCTGTTAAATCATTTGTAGATTTTTAAATCATACTGAAAGTTTAATGACATTTGTAAGCATTTCAATTTACATTAAATAATGATCTAATAATTATTTGGCAATGTTTAATAAGTTCACTAGCTAACATTATCAAGCACATTATCTCATATTTCTAGATATGTGAATATAGATTTATTAATGAAAGTTATTATAAAGTGCTACCTTTTTGACAGAATCCTCATTTTACAGCATTTTTACACCTAAAAATGCCTAAAACTTTTAACAGTACTGTAGCTTTGCAGGTAGGTTTCTTGGATCATCTTGGAGACGTTGCCAAAGTTATTCTGGATTTAGTCTGCCTCAGTTTGTTCTGTTTCTTCATGTCATTCCAGACAGACTGGATAATCAGTTCAGATTAGGGCTGCAACAAACGATTATTTTGATAAATCGATTAATCTAACGATTATTAGATTGATTAATCGACTAATCGTCGACTATTTTACTAGCTAATCAGTATACTTTGATTTTCAGTTTTTGCAATTAGTAAAAAATTATGTTATACATATTCTAACATAAATTAAGATCGCTTTAGCATATTTAGCATATTATGTAATTACAATTATTATACAATGAATTGGTAATACTTTGGTTCATTACTTAACATTAGTTATAGTTTTATTAACCAACATAAAAAAAAAATGATTACATAAATGTAATAAATGTATTGTTCATTCACGTTAATTAATACATTAGCTAATGTTAACAAATGATACCTTATTGTAAAGTGTTACCAAATCATTATACAAATGGATATATTTGGCACACAAAATGAGATGACAGACAGAGAAACTGTCTTATACACACCATTCTGCCTAACATCACCTTTTGTAAGACATAAGGATAAGCAACATAATAAAGGTAAGTGATAAGATGCTCTATTTTTTTGGATAAACTATTTTATTCAAAATATGTCTTAAAATACCTTATAGGGTTATAATAACCAAAACAGTTCTGAGCTAGATCAACCTTTGATCTCTGTAAACCAAAAAAAAATTAATTTTCCCCACTAATAAAAATATTTTCTCACTAGCCATCTATACTGGAGAGAGCTGCTTTATAACAGGAAATCAAGTTGTAATTCTAACTGAAAGCGACGGGTTTTTCATGTTAAATACCGTAAAGCTGTTTGATTTAAGGCCATCTATTGCATAATGTACTATATGAATAAACATGATGTGAGCGGACATTACTGGAGTAAGTTAATGTTACTGAACTGCAGAGCTCGTGCAAACATCCACATCGTTGTAATCAGATGCATTTTTAACTGCTGCTTTCACACTGTTGTCAGTTTTCCTTGTTTACTTCGTTACTGAGAGGAACGCGTGCAATACATTTACATATTCATAGAAACGACGCTTAGATTCAACTGCGTTTGTTCTGAAGCGCTCTCTTTTTCTCTTGAATCGCATTCTACAGTCTTGCGCTACAGCGCCACACTGGTCAAACCGCATTATTGCAGGCTCTTACATTAGGTCATATGAGATCAGACTACTACTACTCGACAACAAAAATATTTGTGGACATTTTTTTATTGTCTACATTGTCGATAATGTCGACTAATCGTTTCAGCCCTAGTTCAGATCTCTGTGTAGAGCACTGGCTGTTGTCAGGCTCTTTGTGCAAACAAAAATCTCACTGGATTATTACAATTAATGGCAAAATGAATGTTGTGAAAAAAAACAAAAAAACAAATATATATATATATATATATATATATATATATATATATATATGAATATCTTATATTTCATATGAATATGTACATATAATTTCTTTCCCTATTTACACCTTGTGCTTCACCAAAATACCTGATTTACATGTTGTATATCCTGGTGTCCTCTGCAGTATAAAATTGTTGCCCTGCTTTGTAACAGAAAGTCATATTCTAATTTGAAAACCCCAGAACATTTTCCTGAAATGTTTATTTATGACAAACAATTAGAAAATGTGTCAGATTTAACTGATAAATAAAAAATGTTACCATATTTCCATAAAGGTGCTAAATTTATTTATTCAGTCAGTATCAGTCCTTTTTAAAGGGAGCTTTCATTTGGTATGAAAACTCATACCATTTTCTGTATTTTCTGAATATGCTCTGTACAGGACATCCAGACTTAAAACTGTGACAAGTACAGTCTCAGAGAAATTAGCTAAAAAAATGTAATGTCCTCTACATAGAACAGAAATCTATGCCTGGGTCTCAGGAGGGGCAATATACATTGGTTGGCCAAACATTATCACCAGTCACAGGTGAAGCAAATTAACAAGGCTACATAATAAGGGCTGAGTAGATTAGATTGTAAGCAAACAATCTTTTATCTTAATTTGTATTTATTTGTGCTCATTTTAGTTTTTTGTAATAATTTTGTTTTTAATGGGCAGTATATACATGTGATTTGCCTTTTAATGATTTTTTTTTTGTTATTTTGAAAAATCACATATCCATTTAAGATATAATCAACATAGGTATCTGTATTATTAAAACATATCAGTATTATTTTAATTTTAAAAAAAATGCTATATTGCCTATCCCTAATATAAATGGTTATTTAAATTATAGTGGTAGAGTTGAGCCATTGGCCAAATATGACCAAATAGTCTCTTTTGCATTTTAAGTATACCATGCAATATATATGATGGTTCTGGACCCAAAACTTTGCTTTGGCATTGTCAACATCATTGTGTAACATCAAGTATTACACAGATTAGCTACTCTTCTTTACACTGCTTTCTTTTCTCCTTTCTTTTTCTTGTTATTTTCCTTGGAACCCCTCCTAACCCTGTGGGCCTGCTAACCAAAGCTCTCTATTTATATTCTGCATTTAGGGTGGTTAACAGCATGCTCTGGGCTCCAGAAGCAGACCCAGTCTCCAAAGCCACCCGCTGCTCTCCAGTGCCAGGGGCTGTGCTGGCTGTCCCAGTCTGGCCCAGGCAGCTAAATCTGAACGTGCTGAGGTTAGAATAGCAGCTGGAATGCTGGGTGAAATAGTGGAGTGCCCTCCAAAATCCCACAGAAGTACAAATAAACCAGGGTGTATCAGATTTTATACCTTTCATCTTGAATACTTTAATCCAAAAGGCTGACAGCATGTAATCAGTACAGACTGATTGAATGCAAATTTTAATGAAAAGAAAAAACTACCCTTAACTACAATATGAGTCATATAAATTCATGTGTGAAAACTTACCTCAAAGTGTTAATTACATTTTTTTTTCAGTCACATTGGTGCATTTCTCAACAGAAATTGTCAAAACTATTTGTTCAACCTTACATCATATAGTCAATTGTACATGCAGTACCTGCATACTTCAATGCAACACTTCTAGGAACTCTACTGGACCAGTTCTAGGTTCCCACAGAGTGGGGGAATAAACATGAAATCAGATTGGAGACCAGATCTTAAATACAAAAAGCTGTCACTTCACTAAAAGACAAGCAATAATATACAAAAAAGATATTCAACTAAATATTGCAGATGTTATAAAAGTGAAAGTATAAAAGGGAACTTCAAGCTGCGTCCTCTAGCAGTCGCTATGGGGAATGGTATACCCATGCTGCCATGCTGAGGGGATTGCATACCAAGCACCAAGGAGAGCACTAAGTACTAACTCTACCATGGCCATGGAAGTTGCCTAGACAGCTGTCAGTGACATTATCCCTTTTGACCTGAGCTGCATACCCAAAAAACTTACCTGTTAAGGACTGAGCTCAAGGAAGCCTGAACCCAGGGCAGAGCTCGAGGGCTTGGAATCAGAAGCAAAGAGATTCCTTATGGGGGATATGGCCAAGAATCTAGGTTGACAAATAACCAGACCCTGGCCTGTCACCTAGGGGGCTACCCCTAACTCTCTCACGAGCTGCTCATAGGATCTCAGAGTAGAGATTCTCAGAGTTTGGTAGCAAACACCCTGCCTAAAGAAGTATCATCAAGGATACATAAGTGAGCCTTGCCAATTTAACCACAGCAGTCACAAGACAGGAGCTCTAGATCATTATATCCAGAAATGAGAGTATAAACATTCGACTTGGGAGTAGTGTGCTCACAGACAACCCTTTAAAGCAAGGGGAGCACTACTAAGCTCAACCATGAGAGCAGCCTATCAGGGAGGCAGAAAGGGCCTACCCAGCTAACAAAAAAAAGGTTCCCAGGACATCCCCTAAATGGCCTCTGCAAACGTCAGCGTGTAGGGTCCCCTTTAGGTCGAGTGGACGTTTGCAAAGACGTCCTCCGGACATTCATGGGGATGTTCACAGGACGTGCAGTGGCCATTCAGGATGTTTAGGGGACTTTTGCTTTAGGTTTTCTGAATGTCATTTTATTTTACTTTTAAATAAAAGTTGATTCTAACTACAGCTTCGAAAGTGTTTTAGACTAATCAAAGACAACAGACACGACACGTATAGAGCAAAATGCGTTTATTTTAATTGAACATTTGTAAAGTTGTGGTTCTCTTTCCGTGTGTGTGCGTTTCTGGGTGTCATCCATGGGTTTGGGCAATTCTACCCAGTTATCATCTAACCTAAAACAACAAAACAGTAGCGTTATGATTTTATATGTCTAGGACTATCGTTTGTCCACTGAAAAATCATTTGTAAATTTGGATTTAGAGCAGTCCGAAATTTAGCGTTCATATGAATATATCTGGCACAGATGGGCTTTTTTGCCGCACTGTGTGTATTTTTACCACATGAAAATTCAATATTTCTGTCAATATTATGTACATTTAATCGTTTCACTTTTACATGCTAACATTAGCTTCGAAAGTGTTCATATAGCATCAGCAGCCGTACACGATAGACAAACGTTTTAAAAGGTGAACTTTTCAGCATTACGAGATACACAGTGGTTACGGTAGTTAATGCCTACAAATATAAAAGTATAAATACCTTTTCGACCGACAAAAGCAAAAACATAAGGCCATGTCTGAGAAATTCACCGGGAGGACGACCGTTAACGAATACTCCGCAGCTGAGCATTGCCATGGATACATTGCCATTGATGTCTCTCAATCACGCGCTCATCTGATCTATACTTGCTTGTAGCCTATCTCCCAATGTGGCTATATTGTATTACACTTTTTTGGTCTGAACGTGGTATAGCAGTCTTAAATGCAAAAATGAATAAATAACTTTTCTTATATTTGTCTTACCTGTGTTATTTTCCACTTTCTTTTCTATTCTCCATCTTGGCTGCATTCATCACTCTATAACATACTTTTAGAGTAACCTAATTTTTAATGCATGGGGAATGCATAGGGCATAATTGTAGCATATGTTCAATTATATTATTGAAGGGCATCATGTTTTTGATGTTCATATACCAGCTAACTGCTAAAAACAGACTCGTGATTTGATGACATCTTTAATTACAGAAGTTACTCCTATTTTCTTTTTTTCAGAAATGAAAGTTATTAATTTTACACAATGAATTCAAATCTATTATATTTACATTTTAGTCATTTAGCAGATACTTTTATCCAAAGCCACTTACAAATGAGGACAATTGAAGCAATCAAAATTGAAGCAATTTATACTGTTCCTGCTTCCTGTCAATTGAATGGTCACATGACAGGCCAACCATACATTTCTTAAAGACATAAACACCTAAAATGTTAAGAGGAATAAAATGGACTAAAAACATGTAAAACACTTAAAATTATATTGTACATAAAATCATTGCAATAAATAGAGTGGTAAAACATGTCTCTTGTCACACACATCACACACTGACAGCGCAATCCTAACAACCTACGTACTGTGCCTATGTCGGTTAACACTTTCTTTTTCTATTTATCTCTGAAATTGTCAGTCTGCAGTAAACTAAGCAGATTTCATTACATCTATTATTAGTCATTTAAAGATAAACCTCATGGTCCTGACAAAGACCTGGATAAAACCAGAGGACTCTGACTACTCCTGCAGCACTTTTCAATAATTTCTCATTTTCCCACACTCCTCGTCTGACTGGAAGAGGTGAAGATACTGGTCTACTTATCTCTAAAAATTGTAAATTTATTCCTTTACCTTCTATGGGTATTACCAGCTTCTTTGAATCACACTCACTATTACCCACCCTTTTAAAAAACATCTTGTAGTTGCTTATTGACACCCAGGACCACAAGGTAATTTCTTTGATGAATTAAATCAGAAACTTTCCTGAGGATGGCACTCCCCTAGTTATGCTTGGAGACTTCAACATTCAACTAGGTAAACTACGGCTACTTACAAATCAGGCAACCAACTGGACCTTATTTAAACACAACATTGCACTGCTGATCATGTGCTAGTTACTCCATTGCACACCTTGGATCACTTCCTCCTCACTCTTAACCTCAACATGGTTCCTGACACTATACACACTCCTCCACATGTCATTTTTCGATGTAATCCACGCTCACTATCACCGTCCCGGCTGTCTGCTATGGTTTCATCTTTACTCCTTCCCTCTAAACATTTCATCACTTGCTCATCAGATGCTAACAGTGCTATTGAAACTTTCTGTTCCACTCTTTTGCCTTGTTTAGTCATTGTCTGCCCCTTGTCTTCCAGGCCAGCCCGTACCACCCCTTCTGCACCATGGCTGTCTGATGTTCTCCGTGAACATTGTTCTAAACTCAGGGCTTCTGAAAGGGTTTGGCGCAAATCAAAAAATCATGACCTTAATGTATATCGGTCACTCCTCTTTTCACTGCTAAAAGAACATACTATCACAACAAAATTAACACTTCATCCAACTCTCGCAGGTTCTTTAAAACATTTTCCTCTCTCCTTTGTCCTCCTTCTCCCCCTCTTTCATCAACTCTGACAGCTGATGATTTAGCCACATTCTTCATTAAAAAAATTAAAACCACCCGTGCACAATTTTCCATACCACAATCAATCAAGCACATGTTACCAGCAAAAACATTCACTTGTTCACTTTCTTCTCCTCACTCTCTGAGGCAGAAGTCCCCAAACTCATCCTTTCTAATCATCCTACTACTTGTCCACTTGATCCTATTCCATCTCATCTCCTTCTAGCTATTTCGCCTGCAGTTGTACCTGCACTCACTCACATCATTAACACATCCCTTTACACTGGTGTTTTTCCATCAGCATTTAGACAGGCTTGTTTAATTCCCCTACTCAAGAAACCCACCCTGAACCCATCTCTTTTAGAGAACTACAGATCGATTTCTCTTCTTCCTTTCATTACAAAAATAATTGAACAAGTCATGCTTAACCAAGTCTCTACATTTCTTACACAGAACAACCTCTTTGACAGCAACCAATCCGGTTTCAGAAGTGGACATTCAATTGAGACTGTCTTGCTCTCAGTTGTTGAAGCCCTAAGAGCTGGCAAGAGCGGATTCCAAATCTTCAATACTTATCTTGCTGGATTTGTCCACTGCTTTTGACACGGTTAACCACTAGATCCTCCTGTCAACCCTATTGGCAAAGGGCATGTCAGGAACTGCACTCCAATGGTTTGAGTCTTACCTTTAAGATAGGTACTTCAAGGTATCTTGGAGAGGTGAGGTGTCCAAGTCACAATTATTAACTACTGGAATGCCTCCTGGCTCAGTTCTTGGTCCACTTCTCTTCTCTGTCTACATGGCATCACTAGATTCTGTCATTCAGAAACACAGCTTTTCATATCAATGCTATGCTGATGACACTCAGCTCTACCTCTCATTCCATCCTGATGATCCGACAATAGCTGCTCACATCTAAGCTTGTCTAACAGACATTTCTTGCTGGATGAAAGATGGTCTTGCTGGACCATCACTTTCAACTAAACCCTGCCAAGACAGAACTGCTTGTGTTTCCATCAAACCCACTGTTTCATCACAGTTTTACCATTCAGCACATCAACCATAACTCCTTCAAAAACAGCCAGAAATCTTGGATTTGTGATTGATGATCAGCTGACCACATTGCTAAAACTGTCAGGTCCTGCAGATTTGCTGATTTCAACATCAGGAAAACATGCCCTTTCTTTCAGAACATACTTCACAATACTTATTTATACTTGTTCAATATCTTGTTCTGTCCAGGCTGGACTATTGCAATGCTCTCTTGGTCTTCCTGCCAGTTCTATTAAACCTTTACAATTGACCCAAAATGCTGCTGCAGGATTAATTTTCAATGAGCCGAAAAGAATGCACGTCACACCTCTCTTTATCAATTTGCACTGGCTACCAATTGCAGCTCGCATCAAATTCAAAGCATTACTGTTCGCCTACAAAACCACCACTGGCTCTGCACCCCTTTACCTAAATCCATTACTTCAGACTTATGTGCCCTCTAGAAGCTTGCATTTTGCAAGTGAACCGCACATTATTGTTCCATCCTAAAGAGGCACAAAATCACTTTCACTGACTTTTACCGTAAATGTTCTCTCCTGGTGGAATAACCTACCCACTACAATACGAGTAGGTGAGTCCTTAACCATCTTCAAGAATCGGCTAAAAACACATCTCTTCCATCTTTATTTGACCCTTGTTATGTTTTTCCATCAATAAAAATGACCTTTAACCAACCAACCATCTTACATGCAAATTACACAGCCAGCTTCAAAAGAAGAAACCCTGCATCTTACCTGCAAAATTGAGTTCGTGGTCAGTGGTTCTGGCCATTTCTTGGATGGTCTCGGCTATTTCAGTCGAGTTCGGTCACTTAAAGCTCATTCAGAATGTCTTCAGGTTGCACTTAACAGGCTATGATTAATAATTACTCAAGAGTCTCATTTAAAGAGGTAGATCGAATCACCATATAGAATGGCTTCGGTTTATTAAACAATAACTCATAAGTAACAAATCAAAAATAACAGCAAATAGTCTTCACCCGGGGTGCGGTGGAACACTTGCATCAAACATGAGATTATACAGTCTAAACTCATATGCACGTGCCCCCTTTCTTCCTCGCTCCTTGTATGGTCACACCCTCTATGTTGCCATTGTCGGTTAACCTAGGGCACGTACGTCTCGTAACTCAGAGTGTCAAAAGTTCATCATGTACATCTAGCATCTTTTTGCAACTACAAGCATTTTCTTCAGTTGGTGGGTAATACCTGTAACCACAAAAGTGGGGCAGGATATGTAATCTATAATCTTTCCACCTTCAGTTATGCTTTGTAGAACAGCTAACGGAAAACTGTCTAAACATACAGGTCTTTCTCAAAAAATTAGCATATTGTGATAAAGTTCATTATTTTCTGTAATGTATTGATAAACATTAGACTTTCATATATTTTAGATTCATTACACACAACTCGAAGTAGTTCAAGCCTTTTATTGTTTTAATATTGATGATTTTGGCATACAGCTCATGAAAACCCAAAATTCCTATCTCAAAAAATTAGCATATCATGAAAAGGTTCTCTAAACGAGCTATTAACCTAATCATCTGAATCAACTAATTAACTCTAAACACCTGCAAAAGATTCCTGAGGCTTTTAAAAACTCCCAGCCTGGTTCATTACTCAAAACCGCAATCATGGGTAAGACTGCCGACCTGACTGCTGTCCAGAAGGCCATCATTGACACCCTCAAGCAAGAGGTCTGTGGGAAGGAAAAAGTGTGGCAGAAAACGCTGCACAACGAGAAGAGGTGACCGGACCCTGAGGAAGATTGTGGAGAAGGACCGATTCCAGACCTTGGGGGACCTGCGGAAGCAGTGGACTGAGTCTGGAGTAGAAACATCCAGAGCCACCGTGTACAGGCGTGTGCAGGAAATGGGCTACAGGTGCCGCATTCCCCAGGTCAAGCCACTTTTGAACCAGAAACAGCGGCAGAAGCGCCTGACCTGGGCTACAGAGAAGCAGCACTGGACTGTTGCTCAGTGGTCCAAAGTACTTTTTTCGGATGAAAGCAAATTTTGCATGTCATTCGGAAATCAAGGTGCCAGAGTCTGGAGGAAGACTGGGGAGAGGGAAATGCCAAAATGCCTGAAGTCCAGTGTCAAGTACCCACAGTCAGTGATGGTCTGGGGTGCCATGTCAGCTGCTGGTGTTGGTCCACTGTGTTTTATCAAGGGCAGGGTCAATGCAGCTAGCTATCAGGAGATTTTGGAGCACTTCATGCTTCCATCTGCTGAAAAGCTTTATGGAGATGAAGATTTCATTTTTCAGCACGACCTGGCACCTGCTCACAGTGCCAAAACCACTGGTAAATGGTTTACTGACCATGGTATTACTGTGCTCAATTGGCCTGCCAACTCTCCTGACCTGAACCCCATAGAGAATCTGTGGGATATTGTGAAGAGAAAGTTGAGAGACGCAAGACCCAACACTCTGGATGAGCTTAAGGCCGCTATCGAAGCATCCTGGGCCTCCATAACACCTCAGCAGTGCCACAGGCTGATTGCCTCCATGCCACGCCGCATTGAAGGCGTGGCATGGAGGCTGCATGGAGGCTGCAAAAGGATTCCCGACCAAGTATTGAGTGCATAACTGAACATAATTATTTGAAGGTTGACTTTTTTTGTATTAAAAACACTTTTCTTTTATTGGTCGGATGAAATATGCTAATTTTTTGAGATAGGAATTTTGGGTTTTCATGAGCTGTATGCCAAAATCATCAATATTAAAACAATAAAAGGCTTGAACTACTTCGAGTTGTGTGTAATGAATCTAAAATATATGAAAGTCTAATGTTTATCAGTACATTACAGAAAATAATGAACTTTATCACAATATGCTAATTTTTTGAGAAGGACCTGTATATTTGACATACGCATTCCATCTGCAACCTTTCAGTTGCGGATGCAACACCTATGGTACAAAATTATTGCAAAGCTAGCAAAACAGCATGTAGGTGATTGCACCACTCATCCTCTGTGGTTGAGCGATCTTCACCTTTCACAGCACACACACTTATACCTTTTTGTAAGACACAGTAGAAGTTTGTATTTTCAATTCTTTCATCTCAGTTGCTACTTCATTTAACTCAACATACAAATCATTTAATGCAATCAACTCTTTCAATAATTTCATTATTCTCTTGTTTATATCTTCTTGTCTTCGAATCAATCTGATCCTCCCCCGCAGTTTCAGGAAGGTCTGTTCATATTCCCAGTTCTTCATACCCTTGTTCTTTTCCTCCTTCATTGTTGGCTGGTTTCTTCCTGCGACAGGCTTTTTTTCTTTTGTTTTTTATTCTCTCTGTCCCATTCTCTTTGAATCCCTTGGACAAATAAATCGGTAAAATCAATTTCTAGTTTTCCCGTCTCTGGTTCATTATCATTTTTTCCAAGGGATATTAACTCAGGAGTTTGCACATCACTATCAATTGCCTTTACACCATCTCTTGGAAACTCCTGTTTAAATTCCCTTGTAAAACGCCCATCGCGTGGAATGCTATCCTCAGAACATCTCGTACAGAAAATACCTATCCTATCGCTTATATATTTCCTTTCTACATATACATTAAACCTATTTCCCCTGTTCCTAATGAAGGTCAACTCATTGAATTTCCTTCCTTCCTTTTCTGGAAAGGGGTTTACTTTTTGAGGAGAGTCATGAACATGGCATTTCTGACATCCATCTCCTTCCAATAAACCCTCCAGTGTATCCACATGAAACCAGACTCTCTCTGCTGTTTCTGGATGCGATCTAACCATCTTCAGAAACGCGACGAAAGTGTTGGCCTGGACTTGACCATTGGTTTCCTGGACGATCACTGAAGGATCCTGTAAAAGATTCGGGAGACATCAGTGTTATCGTTGTCCGATAACACTGAGTTTTATCCACCATGGTATAATATACCTTCCAGTCTCATCTGATTCTAGCTCCATTTCCATGAAATTATTAATCCTTAATTAATATCAATGCCACATATCATAGGTCAGAAACTTGACAACCTCCGTCGCTGCTGTCTGAACTCCCTCAATTCCCTTACGGACGAATTCTCCGGGTTCTTCATACCATCTCGGTCCTCCTTTAATTATGTCTCCCTCTAATTCTATGCTGGTGTTACATGTACTGTTTTTCATCCAGTTTAGTCCTAAAAAATATGTTTCATCTAAACCCTTACACCATTTCTTTTTCCAGTCCTTCCTTTCTATCATGTATGATAAATCATCGATGGCAATTGCATCCAGGTTCATTAATGGTATTCTCTTCTTGCCCTGGAATACTTCATATCGTAACAGACTATTCTGTGCAATATAAGCGGGTCCATGAAACATTTTCCATTGATCGTTCCTATCCAACATCCTGATTACTCCTCCTACGCCATAACTCATTTCATATGTTCCAGGTATTTCACTTCTAGCAAAAGTCCATGGCAGCGGGACTATCCCTATATTCCAATAACATACCACCACAGCCATTTGATTAATTGTTATGTGATCGTGGTTCTTTGAGCATGCTTTAATAAATTCTCCACATTGATCACCTGTTAACCTATAAATAACATCATCCAAGAAAATTAATTTGTTCCTATAGACTCCCTTTCCGTCTTTTCTTCTGTGTAGATTCACCCTCTTAAGCTGTAACCTTCTTTTTATATGTACCATCTCTTCCGTCTGGTTTCCTGTGAACGGGTCAGTACCATTAACAAAATCGCCGCAATGAGCAGCCTCTTCATTTTTATCACAAAAGCTAGCATAAGAGAAATCATTTGAATCAGTTTTAGTATACATGTATTTTTTTCATGCTTCTTTCTACCGATTTCTTCTCTAACGCACTTGTCCATTTCTTTCAACTTCTTTTCATAATATTCTTTAATTTCTTTTTCTGTCTTCAGGTCCTTTTTCACCTCCATTTTAGACAAGTACACATCCGTGTCTCTCTGCCACTCATCTATCTCCCAATAATTGATATCGGAGTTATATTTAACTCAAGGTAGCTTCATTTTTTCTTTCCATATCCATGGCACAGTCTTATTTAACTCGAGGCTGATTCTAGTTTCATGGAGGCTTTCTAACTCTAGCCTACCTGATCTACGTGACCCAGGATATCTGTCTTTAGTCGTGGTTAATAACACAAAGTCCCCCACAGGGTTTAAAATTTGACTAGACTTGACCCACTCCTGCACATTTTCTGCGAGTCCCTTTGCATATTTTAGCCTATCATTTATCTTGTTCCTCTTAACTCTCTTCATTCTTTTATATTTGCATTGCTTTATCTTCCACAGGTTGAAATTTTTCTTGGACCGAAAGATCCAACATCCGTCTAACTCTTCGCTCAGGCTAGTTCTGTAAGTAGATCTTATGAAATATTTGACGGTTACGTTTCCTTCCCTCTCTAGGATGTATCCATTCCTTTCATATATTTGTACTTCATTTTCATACCAATGTTTTATTTTTACCGTGCTTTTTATTTTTATTCTTGATTTCCTAACCATATAATACATTATTTTGTCTGTATCATTACCAGGTAACCACTTCCAAAATCCCTCCGTATTTTTCTCAACTTTGGATTTATGTTCCCTATTGGTCCCCCATATTGTTAACTCGATGCCTGATACATTTTCTTTGTCCACTTGTACTTCGGCCAAAATTATTTCTCCCGTCAAAATGCTCCATTGTAATTGGAACTCCCATGAGACTTTCCACGGATGGCGATTTCTTCATTTTCCTGCAATCAGAGGTTAGTTCGTAGGCTCAAACAAGAGCCTTTTACTCCTTCTCAAGATTCCTTGTTTCATCATTTTCACTTCTGGTTGTTTGAAATGTAGATTGACTTCTACGCCGCCTATCCAATCAAAATCCTTGTGTGCGCATTTCAATGCATTTATTTTAAAATGCATTACTACTTTAAACACCTCTTTTTGTTCTTCAGTTATGGAGAGGCATTTGGAAATATACAGATTATAAGAACAGTACTCCACTGACCAGTCATGATGTCATGCTTCCTGACACCTTGAGCCAGTTCTTTGCACGCTTTGATAATCACACCAGCAGAGCGGAAATCCAGACACCATCATTCACAGAGGAGCCAGTGCTTTCCCTTGGAAGTCATCAGGTGAGATCCACTTTAAGGAAAATTAACATCAATAAAGCAGCAGGACCGGATAATGTTTCAGGCCATATACTGAAGTCATGTGCTGATCAGCTAGCGGGGGTGTTCACCAGTATCTTTAATTTGTCTCTGCAACAGTCTGCATTTCCTCCATGCCTCAAATCCTCAATCATTGTCCCCATCCCCAAAAAACAGACAATAACGTGTCTGAATGATTATCGTCCAGTTGCTCTGACACCAATTATAATGAAATGCTTTGAGAGGCTTGTTCTTTCTCACATCAAGGCCAGCATCCCTGCTGATCTGGATAACCACCAGTTTGCTTACTGCAAGAACAGATCAACAGAGGACGCAATCTCAGTTGCACTTCACACAAGTCTTTCTCATCTGGAGCACCCCAACACTTAAGCTAGAATGTTATTTGTGGACTTCAGTTCTGTATTTAATACTATTGTGCCCTGCAAATTAGTGAACAAGCTGAGCAAACTTGGATTAACTACTACACTCTGTTCATAGATCTTGGATTTTCTTACTAATAGACCACAGAGCGTCAGGGCAACCACACCTCATCCATCCTCACTCTAAACACGGGAGCACCACAGGGCTGTGTTCTTAGTCCAGCCCTTTTCACTCTTTTCACACACGATTGTAAACCTATCCACTCTTCCAACACCATAGTGAAGTTTGCTGATGACACCACAATAGTGGAAATGATCACAGAAAACAATGAGGCTCACTACAGAGAGGAGGTTCAGCATCTGGTTGAATGGTGTGTGAATAATGACTTGGTCCTGAATACCACAAAAACAAAGGAAGTTATTGTAGATTACAGGAGATCCAAGAGAACAACAGCACCACCCCTCCACATAAATGGTGAGGAGGTAGAGAGGGTTAATAATGTAAAATTCCTGGGTCTGCATATAACAAAAGAACTAACATGGACCATTAATACCTCCCACCTAGTGAAGAAAGCTCAGCAGAGACTTTTCTTCCTAAGGAAACTTAAGAAGGCCAATGTATCCCCTCTGCTTTTAGTAAATTTTTACAGGAGCACGATAGAGAGCATTCTCTGTTACTGCATCACAGTGTGGTATACCAGCTGCACTGCAGAAAACCGGAGAGCTTTGACCAGGATTGTAAAGACTGCACAGAGCATCATAGGAATCAAACTCCCCAACCTTGACACAATATATGCTAGCAGTTTACATAGGAGAGCTGGCAGTATTGCCAGGGATACCACCCATCCAGGACACAGACTTTTTTTTCCCCCTTCCATCAGGAAAGAGATACAGGGCAATTAAGACTCGCACAAACAGACTAAGGAACAGCTTCTTTCCCAGAGCTGTAGCCTGCATCACCCCCATTTTTCCACATGTAGTTAAATAGACCTTTGTCTTCTCCCCCATGTTGCTACTAATGCACCACACTTTACTGGACTTTCATGTATGTACTGCATTCAGTGGTTATTTTTGACATTTATGTGACATTATTCAGTTGTTTTTTTGGATATTAATGTTTGCCCTGCGTCGCCTGCTACTTTGACATTTATGTCTATGCTGCTTCAGCTGCTAGTGGACTTTTATGTTGCACTAACAATCAGCTGGTTGACTTATTGCAATATTGCTGGTATTTATATTTATAATCAGTATTTTTATCCTTTTATTGCACTATGTATGTGTATATGTGTATATATGAGTGCATGTTTGTATATGTATATATGTATATAGGTTTATTTTTGTATGTCATTTTTCTCTGGTATTTTAGTGTTTACTTTGTCTTGTGTTTGTTGCTGCTGGTCTTTTGTGGGCTTCTAAGGAAATTTCGTTGTAGTTACTACAATGACAATAAAGTTCTATTCTATTCTATTCTATTCTATTCTATTCTATTCTATTTGCTCATCGTCATATGGAACCCCCATTATATACCTTTGCTCTGCAGGACACCAAACCTTATGCTTGTTCAACAGCAATGCCTGTGCCACCTCTAGCTCCACAAACTTCTCCTTTCTCTCAGATTTTCTTTTTTTCTTGGTCACATTTGACCTTGGTTCCCTCTATAATCTTTGTCATAGGCCATCGTTTCTACCCAGCCTCCTCCTTGGGCTAATTCTATTGCAAGACCACTCAAGCTCCTCACTTGCCATTGTTGATCCCGTTTTACATAGACCCATGCTATTTTCCTTCTAGACCCTTCCGAAAACTTCATTTCAGGAAAACATCTAATAACTGGCTCATGCCAGAGGCCCAAACACCACTTATTTGACTCAGCATCTGCTAACGTGGGATCATTAGTGGCGTCACTCTCTTTTATCTCTTCTACCAATCTTGCTCTCGCTTTGAGCACCAGGTCTTTGATCATTTGGCTCTCGCTTGAGAAGAAGGGCACTCTTGCCTCCAAGAAGGCCTGTTTCTCGTGTTCTCTCATCCCCATATAAGGATGCCTCGAAAACCTGGTCACTATCCCTTGCTCGAACAGACCTAAGGGTTTCATTACCCTTATACTTTCCCAAACTGATCGTGACAACATCAATGTCCGATCCTTTGCCCCACAAACCACGCATGCCCCACGGTGGTAAGCATAGCACAATTAGCATTGCATATCACACAATGATAGGGGCGTACTATGACCTCTGAGGGAGGTACTTTATCTCCATCTAGTCCCATGAATCTCTCCATTTCAGGATTGATCCATATCATGGCTCTCGAACCATGTTTCCCATGCTCCACTCTGATCAAACCCCTTCTATTACAAATGTTTATTATGTCATCCATTCCTGTTATTTCTGTTAATTCTGTTATTTTCCAATTCTACAGTATTGGTGCCTGTGATGGCTATCACTTTGTCAGTGACTCCAGAACCTTGACTAAACCTGTTTACCTTTCGCCTTCTGGTCAGAATCACTTGATCTCCTACTCGGAATATGGGATTTTCCTTAACTTCCCTCTCTCTCAATTCCACCTCTCCGCACCTGTTGAGATGTGAAAGACAATGGTCAATTAGATTATCCCACTCCCCGAGTTCACTATTTTTAGCAAACCACTTTTTGACGAAACGAATAGCCCGTTCTGCGATCCCATTGGATGCTGGCAAGTAAGCTATACTCTTTGTCAACACTATTTTGTGTTCCTTGCAAAAATTCTGCACCAGATTCCCACTGATGTTCCAGGCTCTGTCCGCTCTCAAGCTTTCAAATTTTCCTCGCCACCTAATCCATTCTCTGAGGCATTCTATAACTTTCTCCTCAGTGGCTGACCGCATCGGCCAAATCATTTTCCTTTTTGTATGATTGTCGATGGCAAGGAGAAAATAGCAGTTTCCTTTCTTAGTAGCTGGCCTAAGAGGGCCTGCAAAGTCTATGCTGACCTCTTGACCCTCATATTCTTTTGGCAATTCACTATCCTCAGGGTGTCTGGCGGTCATAAACTTTCTACAAATCCTACAATCTTTCTTTACCTCTCTATATCTTTCTCTCCAATTTGGAATGTCTAAATTTCTCAGTCTGAGCTCCAGTCGAACCAAATTATGACTGGGATGATTCAATTCTGAGTGTAACTTCTCGAACAGTTCTCTCACTTCCTTTAACGCTGCCTATCAGCTTATCAACTTCCCTATTTCCTAGGGCCGGTTCGCTATCTTGGTTTGTGTGACTCACTTGATGATAAACTCTAGCGGTGACCCTTTCTAAAAATTCTGCAATTTTTTGCCATTTCTCCTTATGGGCCATTGGTTTACCCCTTGCTGTGTGAAAATCATTTACCTTCCACGTCTCGAGTTCTTTGTTAATCCCGTCGGATACATATTCAGAATCTCATGTCAACACTATTTCCTTATGTCCCAACTCAATTGTCTTTTCTAAGGCTTTTTCTACAGCTGTCACTTCCGCTAACTGAGCGGTTCCTGCAATCTCTCCACTCTGTGAAGTAATCAACTGTCCGTCTTTTTTTGACCAAAAATCCCCATTTCACCTTCCCAGATGGAGGTGGGCATCATGATATTTGGTCATTTTCTCCTTCCTTTTCTGCCTAATCTTTCTCCACTCCAACTGATTGTCTCCTAGTATTAAGCTCCACTGATCCCATCTCTGGGAGTGTATGCGAGCCTGGTTCATTACTAGGTTGCTCTTTATCCGATGTAGTTCTCCTGCATGGGAATAAACCACTATAGGCTGTTCTTTAGCCAGGGCCTTAAGCTGTAAAAGACGTTTTGTTACTGCAGCTAAGATTCTCTCTGGAGAATTCTCTTCAAACTTTAGCAGAGTAGTCTCCTGTTGATGTGTTAAGAAGGAAATGGGCACCTTTCCTCCCTCATTGGCTACTGTCAGAGTAACTTCTCCTCCTTCTTCTGACACACCCACATGTAGGGGCACTGCATCATCACGCCTCTCTAGTTCGCCTGAGTTTAGGGCCATGCTAATGAGCTTCAGTCTGGCAGCTTCCATCTGTTCTGTCCATTGCCATTTTCCTTCTCTAGTGCCTCTATACAGTACTTTGGCCTCCCTAGAATATCTGGGAATGAGCTCTCTGATGTAGTTCAAAGTCCCTAACAGTGATTGTAGTTGCCTGCGTGATCCGGGCGGGCCTGATTTCTCCAGTTCCTCTAGCTTACTTCTCGTGCTTGTTGTTAATGCCTTATAGTCTTTCCCGAGCTTAAATCCCAGGAAATCGATCTGATGTTTCCCTATTTCCATTTTCTTTAGGCTGGGTTTCAAACCTGCTTCAGTTATCCTATCTAGAGTCTGCTCTAGCAGTTTGAAGTGCTCCTCGTGCGTCCCTGTGGCTATGAGTATATCGTCTATATAGACTGTTACCGGTATTCCCTTTAGGATTTCTATCATTGCGGCCTGGAAACAATTTGCTGAGTTTCGGTATCCCTGAGGAATTACGTTATAAACATATTGGTCACCTCGGAAAGTAAAACCAGTCTTTTTCCTGCTCTCTGCCGCTAGCGGAATGCTCCAATAGCCATTAGCTAAGTCAATCTTCGACAACCAATTTTTGTCTTTGCCTGTGTCTCCACAGGCCTCACTACAGTTGATTAAATATCTAGTATCTGGTACGGTAACTTTATTCAAGGCTTTAAAGTTGGTGACAAGTCTCCAAGATCTCGGCATTCCTGGTTTTAGGACAGCCTGGATGGGGGTGTTTGTTAGAGCTGATTCATTCTTCCTCAATTTCCTTAGCACTCCCTGCTCAGTTAACTTCTTAATAGTTATGGCTATCTCTTCCTCAGCCTCACTGTTAATTTTATACTGTCTCTGTGGAGGCGGAATTCCCCCTTGGATAACGTGCTCAAATTCTGACCGAAATTTTCCACAATCATTTTCCTTTTTGCATAAAAATTAGAATATTTCCTTAACAATCTCTCTAGCTCCCCTTTATCGCTCAGTTCAGATTTGTTTAATATTCTTTTTATTTCCTTATCCTGATCCACTATTCCTAATTTCCCTACTTTTATCAAATTGTCTGGACAAAGTAAATTTTCGTTGCCTATAATAACCTTTATTTCTTGTTTTTTCCATACCTCCTTATCCCTGACATTTCCCTCAAAATCTTCTACTGTTACTTTGTTCACTAGTCTTGCATGGGGCTCAGAATCTTTGATCACGGAAATGTCAGCTCCGGAGTCTACCCGGAAAATTGTCTCATCATGTTTTGTATAAGCGTTTATTTCTTTCTTCGGTTTTAAATAAAGCTTGTTTAAGGGGAGCTGCCTCATCCTATTTCGGAATCTCCATCTCTTCATCTTTCTTTTTCTTGTTCTTTTTTGGTTTCTTTTCCTTTGTCTTTTCCTGATCTGGGGCCTTTTCAACTATGTAAGAGTTAAAAATTTTCCTACTTGGTCTGCCTTTTTCCCTTTCTGCCATAATGCGGGCTCTTATTTCCAGGGTTAGCTTATTCCACTTCTCAGGGCTTACATAGCCGCTTTTCTCCTTGTCATTGTCTGACCTATGTACCCTGTTTCTGGGAAGATCCCTGAACCGCTTTCCTCCTGAGTTATGGAAGTTGGGATTATCTCTGTCTACCCTCTCTTCATATCTCTTGGGCCCTTGCCCTGTTCTGCGAGGAGAGTGAGGTGGGGGTCTACTCTCAGTCTTATAACGTCTATGTGGTTTCCTTTCGTGGCTTGACCTCCTTGGCAGCTCTCTAGGTCCCTGCTGCTTGCTGCTTAGTTTCTCTCTGTCAGACTGAATCATTTCAGTCTTTCTGTCATATCTGATCAGTGCTCATTCTAATTCTTTCTGGTGACGTTTCCGGACCATAAAGGAGAAACTCCTTAGCTCCTATCAGAGCGTTTCTCTTTACACGGCAAAAAATGTGTTTCAGAAGCCCTTCTACACCTTTGCGGCTAATTCTTGGCACGCAGAGAGAGCCCCCACTGACAGCCACTTTTGCTCAAACTGTTGTTGTTCAGTCTCTTCTTTATCTGTTGGGACTAACCCCTCTAGAGTGCTCGCTTATTTTTATGTCTCCATGCAAACCAAATTCGGCTAGTATATGGGAATCAATTGACTCGCCTGAAATTTTCAGCAGTTCCCCATATCGCACTAACTCCCTGACTTTCCCTTTTACCGTGGTGTTTTTCAGCTTAGCCTTCTTCAGAAGTTTCATCTCCTGATCTTTCCTCATTAGTTCTTCAAGGGTAATCCTTGACGCAGAGGGACTAATATTGGGCTGCGTGGGTGTCTGTGGCCTGCTACTCATCACTGATGGTCTTCTTTGACCCGGCGTTCCTAGATGCAGGGCCTGTAAATGCTGGTCTAATACACTAGCTCCAACAGGCTGTTGAGCCTCCATACTTAGATGCAGCGCCAGTTCGGGGGTGCTATCCCTAAACCTTATCTGCCTAACAATGGGGGGTGACCTGGCTGGGGTTGACGTTCTGATTGGCCTTACCTCTGTTACCAATCGTTCGTAATCTGAGTCCTCCTGATCCTCATCATCCGAATCTTGGGATGAGCTTTCTTCCTCAGAGCTTATATCGGAATAATATTCATTATATATATCGTTACCCACAGCACTTCGAATAATTCTTTCTAAGGCTGCTTTGTTAGTTAGGTCTTTTTGTGCGAGAATAGCCCGCTTTGCTCTCTGAGTTAGCGTGGTATCTGCCAGAACTTTGACGGCATCTCCACCATTTAGCAGACTCCACACTTGGCCGCATGTAATTCCTGGGGCATATTCTTTATTCCACATATCTCTCTGATCTAGTAGAGTTTCATTCTCTCTGCTTTTAGGGTGAGTGGGCCTGTATGAGCCCTTCCCTAGCCTACAGGTGTCAAAATCTCTTTTTCCTCGTGAGGTCCTTACTCTTTTTAATTCAGGCCACTCAGGGTCGGATTCCTCTTCGAAATCCTCATCTGCGTGTTTGGCTCCCTCATAATTCTGTCCTACACTCTGATCTGACCTTCCTTCGCCAGCTCTCTCGTCTTGATTTACCTTTCGAGTTATATTTTTCAACACCGTAGCGTCAGGGTGACATATCATCCATACTTTTGTCCAATCGGTGCGATTGGTTTTTCTTAACAATGCGGCTACGAGGGCGGCTCCTATAGTAACTTCATTAAATCCATAGTTACCCCCTGATATTAGTGGCATAGCTAATGAGTAATATTTGTTCTCTCTTGCCACTGCACATGAGGCTGCCACATCAATGAGGCTGTCCAGATTCAAAAACGCCATTAATTCTTCTTGCAATGCATGATTTTGCCCACTTTAATGCCCTACGGCGTGTATTACTGGTTTTCTGTTCGGACCTCCTAATTTCTGCAATATTACTTCCCGTGTTTTAAGGGGAGTTTTTCTCTGCTCAATCAATCTATCTGATTCCTCTTGGAACCTCTGCCCTGCCCTGTTTTTCAGGGCTTCGGCCACACCAGACCCATGACGGAGATGTCAGTTTGCTGCATTTACCAGAACGCATGCTTCCTCTTCATTCTCTAGACACCCTTCTTTCAGAATAATCAAATTTTCACCTCTCCCAAAATAGATCCTAAGTAGTTCTCTACTTCTTGGTGAAAATTCTTTACTCATACTATAGGGGTTGTTAGGAAGTGGAGCTCTAGGAGATACATCCTCATGATGTTCCTCCCCTCTGGGAATTATCGACCCTCTGTCCGATTCATCCCCTTCTTCGACATCAGCCAAGGTGGCCCAATCTCTTATGGGAATCCCACGGATTTCTTCACCTGCTTCATCAAACACCCTGACCTTCCCTTGCATGTTTACAACTGTAAATGTCTGGAGCCACTGCCCCTTCTCTCAACCTCAAATTCACAATGGCAGCAATCATTTTGATTTCTGCCCAAGGAATCTGACGGAACCTGCATCTACATTGCGTGGCACTGACCCATTCCAACCTTCCCGCTGTATCTCGCGAGACGAGGTCAACTGTTGCCATTTGTCCCATCATAATTCCTACTCAATTCCTTTTGAAACCGGTTTCAATTTTGACAACTCACCCTCTCTTGGGGGGGTTTTGAGTTTTTTGTCAACACTGTGTCATACAGGTCTGTTTTTCAGCCTGCGCGCGCTTGACACACTCAGTTCCTCTGAACTGACATTGTGGTTGCGGGTATGTGGGGACTTTTTACTCTATTCGCTCTCTATTAATCCTGAACTCTGCTCCCTTGAGATTCGAGCCTTACACGTTTGGGCGCCATGTTATGTTTTTCATCAATAAAAATGACCTTTAACCAACCAACCATCTTACATGCAAATTACACAGCCAGCTTCAAAAGAAGAAACCCTGCATCTCACCTGCAAAATTGAGTTCATGGTCAGTGGTTCCGGCCGTTTCTTGGATGGTCTCGGCTATTTCAGTCGAGTTCGGTCACTTAAAGCTCATTCAGAATGTCTTCAGGTTGCACTTAACAGGCTATGATTAATAATTACTCAAGAGTCTCATTTAAAGAGGTAGATCGAATCACCATACAGAATGGCTTTGGTTTATTAAACAATAACTCATAAGTAACAAATCAAAAATAACAGCGAATAGTCTTCACCCGGGGTGCGGCGGCACACTTGCATCAAACATGAGATTATATAGTCTAAGCTCACATGCACATGCCCCCTTTCTTCCTCGCTCCTTGTATAGTCACACCCTCTATGTTGCCATTGTCGGTTAACCTAGGGCACGTACGTCTCGTAACTCAGAGTGTCAAAAGTTCATCATGTACATCTAGCATCTTTTTGCAACTACAAGCATTTTCTTCAGTTGGTGGGTAACACCTGTAACTACAAAAGTGGGGCAGGATGTGTAATCTATCATCTTTCCACTCATCCTCTGTGGTTGAGTGATCTTCACCTTTCACAGCACACACACTTAAGCCTTTTTGTAAGACACAGTAGAAGTTTGTATTTTCAATTCTTTCATCTCAGTTGCTACTTCATTTAACTCAACATACAAATCATTTAATGCAATCAACTCTTTCAATAATTTCCTTATTCTCCTGTTTATATCTTCTTGTCTTCGAATCAGTCTGATCATCCCCCGCAGTTTTCAGGAAGGTCTGTTCATATTCCCAGTTCTTCATACCCTTGTTCTTTTCCTCCATCATTGTTGGCTGGTTTCTTCCTGCAACGGGCTTTTTTTCTTTTGTTTTTTATTCTCTCTGCCCCATTCTCTTTGAATCCCTTGGACAAATAAATCGGTAAAATCAATTTCTAGTTTCCCCGTCTGTGGTTCATTATCATTTTTTCCAAGGGATATTAACTCAGGAGTTTGCACATCACTATCAATTGCCTTAACACCCTATAACTCTAGCTCTCTCTATTCTATTTCTATTCTTTTTTACTTCTCTATTATTTTTATATCTTCTGTCTTTTCTATCTTTAAAAAATACCTTCTCTATTCTTTTTTATATCTTCTCACTTTTTTATTTGTTTATATCTTCTATCTTTTGTATCTTAAAAAACATCTATCTTGCTCTATTATTTTCTATTATTTTCATTTATTATATAATTTAAAAAACTTTGCTATGTTGCATTAAGCTAATCTGAGACTTGTCATAGCACTTAAATAGTATTGCTCTTTTGTTGATTTTGATTGCTTCCATTGTCCTCATTTGTATGTTGCTTTAAATAAAAGCATCTGCAAAAAGACTAAATGTAAAATACTTTTTAGCTACTGTAACTTAAGTCTTTGGGGGGGACAAAATAGTTATTATACATCTGAAATGGATGCTGTCACCACATAACTAATGTCTGTATTGTTAAAAATGTACAGTAGTCAAAGGGATTTTAAATCAATGGATTCATTAAATACAAAATAGAAAACATTCAATTCAGGTTAATACAGCTACATATAGCCAAAAATGTAAATACACTAAAGTACAAAAAAGCAAACAAAACAATGTAAGATTTTAGGATTTTGTCATGTAAAAGTTGATGTGTGAGAAAGTCTTATCTGTAGTGCATCAATATCCAAACACTGTCCAGTGCTAAAGTTGGCTGATAGCAAATTAATAATCCAACCTTTTGTAATGAAAACACGCCACAGCTGTCAAACACCAGATTCTTCCTAACCAGGAACAGTCAAAAATAGTCTAGTTTAGACTATGGTCCCATGTCTTAAAGTCTTACCATTAATCCAAACATAGGCCATACATATTAACATCTCTGCAAAAAACATCAGCAATGTACACCTTTAAATAGAAAACAACAACAACTCCTTACTTCAGACTGGGCTTAAAATGACACATTTCCCAACCAGGACACATCACAATGACTTGTGGAAAGCAAATGAAAGGCGCTTCCCGAGACTGACCATTTTAGCGAGGTGTTATCTCTGCATTCCCGGGACATCTGTGCCATCTGAGAGGGTGTTTTCTGCAGCGGGTTTAACTGTCAACAGGTTGCACTCCAGACTATCCCCACAGCATGTAGACATGTTACTTTTTTTAAATAAAAACTAGACATTTTTTGGTTTGAAGTAGGCCTGCTATTTTCACTTGATGGAAAAAAAAAACTTAGTAGCCCAGCTATGACTGAAAAATCTAGCCTACTCCGGTTCTTCAAAGCTTCAAAAGGATTCAGTGTGTTTTCATTTTGTAATCAAATTTATTTAATTGAAAAATATTTAGCAGGCCTGTTTATTTTATTTGTTTTATTTAGATTATTCTGTTTTTCTCTGTTGTCGGAAATGCTGAAGGTGCGTGAAAATTTGACGATGTGTGAATCTAGATTCTGTTGTTGATATGTTCTATGTGCTGTTGTTCGCACATGTTAAAATAAAACTGAAAAAAAAAAATGTTTCCATGTTTAATGGGTCAGACACTCGTCAATTCTATTTTCATTCAATATTAATTTAATATGCTAATCAGATCAGTTAACAGTTGATGTTCGGGTAACGAACAGCGGTTGTTGGTTGGGAAAATTAACCAAAATGAGCATCCCTAATTCCCACTGACTGCTACCAGCACAACCAGTGGAAGAATTTACCGCCACCAGACTGCTCACTCAACCACAGAGAACATAAATATCACTTCCAAACCTCTTCCAGAGACCTTGGCATTGTTGTATATTATTAGTATATGATTTTTCTAATTTACATTAGATATTATATAGCTGATGGCAGTTGATAACAAATAATAACTAATTTAATGGTTTGATGCATAATAAGGTTCTTCACCTTATTTGTTTCAGAAAAGCAACAGTTTATCTCTCCATGAGATGATGTTCATGTTCGTCCATTGTTTTCGAAGAGGACCTGGACATCTAACATCTAACGGGTTGTGGGCTGTCCACGGTGTGTCCGCAGGTGGCTGATAAGACCGATGCGGGCATGGAATGTTCTACCACATGTCGGACAGACATGTGTGGGCACCACTGTTACAGCATTTGCAGCTCAGGCTTTACGAAGTGCTCATTTCTCTTGTGCTATGGTTGTCCTTCTAGCTTCAGATATCTGGCAGCCTTGATGGATAAGTATGCGCCATGTCAATCGTTCTTGTGCCAGGATTTCCCAGGAGGTGGTGTCAATATCCATGGACTTGAGAGAGGCTTTCAGCGTGTCTTTGTATCGCTTCTTTTGTCCCCCACATGATCGCGATTTTTTCAACTACACCTCAGCAGTATAATTTCAATCTTGTGTGCATGCCATTTTACTGAAAACTGCTTTTCCAATCTCTGGGAGTTCAATGCTGGATTCACCAAATGCTTATTTTTTATAGTTGGATCAAATCGCGAGCACTGTCCACGGCAGTCCGAGCGAACTAGTTTAAGTATTCTTTCTGAAAGTACCCCTATTAATGTCAAAGATTTTACTTTTTGGGTAAAAGTAAGCCACTTCAACTGTTTCATCATAAGACTCTGGCTCGTATTGGTAAGGTAAATTCGATACCATCTTTTTTATGTACTGACAAGTCTCCAAGGCTGTCATTCCGTTATGGCAATGGGCGTTTTGGACACACGCTTGTATGCGATAGACAAAGGACTGTGCCATTTGACCAATCACAGCAGTGAGGGCTCACAGAAAGGACGGGTTTAGAGAGACAGATTCTTCGAACTGCTTTGCACAAGACGTTTACGAATCATTTAGAAATGAGGTCAAATTAAATCTATATTTGGAGAAAACTAAAGTGTTTTTTGACCTTGCATACATGTAAACCTGTTTAAGGAGACTCATAAAACAATATTAGCAACTGTAAAAATGTCATAATAGGGGCACTTTAAGGAAACCTAAAACACCCTAGCACCCCTAGTGGTAAGGAAGAAAACTACTCACAAACCTCCTGGGAAAACTAGGTTGCTGTAGGAAGAGGTGTTAGTGAGGCCAGTAGGGGGTGCTCACCCTGTGGTCTATGTGGGTCCTAATGCCCCAGTATAGTGATGGGGACACTATACTGTAAAAAGCACTGTCCTTTGGATGAGATGTTAAACCAAGGTCCTGACTCTCTGTGGTCATTAAAAATCGCATGACACTCCTCGTAAAAGAGTAGGGGTGTATCCCCGAGGTCCTGGCCAAATTCCCTCCTCTGGCCTTTGTCTATCATGGCCTCCTACTAATCCTCATTCATTGAATTGTCTCTACCACTCTCTCCTCTCCACTTGTAGTAAAAAGCACTATACTGTAAAAAGCACCGTCCTTCGGATAAGACATTAAACCAAGGTCCCTGACTCTCTGTGGTCATTAAAAATTCCATGACTCTCTTTGTAGAAGAGTAGGGGTGTACAACCGGTGTCTATCATGGCCTCCTAATAATCCCCATTCATTGAACCTGTAGCTTTGATCAAACTCACCACTTTTGATTTTCTAATGATCCTGAAGACATTGATTAGCATGCTCATTGTAAGATATTAGCTCAAAATTATTATAGGGAATCAAATGTGAATCAGATCTAATGATTCGATTCAGCTTGATTAGATTAACTTGATTCAGAATTAATAATTTGCACCTATTAACCGTTCGTCCAGCGAAAGGGTTACATTAGTACATTTTACCAATTCTGAGGTTTATATTACTTCGTGGCCACGACAATAATATAAACAGTTATTTCGTTAACTCTTAAGAGCAAGGTAACCAAGATCTGGGCATAAATTTAACTTTAAAATACACAACACAAGACAATGCTTCTTTATAAATTAAACAGGATTTTATTTGAATTACTCTAAGACACACAAACTAAACTACTAACACATAAACAAACAAACACACACATACACGCACATTCATACAGTTCTAGAGGGTTATGAGGTTAATGGAGTTTGAACGGAATCCCAAAACAACATTACTAGTAATCGCTACTAGTTCTTGATTGTAACCTGATAGAACCATAAAAGCAGAGATTCAGCTTTTAGCTGCTAATAAGGATTTTATGCACCAATTCAGCTAGCAAAGGAGATTTTGTTTACTTGCGTTCTGTTTGAACAGCTGGGGTTCCCTCCGTGACTTTGCCTGGTATTCTGATTGGTGGCTCCTTAGATGACGTCTTTGGGAAACACGTTAGTGATGAGTGATCTGCCCGGTTACGCAATGTGATGCACGGGAAATTTCTTCTGCTTGAAGAATTCGGCAGGTTAGCGGAGCTGGGTCTGTTTCTTGTAGAGTTCTGGATGGCACGATCGTGTGATGGTCAGTGCGGTGGAAGGGCAGTGCACGGCGAAAGGCGCAAGGTGAAAATCGAATGGTGAAAGGCACACGGCGAAAGACAAGGAATTGTTAGGAACATAGGGTTTTAAACCCAGCCATTTTGGTCCATCCCCATGAGGCTTGCTCCAATCGGATCTGGTTGGGGGTGGAGCCACGCTCCAGGTTGTTCCTCCTTGCATAAATTAACCTGTATCCCACACATGGTATATCTGTGAGTTTTGTCAATAACTTCAATAAACTTTTGTGATGCAAGTATTGTAACCAATAATAACTTCTCATTCATATAAACATATTGGAAATAAAACAAGCTTCTGGTCAACACCAAACATCAGATATCTTGCATACAGTCAATACATTTTGTAGCCTTATCTACTAAAAGGAAATATAATGCAAACACATGAAAGGGGAATAGATTCACTCATACACATACACTCGATTACATAAAACAAACCACGCATATCGAAAGGTAAAGAACATACTATTCCTAGGTTCTGTTGATCTAATTGTGGTAGAAATAGTCTGTTTAAGAGTTTGGGTATTCTGACTAGCAGTCCAGACTGGGTGAGTTTAGTGGAATGCAGATAGGAGGGCTCTGGAGTGGCCAGAGTGTTCTGAGGTCATGCTGTGAATCCCTTTGAGCCTTACAGGCTGGTTTTTGTCATTATAAACCTTTCTGTTTGTATATTTGATTGTCAATTCATGAATAGCGGGTCATTAGTGACACAGGGCATCTGTTTCATGGATGATCTGAGGGGTAGCTGTTAATTGGCCCCCTTATCTTGTTCTGGGCAAGACACTGATCAAAGAGGTGATGGTTTGAGTAGTTCCTGCAGACAACGAGCGTTCTCTTGTTGTTTTGATTGGATCATCCTATTGCTGGTTCACTTCCCTTGCAGGACTGCGATGGGGGGGATTCCAGACTGAGCGGCACCAGGGATCAGAGTTACCCAATTTGATGACTCTTTTAGATTCATCTGGGCTATTGTGATTTCTGCATTTTGATGATCTATTCGACCAAAGTCCCACATATCCCCCTTCTGCATGGCAATGTTCCAGGTATGAACATCCGGCAGGCACTGGAACAAGAGGCACATAGAGAACAGACACAGACAAGGCACAAACAACATCTCCATCACAAGCTGAATTCTGGTTCAGGGCTTTAGCTATTTCGGGCTGATAGGGTTAGAGATGCGCAGGACGACGTAGGGGTGCATTGGTTAGGATTATCACGAATTGGATGTTTGATCAATCTAATTGTCAGGCGGTACAGTCATAATCTCAAACAGGTTTGATGAGTCCTCGGGTTCAGGTTCTCGGTTAGCTTTGTCAAGTCAAAAATGCATGGAACCTTACCCGAGGCCAGGCCAGGTTTGCATTTGAGCTAAACCGTTTTGTACGACTGCGGATCGTTTATGAATTTGATCATTTGGTTTGGACAGGTGATGTGAGCGTTAACGAACTGTGATAGTGCCATTAAATGACTTCCCAAAGGTTTGTAAGGCATGGCTCTGGATTAAGAGCTGATGTTAAACAGAGTACCTGCAGCCACAGCAGCCCCAGCGGGGTGCCCAAGAGTCGTTTGGAACACCGGTTGTACCCGCTTAATTCAGTCTGGGTTACAGCAATTTTCTCAGATTGGTGCAGCATGTGTTTCACATCTGCTTACAAGTGGCTTAAGGCTTCCCAAGTCCAATGGGTGCCTACCCAAGTGGTTCGAGGGGCTGAGAGGGTTGCAGTGTACTCTGACAACATCATAAGTCGGCTTACACTTTTTAGGTGTCTGCTTTTACGGTTGGTCCTGGCGACACAACTTCCAGCTAGGCATAAACACAATTACGCAGGGACATAGGGCGGTACGTTTGAACATCTTCCTGGTAACAGAAAGGAAATAAATGGAAGGTTAGTCGCGGGGATCATGGTTTGACCATCACTAACCAGGACTTCTAGCAATGAATCACAACAATCTGGTGTAAGGAGTCAATCCCACTTTCAAAACCCTAGACTGAGAAGTAAAATGAAGTAGAGAAGAAAAAACAAAAACAAAACTGAAAGGGCTAGAGGGAAGGAAGGACATAGAGAGAAAGAACAGAAAACACAAATGGACACAAAGACACTGCCTGGTTAGGCAGCAAGGGTGTGTCTCACATGTGAGAGACAGCTCCTCTCTACTGGACAGGGGTTGTCCTAGCAGTGCGGCAGAGGAGGGTGTGTGAGTGATATTTGTTGTGTTTGGGAAGGTAACTGTGTTTCCCTAAATAGACAAAAACTGGGTTAGTGTGGTGTGTCTGGACTGGTCGGTCTGTGTCAGTGGGTTTGGTCTCCCCCATTTTCTGTTGCTTGGGGCTGGCAGCATGTCAGACATCTTTCACATATTCGTCACGTCTTGTTGCATGCCAGGCCAGGCCAGGCCTGTTTGTGTTTGTCGTAGGTGGCCTTGGCATTATGGTGTCCAGCGCATGGTGCATCGTGGGCGTGCATCATCAGTCCCTTCTTTTGATTTGAGGGCCTACAAGCCGTGGCGCAGACAGGGGCTCAGAGACATATTTGAGGACGCCGTCTTGTAGATGCAACAGGTGCTTGATGGGTTGGAGGGATGTGGAAAATGGATGAGAGTGATGATCAGAGACTCATGCGATTGGGTCCTTGGAGTTGAATTGAAGGGAGAGGTCGGTGTGGGAGGAGATGGGGTTGTGGACAACAAAGTTCTGTCAGCGGTGGGTTATAGCCATCAATGATGGGCTGGGTAGGTGGGTGTGAAATGTGCAAGACTCTTCATGAAGTGTACCTGCATTGGTACCTGTGGCTTGTGAGGATTTTTCAAGTTCCTCTGAGATGTACAGAGTGTTGTTGGAACAGTTCTGGCAGGCCGTGAGTCTGCCTGAAGTTATGGAGGTTACAGAGTTCTGAGGATAAAGTGAAAGAGTCCTGTTGTCTGTGGTTTGTTGAGACATGGTGGTTATGGCCTTCTCGTCCTGTTGTTAGTCAGGCCAAACCTTTGAAGCCTCCACTGGCTTCCCACGAGCCTTTATCTGACGTGCTTTGCTGGTTCCCTGGTCTCTCCCATGGGTTCTCGTGGGGCTTTGGATAGTCACAGGATTCTTCCCAGTAGCTCCGAAGTATGCTTATCTGAGCCGGTTGTAGTAGGCTTGAGGAATCTCATGGCAACCCTGTTTGGTCTCTAGGGCAGCCACTAGTCCCTGTTTTGACTCTGGGTCTGCAAATTCTTCAATGAGGGCTTGTCAGAGCAGGTGGTAATCAGTCTTTGTGTGGGCAGGCTGTCTGTCCATGAAGCTCCGCACCTCAGGGCTTGATTTTGTTCGCAGGAAATAGAGTCTCTCTTTGTCAGTGATGCTAGGTCTCATTTCCAGGTGAAAATCGACATCTTGCAAATAGGCTTGGACGACTTGCCCACCTGGCATGCTTGGAGCGAATTTGTTGATGTTTCTGGATAGCTTGTCGAGATCTCTGAGTTCCATGATGGTCTATGGCTGGCTTGGGAGATTTCTCTTGGCTTGATAGCGAGGTAGGTTTCTTCGGAGAGAGCTGGTGAAGGTTTCAGCTTTGCACACGTGCCCGTCCAGGAACAGGGGACCCGGTCCTGCTTGGCTGGGGTGAGGTTAGGGCCCATTGCGTTCTGGTTGTTTCAGGGCGCAGTTCATAAGCATGTTTGAGCTCATCTTTGACATTGTCAGACTCTTCTATGATGTGGTCTAACTGTTGCGTTAGATAGTCAATCTCAGTTCTTGCCTCATTTAGGTGAGTTTCAAGGGCTTTAATTCTGCTGTTCTTGTCTCTGAATTCCGTCTTTGCCTTTTCCAGTAGCTGTTCGGCACACTGTAGCTTGCTCGCAAGCTCGGCGTAGGCTGACTGGACTTGTCACTTGAGTCCGTCTCATCAGATCCTTCCTGTCACCCGAGCTTCCAGCTCTAGCTGTTTAATGCGTTGTTGTGCATGTGTCAGCTCTTTCTGGAGATTGGCAGCATGTCTGTCGCTCAGCTTGAGGGTGGCGATGAGGGTGTGACTCAAGGAACTGAAGATCTTGGCTAGCTCTTTGTGGCTGTAGCTTTGGCATGGGTCATGTTTCATGATGCTTGTAAGGTTGTCATCTAGCTGATCTTGTGTCTGATGTCTTAGTGTTTCAGCGGCCTTAGGCAGGAGGCTGTGTGTCATGGCGCTCAGCCAGGCCTCCAAGTCCCAGTGACTGATGGGGTCTGTTGTACGAGACATTTCGACGCAGTGAGGGAGACTTAGACCACTGACTGACACAGACCTGGAGAAGGAAGAACAAACAAAACAAAGCGAAACAGAGGTGTGAATGTGCGATGTCAGGTGTGGGTGATTTTGGGTGTGTAGTGGGTTTCAGCGTGGTCCTCTGGTGGCCGTGCTTCTTAATCGTGGGTGCTGTGAGGGATGTTAGTGGGCACACACAAGGGATTGCAAAGCTAGAGAACAGAGGGAGAGAAGAAAACAACACACACAGAGAAGAACAGAGTGGTCGCCGGCTGCTTCCCCCTTTTCCTGCAGGGGAGATGAAGAGAAGGAAAAAAAAAAACTATATATACATATTATGGGAAGACAGTTAATGCTAACTGTGAGATGAGAGTGACTGAAGAGAGAAGAGAGAGAGAGAGAGAGAGAGAGAGAGAGAGAGAGAGAGAGAGAGAGAAATACTCTTTTCTGGGAGCAGACTGAGTATAGTTTAAATTTCCCCCTTTTCATGGGGTCTCACACCAGGACTGTGATTGTTATTATAATCTCCTCCAGGGCGAAGGAGCGAACAATAACAATGACAGTATTGGCTTCTTAGTTGGTAGGATTGACACCGTACACCATCTGAAGCGTTCCTAGCGGTGGGTTCACGCCTGTTACCTATCAGTCCTCTTTTGACCTGTTTCCGGCTTGGGGTGTGGGGTCGCGATGGAAAGGGAAGTGAGAGTTAGGCAGGAGTTTAAATTGTGTTTTCAAGTTACACAAACATTGATTAAATGTCTTTTAAAGTTCTCTGCTTTTATGATTCTCACAGGTAGATCACAGAACAGCAGCCGAAGTCAAATCAAAGGACAGCTAGGAGTGAGAGAGTGAGAGTGAGAGAGAGAGAGAGAGAGAGAGCGAGAGGGAAAGCAAAAGTAAAGGAGGAATAAGAATGTTTAATTCCCAGGTGAAATTGTGATTTCAAGTCAGTAATTATTGTTAATGATCAAAATTGCCTTCAATACTTTCATTAAAGTTTTGGCAAAGCAGTTGTGATTACATTAATCAATAAGTATCACTGATGTATGGGAGGAGAAATTGTAATTGTGAGTGAAATTGAAATTTCAAATTTGGTTTTCAAATTTGATTGTTAATGATCATAAATCATAATGTCTCATTAAAATTTTTTCAAAGTAGTTATGATTCAATTAATCAATTAGTATCATTGAGGTATGGAAAAGGAATGTAATTAATTATGAATGAAATTGAAACTTCGAAAGGGTAATGATAGTTAATGATCAAAAGTTATGATGTCTCATTAGAATGTGATCAAAGCAGTTGTAATTAAATTACTCAGTAAGCATCATTTCAGTGCGGGACAGAAACATAGTTCTTGAGTTAAGTGAAAGTTTCAAAACAGTGATGATATTAACTGTAATTACAGATAATAATTACAGATGTCTTCAAAATTGATCAAATCAGCTAAAATTCAACTTAATCAACAATCTCCTTAGATGACGTCTTTGGGAAACACGTTAGTGATGAGTGATCTGCTTGGCCGGATGGCTCCGATTGGTTGCCAGGTTACGCAATGTGATGCGCTGGAAATTTCTTCTGCAGTCGGAGTTGCAAGACGCAAAGTCTTTGAAGAATTCGGCAGGTTAGCGGAGCTGGGTCTGTTTCTTGTAGAGTTCTGGATGGCACGATCACGTGATGGTCAGCACGGTGGAAGGGCAGCGCACGACGAAAGGCGCAAGGTGAAAATCGAACGGCGAAAGGCACACGGCGAAAGGTAAGGAATTGTTAGGAACATAGGGTTTTAAACCCAGCCATTTTGGTCCGTCCCCATGAGGCTTGCTCCAATCGGATCTGGTTGGGGGTGGAGCCACGCTCCAGGTTGTTCCTCCTTGCATAAATTAACCTGTGTCCCACACGTGGTATATCTGTGAGTTTTGTCAATAACTTCAATAAACTTTCGTGATGCAAGTATTGTAACCAATAGTAACTTCTCATTCATATAAACATATTGGAAATAAAACAAGCTTTTGGTCAACACCAAACATCAGATATCTTGCATACAGTCAGTACATTTTGTATCTACTAAAAGGAAATGTAATGCCTTACAGGCTGGTTTTTGTCATTATAAACCTTTCTGTTTGTATATTTGATTGTCAATTAATGAATAGCGGGTCATTAGCGTCACAGGCCATCTGTTCCATGGATGATCTGAGGGGTAGCTGTTAATTGGCCCCCTTATCTTGTTCTGGGCAAGACACTGATCAAAGAGGTGATGGTTTGAGTAGTTCCTGCAGACAACAAGCATTCTCTTGTTGCTTTGATTGGATCATCCTATTGCTGGTTCACTTCCCTTGCGGGACTGCGATGGGGGGGATTCCAGACTGAGCGGCACCAGGGATCAGAGTTACCCAATTTGATGACTCTTTTAGATTCATCTGGGCTATTGTGATTTCTGCATTTTGATGATCTGTTCGACCAATGTCCCACATAATGTGTGTTTGATTAAGGATAGGATTATACTCTGCAGAAAAGTGGATCTTGTGAGCCAGATTCGAGGATCCCTGGCCTATATGAAACAACAGGTTTTAATAGGTCTGTTTTGATTTGGTCCATTCCAGTTCAATTGAGTGACTGAAACATGGGCAGTCAATTTTGTTAGTATTCTCCTAGTTGCGTTAAGGGGCTGCCTACACAAAACCTGGATGGGCCCAAATGATACAAAAGTTGCTCTGTGCCCGAACGGGCTGGCCTGTTAATGGGATTAATGTGTACAGTCTGCTAGTGTGGGCTGCTCACAGGGAGCCTGCGGTGAGTACAAAGCTATGGGCCTCACCTGGGCAAGCCTGCACTGGGCCTGTTTAGGCTTGGTGTGGGCTGGGCCTAGCCCACTGTGCCTGCAAACAGCCAGCATGGGCCCCACAAGGACATGTTTGCAGGGTAGATATCCACATCATACAATTCCTTATGTAAGAAATTAAAAACAGCAGGAAACTACTGACAGGGAAATATTTTCCATCAGGTCTTTTTAATTCTCTGCACATAAACCATGAACTGCCCATGAGAGGTGAACACACTCACGCAAACTCTGTCTACAAACCCATCTCCTTGTGAGTTGAACGTGTTCAACTTATCCACAAATAAATAAGCCATGAGATCAATAAGCACATTGAACTCCTTCGAGAAACCGAACACACTTGCTTTTCTCCCACACATACAACATGCGGTCCATGTAAAACTGCAGGTATAAGAGCAGAGCCTCTGGTGAGAGAACATGCACTTATAGTCAGGTTTAGCATTCTGCTAACATAAACGCCAGTGAAGATGAAGAAGAGGATGACATGTTCTCTCTGCGCCATTTTATACTGTGGTCACATCAGTAGTTACATCATAGGCTGTCGCTAGCCAGTGTTATTGTCGGACACCAGTCACGCTGAAGGGATTCCCCATAGTGACTGCTAGAGGACGCAGTTTGAAGTTCCCTCGCAAGGGAACTCTTCTTTCCTATTAGTTTTTGTTTTTTAATAATTAGAAATAATAAATATTACAATTACTGGTTTTCTGTTGAATAGTCATATCCTCCAAAGCATCTTTGTATTAGTTCTTTGCATAAGTCATTATACTTCCCGTTAAAGCAGTCACTTTGATGTCACATTGATGACAGACAAACTGGGAATCTTGCCAGAGTGACCAATCTGCTTCGAGTGTAACTAAACGAGCCAATGCACATTGGCTTGAGATAAAAGCATTCAGTTGCCGGTTGTCACAGTGTGAGTATAAATAGGCAGCAGGTGCAACACATACTCAGCTTTTCACTTTTTAAACTTCTTCTTAAAGGCGCCATTCCACCTGTGCATTTCTGGATGCGGTCGTTACCTGGCACCGGGTGATGTCATGATCACTGCTTTGTGTGTCTGGCCGTTAAGCACACTGAGGTGGCTTTCATGGATGAGTCATGTTTTCATTGCGGGAAGATGACCATCTCAGAGTTGCAGACCAGACTTAATGTCCACAAGAGGGGCGGAGTTCCAGTGCCCCAATTCTGGGGAGGGCTACTTCGGCAGTCACCTGGGTGGTCTCATGGTAACTGTAAGGAACTCTCTTTCAAGGAACCAACCTCCCAGGAAACCTCACTCCACACAATCATTTAGCCTGCTCGTCGCCAAGGGCAACCCCCTGTGTCCGGCCCCTGCTCCCGCACTGCAGCAGCCTCCAGTCAAGCAGTGCCATGGAGCCAGTCCCCTGAGCTGGGTCCCTGTGTTCCACCTTGCTGCCCCACTGCAGGTACGTGTTTGGTTCTGTTGGTCTGGTTAGTGGTGCCCAGCCCGTCTCATTGACTCCTTCAGACCTTCAGACTCGGCTATGCGATTCAGTTTGCATCCCCCCAAGAAACATCCACTTCACTTCTGTACAGACAGCCGATTCTCATGTCTTGTGTGTAGAGATCACAGTCCTGCTGGAGAAGGACACAATAGAGCCAGTCCCTCAAGCCGTTTTAAAGATAGGGTTTTACAGCCCTTATTTCACTGTACCCAAGAAAGGCAGTAGGTTACAGCGAATCTTGGACCTGCGTGTTTTGAACCAGGCCCTCCATAGGCTATGGTTCAAGACACACACACAGGCTTTCCTGTCATTAAGGTGACATTCCATAGGATCATTGGGTTTTATACTGCATCCCCCTAAACTAACCCTACTCCTAAACCTACCCTTACGAAAATTATATTTTTCTCATAGGGCCCAAAAAAGGACAATAACTGTATTATTTGGCCGCTTCAAAGCCAAGATCATTGGCCGCTCCCAAGTCAAGCCCACCAGCCACTCTGCAGTCAAGCACGTCCATTGCTGGATGCTCGGCCCAAAGGAGGAAAAGGAAGAGAAATAAACAATCCTCCAAGACTCTAGCCCCTAACCAGTGTCGAGAGATGGCTCTATTCCCTGACCAGAGTCGAGAGATGGCTCTAGCCCTGGACCAAAGTCAAATGATGGCTCCAGCCCCTGACCAGAGTCGAGTGATGGTTCTAGCTCCTGATCAGAATCAAGAGATCAAGAGGCTTTAGCCCCTGGCTGGATTTGAGAGAGGGCCCCTGTTCCCAAGTTAAGCAGATAGAGAGACTGCATACCCAAGTCAAGCCCAGAGAGGGCTTCTGTTCCCACGTTCAGCCCAGAGAGGGCTTCTGATCCCAAGTCAAATTGAGAAAGAGACTCTATTCCCAAGTACAGCCCAGAGAGGGCTCCTAATCCTATGTTCAGCCCAGAGGGGGCTCCTGTTCCCATGACCAGCCAAGAGAAGACTCCTGTTAGTGATGGGAGAAACAAAGCTTTTCAAAGCTTTGAATCAATTGAACCAATTGCTTCGTAAAATGATTCACTATTTCAGCACTCAAAACACCACACAGTAGTGACGAAGATTAAATTTCAAAATGTTTCAAAACCGTTATGATGCAATGAAGCCTCGTTTACTGAAATCACGTGACTTTTGCAGTTTGATACGCGCTCCGAACCACTGTTTCCAAACAATTGATTCACAAAAGTTTCGAAGCTTTATGAAGCAGTGCTTCGAAAGCGGCCATCACTAGCTCCTCTTCCCACGTTTGGCCCAGAGAGGGCCCCTGTTTCCAACCAGCCCAGAGAGGGCTCCTGATCCCATTTTCAGGCCAGAGAGGGCTCTGTTTCCGTGATAAGCCCAGAGAGGGCTCTAGATCCCCAGTCAAGTCCAGAGAAAAATTCTGTCCCCAAGTTAAACCCAGAGAGGGCTCCTCTTCCCACATTTGGCCCAGAGAAGGCAGCTGTTTCCGAATCAAGCACAGGGAGGGTCGTCATTTCAGTGCCTGGCCTACGGAGAGCCTCTAAACCTAATATTAACTAATAATCGCAATCTGTAAAGGTCATATATTTGGTCTTTGTTTGTTGTGTAGAGCTTAAATAATTTATGTATTAATTATTTGTTAATGTTTTTGCAGTACCCAATCTAAAGTGGGGGGGGGGGATTATTTAGAATTATAAATGATCTAAATAATGCAATATAAACAGATGTTCCCTTATAGCACTCAAATTGACCCCTGTACACTTGTTGACGCCTTACCCAACCTTACTTCTACCCATACCACCAAACTTGTCCCTAACCCTACCCTTATCACACCTCAACAGCAGCAAGGATGTTGTGTATTAACAAAAGCGGTAACACTTTAGAATATTGTTCCCTCTTTAATGAATAACTACACTGGAACAAATGACTAATACAATATTAACCTTATAGTAACTACTATTAAATAACAGGAAATTTCAGATTAAAGAATCAGTAAGTAATAGTACTCAGTTGAAAGTGGTAGTTCACTATTAGCTAATCAGTAACTACTATTTTTTTTTATTTTTATCTCCCAGAGGACTACCAAGAACTGACAAAGACAGAGCAAACATGGTGACAATATACAGGTATATACACTATCAGTCAAAAGTTTTTAAACATGTGTAGATGTGTAGATTTTTTTTTTCAGGTTTCTTTTATGAATAGAAAGTTCAGAAAAACAGTATTTAGATGAAGCAGAAATCTTTTGTAACATTATAACATTGTAACATTATACATGTCTTTATCATCACTTTTGATTAAGCATTCTTGCTAAATAAAAGTATTATTTAAATACTTATAAAAAATATGAAAATAAAAATTGTATATGGTCACTAAAATAAATAAATAAGTAAATAAATCACTGAGCACATTGAGCAGATATTTGCAGACAGAGTGCTGCACAGTAAAGCTTGGTCTAAGCATTCTTAGACATTACTTTTGTATCGTACATCTATCGGACATCTACTTTTATACTGTAGCCTATTATTTATGAAACATAAAATCATCCTGACAAAATACAGATGTAATGAAACTGCCTATCATATTTCAAAATATTGCACTCCATTTATTTCACACATTTTAGTCAGAAATTATAGTTTTGGAAAAGTCCAACTAGTAAATGCGTTCAAGTTTATGTCACAACAACACATCTATTGCCAATAAGACACATTACTTACACTGTATAAAATATATCTTCTGTTGGCTCTCAGGTAAATACAATGTTAAATCCTGTCAGCATTTTCTTCCAAAAATGAAAGTATCTGAGATGAAATGTTGTTGCTTGTTGATGGTGATGTGGGCGTTTGCATCTTGCGCCTCCACGTGGCTGATTATAATATCAATAGTGCGAACAGCGCGTGGGCGTGATCACATTAGGAGAACGGAATATTTGATTTTGGTAAGACTTACTTCATTTAAAAGTAGACATATCAAGCTTTCTAAAAAAAAAACATCTCTTATTGAGGGGTCATAATGTAATTGTGGAGTTTGAATGGATATCATTGATGTGTTTCAAATGGTTATTCACTGAGACTGAGAAGACTGAAAGGACACTCTGTATATATATATATATATATTTTTTTTTTTATTTAAAAACAGCACAAAGTTTTGTTGATACGGTGAGTGTGCACAAATAAAAGTAGACCCTTTACAGATTCAGGTGATGTATTACTTTTATGTCTCCATTCAAAATTGATGGAGCAGTTGAAGTTCTTTTTGCTGTCATCTAGAAAATATGAATTTGGTGTCGTTTTTTGATGAAATCGTGGTAGGCTTTTTTTCGGCTGAAACACAGTATACCAGGTCCTCCTCTCTCATCTCCTTTGATGGGGGTCCAGCGAGAGGGTCTTTGGGATTCCCAGGTGGATTAGCGCTTCGCTACAGTTGCTAATGTGCGCCGTCCCCTGGTGGTAGAGTAGACTCTCGTCCAGAGTGTGAGGGGGCTTTCACGCCGTCTGGACAGGCTGTGTCCGCCTGCGGGCTGCCAGGCCATTATGAGATCTGGCCATTATGAGATCTGCACAAGGGCGATCTTGCAGGAACTGCGTTCAGTTCTGACTACGCTTCCGAGCATCAAATATCATAACGCAGGCTGTGAGTAGAGCGATGTCCACCACGGTGGTCCAGGAACGCCACCAGTGGCTTAACCTGGGTAAAATGCGACGTGTCTGGAAGTTCACTTTTCTACTTCCCATTTTTCCAGGTGGGTCTTTTTGGTGACACCATGAAAGGTTATTCTAACTCCCCATGGTGAAGAGCGGGCCATCAGTGTTCCTCCTGCAGTCAGGCCTGGCTCTCCACAAGATGGCCGGCTCAGGCGATCCTCTGGCCGTGTTCCATCTGACAAATTCATCTGACAAAACACTTGGTGGTCTTCGGAGCTTCTTATCTCCAGCCACAGTGTTTTCACTTCGACCAGGCACAATGTCCCCACTTCAGGTACGTCGAGATACGTTGAGTATGTTTCCTCGAGGTCTGTTGCAGAGTCTAAAGGATTGTGTTTACAACTAGACTTGGTCATTATTACCACACGCCTCTCTCAAGGCTGTGCCCAGTCAGTGCCAATCTGCGTTAGAGCTCCCGAACACAGATTAGCAGTTCTCCTGGAACACTACCAGAGGCTCCTCGCCCACATGACATCAAAACTCAGCCACAGTCACGCCGTTGAGTCTGATGCACATGAGACTGCTATCGCACTGACTACATACCTGAGTCCCGAGATGGGCATAGCACCAGGTTTCACTCCACGTAAACATCACCCCAGCAGGTTGCAGGACCTTCAGTCTTGGTAGAAATTTCATTTCTACAGGCTGCAGTTCCCTTAGAACAAATGTCCAGATGCATCTTGGTCTCTTCGGATACCTCCAAGACAGCCGGTGGCGCGATATGCAATAGGCAGGCTACCTCGGGTCTGGAGAGGCCCTCGGTTGCAGTGGCACTTCAGACTGCCTCAAGTTGTGGACATTTATCTAGGCCCTGGAGAGGTTCCGACCTCTTGGCCTGTTGTCTTGGCCTGCTCTGTCACGTCACAACTAGCCCGCCATCTCCCAATATGGAGTCAACACAGACTTGAGTCTGTACTTACATTCCATGCAGACTCAATCATGTGGCTGGTGTGCTTCCATGATCGACTTCGCCTCGGAGTGTGTGTAGACCCAGATGGCCCAGCTGCTTTAAGTCGATTCAGCCAGGTTCAGGTACAACCTGTTACCTTGCCGAAAGCTACTCACTGCCATGTGTGGTACAGCCTATCCGAGCACCCCCTCGGTACAGATACACTGGCACACTGATGTCCCGTGGGCCTCTCAAGTAAGGCCTCTTGGGATCTGCCCGAGGCCCCCTCCTTGGTACAGATACACTGGGTCTCTGAAGTATGAAATCTCCAGTGAGTCTCACTGGCGCATTCCTCTAAGGAAGGACCTCCTTTCTTAGGGGAAGGGCACAATTTGGCACCAACACCCAGGTCTCAGAAACCTCCACTTATGGTCCCTGGGAGTGACCAAGAGGTTCTCAGAAGACCATCCACCCACCGTGGTACACCCTTTATCGGCCAAGAGCCCCCTCTACTAGGCAGCTGTTCAACCCCAGTTGGCGCAAAGTAAGAAGTGAAGTTCTTCTCAGCAGGAGAACCCACGGAGATGGGGCAACAATTCAATGCTATTCCTCCTCCAAGGAGGCCCAGACATGCCCAGACATGCGCATGGGGCCACATTAGGAGCCACTACATGTCGCTACATATACTACATCTCTCCCAAGGTTCAGGTAGGGCAGATCATTGGAGAAGCTTGTTTGCCCCCCCAAAACCCTCTCCATCTATGACTCGTTTCATTCAATGAGACTCTGCGATCTCCGAATGGAACCAGGTTCCTCAGAGTCCTGTGTGACTTCAGAAACTGGTATGGTGTAGAAGCTTGCTACTGCACGTTCCCCCCCACTTGGGTGAAGTTTCCTCAAGTGAACAATGGACTACCTACTTCCATCACCTAAGCATGCTACACGTAGCCAAGTTCGGCGGAGGAACTGGCTACCAGAATCCAATATGAGGTAGGTTACCTCTTGTGAACTCTCATATTGGATTGGTGCTCCACATGTAGTGGCTCCTAATGTGGCCCCATGTGTGTATTCCCACCTATATTCCCTAGAGATCTCCGTAGTGTCCGTTTCCCCTGGTGAGGAACAGTCACTGGCCCAGTGTTCTTGCATGATATTCAACCAAGGTGAGGAAAGGCTGGTTAAAGGCTCTTGGACATTGGAAAGTCACCTAGAGGTGAGTTGCATTTATCTAACACGTAAACCTGTTATTATTTGCACTCCGTACACTCGTGACGCAGTCCGCTTGTTGTTGGCGTCTTCAACTGGGACCCCTGGTGTCTTTATTTCGACACAACGTCAAAGTGAACGACAGAAGAGGAATGTCTTGGTTACGTATGGTAACCCTTGTTCCCTGATGGAGGGAACACAGACGTTGTGTCCCTCCTGCCACAACTACGGACTGCCTCTGAGTGTAGCCGAGTTGCTACTCGGCTCTTCAGAACAGAATGAATGAGAAGCTGCTGGCTACTCTCTTTTATACATGGATGTCCGGGGTGGGGCCAGCCATGCGAATTCTGCACAACCAATTTCACTGGCCTTTTCTCAAAGCTTTCAGAGGTGTTTGGGCTCTCTAGAGCGACCCCTAGTGTCTTTATTTCGACACAACGTCTTCGTTCCCTCCATCAGGGAACAAGGGTTACCATACATAACCAAGACGATTTAAAACAATGATTCTGTTGACTGAAAAAAATGCATAATTGTAATGAAAGCATGAAATCAGTGAAATTAAAGAATGACAAGCAATGTTACAAGTGTGATCATTTTTGTACTAAAGTTTAGAAAATATACCTTACATATAGTGCATTCAGAAAGTATTCAGACCCCCTTCACTTTTTTTCAATTTTGTTATGTTGCAGCCTGATACTGCCATTCTTCCTTGCAAATCCTCTCAAGCTCAGTCAGGTTGGATGGGGACCATCGGTGGACAGCTATTTTCAAATCTCTCCAGAATGTTCGATAGGGTTCATTGTCATGTCTGAAGTTATGAATGCTCTGGAATAGGTCTTCATTAAAGCTATCTCAGTAATTTGGTGCGTTGAGCTTTTCTTCTAGTCTGTCGAGTCCCTCAGTCTCTGCCTCTGAAAAACAGCCACACAGCATAAGGCTGCTACCAGACACACTGTACTTTTAAGATGGTACTTTGCAGGCAATGAGCAGAGCTGGTTTCCTTCAAATATGATGTTTAGAATTGAGGTTCACCAGACCAAATAATCTTGTTTCTCAGTCTGAGGATTTTTTAGGTGCTGTTTTGCAAATTCCAAGTGTGTTTTCATGTGTCTTCACTGAGGAGAGGATTGGGTTTGGCCACACCACCATAAAGCCCAGATTGGTGAAGTATTGCAGTGATGTTTGTCTTTCTGTAGGTTTCTCCCATCTGCATATATGACCATGGGGCTCAACTAGAATGACCATCAGGTTTTTTGTCACCATTCTAGAAAGATCCTTCTCTATCAATTGCTCAGTTTGGCTGGGTGACCAGCTCATGGAAGAGTCCTGGTTGTGTCAAACTTCTTCCATTTTAGAATTACAGAAGCCTCTGTGCTCTTGGGAACCTTCATTGCAGCAAAATTTTTGCAGCAGCCTTCCCCACTCTGTGCTTCATAACAGTCCTGTCTCTGAGCTTTCCAGGCAGTTCCTCTGACCTCTGGCTTGGTTTTCACTCTCATATTGCATTGTCAGCTTTGAAGCCTTTTATAGAGAGGTGTGTGCCTTTCCAAATCATGTCCAATCAATTTAATTTACCACAGGTGGACTCCAATCAAGGTGTAGAAACAACTCAGCAATTATCTGGCACCTGAGCTAAATTTAAAATGTTGTTGCAAAGGGTTTTAATACTTATGTAAATGTGATATTCTTTTTAATCAATTTACAGATATTTCTAAAATTCTGTTTTTACTTTGTCATTATGAGGTGTGGAGTATACAGTAGTCAACATTTGCAGTGGATCAAATGCATTGATCAGTGGATCTGCCGCTGATCGCAGCGTGAGTATAATTAGGCAGCAGGTGCAGTGCATTGTCAGGTTTTCACTGAAGAGCCAAGCCAGTGACCCAGCGATCAGCGGAGGTACAGCAGCTGTGGCGACGGGACGTGATGCTTCCATTTCCCCCCCAGTTCCAAGCATGGAGCACTTGGTCACACGTCCTTTCCTTTACTGACCTGACCTGAAAAGCTGTAACATAATACACTGCAAAAAATGCTTTTTTTACTTAGATGTTTTTGTGTTGTTTCCAACCAAAATATATAGAAATTCTTAAATCAAGAAGGATTTTCTAGACAAGTAAAAATTATTTTCAGAAAAAAATATTCAAAATTAAGTGAGTTTTTGCTTAAAACAAGCAAAATAATCTGCCAATGGGGTAAGCAAAATAATATTATTTCAAGCAGAATACTAGATTATTTTGCTTACACCATTGGCAGAGTATTTATCTTATTTCAAGCAAAAACTCACTTCATTTTAACTTGTCTAGAAAATGCTTCATGATTTAAGAATATTTAGATATTTTGGCTGGAAACAAGACAAAAAAATCTAAGTAAGAAAAGCATTTTTTTTTGCAGTGTTTATAGATGAACTAAGGATTTTTAACAAGTTACAAACTTCTGAATTTTATTTATTTATTTATTTATTTTTTTTACTAATGATAGGGAAATGTAAAGTGTTAGCTCAACCAATGATCAACCAGTTTGAAACAGGTGATTTTAACATCCATGTTAACATCCATGTCGATAATCAAAAAGATGCATTGGGATTAGCATTTATAGACATTCTGAACTCTATTGGGGTTAAACAACATGTGTCAGGACCTACTTATTGTCGAAATCATACTCTAGATTTAATACTGTCACAAGTAATTAATGTTAATGGCGTTGAAATTTTGCAGCAAATCGATGATATCTCAGACCATTATCTAGTCTTGTGTATACTCCAGATAGCTAAAACTGTAAATTCAACTCCTTGTTACAAATATGGTAGAACCATCACTTCTACCACAAAAGACTGCTTTGTAAGTAATCTTCCTGACTTATCTGAATTCCTCAGCATATCCAAAAACTTGATAATGTAACGGAAACTATGGACTCTCTCTTTTCTAGCACTTTAGATATGGTTGCTCCTTTATGCTGAAGGAAGATTAAGGAAAACAGTCCGACACTGTGGTATAACGAGCACACTCGTGCCCTAAAGAGAGCAGCCCGGAAAATGGAGCACAGCGGGAGGAAAACAAAACTAGATGTTTTTCGAACTCCTTGGCATGAATGTAACCTATCCTATAAAGAAGCATTAAAAAGTAGATCTTATTACTTTTCGTCTCTTTTAGAAGAAAACAAACATAATCCTAGGTATTTATTCAATAGAGTGGCTAAATTAACGAAAAGATATGTCCCCAAAACCTTCTGAGGCTGTTATTAAGCCTCTCATTAAAAAAACGCAACCCCAACAAATTAATTGATTACAGACCAATCTCGAATCTCCCTTTTTTTTTGTCAAAGGTACTAGAAAAGGTAATATCCTCACAATGATGTTCCTTCTTACAGAAAATGGTATCTGAGGATTTCCAGTCAGGATGCATAGTTGATATAAAAAAAAACAAAAAAAAACTGGATGGCAAGTACTTTCTTACTGCTAAATTCTGAAATAAATAAATAAATAACTTAATAAACAGTCTAATACCTGATGGCTGCTCTGTCAATTCGTCATTATCAGTTACGAACCGAGGTGTGCAATCTAGACACACGCTGTCAGTTTAAATCTAGATTAAAGACTCATCTTTTTAACCTGGCTTACACATAGGACACTAACACATTTCTATAATCCAAATCCGGTAAAGGATTCTTAGGCTGCATTAATTAGGTTAATCGGAATTAAAAACACTTCCGATAACACCTGATGTACATCATAATAAGAATGGCATCTACACTAATATTAGTCTGTTTCGTCGGCGTGAGGGCCAAGGCTCACATAGTCCTAGCCCACTATTGTTAAGCCAGTTGGGGTGGTAGCCCAGGCACACATAGATAGTAATACATGCAGTTTACATGGCTCTTCAAAGCAGCAGCAGTACAAATGTCTTGGCGATAGATCTGCTTTGTGGGGGGTGTCCCTCCGAGAGTTGTCAAGACAGAAATACTTTTCTAGACATTATGGATTTTATGTGAGATATGCAGTGTAGGTAATGTAAGTGTACTGCATTTTCTAACATGACAGTTATTGCCTATATTACTGTAATTATTTCAGCAACAAATGTGATTTGAAACATGAATATTGCATTGTTTTGGACTGATTGTTAAAAGTACTAAATTGAAAGAAGATCTTACTGAGGTGTTTTGGTAATTAAACCAAATGTTCTCAATACATATCACAATGATCTTGTGTTCTGAAACAATGATTATGTGGAATGAAAATAAGTGCAACTACAATGAAATTATGAGATCAGGTTTTGAAAGAATGACTAGTCATGTTACTAGTGTGATCAGTTTAAAGTTTTGTGCTAAGAGTTTTGAAAATGTACACCTTACTTATAAAAATAGAACCAAGCCAATAATAATAATAAAAAAGGGTAACATATGTTTACTAGTTGAACAGGTAATACAAGTTTTTAAAACATTTTCGTGTTCTTGGACATATAAACTGTTTAGACTTTATCAAATTTTGTCACGTGGCACAATTTCTGCACTGAAAACAGTCGTATAAAAGTATAAAAGCAGCCATTTTTTCTCCTTATATGTTTACTTACATAAATACTAACTTTGAGAAATTAACTTTGGAGTTTAAGCAAGTTACGCACTTTTGCAACTAATCCATTGTGTAGTGCTGTTTGGGCAAACTGTTTTGAGAAATGCATTCTCTTGCAAATGTTAAGGATGATTCGAGAGATGAACCAAAGCAACTGAGAAAAACGGCAATATATTGACTAACAAACTTCGTTTAATCTTAAACTATTTCAAACTGACGTCAACATGAAACATTATATCGCCCGCCCACTTGTTGCATGCACAGACACGGGAAAACGGGAACCCCCCTGCCTCAAACACAGTAGCACATTCCTGTGGATAGCATCATGTTGAGAAGACGCTGTGCTCTGCAGTGTGAGGGTAAATCTGTTAAGGTACAGTTAGGGTAAAAAAGTCCCATCTCATGGTTTTCTCCAACTTTGAAATCATCCTACATTGCTGCATTAGTACCGACCCAATGTTTACAAAGTGAACATGCAAGGAGGGTCAAACACCCTTTACAAAAGAAAAAGGGTGAAAAACAGTGATGTAGGACAATTTTGAAGTTGGAGGAGATAATGAAATGGGTTTTTCGACATACCCTGTCTTGAAATGGACAAGACAAGCATTTGTGGTTATAATGACAGATCGTTTAGTTAGATAAGACACTTATTCCTCAGCTGGGATCATTTAGAGCCCTTTAAAGCTGCATTGAAACTGCATTTTTAACTATTGAAGTCTACTATATGGAGAAAAATCCTGGAATGTTTTCCTCAAAAAAATGTATTTCTTTGCAACTTTTTATTCTGAAAGTGGAGTAATCTTTCAAAAATTGTTGCTCTCATGTACTCTGTAGCATGCAAAATACAAGAGTGCTAGACAACTAGGGTAAGACCCTTAAGTAAGGCACCAAAACCCCAACTGTTCCCTGGGCGCCACAGCATTTGCTGCCCACTGCACCAAGTCAGGTCAAGTCAAGTCAAGTTTATTTGTATAGCGCTTTTCACGAAACAAATCGTTTCAAAGCAGCTTAACAGCAAATTAAAGTTTGTACAATAACGTTTGTTAAATTAAAGTTTGTACAATAATTAAAGTTTGTTGAATTAAAGTTTGTACAGTTTGTATAATGTTAACATTAATGATTATATGTTGCAATCAAATCACTGTAGTAAAATTCGGTAGTGATGTATGGTGTTTCAGGGCAGATATCATCTGAAGTCCTCCAAGGGGTTGGCATCATCATCTCTTCTTCGGTGTTCCTGATCCAGACTGTAGCTTGTGTAATTCCTAGTTACCACGGGATGTCAATGGATTGTAGCGAGGTAGAAGACTAGTTAGGTACGCAGGAGCTGAACCATTTAGGGCCTTATAGGTAAGAAGTAGTATTTTATAGTTGATACGGAACCTAATAGGAAGCCAGTGCAGAGACTTTAAAATTAGGGTAATATGGTCATTTTTTCTTGACCTGGTAAGGACTCTAGCAGCTGCATTTTGGACTAACTGTAGCTTGTTTATTGAAGATGCAGGACAACCACCTAGCAATGCATTACAATAGTCCAGCCTAGAGGTCATAAATGCATGAACTAACTTTTCTGCATCAGAAACAGGTAACATGTTTCGTAGCTTGGCAATGTTTCTAAGATGGAAGAATGCTGTTGCATGGGAAATATGATTTTCAAAAGACAAGTTGCCGTCTAATATAACACCCAGACTTTTGACTGTAGAGGAAGCAGCAGTACATCCATCTAGTTGCAAATTGTAATCCAAGAGATTTTGTGTATTAATTTTTGGTCCGATAAGTAATATCTCTGTCTTATCTGAATTTAATAGGAGAAAATTATTGGTCATCCAGTCTTTTACATTTTTAACACACTCTGTTAACTTTGATAATTTAGAAGTTTCATCTGGTCTTGTTGAGATATATAGTTGAGTATCATCAGCATAACAATGGAAAGTAATTCCATATTTCCTAATAATATTGCCAAGGGGCAACATGTATATTGAGAAAAGCAGAGGACCTAGGACAGATCCTTGTGGCACTCCATACTTTACTGGTGATAATTGAGACGACTCCCCGTTTAAGTAAACAAAGTGGTAGCGATCAGACAGGTAGGATCTAAACCATCTTAAAGCCTGCCCTTGAATACCTGCATAGTTTTGTAGTCGATCTATTAGTATGTCATGGTCTATAGTGTCAAACGCAGCACTAAGGTCAAGTAAAACTAGCAATGAGATGCAGCCTTGGTCTGGTGCAAGAAGCAAGTCATTAGTGATTTTATCAAGTGCAGTTTCTGTGCTATGATGGGGCCTGAAACCTGACTGAAATTCTTCATAGATATCATTTTTTTGCAAAAAGCAGCATAATTGAGCAGATACAACTTTTTCTAAAATTTTAGACATAAACGGAAGATTAGAAATGGGTCTGTAATTTCCTAGTTCATTAGGGTCTAGTTGTGGTTTCTTAATAAGAGGCTTAATAACCGCTAACTTGAATGGTTTTGGGACATGACCTAAAGATAACGATGAGTTAATAATATTGAGGAGCGGTTCTTCTGCTACAGGTAACAACTCTTTCAGTAATTTAGTGGGTACAGGATCTAATAGGCATGTTGTTGGTTTAGACGTACTGATAAGTTTATTTAGCTCTTCCTGTCCTATAGTGGTAAAGCACTGCAGGTTTTCTTTGGGTGTGACAAAGGAAATTGATGTATTAGACACTGTAGAATCACCAGCTGTGTGTTTGCCGGAGATGAGCACAAGAGTTAGGGACTCGGACACAAGTCGCATTTTTATAGACTTCAGACTCAACCTGAAATGACTCCAGACCTGACTCGACTCAAGCAAAGGACTCGTGAATATTTTAAAAGCAACTTGAGTCCTTTATCCTTTAATACTCAAAAAGCGGACCACATCCACACCCTGGCATCCATCCGGACCGTGAGCCGTAACAGCAGCGTCAAAACAGCAGAGCAGATCACATAACAATCACTCAATGTCGTTTATGATAAATATCTTTCAGCGCTATATACTCTAGTATTTTATTCTAAAACCAAACGCACTTTATTCGAGCCCTTTCAGCTCTGTGTGATTTCTCTCTCTCCGAATGTGTGTCTGAATGTGCGTTTGAGAGCTGCAGGTGACGCTGTTATTTTAACAACAACAGAAACACGATGAGCAACAAAATTATAGATTACTTTCACTAAAACATATGTACTCTCATTAAAGAGTACATCACAATGTATTTTTAAACACTGCTGCAAATCTAGTTATTGTTTTTACTAGCTACTTATCTATCAATAACCTATGACTCTGACTGTTTAAACCAGATGTGACAAGACATTTCTGATCTACATTTAGCATTATTAATCTGTAGGCTAAGAACATTTCAAAAAGAATCATGTAATTATAATTGGTTATTTTTAGTTTAATTGTTGTTGGATGGCTGCTCTTTTCTGCTCAATATGATAAAGTTTTGATTATTGTTTTCAGTAGATAATGCTTTTATGATAAATGCTTAAAATGGGACTATAAAATCTTGATAAGGGGGAGTTGTTATGGAGAGGAATTCCGCCTTGCGTACCGGGGTATTGCTGTTTCTCATTAAGCGCCATCTAATGTCAGGGAGTGAATCTGCGTGTTCACTCGGCTCGTTGCCAGTGAAAGTCGCTTGGTTATGAACACAAAGAAAAACATTGATAAGCGCGCATAGGCGGGGTGTACAAGGCTTTATTGTAAAGTGTTCCTGAAAAAAGTTTGGTTATAATGCTGTCATATCTAAAAAAAAAAAAAAAAAAAGAAAAAAAAAACAGCCAGAGAGATATTTCTACAGGTGTTTTTCATCGCATTCCACTGGTTGAACAACCATGAGACTAGGACACCTTCATAGGAGGCCCTGATAAAATGTCCATAACACAGCAAAGTTCTGAAATCCTTTGGAAAGAACATTTCTATAAAAGGTAATGGTATGCACCTAAAATCTTTGGCAAAGTGAACAGTGCACATGTCACAGATTACTTTGGCTGTGTTTCCCTAAGCAGACATCAAAATGTTATCAAGAAGTTGTTATGGCTGTGTTATAGCTTGAATCGGCTTAATGAAACGTTTTTTAAATGAAAAGTAATATATACATATAAAGAGGACAGAGGGACAGACAAGTTGTGACAGAAGGACAAACCAGCAGAACGACAGGTAGACAGAAATAGATGATAGATAGATAGATGGATAGATGGATAGATGGATAGATTATTCATAATATCAATTGTTCATAGCCATTTTAGACATCACACAGCAAAGCAGTTTGCACATGGGCTAAAAACAAGTTTGTTCTGTCCCAGTCTGTTGGAAAGGGGTGGAGCTCTATTATGTGTTTGTTCGAGATGGGCTCCTTAAAAACAATAAACATGACCTTAGCAAGTAAGAGCTTCCTTGTAATTAGTCTTTCCTCATTTAATGTAATTAATGAATACTCTATGTTAAGCCCTGATTAACTTATTTTAAAAAACTAATAATAATAATAATAATAAATCAAGCAGGTTAGTACTGTTACACAACATAACTGTTGTGTACTGACTGTTGTGTAACTGTTGTGTAGATTATCAAGTTTCACATGACATTTCTGCCTCATTTAGTCTTGTGTTTCTTTCTGAGAACACCAACACAAAAGTTAAAACATTTCATAAAGTTGAAATCATAAGTGAAATGGATACACAGAGGATTAAAGAGATGCATATATCCAATATATATCTCATCTATCATAATGTGTAACACATTAACAATTTATGATACAAAACATGTCAAGTCTTGTTTTGTTTTGTTTTGTTAGGACTTCAATTAATGTCACTAAACAGCAACACTTTTGCTTTCAATTCTTGGCACCTTATGACATATGAACCTGTTAAATGCCATTGTTGTCACATGATGACACATCTCCATAACAGATCTCAGCAGGCCCTGATGGAAACAGTCAAGGCGTTGAGAACTCTCATATTATATAAGGACTTGGTGATCAACTGGGATTTAAATGTCAAATATGTGGCTATTTGCACTTTGTCTAAATAGTGTCAGATTTTGTTGTTGTTGTTGTCTTTCATTTTGTTTTTTGATGGTGGAAGGAGCCAGGGAGGAGATGAGAGCAAGATGAGCCAGACAGGGATCCAGAACACAGAAAGGAAGTAGGCTAATGGTGCACTGTAAAAAAAAAAAAATGCTGTAGTTTCTATGTAGTTTCCAACATGTCTTATTTGTATTTTCAAAAAAATGATGTAAAACATTAATGTCATAACACATTATAAATTATTTAATTTGATTGTTGGTACAGTTCTACAATGCATTATTATAATTTAATTTATTAATCAAATGTAAGAGTTTGTTTATTTTAAATTATGCGCCTTTTGGTGTTCATTTTGGTCTCATATATGTAAATGCATTTTTTTTAAAAATCACAGGATAATTTTCTTTATTTCTTGTAGGTATAGCAGCCAATGTGGAGAAATGTTTGATGCTTCAAGACTCTTTGAAGCTGATTATATTAGGTAATAGGGATGGGAAGATTCCCCGATTCGCTCGGTGCATCTTCTTAAAAAGTTAACGATGCAATGCATCGGTTTAAAAAGTGTGCATCGGATACAAATTGGCATTTGTATCGCGATGCATCGTTTCTAACATATTTGCATCGGTAAAACCCGATTTATTTCTTTATAAAGTTTAAAGTATCACTTGATGGCGAAACATACAACTGATGCAGAGCTCTCCTCCCCCTCGCCAACGGCAAACCGCGGCGGCGGCGCTTGAACAGGCAACCCAGACAGCATCTGACTCTGTGCCAGATTCGTTTTCAACCGGCAAATCCGCGTTACAGTCACATCCGTTTCAGCGCTGTATCACAGTCCTAGACGGATCCGGCCCGTGTCTGGTTTCAGTGGGCACGGTCTACTATCGCAGAGCGGATCCGGGCCGAGTCTGGTACGGAGCTGGCCCAGTGCTGGCCCAGATGAGCGGAAAACCAGATGCGTGCCGGTATTGGCCCGTTGTGCCAAAAGACACTGGCCCAAGTCCGTTTTGCGGATTTGCAGGAGTGTGGGCCAGAATCAGGCCGGATGAAATTTGCTGTCAGGGAATAGACTCACCACAGCGATCGCGAAATGGGTGGCATGTAGGCAAGTTAATGTAGTAAAGGACGAGGGTCTACTGAAATGTGATGTGATTTGATCTGGAAAAACCCAACACATGGTGAAATCTTACCTTTTTTTTAGTTTTTGACGTAAAGCTGGGTTCAAGCACTTTCCATAACAGTTTTTTTATTTTGTCCATAGTTTAAACATAACAAAAGTTATATCTATCTGAAAATGGCTAATATGATTAAATTTTTCAGGAATGGAATTTCTGAGAAAAGCGGGTTTAAAGTGAGACGTGTTTTACTTTCACTTTTATGGAGAGCTATCAGGAGCGCGATACGGCATATTACACAAACGTCTTTTTTCCCCGTTGTTTACCATGGGTATAGTCTCCGAACTTCTGATCACCCCTTGTATGTTTAAATAGCACGAATAATGTACCTTGTAGTTGTAGTTAAAATTTAGAAACGCGAGCGCAGCACAACTGTTTGCGCACTGATTAGCCTATATAACGGACTGTCATCGGACTCCTCTTTAGTAACTTCATCATTCGATCCTTCATCTCTGGATGTGAAATTGTAAAATATAACATCGTTTAGGGCACAGACATCACCAGAATTAATTAGTTTGAGGCTAGTTAGATCGTTTGAGTGAGCAGCTTCCTGCAACTGCGTTAATCTCTTGCGCGCCTCCATTTCACGGTATTAAAAAAAATCAATGAATAAAATCAATAAATTTTAATCAATTGACAGCCCTAGAAATGACTGTTTGAAATTGAAATTGTTTCGCTGTTAAATGTTTGAGCTGTTAAAAGTTTAATTGGAGACAGAACAGGAAAAAGCATTTGGTTTTATTTATGTATTTATTTATTTATTTATTTATTTATTTTGCACTACCAAAGCTTATTTGTGTAAGGGTCATGCACTACAAATCAGAAGTTAATTTATGATTTGTTGTCTGAAACAAAGAAATACAAGTATCTGTAACATGAAACCCAGCAAGCAATAGCCGTTATTTCACTGTCTCGGTTACCTATAGACCCGATATTCCGGCTATGTGTAACCCCCTTCTAGCCCAAATAACCTTGAATTTGGATACATGTCGTTTTTTGGCAAACTAACTTGTGAGTTGTATTATATTCCATCAAGTAAGCAAAGTCAGCAGCATTTAGAATGTGTTGGTTTGATTTCTTTGACATGTTCTGTGCATAGCCTGTGCGTAGCCGAGATTTAGCTCGTAGTCAGACTGGCTATTTGTAGCCCACTGATAGTCAAATCTGATTCATTGTAGTTTTTGATGATTGATATACCATAATGTTTGCAGTGTCAATGACATCTATAAAGATATAAGTGTAATTTCATGACATGGTCTATATGTAGACACGATTTAGCTCTGAATTGGATGGGCTATATGTAGTCTGCTTTCAGTCCACCTGGAGAAATCGAGGCGACCGGTGGTCTATTTGTAACGGTTTGGGATAGACCAATATCAGGACAGTGATGAGCACTGCCAAAATAGTCTTACAATCGTTTACATGAAATTTACGCTTATTATCAAATGCAAGTAAACTTCTGAAACATTTAAATTAGCATGGTTTTATATTTTATAGCATTATTAAATATAGCATTATTAATTATGCCAAAATAATGCTAATTTAAATGTTTCAAAAGTTTACTTGCATTTCATAATATGCCATGCATCCCACAAGCTGTTAAGTGTAACTTTCATACACAAACGATATTATTTCACTCTTTAATTTTACAAAGAAAAATGCAATTACAATTCCCAACCGCTAGATGGCAATTTTAGCCCTACCGAGACATGACTGCTGGCAACGCGAGACTCACCGCTGCGAGATCTCGCGATTTCAGCGTTTTGAATTTTGTTTTTTGTATGAGACAGCACTAAGTTTACTTGTCGGAGAATAACGGGACAAACGATAAAGGACATTCCTACGTGGTCTTGTAAGTATCCGTGGTTTCATTTTGTGTTCATTATTTATCTATATTATTTGCCATTATGTGTAGGAAGATTGTAGTTGATCGTGATCCTTGACTAGGCCCACGGTTCAGTTTTCATGTGATCAGAGAATTGCAAAATGTAACAGATAATAGATTTAAAGTTTATAATTCGTCCGTGTTTACAATCTCAAGCGTTGACAAAGATAAATCTATTAATTTATAGAGTGAACACACTGAATGAATAGGAAGAAACTGAATAGGAGTTTCAACATCTGGAAAAGTGGATAGAAAATGAGGAGATCCAGGCAGCAATGGTAAAAAAAAAAAACTTCTCCAAAACAACATTTCCTCACAAAAGCGCTCATCTCTGACAAAGTCAATCATTTATTTTAACTATACTTAATTGAATTTATGACTGAACAATGGCTTGTTACATACAGAGAGCATGAGCTAACTGAATATCTGTCATTCTACAAGTACAATAAGATTTAGTTTGAAGCCAAATTGATACTAAAGCTTAAAAATATGAATGATTTAAAATAATTATCAATTCTAAAAAGTTTGCAGCAGTATTAAAATGGTGCAGATAGCTAAGATGTGCAATGCGGCATTAAAAACTAAACAGTTCAATCAGAAAACATAATTAAAAAAACTGTAGGGGTGAATTTATTATTCCATGTATATTGGAGGTTAATGTGTGTACTGGGCTACTTTTTATTTACAGCAGCTATCACTGTGTTGTTATGAAATCAGTTGTGCCAGACAATTTTGGACACTTGTTCACTGACGCATGTAATACTACCTTCCTGACATTTGTTATTCAGGTGTCACAGTTGTGCAGAATTGAAGGCAGCAAAGACAGCACCAGAAGGATTCTGGACAGGTAAGTCTTCAAAACGTGCCACATTAATCAAATATTGTGGCGTCAATACTTAATAAGCTACAATGCAATTCAGAAATGTAAAAATCCTTTACTGGACATTTGGAAATGTCAAACTTTGTCTGTAATTATTAACCACCTCAATCTGTATTATATTTGAGGGTTTTCAATTCAACATGAAGGAGGGTGATCTGCTGCAGAAAGAGGCATTTGAAAAGACTGCACTGTTCTCGGTCATTAGAGGTATGTATATACAACACACAGCATTTACCAGAGAGCTTCTCTCATTTTTACACACTGAATGGTGATACACAATATACAGGTGCAGCTCAAGAAGTTAGAATATCATGAAAAGGTTCATTATTTTATTGTAACTTATTTAAAAAAATGAAAGTTTCATATATTCTAGATTCCCCACATGTAAAGTAAAACATTTAATTTTGTTTTCTGTCACAATTAGTGTTAATAAATGCGTCAGAAAAGCTTTAGTTGTGCTATTTTTTCTTATTTGGCAGATGCTGTGATGACCAACTTCCCGGCAGCAACAGAGTTGGATTTGAGGAATGCAGTTTGGAAGCATTTTATAAAAGATGTATAAGCAATAATTAATAATTTCTGTTCACTAAGGTTTTTTTATTTGTTAAATAAACCAACAAAAGGGTTATTTTTTTTACATTGTCATTTATCCATAATGTTTTATGTTAAGTGTGATAATATGCTCTTGATTTGTATTAGATCTATTCTTTTAAACATCTTAAGTTATTTAATTTTTTTTCTTTTTTATGTTCTTGTTAACATTAAATTCCCTATCATAATATTTATATTTAAGTGTATTGTATTTATAAGATTTTATTTTGTCAATAATTCTTTAGCATTTTTATGCATTTGTATTGTCTAAAGTTGTTAAAATTATTTTTCTTAATAAAAGCTGTATATTTGTTTATACAAATGGATTGTCGTTTTGTTGTCTATTAGATGTATATATGTAGGCGTTCATTAGCTGTCTATTTGATGACTAGTTTAGTCTTGGGCTATGGTTAGACGTCTATTAACTTTTCACTGACAGCCCAGATTCAGTCTTGTTTTAGCCTAGACCCATATTCACTGTCTATTAGACGTATACATGTAGTCGTTCAATAGTGGTCTACCTGATGTCTAGTCTATTATTGGGCTATGGTTAGACGTCTATTAACTTTTCACTGACAGCCCATTTTTTGCCATGTTTTAGCCTAGACGTCAGGGCTGTGTTTCAATGTCTTAATAGACGTCTTTTAAACCAAAAATTGCTTGCTGGGAATGCATAGCATCATATTTGTTTAATTCCATTATACTGCATCGAATCGTGTTGAATCGAATCGAAATCGGATCGCAGTGCATCGTAACAGGGGTGTATCGTATCGCATCGCATCGCTAGCTGCTTCATGTATCTTTAAAGTATGGTATCGTTGGCTATGCATCGAGATGCGTATCGCATCGGCCTCAGTTACGGAGATGCACACCCCTATTAGGTAATGTATTAATCCTTATTAATTCTTTTGTAAATCATTATTTGATAATATTTATTTATGGTACAATTTTAGATTACATTTTTTTATTGAAATACTGTATTGTAGGTTACATTATTGCTTATATTTATTAATTTCAGGTGAAACCATTGGCTTTTGACTTTTCAAGGGTCACATGGTTGTGAATTCATACCTCAATTTTGTAGATGAATTTGCATTCTTATTACAACTTCAGTCTGGCATCCCGGTAGCAGGCATCTTTTGCACACTTGAATTTTTTCAATGGTAACATAAATGCTGATTGTATTGTATAAGTGGCATTTTTACATTTATGTTATTGAGCTAGTTTCATTCAATACTGAACCTTATTCTAAAGCTTCTGCTTGTTTTTGGGTGTGCTCATCTCAGAAAGTTAATGGACTTTTAGTATGTATTTATTAAAGTGTCTTTTGCAGGAATATTCGTAATTTAATTTAATTTAATTTAATTTGTGGTATAATGTTGATGTGGTTAATGTTAATCAGAATTTGGCTCTTTTTTTTTTTTTTTATGATAAGATTTTAATTGAAAGACTGAAAATCCTTTTTTACCAGTAAAAGCCTTGCAATGTCTTTATGCCAGTTTTGATAAATATTTATTTGTAACATCTTTGACTTGGTGCGACCAACTCAGAAGACTGTGGCAGAGCTGGAGCGACCGAAGACAACATTGGAGCAAGAGGGAAGGTGGAGCTTGGCCCAAGGCATGGAGGGCAGGGAGAGCGGGAGAATGGCCTTTAATTCATACCCTCAAAATCCACTAGGACACCCTTTAAGGCAGGCAATGTTGCTGGCTCACTCAACTGGTCAGACTTTTCCATTGGCTCAAAGCTGATTTATACTTCTCTGTCGAACCTACGCTCTAGCCTGTGCATAGTCCGACAAGCTGCTTCTTTTTTTGCTCCATAGAAACTTTCAGACAAGTGTGTTGGGCAAGTTGGAGCTAAACTCTGGAGTATTTTGGTAGTGTAAATTTCGTTGATGAATAATTTTCGTCATTAACTTAGTCAACAACATTTTTTTCACAGACGAAAACGAAACGATAACGAACTAAAATTCTTCTTGAATGACAAAAACTATGACAAAAATTTACTGGCATTTTCGTCAACGAATAAAAACGAGACAAAAAAGTTAGGGAGGTGTGGTATCTGTACGGTAGGTTGAGGTGCAGTTCATGAAGTACCCATAAGAGGGGGCTACGTTATTTATATATATATATATATATATATATATATATATATATATATATATATGTAGGCTGTTTTTTCTGTTAGGGCTCTTCTGAATGAATGAAAGACCGTGTTCGGCTGTTCTCGCCTTCTGGAAGAATAAAAGGTAATTTAGTTTGGATACGCCTCAATGTAATCATTTAGCATGACACATATATTTGGCGACGAAGATCAATGGATATTTTATTTTGTGGATCGGGCAACATAGATGACAGAAGAGTTTAAAAGTGGAAGTTGTGCGGAGGTCATTAAAAAAAAATGTGAGGTGAGAAAAAAAAAAACAGGTTTAATGGTGATGATAGGCACTTTGGCAGCTTTTGATGCAAGGAGTCAATCGTGGGAGGAGTATTGTGAGATTCTCGAGCAGTTTTTCAAGGCAAATGGAATAGAGGATGGGGACAGACAGAGAGCCATTCTGATTAGCGTTGTGGGGGCACAAACTTACAGCTTGTTGCGCAATCTCATAAGTCCGGAAAAACCAAAAGACAAAATTTATCAGCAAATCGTGTTGATATTGAAGAATCACTTTAATCCACAACCTAGTGAAATTGTGGAAAGGTACGAATTTGATTCACGCACTCGCAAGTCAGAAGAGTCGGTAATCGAATATGTGGCTGAGCTGTGGAAATTGGCCCAAAGCTGTAATTATGGAGCCACTCTTGAGCATATGTTAAGAGATCGGATTGTGTGCGGCATTAATGATGACAGAATTCAAAGACGTCTGCTGGCGGAAGCAGATTTAACTTTTGATACTGCCTTGAAAATTGCCCTGTCTGTCGAAGCAGCAAATAAAAACATTCAGGATTTGCAGAAGCCCTCCTCTGTTGTATGTCACAAAGTAAAAAACTCCTCCATGCCAACTCGCCGTAACAAAGAATACCCTCCGAATCAGGGCAGTGTTATAGATGTAGAGGCACAAATCACACGGCTGCTGTCTGTAGATACAAAAAGGAAAAGTGTCATATTTGTGGAAAGATTGGACACATTGCTCGAGCTTGCTGTAATGGTAAACCAAGGGATCGCAAGTCTCATCCTAATGGAGATACAGCCAAAGTCGCTGCTCGACACCAGTCGAATGAAGAGGATGTAAATGATCTGGAAAATTTCTTCCAAGATATGTTTGCGTTGGGTTGCCTCACATACAAGTTTGGCAGTCTGCATTGTTCAGAGCTACAGAAGGTGAAACCATACACCGTCAAACTAAATGTTGATGGACGTGACGTAAGATTTGAACTGGACACAGGTTGTGGCTTGATGGTTATGAATGAAGCCTGCTTCAAAGCCACCTGGAAAGAATCAGGGAGTCCGAAATTGGAACCAGAAACGTATACAGGTGAACCTACTAAGGTGATAGGAGCTGCTTACGTGGATGTCATATACCATCAACAGAGAAAAAAGCTTCCTCTCATTGTGGTCGAGGGAGAAGGACCTAGTTTGCTAGGCCGAGGCTGGTTGGAGCAGATAAAACTATGTTGGGGAGAAATCCGAAATGTGAGAATAAAGGAAAGTGAGGAGACCCTTAAAGAGACATTGCAGGGAATACTGCAGCGTCACGAGGAAGTCTTTAAAGAGGAAGTAGGAACGCTCAAGGGAATGACAGCAACTATACATGTTAAACCAGGGTCTGTGCCAAAGTTTTTCCATCCCAGATCTGGACCAGACTGGTCAATGAAAAAAGAATCACCCCTGTGAAATATTCAGAGTGGGCAGCGCCAGTTGTACCCATCCTTAAGCCTGATGGTTCCATTAGACTTTGTGGGGATTACAAGCTTACGATAAACCAGGCCTCGCCTTTGGAACAGTATCCCATACCACGGGTGGAGGATCTTTTCACAACCTTGTCTGGGGGCTCATCTTTTTCAAAGTTGGATATGAGCCATGCCTACCAGCAGATTGTAATGGATGAAAATTCCAAGCAGTATCTCACCATCAACACCCATAAGGGAATGTTTACTTACAACAGTCTTCCCTTTGGAGTGGCTTCGGCGCCAGCAATATTTCAAAGGACTATAGAAGGGGTGCTGCAAGGGTTAACCCATGTGGCTGTCTATCTTGATGATATACTGGTCACGGGAGTGATAGATGAGGAGCACTTACAAACCCTGGATGTGGTGCTCACTCGACTACAAGAGGCTGGTCTGCGCCTAAAAAGGAACAAATGTGAATTCCTTCAAAGAGAAGTGCGTTACTTGGGTCATCGTGTAGATGCCCAGGGTTTACACCCACTCAAAGACAAGGTGCAAGCATTGACAGGGGCTCCGTGTCCTACCAATGTCACGGAATTAAAGGCTTACTTGGGATTGCTGAATTACTACAACAAGTTCCTCGTCAGTTCACTTCGAGCTGCGTCGAAACGCTTTGGGAACGCCCCTGGCGAGACACCGTACTGAAGTGTGTGTAGAATCAGTCCAATGACGAAGTGCCACGTCATGAGCGGGATGACGTAGCGACCAGGAAGCATAAGAGGCACCGGCAACACGCTCATTCAGCTTTTTGCTCTTCAGCGAGCGCGTCTGCTGTGTGTGTGTGTGGCAAAATACAAAGTAAAAAAGCACGTAAACGTGCAGAAAAGTAAGCAAAAAAGTGTGGCAAGCGAACAATGCTTTAGACAGTGTGTTCCCCCGTGTTCTCGCTATCTGGCCACGGGGGATACACACGATCTTTGCGTTGTTTGTTTGGGAGCGGGGCACGCACAGTCAGCCCTCGAAAAGGCTGACTGTCATGATTGCGAACTTCTCCCGCTTCGCATACTCCGCTCCTGGCTGGCCGTGTTCGATAAGACCGACCAGCCTCGCGATCCCGCTGGCAGCGGTCATGCTGTTGCTGAGGCTCAGCGGCGGCTGCTGTCGTGGGGATCGCAAGTGGATCTTGCAGAAAGATCTGAGACGGGCTCTGCCTTATCTCAGTCTTCCCCTGCTAGATCCACAGCCCCCTCTCAGGGTTTGGAAGCCCGCGCTGCGGTTTCTTCCCCCCGGAGAGAGGGCTCGGCGTTTCATCTATCTTCCTCTGAGGAGGTCGATGTGATAAGCGTCGATACCGAGGAGACTGTGGACTCGCCACCTCAGTCCCTCGCGTATGAGGAGCTGGTGGAGGTTGTGATTTGGGCGGTGGCCAAACTCAATATCGATTGGCCAGCTGAGCAGCAGGATGCTCGTCCTAAAAGCAAACTTGATGAGCGTTTCCTGCGCAGGTCAGGCCGGTGCTTGTCTGCACACTATGGCAGTGTTGCAGGCTTACCAGGCCGACCTGCTAAAGGACCTGGATGAAAGGGAGGGGCAGGAATCCGACGTGATTGCCAAACTGCGTCGGGCCACCAAAGAGACGGCTAGAGCTATTGGCCGCTCTATGGCAGCTATGGTGGCCACGGAGCAGCATCTGTGGTTGAATCTGTCTGAGTTAGAAGACAAGGACAGATTCTTCCTGCTGGATGCCCCGCTCTCGCCTTCTAGCCTTTTCGGCGACACAGTCAACACTGTCGTCGTTAGGTTTCAGGAGGCGAAGAAGCAGGCGGCGGCATTCCAGCGCTTCCTCCCCCGACGCCAGGTCCCCGGGGCTGCTGAGCGGGAGCAGCCCCAGCCGTCCGGCTCCTTACACCACCAAAGCCAGAAGCAGAGCGTTGCCACCTGGACTCCTCCTCAAAAAGATCAAGGGTCGGGGCGGCGCTCTGGGTCCTCGCAACAGAAGATGGACTTGCATACCGTTCTTCTGGCCAAGAGGACCCAGACTAAGCGGCCCTGACGCCACGAGTGTCATGGCCTTGAGGGCAGCCCCACAGTGCCCGATCCTCCTCAGCGCCCTCAAGGGGCCACTCTGAAACCCCTGCCACCCCCGGTGTTTCAGGGTTCAGTGGGCTCCATCGAGCGAGCCTCCCAGATGTCACCTGGAGACGGTACGACACGAGACACCTCCAAGCCATCTGATCTCACCAGAGACCAGCCTCAAGAGTCGAGCGAGCCTCCCAGATGTCGCCTGGAGACGGTACGACACGAGACACCTCCAAGCCATCTGATCTCGCCAGAGACCAGCCTCAAGAGGCTGGTTCCCTTAGTAGACTTTCTGGCAGTGTGGAAGCTTCTGCCAAACGTCTCACAATGGGTCCTGCAGACTGTAGAAAGAGGTTACAGAATCCAGTTCGGTTCTCGTCCGCCTCACTTCTCAGGGGTCCTTCCCACACTTGTGGGGCCTCAGCAGGCTCTGGTGATGGAACAAGAAGTAGACACCCTCATGAGGAAGGAGACCATCGAGGTGGTCCCTCCTCTCTCGAGAGAGTCCGGGTTCTACAGCCGTTACTTCATTGTTCCAAAGAAGGATGGAGGGCTGCGTCCCATTATAGACCTGCGTCTTTTGAACCGCGCCATCAAATGGTTTCGGTTCAAGATGCTTACTATAGATCAGATTGTGACTCAAATCAGATACGAGGACTGGTTTGTCACCATAGATCTGAAGGATGCATACTTCCATATCTCCATCCTTCCTCAACATCGGAAGTTCCTGAGGTTTGCTTTCGGGGGCGAAGCTTACTAATATCGAGTTCTTCCCTTCAGCCTGTCACTCTCACCCCGCACTTTTACCAAGTGTGTGGATGCTGCTCTGGCTCCTCTGCAACTCCAGGGCATTCGCATACTGAATTACATCGACGACTGGCTGATTTTAGCTCAGTCGCAAGAGGAGGCAAGTCGGCAGCAAGATGCTGTCCTCGCCCATATGGAAAAGCTGGGGTTAAGACTAAACGGCAAGAAAAGTGTGCTTTCTCCATCTCAGAGGAGCACTTATCTGGGCATGGTGTGGGACTCGACAACAATGCAGGCACGTCTGTCTCCTGCTCGTATCGAATCGATTCTCACGACAGTCAGAAGAGTGAGAGAAGGCCAGTCACTCACTGTCAAATAGTTTCAGAGACTGTTAGGTCTGATGGCAGCTGCGTCCAACGTGATTCCTTTTGGCCTGCTGTACATGAGACCTTTACAGTGCTGGCTCAAAACCAAGGGGTTTTCCCCAAGGGGAAATCCACTTCGCATGATCATGGTCACGCGGCGATGCTTACGTGCCTTAGACATGTGGAAAGACCCTCATTTTCTGTCTCAAGGCCCAGTGTTGGGGGCTCCTTGTCGTAGCGTAACGCTAACGACGGACGCCTCCCTCACGGGTTGGGGGGCGGTCATGGGTGGCCGCTCTGCCCAGGGTCTGTGGGAAAGTCACCATCTCATGTGGCACATCAACTGCCTGGAGATGCTGGCGGTGTTTCGTGCCCTGAAACACTTACTCCCAGACCTCAGGGGACATCATGTGCTTGTCCGCACAGACAACACATCAGTGGTCTCCTACATCAACCGGCAGGGGGGTCTGCGTTCGCGCCCCCTATACAGGTTGGCGTGCCAGATTCTCCTCTGGGCTCAGGGGAAACTCCTCTCGCTGAGAGCTGTTTACATATCTGGGCACCTCAACCAGGGAGCAGACATCCTGTCGAGGCAGGGGCTGAGGCCCGGGGAATGGAGACTCCACCCACAATCGGTGGAGCTCCTATGGAGGGAGTTCGGCCAGGCGGAAGTGGACTTATTTGCGTCGCAAGAAACGACACACTGCCCGCTCTGGTTCTCCCTCACACATCCAGCTCCGCTGGGGTTGGATGCCATGGTACAGACGTGGCCGAGGCTCCTAGTAGCCCCATTTTGGCCGGCCGAGTATGGTTCTCGGACCTGGTGGCCCTCCTAGATGGCTCTCCCTTCGAGATTCCGCTCAGGAGGGACCTTCTCTCTCAAGCGGGGGGCACCATCCTGCACCCCCGCCCGGAGTTGTGGAAGCTGTGGGCGTGGCCTCTGAGGGGGCACACCTCATAGCTTCTGGTCTCTCAACAGAGGTTGTTGAGACCATACTCCAATCCAGAGCTCCTGCCACAAGGAAACAGTATGCCCTGAAGTGGAAGCTTTTCACTTCATGGTGCGGACAACGGCTGCAGGACACTGTTAACTGCCCAATTGGTACAGTTCTTGAGTTCTTGCAGGACCGTTTTTCCACGGGGTTAACTCCCTTGAGTGCTTACCATGCCTTTCTAGGTGGTCAATCTATTGGGAAACACCCCCTTGTAATTCGCTTCCTTCATGGCGCACTGAGGCTGAGGCCTGTGCACCGCACTAGGGTGCCTACTTGGGACCTGGCGGTGGTTCTGGAGGACCTCTGCAGAACTCCCTTCGAACCCATTGAGGAGGTTCCAGTCAAGTTTTTAACCCTCAAGACTGTGTTCCTCCTCGCCGTCTCCTCCCTCAAGCGGGTTGGAGACCTTCAAGCACTTGCGGTGTCACTCCAGGCATGATCAGGGCGTTTCTCTACCCCAGGCCGGGGTACGTCCCTAAGGTACCCACCGCTACGCCAGGTCCCGTGGTGCTTCAGGCCTTTTGTCCTCCTCCATTCCAGGAAGCGGGTCAGGAGCATCTTCATCTGTCTTCGTCAGCTGCTCCGTGGCGTAAGGCAGACCAGCTCCTTGTGTGCTTTGGTGGGCCGAAGAAAGGTTCTCCGGCCACCAAGCAGACCATAAGCAGGTGGGTGGTCGAGGCCATCTCACTTGCTTATGAGTCCTCGGGCCTCCCGTCTCCTTTGGGGGTCTGAGCACATTCGACCCAGGGTATGGCGGCCTCTAAAGCCTTTCTTTTGGGCTTGGCCCTTAATGACATTTGTGATGCGGTGGGCTGGTCCTCTCCGCACACATTTGTTCGTTTCTTTAACCTGGACTTCCCTTCAATACCAGGTTCTCGAGTCCTCTCCTCCTGATGTGCACACCACACAGGCAGGGAGCTAACTCGTATGGCGCAGTGGGTATTCTCGTTCCCAAAGCGTTTTGACGCAGCTCGAAGTGAACTGACGGGGAACGCCTCGGGTTACACTTCAGTACGGTGTCTCGCCAGGGGCGTTCCCAAAGCGTTTCGACGCAGCGCCTCGTTCCCTTAGGGGAACCATGGTTACATACATAACCCGAGGCATTTCTACCTAACTTGACTAGTGTCCTAGCTCCCCTCCACATATTGTTAAGAAAGGGCACTAAATGGTGCTGGGGCGATACCCAAACCAATCACACACAGAAATGGCAAAAATGAAAGGCTCGATCCTTCTTTTGGTGGCTGGGGATGGATAAGGAATTTGAGAAGGAGTCTCAACTTTGTGAGGAATGTATGAAGCACAGTAAAAGGCCGCCTGTAGCACCACTCCACCCCTTGGTCCCGTATTCATGTGGATTATGCGGGCCCTTTCTTGGGGAAGATGTTGTTGGTAATTGTAGATGCACATTCTAAATGGATGGACATTTACCCCATGACCTCTTCGACGTCACAAGCTACCATTGAGAAACTTCGCCAAAGTTTCAGCATTTTTGGATTACCCCAGGTTCTAGTTTCTGATAATGGCCCTTGTTTCACAAGCACGGAATTTGAAAAGTTAATGAAAAATAATGGGATTCGTCATGTGAAATCTGCACCCTTCCACCCTTTTTCTAATGGACTGGCTGAGCGAGCTGTGCAAACATTTAAAGAAGGCATGAAAAAGGTGAAGGGGGACACCTTGGAAACCAGATTGGCGCAATTCTTATTTAACTATCGGCTCACCCCCCATTCGACGACAGGAGTGTCGCTGGCCGAGTTACTCATGACGAGGAGGCTGAGATCTACTTTTTATCTTCTCTTGCCAGATATTAAAGCCAAAGTGCTGCAAAAACAACAAGAGAATCATGACAAAGCTGCAGAGTTGAGAGTTTTCATGACTGGAGATGATGTGCTTGTGCGTAATTACAGTTACGTAATCTCCAGGACTATGTTAAATAGCAGAAACATGGTTATAAGTATGTTATCAGAAGTATCCTGAGGAAATTAGCATTTTCTAGTTTGGAAAAATTGTTCTAAGATGTTTTTGAGAAAATAAGATCCTCTTACTCCTAAACAAAGTGTGAATTACTTATTTTGAGGGCGGGGTCATAATCAAAATTGGTTCTGTTAGGGCTCTTCTGAATGAATGAAAGACCGTGTTCAGCTTTTCTCGCCTTCTGAAAGAATAAAAGGTCATTTGGATACGCCTCTATGTAATAATTTAGCACGAAACCACAGGAGAGATGATTTGGAAAGAGATTCATTCAGAAAAATCTGTTGCGTCGTAGGAGGTTAGATGCGTACAAACCGGCGGGACACAAGCTAAAAATAAAACGTTCAGAATATGTGGGAGAAGTGCAGACATATGGATAAATTTGACAACGCAAAAGAAAACTCAATTCGGTCTTGTTTTCTGAGCGAAGACGCCGAAGGATACACACAGAAAGCACATCTCACACTCTTTCGCTTTGCATGAACTGAGAAATACACAAAATGATCTCGAATTGTCCGTTTTGACGAGTATTCACATAAGCACAGCCGATTATACGTCTTAAATGAACGTAAACAGTAGGGAGAAAGTGTATCAGTACATTGCATTCGTGCATTCGATTTTAAAGGGACAGCAGCCACATTTAGTTGCTATTGTCCGAGTCACAGATAGATGTTAACTAAGCAATAAAAGACAGACAGAAAACCAAACACTGCTCTGAACTGAATCACTTACGTAGCCCTAAAGATTAATCTAAATTAATTTATATAAATAAATATGTCTGTTTGAAAGAATGAAGAATATGTTTAACAAGTTACTATAAAGAACGCATAATTAGCCTATAAAACCATTGGTATTTCATTGAAAAGAAGACCATCTTCTTTATGAAAAGTTGTTTTATTTCATTTTAATATTAAGGCATGTTGTGTATCACCGCCGTTAAATTGTGTGTTTATTATGACAAAACCTTAATATCAAACCTATATAATGAGGAAATTTTAGAGAAACTCTTAATAAATGCATTGCACTGTAATTAAACCCATAGAGTTTTAGCCGACTTAATTTATTGTAGATCTAGTCGACTAAAATCTTATGATATTTCGTCGATTAAAACTAGACTAAAGCTAAAAACCATTCAGATGACTAAAATATGACTAAAACTAAATCAAAATTTGCTGTCCAAATTAACACGGTTTTGGTATAAGCCAGGCATGCCAAACTGCTGGAGGACCACAGTTCTGCAGCTTATGGTGCATTCCATTTGTACTTGGAAGTTGGAAATTCAGATTTTCCAGTAGGAACTTTTAAATAAAACACCCTACCAAGTAGCTGTTCCAACTTTAAATCTTGGAGAAATCGCAACAACTCTAACATTAGAAGTCTGAAGCATACATACAAAAACTACAACAGTGTTGGTTGGTGACTAGTGATGGGAGAAACAAAGCTTTTCAAAGCTTTGAATCAATTGAACCAATTGCTTCGCAAAATGGTTCACTGTTTCAAAGCACTCGAAACACCACACGTTAGTGACGCCTGCTGGTCAAAAGCGTGTAAATGCAACATAAACTCAGGCCCGAGGACTGGAGATGAAAACCCCTGGATTAAACTGATCTGACCAGGTAAAATCCAGCGGTTCAATGGTTCGTCTCTGGGGGTAGATCTCAGTGAACTTGCATGATTCAGGGGTTTACACAGATCACCCCCCAATGGCAAACTATTGAAATTTCGAACAGTTTATGACATAATGAAGCCTCGTTTACTGAAATCATGTGACTTTGGCAGCTTGATACGTACTCCGAGCCACAAATCAGATCGGAGTGGTACCCCTCGGTAGAATTCGCATTCGGTTTAGTTTTTTGCATTTAAAATCATATTCCAGGGAATGAAGGGGTCAGCCCTTCAGATCATTGCAAGGGGGGCTTCAGGGCGTCATAAGCACCCCCCCTCCCTCCTTGATGCTGGGCCTGTTTTGACATTAACACTTCATTACTGGCAGACAAGTAATCTGAATAAAACATCAATAACCAAAAATCACCAAAATGCAATAATTATTCTGATTTTATTACATTTAGATTAAGTAACGGATAGTGGATATAGCCAGTGTAGTGCAGGGCAGTAGTGTAGTGGAGGGTATACCCTCTGATGCGCATCATTCAGTCCTGCATTAGCCAAACTAATGACAGTCCACCGCATCATAAATAGCTAATCCAGTCACATGTGAATAAATGCAAACATTTCTCAAAAACAGCCAGTAGGCTAAACACGGTGATGCAGTCAGGACCGTGGCTTCCTTTTAAATATGTTTGATGATTGCGCCTGATGCACCTGCTCCGTCCCTCCGGGAATCGGTACATTATAACAAAAACAATACCTTAAAAATGAAAAGAATCAGACACAGTCTTTTCAGTCCAAGGATCCAGTAAACGGATGCGTTCAAATAGTAAGTTAAAAACGGCTCAAATATAGAGAAAACCGACAGATTAAGTTTTATTGCGGAAAGTCACATCCAGATGTCAGTGTTCATTTGAGATATGATAGTGCCCGCTCCGTCCCCCGACCCCAGTCAGAGGATGCCGATAGTGTGAAAGAGATTCTGCCTGGTCATATACTAGAGCCTGTCAGGGGAGACATGCCGAGTGGTAAAATAATAATTAATAATAATTATTGATTACTAACTTCAATCAGTACATTATAATGAAAACAATACCTTAAAATGAAAAGAAGCAGGTTTTTATGATCAGAACAGGTGAACTCCTGTAAACTTTTCAGTCCAAGGACACAAATGCGTTCAAACAGTAACATTAAAACGGCTCTAATACAGAGAAAACCCAACCTATTTCATCAGAGAATGCGGAAGGTCATGTTGAAGTAACCACTTCTAAAGACAATACAGGAAATCAACCCCTGACTGTGAGGTTGAACAAACTTACTTAACAGTACCCAAATGGTTTAATCTTCACCTGGTCACGGGAACTACCAAGGTGTGAAATTCACATCCAGTTGCCTTTCAGTAAACAGACGCCACTATGTTCACATTAAATGCCTAATACAATGTAGATAACCTTAGTTTTTTATATGATGTTACATCAGGATGTAGGATCTTCAGATCTTAAACAGATTCTTAAATTTGTAATCCTACAATCCCCCATTTGAGAGTTCTATGAAAACTCTCACATAACACAAATTTAAACCTTCATAAATCCATTCTATAGCCTATGTTTGTTAACATAAGCCCCATCTTCCATTCATGTAACTTGAAGAAGTTACAGGCAAATATAACTTATTCTGTGTTTTATCCTAGATTTACTTAGGTGTAAAAGTTCTTTTCAGAACCATTCGTGTTGACACATATACAAGAAGGTATGATAACATGTTGTAAAATTTACATGATAACACAGAAAAATCATGTAGCATCAGTGTAGAAGTCTTGAAGTCCATGGCATATGAATATCTGTGAAGTCTGTTCTGTGAAGTCTTCTGTTGTCCATTTCTCCTGTATATTCACTCAGATGATTCTTGCTCCTCGTGAAGCTTGTTCATGGATTTCTGAAGTGATGCTTTCCACCAGGGTCCAGGTTATGAAGATGACTTGGCATATACACATACCTGCACACAAGAAAACAAAGAAACAGCAGACCAGCAGTATTCATGCATAGACATTTTTAGACTTCTCTTGATCGTATAGTGATTTTAAGTCTAATGATCGTGTAGTGTTTTTTAGACTTCAGTTGATCGTATAGTGATTTTAAGTCTAATGATCGTATAGTGTTTTTTAGACTTCAGTTGATCGTATAGTGGTTTTAAGTCTAATGATCGCATAGTGTGTTTCTGAACCTAGTTTAAAGTAATTTGACACCTATAGAACAGTGGGGTGGGGACAAAACTATTGAAGGGGAATATGAGGAAAATCTTCGCCCAAAAAGGCTGGCCCCCGAGGCCTGTTGCACTTCGGTTCTTCCTTTGGGTTCCCCACTGATCTGTGTGTCCTAGTCTTTCCCTATAGTTAGTGTACACACTATATTCTGTATAGACACACGTTTCTTATGCAGGAATTTCCAAAAATTCCCAAATTATTGCAATTATTACATTTCTATCCTCCAATGAAACATCAGTCCTATTAGACATCATAACAGAGGATGAGTGACTGAATGAAATATTCTGTAGTTTAAAAGTTACGGCTGTGAGTGTACATAATCAGTGTCCCCAAGTGGAAGAAGTGTTAGTCAACCTTCTTTTGTTCTGTTTACAAAGAACTCTTTCATCTTTGTGTTAGATTAGGGGGGTGATTAAGAACTCACAGCCTTAACAGTTAACACCTCAGCAAGCTGCCCAACGAGTGTGTCGTAGTGGGAAGAGTATGTTTCAGCGTTTCTAAGAGACTGCGTAGAAGCTGATTTAAATTGTTCATTTCTTTTACATATTTCTTGTTTTTCCTACATTCTTTCATCCTATGTCCAGACTTCCCACAGAAATGGCAAATGCTCTCTCTCTTAGGACATTGACGTTTCTGTTGGTACTCTGTTTTTACATTAAAGGATGCTGCTGCAATCTTTACTCTGGCTTTCACATCAGAGTCTCTTTCCCAAGTAGCTAACCTGTCCAAGTTGTCTTGCAGGTTTCTGTTTGACCATGTGAGGTCTAAGAAAGGCAATGCATTTCTATGTTCTGTTAAAAGTCCATCAACCCATGTTCGAACTAGTGGACCTTTGTGATCCAGCACCTTCTCTGGCGTGTTAACTATACCACTGTATGCTGCAGCTGACTGGCAAAACCTTTCAGTGTACTCACTTAGAGCTTCATCCTTCTTCTGTACACAACTAGTGACTTTTGACCAATCCACTTTTGGTCCAACAATTTTCTTTAACTCTGTCAGAACTCCTTCTCTTAATTCATCTGTACTAGCATTTTTAAATACAGACTTATTTACTGCATTTTCAAAATCACTGAATTCAGACTCTGTCAAGATTTGGGATAATATCTGGGTGACTTCAGTTAGAGACATATCATAGAGGCGTATCTTTCTAGACAACTCTCTCCTAAACTGAGAAAAATGTCCATGTATAGATGGCAAATTTTTAGCAAGTCTTTCTATGTCTTGAGGGCTTAAAGTATTGACCACTTGGATCTGCAGTGTGGGGGTTTCTGTGGGGTGTCTTGCTGCACACACCTCAACTGTATTTACATTTATATGTGTTAATCCAGTTTTGCTATTGTTGCCACAGTCTTTTTGTTTACATGAAGACTGTAAATCATGATGACTTTCATCTGACTCTCTGATTTTGCTCTTGCGCTATCACTAAACTGAACTCTCTGTGGCAGCAGATAATACCTTTTAGATTTTTCTTTCTGATACATGCCCCAATACTTTTTTGCATTCTTCAATTGACCATACTTTTTCTGGATCAATGCCAAATTTCTTTGTCAAATCCAATCTTACTGACTCAGTCACTATTAAGTCCATTTGTTCTCCTAACAATAATTTGAACTCATTGTCTGCCCAAAAAGGGGTAGCTAACCCACCTTTCTCAGTTGTTGGAATTAACCTAGCATTTCTTCTCAACATTTTGTAATGTCTTTCTGACACAAACAGGAAATGTTAAGCCTTCTCTGTCTGAACAAATATTAGCATGTGATGCTAAACTGCCTGACACATCTCTAAAACTATTTTTAGAGGATAACTTTAACCTTTTAGAAGTTAACCAAACCCTACAGCTGTTTGTTAACTCTTCTCTGCAGAGGAGAGCAGAGGATAGCACTTTTTACTGGTCTTTAGTGGTTCTTTGGATAGAGTAACACTCACCAAATTGTTGAGCTGAAAAAAGGTTCTGGAATTCAGTCTGGAATAAAGTCAGATCTTTTTGTTGAGCTGAAGTTTCAATCTGGTTTCAAGTGAAGAGCTCCATCCGGGTCACGGCACCATCTGTTGAAAACTTAATTTCTTCTTTAAGTAAAGATCCAGGAGGCTTGGGATATCTTTCAAGCAGAAGTTACTCTTTATTAAAAAACCTCGCTTGTGTGTTTGCCGTAGTCCATCCAAGTCTGAATTTGGCCATGATACATTGTAGTTTATATAGGCATTCAGTGGGCAGTCCTTAAATCAGTCCTTGATCTTACAGAACTTCAGAAGTAACCACTTCTAAAGACAATACAGGAAATCAACCCCCGACTGTGAGGTCGAACAAACTTACTTAACAGTACCCAAATGGTTTAATCTTCACCTGGTCACGGGAACTACCAAGGTGTGAAATTCACATCCAGTTGCCTTTCAGTAAACAGACGCCACTATGTTCACATTAAATGCCTAATACAATGTAGATAACCTTAGTTTTTTATATGATGTTACATCAGGATGTAGGATCTTCAGATCTTAAACAGATTCTTAAATTTGTAATCCTACAGTCACATCCAGATGTCACAAAGTTATTCTTTTAAAAGCATGTGTGTTTTATACTGGGTCATAAATGAAGCATATACACTTCTCCATATAATGCATGTACTGACAACATAAGGTTGTGCTGCTGAGGCGAGGCTCACGCAGCCTCTCCAGGAGAAATCAAAACAGCATACTGAGATCAAAATTCTAAATGGAAAGTATTTTAATTGAGAATACAAGCAACATCACACAACATTTTCACCATCACGACTGTTCAGTAGTTCAATAAACAGTTCTATAAGCAAGTACAATAATATTAGGTCACTTACATTTTAGGCGCAGTGACTGCTTTTGTTCGATTTCAGCAGCAAAAATAATTCAAAAGAAAGACACAGCAGAACCACATCGTAACTCACAGCAACCAGCCGATTAATTGCTGATTGATTTAGTGTTTTGAACAAATCGGTTGAGTCAGAGTTTCATTAACCCATGCATAACACTGAAACATCGAAATAAACGTTTGATTTAATGACGCACTCATTAGACACTCACTTGTTTGTTTACTACTAGCATGTAAATTTAGTTTAAAAGTATAATTTTATTTGTATATATAAATATATTAAAAAAAAAATTTCATAACATTATTTAATGCAGTTTTATTTTTCCAGTGTAAATTATTTAATTTGATAATGTATAGATAACAACAGTCATATTATTGTAACTGAATTATGACAGATAAAATGTAAGAATTTAAAATAGAAGATGAAGTATTAATGAGGCTAGGGGGGAAATGCCCTCTATAAAGGGAAAAAAAAAAAAAAATATATATATATATATATATATATATATATATATATAAATCATGCAGATATATATTAATAAATAAATATATAAATCATGCAGATTTATGTAGCATGTAAAATTATATATATGTAGATGGATGTACATGTTTGCATTTCCTAGGGGAAAAAACATTATGTGTGGTTAGTGCGTTTTGGGAAAAAAAACATGTAGCTGAAATAAGGCCATAAAACACATACTGAATAGTTCTTATCAAATAATTTGAGTAATCAGTCTTGTAGGCTAAAATATATACTTCAAAATGATGTGAAAATCATTCTGACCACTTGATCACAAACAATGATATAATGATTTGAATTTTGAAAGTAAGTTTTTGGCCAACATTGGCATATTCTTCAGAGTATTAGTAGCTATGAATATTGTTTTAATTCACACCAGGGGAGACAAAAGACACTCCCAAAATGGCTAATGTTTCCCCCATCATAGCACTCCAACTTGATGGGCGAACATTAGATGTGAAGAAAGGCTGAAGAATTTGATTATGGCGATGTAAACACAATTACATCAGTAAATTATTATATCTGTGCACTTATTCGGTATGATTCTCGATCGCACTGAAAACTGGTACTACCTGGTACTACCTCAGAAATAATGTTAATAAAACTACCTCAGACTCAAGTGAAAGTGTCATATGTGATGCCGGTATGGGATCACTAAAAACAGTACAGTCCTATTACTTTTATATTGTTTTTTTGTTTTATTTTATAGCCTACAGAGCATGAAAACTTCATTTGTACAACATTTTTACTTGATTTCAAACCTTTTAGCCAGGAATTATAGTTTATAGTATAGTTTATAGCTGATATCAGGGGCCTACCTGGGCTACCCAACTGGGACCCAGCTAATTTTGTCTGCAGTTTCCATGGTGGCCCCACATGTGTTTGCCCAGATGGGCTAATGTTGGGCACATATGGGTTAACCAGGTAACTCCAGTTTGGTGCCTACATGGGTTAGTGATGGGACCCAACTAGGTCTTACGTAGGTCTCTCATGGGCCACAACAGATATACACATGGGCTAATATATTTGTCTGTTTGGGTTATCTTATTTTACAGTAACCCCCTAAACACAAACAATTTTAAGCTCCTGAAAAACCTTATTTCTTATAATAAATAAAAACTTCATAACTTGTATTCTGCATGCTTTGAGCAAGGTTTCGTTGGAATGATTTAAACATGACCATTACAACTTGTATATTTACAACTTTATAAAAAGTAAGCAACTTAAAAGTTAAAGTGAAGCTCCTGACTAACATTATGTGGCATAACTTGTATGGTCTGTATACGCATATCTGAAAACATATATTTCACAAACAAACAAACCAAAAGTGCAGCTCCTCACTCCTCTGTCCAATGGCCCTTTGAAAAGACAACAATTAATCAACCACTGTGCCACTTTTTCAGTTAAAACGGATGATTCTTGTCTTAAGATTGTATTTCCATTTATTAATCAAGAATATCTTAAAACTTACCCATCTTGCTCTCCCCTGTGACCTCGCAGAATGGTTTTCCTACTCTGTCACAGATTAGCCACTTTGACACTGATTTTTCTGCCTCTTAAATGGTAATTTGGATTGTAAGATAATTTTCTTCAAGCTTCCTGTAAAACACATAAGGAGCATTAAAGTTAGATTAAATTCCATATTTAAGTCCTTGCAGTAAATAAGCAGTCATCTCAATTTTTACATATTTTCAGGAAATACAATAATGGTAAGGGATATAATATTCTGTCATAAATTATTTCTGTGTAAAAAAAGGGCACAGGGCAACATTTAAAGGCATAGTTCACACAAAAATTTAATGTCTCATCATTTAAATCGCAAAATCTGTCTATCTGAAATTTTCTTTTAAAAAATTATACATTTTATCAGGCAAATTTTTCATTGCCATTACAGTGAAATAACCAGGGGTTAAATTGGGATTTGTTATGTGGGGGGGCTGTCGGGATATATATATATATATATATATATATATATATATATTTATTATTTATTTATTTATTTATTTTTTTTTTTTGCAAATATGATTTATCAGTTGTGGGATTTTTACCTTTATTTAGGGCATTTTGCCCTAACCTCATTAATACTTCATCTCTTGTTTCAAATTCTTACATTTTATCCACAATTCAATTACAATAGTATGACTGTTATGTTGTAAAATAAAATAATTTACACTAGGAAAATACAACTGTATTAAATAATGTAGTGAGATTGTTTTAATTTATTTTTTTAATATACAAAAAAATTATTAGGGAAACGAAACTTGATTTGTTCAAAACACTGAATCAATCAACAATGAATCGGCTGGTTGCTGTGAGATGCGTTGTGGTTCTGCTGTGTATTTTGGAATTATTTTTACTGCTTGCGCGTTTTGATTTCTCACGGAGAGTCTGCGTGAGCCTCGCTTCAGCAGCGCAACCTTATACAGTCAGTACATGCATTCTACTGTTTGAGTGCATTCGTTTCCTTGGACTAAAAAGTGTACAGGGCATCCGATGCACTTGGCACACGTCCCCTGACATGCTATCGTGTATGATCAGGCAGCATCTCTGTCACTGTCGGCATCCTCTAACTGGGGTCTGGAGACTGAGCGGACGTGGGCGAATCAGGCGCAGTTATCATATTTCACGTATCAGCCGGTTCCACGGTCCTGTTGGCCAACTCCACGTTGGAGTTGGTTTGCCAGATGGTTTACGTGTAAAATGTCATGTGTCTGACATGAAAACTATTCTAGTCATTCTCCCATAATATAACAAACGGCAAATAACATACACTATTACCGTTTTGTTTTGATTTGTTTATTTAGTTTAGTTAAATCAAACGAGACAGAGAGTCCACCGCTTGCCGCGTCCGGGTGAAAGAGCCTTTAAACGGTCTTCAGATAGAGCAGAACACGAGCACGGGGCCGTTTTAGAGCAGGTGCCTATCAGTGTGTACCGGTTTGAGTACAAGGAGCAAATACCCGAGCCTGTCATCCATCCCATCCGATCCGTACCGCCCCCGACACATTCTTCCACTATTTACTTTCACTTTTGCGGTTCACCCGTCAGGTAGCCGTCCGCGTACAGGACTCTGCCCTGGAGTCTATGTGCCGGGGCTTAGCCCCGGACGGCCCCGGCCCAATTTAAACCCTGGAAATAACTGAGCATAAGAGCCTGATAAAAATTATTTTAGAAGAACATGCATCTTATGTCTTTATTTGTTCTCATTTTAGTATCACTTCACTCATATTAGAATATTTGTCTGTAATAAAGTTTGAATTTTATTAATTATTATAAACCTGCTTGCACATGAATGCTATAAATAATCCAACAGCAAGTAAACATACCTTATACAACCTCAAGCAAATTGAGCCCCCGAAACTCTCGCTTTTTATGCTGGCAAATAAAATTAAACTCTCTTGATAAAGTGTGTTCCCCCTCAGTCGTTCTCTACGACGTTACGTCAATGACGTAATAATGGGGATCGGCTACGAGACCCTATCACCTCTGAGCTTAAGAGAAAAAGCCAATGAGAATCGGCGAGTGGAATTTGCATGCCGCGCCACTCCCCCGGACATACGGGTATATAAGATGGCGGCGTGCATCCACTCATTCAGATTTCTGCTTCGGAGCCTCACCTCTAAAGCTGTGGAGAGAAGAAGAAGAAGAAGAGAGAGCTGTTTAACTGCTGTTCCTGTCTCTCCGAAGTTCCTGCTCGATCGTGTTACCGGCGCTGCCGGCATCTGTGCCTGACCAGCAATTCCTGGCTGTTGCTTTTCTCTGGGGCACGCCGATCTAAAAGAGCAAATTTCTTACACGGTCGTTGATAGCGTCTTCCGGGATGTCTGTCCGACCGTGTGCTGCTGGATGTGGTGGCTTTCTGTCATCTAATGACGGCCACGAACGCTGTCTCTCATGCCTGGGCCGAGAACACGCTGAGGCGGTGTTTGTGGATGGATCTTGTGTTCATTGTGAACGCATGTCCATGGCCACACTGAGATCGCGCCTCTCGTTCGCGAGGTGGCGCCCTTCATCCTCTACCCCTTCCAGTCTGGCGGGCCGTTCAGGCTCCTCGGCTGCATTGGTTAGAGGTGAAGGAGATCTGAGGGTGACAGTGTCGAACGTTCCGTCGGGTCAGCCCCCGCAGAAGTCCGGCCCCTCAAAGCGTGGTTCTGTGGAGATGCCAAAGCTTAGCACTCGTCCGCCCGCCGGACCTAGTGTTACCTTTGGTGCTCCTGAGGATGACAGGATGTCAAACACAGCTTCAGCGGAGGGGCTTACGCCTGCTGACGCTGACGCTTCTACTGAGCAGCCCACCACCGCGGCAGCTGCTCAGTTGGAGGCTGATGCTGAACTGGCAGCCATGCTCCGTCGGGCAGCCATGAGCATCGGGTTGGAGGTATCTAAAGCGCCTTCTCCCGAGCGCTCACGGCTTGATGATTGGTATCTGGGCGCGAGTAGCGACGTTACACCTCGCTCCGCCCCAGTACCTTTCTTTCCTGAGGTGCATGAGGAGCTCACCAAGACGTGGAAAGCCCCCTACTCGGCTCGTACACGTCAGGGCTCCTCCCTTCTCACTACCCTCGATGGTGGGGCAGCCAGGGGGCACGTTGACGTCCCCCAGGTGGAGCGTGCGGTTGCGGTGCACTTGTGCCCGCAAAACGCCGCCACCTGGCGGGATCGTCCGCGTCTCCCGTCCAAGGCCTGTAAACTTTCGTCGGCTCTCGCTGCAAAGGCTTACAACGCCGCAGGCCAGGCTGCCTCCGCCCTGCACACGATGGCCACCTTGCAAGTATATCAAGCCAAAGCACTTAAAGAACTGCACGAGGGTAGTTCTGACTGCAGGATGATGCAGGAACTGCGCTCGGCTACCGACTTTGCCCTCCGGGCGACGAAGGTAACGGCGCGCGCCCTCGGTCAGGTGATGTCTACAATGGTAGTCCAGGAGCGCCATCTCTGGCTGAACCTGGCGCAGATGGCTGACGTTGACAAAGCACGCTTTCTTGACGCACCTGTCTCCCAGGCCGGCCTCTTCACTGTCGAGGACTTTGCCCAGCAGTTCTCGGCAGTACAAAAGCAGTCGGAGGCCCTTAGCCACATCTTGCCCTGGCGTGGTTCCAACAAGCCATCGGGTGCCAAGCCTCTGGCTGCTCATCGCAGAGGGTGCCCCCCTGTGGCTACGGCTTCTGCTCCGCCCCCTGCACCGTCGGCTGAGGCTAAGTCTCCTCAGCCTGGGCATAGAGCCAGTCGCAGGAAGGCGGCGCAGCCCGTTCCTCAGCGGCCCGCTAAATCCACCTGCAAGTCTGCGAAGCGGCCCTGACACGGGCTCCCCGGAGATGGAGATGTTTGCTCTTCGGAGGACACCTACATCAGTCCCCCCAGGGTCGGGCATATCAGTACAAAGTCCTCCCCTTTGGCCTGTCCCTGTCTCCTCGCGTCTTCACCAAGGTCGCGGAGGGTGCCCTGTCTCCCCTCTGGCGGAAGGGCATCCAAATCCTCAACTATCTCGACGACTGGCTCATTCTGGCTCACTCACGAGATCTGTTGTGCGAACACAGGGACTTGGTGCTGCAGCACCTCAGCCACTTGGGGCTTCGGGTCAACTGGGAAAAGAGCAAGCTCTCCCCTGTGCAGAGCATCTCTTTTCTCAGGATGGAGCTGGACTCGATCACCATGAGGACAGGTGTCGAGGCATGTTGTAGTCAACACGGATGCCTCCATGACGGGCTGGGGTGCTGTGTGCAACGGGCATACAGCCTCGGGCTCCTGGACAGGACCTCGACTGCAGTGGCACATCAATTGCCTCGAGTTGCTTGCCGTGTTTCTGGCGCTCCGGCGGTTCCTTCCGTTGCTGTGCCACAAACGTGCTCGTCCGCACGGACAATACAGCGACCGTAGCGTACATCAACCGTCAGGGTGGTCTACGTTCCCGTCATCTGTCGCAACTCGCCCGCCATCTCCTCCTCTGAAGTCAGACATGGCTCAAATCACTGCGGGCCGTTCATGTTCCAGGAGAGCTGAATCGTGCAGCTGACGTGCTCTCATGACAGCTCACCCTCCCTGGAGAATGGCGACTCCTTCCCCAGATGGTCCAGCTCATTTTGAGTCGATTCGGGGAAGCCCAGGTAGACCTGTTCGCTTCCCCAGAGTCCTCCTACTGCCAGCTATTCTTCTCCCTGACCGAGGCCCCCCTCGGCAGGGACGCACTGGCACACAGCTGGCCTCGGAGTCTTCTCAAGTACGCCTTTCCCCCAGTGAGCCTCCTTGCACAGACCCTGTGCAAGATCAGGGAGGACGGGGAGCAGGTCCTGTTGGTTGCGCAGTTTTGGCCCACCCGGACCTGGTTTTCCGACCTCATGCTCCTCACGACAGTCCCTCCCTGGAAGATTCCCCTGAGGAAGGACCTTCTTTCTCAGGGGAATGGCACGATTTGGTACCCGCGTCCCAACCTTTGGAACCTACATGTGTGGCTTCTGGACGGGACACGGAAGATCTCACTGGCCTCCCCCAGGCTGTGATAGACACTATCACTCAGGCTAGAGCCCCCTCTACGAGGCAGGCCTTCGCCCTGAGGTGGGGTCTGTTCATTGACTGGTGTTCCTCTCGCCGAAAGGACCCACGAAAGTGCTCGGTCGGAGTGGTGCTTTCCTTCCTGCAAGAGAAGTTGGAGCGGAGACTGTCCCCCTCCACTTTGAAAGTGTATGTCGCAGCCATTGCGGCATATCACAATGCAGTTGATGGGTCATCCCTAGGGAAGCATCACCTAATCGTCAGGTTCCTCAGAGGTGCGAGAAGTATTAACCCTAGATCGCACCTCGTACCCTCTTTGGATCTCTCCGTGGTCCTCCAGGGCCTTCGGGGAGCTCCCTTCGAGCCGCTTGGTTCAGTCAAGCTGAAGTTCTTGTCCCTTAAGACTTCGCTCCTGGCTGCACAGGCCTGCATCAAGAGGGTTGGGGACCTACATGCATTTTCGGTCAAAGAAGAGTGCTTAGAGTTCGGGCCAGGTAACTCTCACGTTATCCTGAGACCCGGCCCGGTTACGTGCCCAAGGTTCCCACCACTCCCTTTCGAGATCAGGTGGTGTATCTGCAAGCTCTGCCCCAGGAGGAGGCAGATCCAGCCTTAGCGTTGCTGTGTCCCGTTCGTGCCTTGCACATCTACGTGGACCGCACCCGGAGCTTCAGACGCTCCGAGCAGCTCTTTGTCTGCTTCGGGGGACAGCAGAAGGGGAATGCTGTCTCCAAACAGAGGTTGGCTCATTGGGTAGCAGATGCCATCACCTTGGTGTATGAAGCCCAAGGTGAGCCGTGCCCCCTAGGAGTTCGAGCTCACTCCGTCCGGAGTGTTGCCACCTCCTACGCGTTGGCGCATGGCGCCTCTTTAGCAGACATCTGCAGGGCTGGGCGACACCCAATACCTTTGCGCGGTTCTACAATCTCCACGTTGAGCCAGTGTCCTCCCATGTGTTGGAACATCAGGTAATTTGCGGGAGGACGGCTCAGGTGTCGGCTTGCTGCACCATTCCTCATGGATCCGTGCACTATTTTCCCAGTTGTTCCCCTAAGTGAACTCTGGGTCCTCCATGCCCCACAGTTTGGACTAAGCGGAGTAGCCCATACTGTGCTCCGGAGCGGGGCCTCCTTCACCCCCCTCCGGTTGTGGCATAATGTCTCAGTATCTCCACGGAACCTTCCGTGTTTCCCCAGTCTAGTTAGACTTATTTAAAACTTCCCACATGACTTAACCGTCATTGTGCTCCGCCCCCCAACGGCTGCTTCAGAATCTGGCACCCCTGGTGGGCCACCACGTGGTCTACAGGGCGCTGGGACGGTTACGCATTGAGCCTCTTGCTCCGACACGCTTGCCTGCCGGCATTGGGTCTCAGCTGCATAACGCAGTTCAGGATTGTGGCGTTTACCAGAGTTCCCCATTATTACGTCATTGATAGAGTTGGGGTACTCGGACTTGTACTCGGACTCGAGTCCAGTCTCGAGTACAATTTTTAGTGGACTCGGACTTGTCACGGACTCGGATGCATTTTTACTCGGACTTGACTCGGACTCGGAAAATATTGCCGAGTCCAACCGAGTCCAGGGACAGTTGACGGAAATGTAACTGACTCGTGCATTATTAAAAATGTGACATTCAGTATTCTCACGTGATTTAAAGTCTTGCCAGTACGTAAAAGCCGGCCAGAATCGAAATGCAAAAAAAAAAAAAAATAAATAAAAATAAATAAATAAATAAATAATAAAAAATAGAATACTGTCATCAAAGACGCCATTTAGCTGAACACAGATGTTTAAACGGACAGATTAATGGATGAACCTGCTATGATTACTTTTAAAACATACATTTGATTTAAACAATAGGGTCTACATCATTTTCACATATGCAGTTCATAGGGAACATATTATATTAGCACTGCAGAATGAAATATTAACATTTATCTATTTTATCTTACAATTCAGATTTTTTTCCCCCTCGAAAATGCAGGTTTCGTCGTCGTCGTATTTCAGACTTTATAACTCAATTTAACTGAACAATATAAAGTTTGTAATTTCTGAGTGGGGAAAAAAATGAATTTTGGGATATAAATTTGATTTTTTAATGATTTAAGCCGAGGAGAAAAAGGAAAATTGCACATTGATTTTTCTCATCAAAATTATGAGATATGTCGGAACTGCGAAAATAAATTCAAAATACTGAAATATAAACTCAAATTTACCCTTTTTATTCTTTTATTCTAGGGCTGTGCAATTAATCGAAATTTAATTCCAAATTTTGGCTTCAAACGATTCTGAAAATACAATAATCAAGATAAACTTCCAGAAAAGTTTTGTATGTAATGGCAAAGTGATTATGTATAGGCTATATTTCGTTTTGGGTTTAGTTCATTTGGAAAGTTGTTTTGGAAAGGATTTTTTTGTTCGTTAAGCTTTTGTTTTTTTAAGTAACGAGCAGCTATTAACAATTCAGTTTTGTATGTAATGGGAAATGTGCATTTTGTTTCGGTTGTTTATGAAGTTAATTTGGAAAGTTGTTGTGAGGATTTTTTTGTTTGTTAAATATGTTTTGTTTTTTGTTTTAGCCATATTGCAGGACACGAGGCGCCAGCGCCGTCGCTTGCATTTTTTTCCCCAGTGGAAACAATTTGAAATTATCCACGATAGACGAAATAAATACATATATAGAAAGTTTTAAATTATTGCTTAACGAAATAAAACAAATCAAAACAAAAACATTTAATTATGCAGCTAATCCGGAAAGATGTCTATTTCGCTCTAAAGGCGGTCAAATAGGATATTTAGAGTCAGGATCTCAACACTGATTCAGAATACACTAGTTTATTCATAAATAATATGAAAAATCTCTTTACTATTTCCCTCCGACACATTCGTTGTTATTTATTTTTGCCGGTGTTTTGTGGCAAGTTGCAGCCTATTGCTTGAAGACGAACCTGCGCTGAAGGCACTGCGGCTGGCTGAGGCACTAAACGCCGTCCGAGCTGCTCCCGAAAGTGAAAGCGAAAATTAAGTCTCACTATTTTAGAGCAGCAATTTTTTTAATCACCATAATTGATGAATGTCTAATTGCTGGAAAATATAAAAGTAAGGAAAAGCCTAAAACAGCGATGCCCGGCCCACGTCTGAACTATTACGTGAAAACTGGCTGAAGCCCGGCCTTAAAAAAGAGACTAAAATGCAGGGCTCTAATCAACCAAATAAAGCTCTGGACCCACTCATAATCGTGTTAAATTGTCATGATTACAATATTGACCAGAATAATCCTGATTATGATTTTTTCCATAATAGAGCAGCCCAATTTTATTCCATGGTTTTCACTTCTAGCCTACTTGAAAACTGTCAGATAAGCTCCGCCTACAAAATCATCATTGTTTGCAAACACGAAATTGATCTATTATTCCCTACATAACAAACTTTATTATCTATAAATGCATTAAAAAATATAATAGCTTTATAAATATAAATAAAACGGTTGTGAGCTGGCTTGCTGAGTTATTATTAGAATGTAGGCCTCAATTTCATCCAAGAAAAAATAAAATAAAATGCCATCTACTCTGTATATGGTCTAACCATTCATCATATAAAACCCAAAACACACAATCATAATCAGAGATATGAGGTGCATTTTCTGGTCCCATTCACCAAGCTATCTACTACCCAGCCCAACCTTAAAATTGTACACTATAACAACAAATATATAACAAAAAAAGTCCTGCCCTATAATTTTTCACATTCTGTAAGCTGTTCCTCTCTGAAATATGTCACAATACATAAATCAAGTCACCTATAACTTCTATTACATGACTTTTTTTCTAGTTATAAAGGTTAAAACAATAAGATACCAAAAAAAAGTAGTTTCATTGGACTCGGACTCGACTCGGACTCGGCCCTTTGGGACTCGGACTTGAGTCCGACTCTGCCCATTTTGGACTCGGACTTGACTGGTCAAAGACTCGGACTCGACTTGGACTCGACTTATGTGAACTCGAACCCAACACTAGTCATTGACGTAACGTCGTAGAGAACGACTGAGGGGGAACGTCTCGGTTACGAAGGTAACCCTCGTTCCCCGAAGGATGGAACGGAGACGTTACGTCCTCTTGCCACAATCCTGGACTGCGCTGAAGCCAGGTTGCGGCTCGGCTCCTCAGCAAATCTGAATGAGTGGATCCACGCCGCCATCTTATATACCCGTATGTCCGGAGGAGTGGCGTGGCATGCAAATTCCACTCGCCAATTCTCATTGGCTTTTTCTCTTAAGCTCAGAGGTGATAGGGTCTCGTAGCCGATCCCCATTATTACGTCATTGACGTAACGTCTCCCTTCCCTCCTTTGGGGAACGAGGGTTACCTTCGTAACTGAGACGGTCCAAAAGGAAGGCCATCATTCTTGTGGCTTCATCCACAGTACTCCCTCCAATTTCTGCCACCACAGCGACCTAACGGAAAACAAGATTATTAGGGGGCAGCCGTGGCGTAATGGTTAGGGAGTCGGACTTGTAATCAAAAGGTTGCAGGTTCGAGTCCCAGGTCCGGCAGGGATTGTCGGTGGGGGGAGTGAATAATCAGCGCTCTCTCTACCCTCAGTACCACAACTGAGGTGAGACCCTTGAGCAAGGCACCGAACCCCCAAACTGCTCCCCGGGCGCCGCAGCGATAGCAATATGGCTGCCCAGTGCCGGGGGTGTATGTTCACGGTGTGTGTGTTCACTACTGTGTGTGTGCACTTGGATGGGTTAAATGCAGAGCACAAATTCCGAGTATGGGTCACCATACTTGGCCACACGTCACGTCACTTTCACTTTCACTTATTACTGGGGAGACAACACAAAAAATTACCAGAATAATTGCAATTACATTTCCTCCCAAATCGTGCAGCCATAGGTACTCACAATTCCTATGAAACACTCCCATAAATCCTATGCAGTTTCCACTGTAACAGATGTTTTATCCGCATAACATCAAACTACTGCAAGATGCAGCCCTGTCTCAATCTGCATGCTGGGTTTAAAACTGCAAATGTAGAGCATGTAATTGAATTGTTTACAATACATAATGTTAAACGAGACATAGTTTGGCTTTTTGTCTAGAATTTAGATCATACTTGTACCGAAGAGTCTGCTGAGCTGAGATCCATGTGCAACTTTATTGTAACAAAGATCAGGTCAGACAAGCAAGGATCGATACACAGCGCCAGATACAACGTAGACAAGGCTTAATCGTGGTCAGTATACAGGCAATAGGTTGACGCGGACGGCAAGCAATAAACAGAGTAAATACACAAGACAGGCAAGGTCAAAAAGGACAGGCGGCAAAGAATCATTAACGATACAACAATCCAAATCAACAACAGTAAATCAAACACAGGAGAAAACACTCAGAAAAATGTTAGAGGCAGTAAAACAAGACTTCGCAGAGATGTGAGTGTGAGCATGGTTCATAAGGTCTGGGTGAAATGGCCGACACCTGGCAGGTGATCAGCCCAGGCACAGGGTTATGGGAAATGCAGTCCAAAATGGCGGTTAGGACTCCGGCAATGGTTCCCTCTGGTGGTGATCGGAGGGAGCCACAGAGGCCTGATTTGTGACAATACTTCAGGATGTTCTGATAGCATTGCAATCCTACCTGCTGTAATATCTGACTACAATCCACTGCTGACAAAGTTTATTTATTGCTTGCGCCACATTTTTCCTCTTATTTCTGGCGCCAGTACATACATAAAGCTGTATGAATTGGTGTTCCCTATGACCTCTAAAAGTAAAACACACTAAAAAAGGTCATACTTAAACTGCAAAGTCTGGCACCGGGCTGTGTGCTCACGATAGTAAATAAGGTACGATCTGCCTGAGACAGATCTTGATTTTAAGAGAAAACAATAAGGATGTTGAACGTTTAACGATACATACAGTACAATAATATTACAACAATATGTAATATTTATCATGCAAGCAAGGAGTTTGCATTCAGGTGTTATCACAAATTGTTAAAGTGCTGAGATATCAAGACCACCAGGCTATCTTAGACGGGGCCAGAGAGATGAGCAAGGGGGGACCAGTTCTGGATGGTGAGAATAGGCTGAGATTCTTCGCCGACTACAGTGTTTACACCTCGCAAAAATGGAGAAGCTTTGCTGATACACGGAAGGAGTTGCGAGCAGCAGGAATCCAATCTTTTCCAGCCATTCTGCGTGTTATGCATAACGGAGAGAAACTGTCTTTCCAAATCATCTTTTCTACCATTAAACAAAAAAGCTCAGAGTACCCAGATAACAACAGCTATCCCAATCACAAATCATATAATTTACCTAGGGATTTTTATACCCTAGGTATAAAAATTCTCTAAAAGATATTGTACATATAAATTATGACTTTCAGTCTTTCATAAGCTTAAAAAAAGTTTGACAGACGGAGGACACTTCCTTCATCACTGCAATCCAGAGTCTTAACTGTGAAAATGAATGGGGTTCATTTTCTTAGTGCCATGATTCCATTGCCACCTCTTTTAAATTGGTGGAAAAGACTTGACTCTTTACATACTAAAATGGAGGGTGTGTGATGGGATGACCTCTAGGGGTCAATAGCAATTTAGACAAAAAAAAAAAGGGGGAATGAGGTGCCTTTAATCAATAAACAGTTTTATTCAAACATCTACAAAAACATCATATCACCAGTCTTTAATGCAAATACCCACATTAAAAGAAAACAAAAAAAAAAAGGAAAAAAAAAAAAAAAGAAAACTTTACATGGCCACAGGCTACCTAAAAAGTGAAGACAGAAATGACACAAGAGCAAAAGTGTTCTCACAGCAATCAAGCTCACAACAAGCACAATGCAAAGCAAAAGAAATAAACAAAAATAAAGTGATCACACCACCATACAATCCCAGCCACCTTGCCACCGCCATCCACACCGTGAAGGCAACTCCGTGGCCACCACTGTCTTACGAAACCAAAACTGGAAAAAAAAGAAAAAAAAAACAACTTAATTAACAGTGGGCAATGCAGACAGTACAAACACAAAATCAATATCAAAACACAAAATCACAATTAACCCGGTATCTCTGCGGTCTAGCCTCCCCTATAGGTCCCAAAATTACAACCAAAAGAAATAAATCAAAAACAATAGCACATGCATTAAATATAAAGTAGACGGTAACCCTGCATCCCTGAAAGGGAAAACACAGTCCATTACCACAAAAGAATATCAAAATATAAAAACAATTAAATAATACACTCACTATAATTGCTACATAATTTAAAGACAAACTCCCTTTATATTAACCAATACCTCTAATATCCACTATTTCCGACTGGAACGGTCAGGCAACAATCAGTCAGGCAATAATCCAGCCACAACGCTAAAACAGAGAAATAATAGCCTATATTAAAACAAACCCCTAAAACCAGGTCATCAATACTACAAAACTACTACCTCCTTAATTGGTGCATTATGTTCAGTTCTCGATGAAACACTGGCAGTATTTAACATTACGGCTTATCTGCTGTCGTTCTTTTGAAGTGCGTCATCTGCGACAACATCAATTTGCACATAAAATGCAATCAATAAAAGTAATAAGGAGGTAAGAAAATACCACTCGCATAACCAAAACCACCTTCTATACAATTCAAAACCCGCCGCGGCGTCCAAAGAATTAAAAGCGGAAATGAAAAAGGGCAAACAGACTTCATGTCTTCCTTATATAACGCTGGGGCTGCTGGGACTTGTAGTGCCCAAACCATGTCCCATTACAGGTGGTCTCTCCCTTCCTAATTTTGAGCTGTATCATAAAGCATTCCCACTGTGTGCACTCAAGTCATGGTTTAACTCTATGAATTCTACACCGTGTAGAGAAATAGAAGCAGCAATTGTCAGGCCAATTAGACTTGAAAACGTACTTTTCTCTGGAGTCTCTTTAAAATACTGCAAACAATCATTTGGCCCTATTGTAGCAAACATGATTAACACTGTCAGAGCAGTGGAGAAATTGTTAAGTTACAATAACAAATGGCACCTACAGACTCCCTTATGGCGTAATAGGAACATTAAATGTAGTTCCAGAACAGTGGTCAAAGCAGGGAATAAGGACTCTTGATGACATATGGGATGATAATGGTATGTTTAGTTTTCAAAATATAGTTGCATCTTTTAATGTACCTGCATTACCCTTTTTTTTTTTTTTTGTTCTTGCAATTGCGTTCAGCCCTCAGAGCATTTGGAGTTTTTGGGGGTTAGCTCTCAAAGCATATCCAGTTCACAGTTGGTTCTCTAATTCTTTTCAACAAAATGTAGTGTCAGTTGTCTATTCTCGCCTTCTTGAAGTTAAAATAAAGCAATTACCACTGAACACGATCTGGGTAAGGGAGCTATCAGTGGACCAGATTGATTGGGAGACGGTATGGGAAAATATATTCTGTACATCAAAAAAATCCAAACCACCAAATAATTCATTTCAAATTTTGTCATAGACTGTACTGGACACCAAAGAAATGTTTTCTCATTAAATTATCTCCAAGTCCCCACTGTAATTTTTGTCCCTACCAACAAGTGGGAACATTCATGCATATGGTGTGGGAATGTGAGAAGGTTTATGAGTTTTGGGAAAAGATCTCATCAATACTGTCTGCTATGATAGGAAAATATATACCAATGCAACCACTTGTACTCCTTCTAAATGATGACTCTAGATTAAGTTTTACAGAGAGGGTCAGTTTTGTTTATTGTGAAGAGGCAATTGTATACAATTGTATATGACCCTTTCTATACAAAAGCAATAAAAAATGTATCCAAAAAACAAAAACAAAAAACATCTGAAGAACTTTTCTATTTCACAAAAAAATATATTTCAGATCATAAAAAAGAAAGAGATGGTTCTTTAAAGAATTTTAAAGAAAATGTTTCTTTGTGGAACCAAAAATGGTTCTTTTATGGCATCGCTTGAAGAACCTTTTAAAGCACCTTTATTTTTAAGAGTGTATCTCTCAAATGGACCATTGACACTCTATAGTCTCCTGATTAACCTACCAACCCACATGCAGTCATCCTTGATTCTTATACCCATTCAAAATCTTCATACAGCTTCATCCAGCACTGCGTGTTTAGCTCCTCTATCCACCCTCAGCCCTCTTGGCGGGATTTAGATGACACACACACACACACACACACACACACACACACACACACACACACACACACACAAAGTTGTCTGTCCTTCTACTATTTTTTTTTTCAACAGTACATTTCCTACAGTACATTATAATATGTTTTGTTTCATTAACGTCACATACCTCACACAGCCCTGTTCGATGTTTGCTTATTAAATGCATTGAACTATTCAATCTCACTCTACCACTACCTCATTTTTTTATCACACCCAGGGAGCACACTAAACCCCCTGGTGGTGAGGGTGAGAGCTACACCAACTGAAACCTTGTACAGTTGATGATACTATTATAAGAGAATGTGCAGAGAAACTAATTTCTCCTATGCATTGTTTCTTTTTCTTCCATTTCCTGTCTCTTACCCATACTCCCTTCACTCAGCTCACTCAGAATGATCACTGACATAATATAATGTTTTACATGAATGCGTGATATTCACAGTCATGTTTAGCATTGTTTGAATTATCTCAATCTTATAAGTAGACTAAAAGGTAATACATATCCTAAAAGTTTAGAGATATGTTGCTTACTGTGGGTGTGCAATTTCACTGTGTCTTTTATGCAAATTACCATCTGTTCCCAAAAAAGGGAAAACTATCCACATCTAGGCTATGTTTAATGCAAATTCAAATTGTTTGTTCCTGTCTTCCTTTGTTGAATATTTGTCTTAGTCCAAGTACTAAAGGAAATTTTGCAAGAATATCAGTCCGCTTCTGTAGCAGGATGAGCCTGTAGAATTAGTGTGGACACAGTCTATACCAGTGGTTCTCAACTCCAGTCCTTGGAGCCTACTACTCTTCACATTTTGTATGTTTCTGAATCTGACACACTTAGTTCAGTTCATGGATCTTTCTAATGAGCTGATGATCTGAATCAGGTGTGTTAAATGAGGGAAACATACAAAATGTGCAGAGCAGCGAGCCCCAAGGCCTGGAATTGAGAATCACTGGTCTTTACTTTTTTTTTTTTTTTATGTCAGGTATGCATCATTTACTCTTAGGGTTATCTTTGAGAATTTAATGTTTTGTATTGATTTGAAAATAAAAAACCTCACCCAATAAAGCATTACAAATTATTAATATTATTATCTCACAAAAGTGAGTACACCCCTCACATTTCGGCAACCATTTTGGTATATCTTCTCAAGAGACTTGGATATATTTTTAAGTAGTCAATTTGCAGCTTGTGTAGAAGTATAGATTTACTGTACCCTGAAAATTACTCAACATACAGCCATAATTGTCAGAATAGCTGGCAACAAAAGTGAGTACACCCTAAGTGAACTTGTCCAAAGTCTCAATATTTTGTGTTAGCACCATTGTTATCTGACACTGCCTTAATCATCCTGAGCATGGAATTGACCAGAGCTGCACAGGTTCTTCCATTCCTCTATAATGACATCACTGAGCTGCTGGATGTTAGACACATGGTGCTTCTCCACCTTCCACTTGAGGATGCCCACAGGTGCTTAATAGGGTTCTGGAGACATACTTGGCCACCCCATTACCTTCACCTTCAGCTTCCTCAGCAAGGCAGTTGTCATCTTGGTGGTGTGTTTGGGGTTGTTATCATGTTGGAAAACTGCCGTTCAACCTTGTTTCTGGAGGCATCATGTTCTGCTTCGGAATGTACAGTACACAATGGAATCCATGTTTCCCTCAATGAACTGCAGCTCCACAGTACCAGCAGCACACATGCAGCCCAAGACCATGATGCTTTCTTGTCAACCAGCTTCAGAATAGGCTTCAGAAGAGGCTTCCTTCTGGGACGATGCCCATGCAAACAGACTTGTTGCAATGTTGGCTTATGGCCTGAGCACTGACAAGCTGACCTTCTACTTCTGCAAACTTTAAAGTAATGCTGGCAGCACTCATGCATCTGTTTTTTGAAGCCAGGTTCTGCACCTGACACACAGAACGAGTACTCAGCTTCATTGATTAACCTTTGCAAGGCCTGTTCTGAATGGAAACATCTTGGAAAACCTCTGTATGACCCTGACCACTGTAGTGTAACTCGGTTTCAGGGTGTTACTGAACCTCTAATAGCCTTGGCTATCTTTGTGGAGACCAACAATTCTAATTCTCAGATCCTCGTAGGTGCCATGTTGAACATCCAGTGGTCAGTATGAGAGAATTGTACTTAAAGCACAACATTTTAACTGCTCTAATACAAGATACACAACTTTGTATTGTCCTGTCAAGCAGACAAAAACATAAACATGATGAATAGGACATGTGGCTTTGCATGGTTAAACAACATACTGATGTTATCACTTAGGGTGTACTCACTTTTGTTGCCAGCTATTTTGACAATAATGACTGTATGTTGAGTTATTTTCAGAGGACAGTAAATTTATACTGCTATACAAGCTGCACACTGACTATTCTAAAACATATCCAAGTTTAATTTCTATACTATTATCCCTTGAGAAGATATACTAAAATGGTTGCTAAAATGTGAGGAGTGTACTGACTTTTGTGAGATACTGTAGTCTGTTTCACTCTTATTTCGAGGTCACCGTAGCCACCTAGATCCAGTCGGTATCCAGACCCGATGGTGAATCAGCATCTTAGAGACAAACTATATTACCCTTGAATGTCAGCAGAGACCATGTTGGGCCAGTTGGGTGGACCTTACAGGTGTAAATGTTGTAAGTTTCAGTAAAAAAAAAAATGATTTACTCCTGTAACTTGATTGCTTTGCTTACAGTTAATGCAACTCTCTAAAATGTGCAATCTACTAAAATAAATAATAAGAGATTAAAAAAAAAAAAAAAAAAAAAAAAGGTGAAATGTGGCATCAAAGAATGAATTACAGTTCCCCTTAAAGAGCTTGAGCTGCGTCATAATGTTTTGGGAACCCCTTTTGCTTGACCGCATTCTGAAGCACATGTGGAACCAGTCCAATAGAAAAGCGAGATGTCATGAGCGGGGCGAAGTGAGCAACCAGAAAGCATAAAGGTGCACCCGGCTTCTGCGAGAGCGTCTGTGGTGTGTGTGTTGCAAAGCACTCAGTCAGTCAGTTACACTCTGTACAGAAAGCGAGAAACTATGAGCAAGTGTAAATCAATCTCTGGCGAGCAAACAACATTTCAGATGCTGTGTTCCTCCCTGCCCACGTAATTTTGCTTGTGGGATGCACATGATCTGTGTGTTGTTTGTTTGGGAGCAGAGCATGCAGGATCAGCTCGTAAGTGATCTGACTGCCATGACTGCCATGATTTTGAGCATTTTTGCTGCTGCATTTTGAATTTTTTGTAGATGCATAAGTGCTCGAGCATCAACTCCATAATAAAGGGAATTACAATAATCCATTTGAGAAAATAGCAGTAATCGCCTTCTCAAAATCTAAACTGGATAGAAATGGTTTAGTCTTAGCTAACAGACGTAAATAAAAAAAAAACAAAAAAAAACAAGATCTCACCACAGTGTTAATTTGCCTGTCCAGCTTTAAATCACTATCCAGAACAAATCCCTGTTTTTTTACACTAGATTAAAAAAAAACAGTCAAAGAAGTTGCATTCAAGCACTGAAGCACTTCATACTTTCTAGGTCCAAACACAATAACTTCAGTTTTGTTTTTCGTTAAGCTTCAAAAAATGTTCAGCCATCCAGTCCTTAACATCATATAAGCATGCTGATAAAGCGTCAAGTGAATTTGAATTTAACTGTCTTACAGGCACATAAATCTGTGTTTCATCAGCATAACAATGGAATGATACTTTATGTTTCCCTATAATTGCCCCTAACGGTAGCATAATAAGTGAGAAAAGAATTGGAGACAGAATTGACCTTTGTGGAACTCCCCAAGGAAGATGTAATTTTGAAGAATTACAGCCCCCAAAACTAACAGAAAAAAAATTTGTCTGTGAGATAAGATTTAAACCATTTAAGTACATTACATTTTAAACCAACCCAATGTTCTAAGCAGTTAATTAAAATCTCATGGTCCACCATATCAAACACTGCACTAAGGTCAAGCAAATTTAAAATAACATTTTCCCCATTATCCAATGAAACAAAGATGCAATTTAACACCTTGACCAACACTGTCTCAGTGCTATGGCAGGGCTTAAAGCCAGACTGAAAGGGCTCACCAATAAAATTCACAGTGATATATGCTTATAGTTGCTTAAAGACCACTTTTTCTAGAACCTTTGCTAAAAAAGGTAAATTTGAGATCGGTCTAAAATTATTAGGATCCTCTATTGCCAAATTTTGCCTCTTTAATAATGGGAGAACTGTAGCATGCTTAAAACCTGCTGGACAAGTGCCCTGGCTAAGGCATTTATTAATTAGGTTCAACACTGTAGTCCCCACAATAGCAAAAATCTGCTTAAAAAGACAAGGTGACATAACATCACCTTTAGATAAAGAAGGCTTAAGATGTAAAACAATATCCACCAAAGCTGGAAGGGTAATATGATGGAATTCTCTCCATTCCGTGCTACAAGGCACAGCCAGATCAAAGAAAGGAACCACCTGCAACTTCGGTATTGTAGAATGCAAACCAACAATTTTATCATTAAAAAATCTGTAAAAATCTTCACAATTCAGGATAGAAGAATCTGGATACCTGGGGCCTCATTTATCAACAATGCGTAGAAAAGGTTCTACATTTTGCCCTACGAATGAAATTTAGAATGTGCCTATGTACAAGAGAATCCATATTTATCAAATGTGCGCATGCAGTTCTTACGCACATGAGTAAGCAATCATTGTTGATAAATCACACATGTGCGTAAGTGCATGCTCGTTCACATTCACAGTCATTAGCATTCGGAAACGCCTCCAATTAACCATATATGGTAACAACAATTCCCTTTAAAAAATCATGTGATTGTGTTTTTTCATCACCACAATAATGGCAAAGCGAGCAAAGAAGAGGAATTTAACAAATACAGAATTGGAGGTACTGGTAGATGAAGTTGAATCCAACCAACAAATACTGTTTAGTTCACTCACTGCAGGAGGAATTACAAACAAAAGAAAAAATGCTACATGGGAGAAGGTTACCAGTGCCGTTAATTCTGTTGGGTCGGAGGAGAGAACTGTCCCAGAAATAAAAAAGAAATGGTTTGACATTAAAGTATTAGCCAAAAAACGTGTCACAGCACACAGACGAGAAATCTCCGCAACTGGAGGAGGACAGACTACAACGGAACTTTCTCCCTTGGACAACCGCATAGCCTGCATCATCGGCGACACAGCTCTGTCTGGAATTAATAAGGACGGTGACACTGACCTTCTCACAACACAGCAACCCGGGCCATCTAACACCGAAAGTGAAGGTAAAACAAACCAAATGGTACTGTGTTTGCAAACGTTTTATTTCAGTTTGTAAAAAACTTTAACAAAATCATTTGTATGATAAACTCAAATTAATTTGATCGTGTGTCCTTAATAGTGACACCCATTCATTGTGCCCGAGGAGCTTCAGGAGCCGGGCCCGTCCATTCCCCCTTCCGTGCGCCGTGCGCCAAGAGTGCTGAGCGAGGCGGTGCTACAAAATCAAGAGGAAACGACGAAAGCCATCAATGACCTAAATGATCAACTGAGAAACATAACAAATGTATTGATTCAAAACAATGAGTCTCTGAAACAGCTTGCCTCTTGCGCAAGTACAATTGCTAATAAACCATAAACCTACCAAGCTGCAAAACACAAACTGAAAAATCTCTGTAATGTTTGTAAACTCGGACAATGGCCAGACCTACCTAAAACATTTGTATGATCCTCTGTCTTGCTTGAATGGCAGCGGCATTAGGAGGTGGCAGTGGCACTGCATCGGGCATAGGGCCGTCTGGTAAGGGAGGTTCCTGCAGAGGGACGCTCTGTCTGATGGCCAAGTTGTGTAGCACACTGCAAGCCATAATGATTTTACACACTTTTTCTAGCCGATACTGCAGTGCCCCCCCTCATGCTTGACAGACACAGCCATCGTCCTTTCAGCGGGCCTATTGCGCGCTCAACTGTGCCTCTTGAGCGTGTGTGGGCACGGTTGTATGCCTGTTCCTGTTCAGTCCTCGGGTTGGTTAGGGGGGTCATTAGCCATGGCTTTAGCGGGTAACCTTGATCACCTAACAATAAGACAGTTTTAAGTAATTGTACATAGCCCTGCAATAGCATTTTAACTATGTTGCAGCCTAAAATTCACCAATGAGCCAGCCATCCTCAACAGCACCTTCTTGGAGACACACAGAGCTGTTCTGCATAATGAATGAGTCGTGTTTTCCTCCAGGCCACCACGCAACAACGTTTAACAACAACAAATTTGCATCACAAATTATTTGCACGTTAACAGAATGAAACCCCATTGTTTTCCAAGTCTTCTAATAATGCAAGATAAGCCATTGCACTGAGACAAACATTTGTCACAGCTGTCTTTTATGGGGTTTGACACCAATTATGCAACTTGTCTGTTTAAAACCAAGGTTGTTATAGTTTTGCATTTTTAAATTAATTTTTATTATAATTTCATTTTCAAATTTGCAATAAATTTTAGTTAGTTTCATTAACGGTTTTGTTAGTTTTAGTTTAGTTTTTATTTTGTGAAAACATTTCTATTTCGTTTTTATATATTTAATTTCAGTTTTAGTAATTATAGTTTAGCGTATTTTGTTTGTTTTCTTTATTTTTACAAACACACAAGATTTTTTTTAAATCGTGAGTGCACGGAAATAAAATTAGACCCTTTACAGTTCCGGATGATATACTATGCTTAACTTTATGAGCAAAGATTACGGCGTAGGCGTATTTTAATTTGTTTGCAAGTGATCGCGCTGGCGCCTCCATGTCCTGCAAAGCGCATTTAGCTTCCACTCTCCAACAAATGACTGTATGCACATAATAGCACGCATTTATGTAAGTTTAACGTTTAAAATAACATTTTGATATGCTTGAAGATTTTATTTTAGACAAGTCGTGATGATTTGAGAAGGCAAAATTGATCAAACAGTAGGCTGTAATCAACTCACTGACTGCCGCTGGCCGCTTGGTTGTTACATTAAATTACAAAAGCTTTAATTTAACAAACAAAAAATATTTCATATTTCTAAATTAACTTTATGAAAAACCAAAACGAAAAATAACCATGTTCCTATTAAAAACAAAAAAGAGCAATTGTAATGGATGCAACAGTGAGGAAGAGAGAGAAAAGACACGGACTCCAGTCGGACTCGGTCGGTAATTTTGATGAGCCATCGGACAAGGGCTGGGCGAAGCTGTCACGAATTTATGACACAAATGTTTGTTTAATATTTACATTTCTTGTTTTGGCTACTTACTTATATAATTTATTTGACCATTATTTTAGTGTTTTGTAGGCTGCTTGTTCACTGACAGAAAAAAAAAACAAACACGCACCTTTGTTCATTTTTGAGCCTCATTTTTTTATGTTTCAAACTATGTTCATATATATATTCGCGATGGCTGGTTTGGAGATGTAATTTAAGGTTTGTGGGGTTTTCCCCTTAATTTCAACACCACAATGTGTGTTATTGAGCATAGCAATACATGTACTTTTTCCAGTTTCAGACTTAAATTCGAAATAGTCCCAAACAGGGCTCTGTCGTTTCCTGCCGGCAGAAATGTCCGTCTTCTTTATCACTTAACTGATGTTTGTTTCCCGCTGTCAGCCTCAGCTGCATCATTATTCGCCACAGGTGATGCACGATTAAACACCCACATGTCAAATTTTCCGCAGTTGGATGAAAGCTTATTAATTACGAAAACTATAATTTATTTTTGCCAATTATTATTTTATTTTAGTTCATTTTTCAATAGTTGTTGCTAGTTTAGTTTAGTTTAGTTTTAGTTTTTCATTTATTATGATTTTTAAATTTTATTCCAGCATATGGCCCAACTTATGAGTTGGCCCTTTGACCCATTGTATCAAATCAAAGGAGTCAATCACATTTGCAAACTCTCTGGAGACCGCATCCTGCCTACAGCACAGGCGTACAATAAAGTCCCCAATAATTAAAAAACAGTCAAATTGTGTGATCAGCCAACTCACAAAGTCTGAAAAATAATTTATAAAATCCATATTTGGCTTTGGAGGACGATACATGAGTGCAACCAGCACAAGTTTAAGCCGGTCTCACATGATATTTAATAGTCTTTTACGATTGTTGCTTGTCAGACTGTATGAACATGATGATCATGTCACACTGTGGGATCTCAGTTGTCATTAATGTCAGACTGTATGACAATCAAGACGGATTAAAGATGGATGCGTGCAAGAAAACCTGTCCGGAGTTTTACATTATCAACCCGTACATGTTCAATGACTGTGAGCTGCATTACATGCAGGGCAGAAATGTTGGCTATCATTAAATTTATGAATGGGGGCAATAGCGACATATTTAAGAAGAATAGTGTAAGCAGCACTACGCACCCAAATGGAAACAGTGGCGCAACCAGTGTTGATCATAGCAAAGGCAGCATATCATATGATTTTATGCGGTTAGAAGAAATCTGTAGCATTAATTCTGATCATGGCTTGTCTTGAAAAACGGAGATCATTTGATGTTCGTTGTGAGAAGTCATACTAAAGGACTACACACATACTAAAGGACTGACACTGCCAGAAATTCATCGGAGGTAAAATTTGATCGTAACAGCCATTATTCGGCTGTCTGTGAACGTCAAACCAGCGATCAAAGACTACAGATCTTAGCCTAGAAGAATCTTTTATGATTTTCAAAAATTGTCTTAGACAGCCAAATCGTGGCCAAAATCACACAGTGTGAGCCCCGCTCTAGTCAACATTATCTGAAACGTTTGTAGTGCAAAGCTATTATAAAATTCAATGGTGATTGTCCGACATCCGATTTCGTCTTCCACCTCAACCAGTTAACCGAGAGTTGTAATAACAGTAAGTGGTAAAAGGTCAGCCATCGGAGTCAGATGTCCGACCTTTAGCCAGGATTATGCCAAAAAAAGAAAATCAAGATTATTGTTCGCAATAAAATCATTGAGCATAAAAGTTTTGTTTCCCATGGAACGAACGTTAACTAAAGCCATTTGCAACATAGCATTTTCTTTAATCATTTGCCACTCGCAGCGAAGGGAGCGAAGATTCCGCGGCTCAATGCATCTTGTGCAGACTCAATCGTTAACAGTTGAGTCCGATCATAAATAAATAATGAGAATGCATCCTGAGTAAAACAAGTTAACAATAACAGGGACAAAACATTCTAGTTATATTCAGTGTTATCCTCCTGCACTGTAATTTTGTGGGGAAAACATGGAAGTGATTTGTTGTTTTATCTCGCAAAGATATGCTTTCTTCTGTTTTCCACACACATTTTTATGAACATGGATATACAGGTGCAGCTCAAAAGTTTAGAATATCGTGATTTTTTTAATTTTATTGTAACTTATTTTAAAAATTTAAACTTTTATGTATTCTAGATTCATTACATGTAAAGTAAATCATTTCAAAATTTTTTTTATTATTTTTTTTTTTTAAAGAAAGCATACAGCTCATGAAAGTCAAAAATTCAGTATCTCAAATATTAGAATATTTACATTTGAGTTTCATTAAATGACCATTCCCACTCCGGGTATCTCTTGTTCTTTGAAACCACACTAATGGGGAAGACTGCTGGCTTGGCAGTGGTCCAGGAGACAATCATTGACACTCAAAGAAATTGGGTAGGTGTAACCGAGGCCAGTGGTAGGTGATGTTTCACTCCCCTGATCTCAAGATGTGCACTAGTGACTTACGCAGCAGAATGAAGCTGGAGTCAGCGCATCAAAAGTCACCACACTCAGACATCTTCAAGAAAAGGACTACCAAGCCACTTCTGAAACAGAAACAACGTCAGAAGCATCTTACCTGGGCTAAGGAGAAAAAGAACTGTATTGTTGCTCAGTGGTCCAAAGTCCTCTTTTCAGATAAAAGTACATTTTGCATTTTATGTTGAAATCATGGTCCATAAAGCCATCTGCCAGGAGATTTTGGAGCACTTTATGCTTCCATCTGCTGACAAGATTTATGGAGATGCTGATTTCCTTTTCCAGCAGACTTTAGCACCTGCCCACAGTGCAACAACCACCTGCAAGTGGTTTGCTGACTGTGATATTACTGTGCTTTATTGGCCAGCCAACATGCCTGACCTGAACCCCATTGAGAATCTGTAACACAGATGAAAGAACATGATAAATATGATATATCCGTGTCGCAACTGTTATAGCATATAGCATCTCAGCGCACGTGCAATTATACTAACCCATTATCACACTAGCATTAGCTCTTTTGAATACACATACACAAACCATCCTAACGTTTAAACATGCAATACACATATTTCCCAATAGGAATTACATTATCAACTCTATATGTATAGAAATATAAACTTACTTTTGCATTAACGCACACTGTTTTGGCTTGAACACATGAACTCTTCACAGCATTATCGCGCTACTGCTAGCGAACTCTAGAGGGCGGGACCTAACAACAGCTGTCAATCACTCTTAAATCCAACCAATAAGTCTTTTCCTAAGCCTTTTCAACAAAATAAGTCGGCATTTACAAATGCTAGTACATGATGAATTAAGAGAAGGAGTTCTGGGAGTGTTAAAGAAAATTGTTGGACCAAAAGTGGATTGGTCAGAAGTCACTAGTTGTGTACAGAAGAAGGATGAAGCTCCAAGTCAGTATACTGAAAAGTTTTGCTAGTCAGCTGCAGCATACAGTGGAATAGTTGACACGCCAAAGAAGGTGCTGGATCATAAAGGTCCACTAGTTCGAACATGGTTTGATGGACTTTTAACAGAATATAGAAATGCATTGCCTTTCTTAGACCTCACATGGTCAAACAGAAACCTGCAAGACAATTTGGACAGGTTAGCAACTTGGGAAAGAGACTCTGATGTTAAAGCCAGAGTAAAAATTGCAGCAGAATCCTTTAAGGTCAACACACAGAACCAACAGAAACGTCAATGTCCTAAGAGAGAGGGTAATTGTCATTACTGTGGTAAACCTGGACACAGGATGAAAGAGTGTAGGAAAAACAAAAAATATGTAAGAGAAATTAACAATTTAAATCAGCTTCTACGCAGTCTTTTAGAAACGCTAAAACATACCCTCCCCACTATGACACACTCGTGGAACAATTTGCTGAAGCGTTAACTGTTAAGGCTGTGAGTTCTTAACCACTTAAACTCTCCAAAATCGCGTTAAAAATGTTTATGCTTCATTTACATAGCCTTCCTTATATAGTATATGCACTTATATGGTCTCATTTGAAAGCTTAGAGTCTCAGCTTTACAAGGAATACCATAACTTTTGGTTTTATGATACATAAATCCATAAAATAAAGCTTAGAATTTTATTCGTACCACTTACGAATTTCCGCCTAATGATTGCGAATAATTTTTCCTAAGAATGTCTATTTTTTATATTTTTCACAAAACAGTCAAGTCATATATAACAAGAAAGCTCTCATTCTCAAGAATCTAGCTATATATGTTATTTCATTGTGTGATAACCACAGATCAAATGATCTTCAATAGAATCGCGATGTCAAAAAAAACTATTCTGACAGAATTTTCTTTTTCCCATATTCTTACTCATACTACTGCTTTATTCATCCACAAACAGCCATAAACTGTATATTTTCTTTTAGATTAGAGTCTCTTCTTTCAAACGAGACCATTTTCACATTTCTGCGTGCTTCTATTGGTAAGATATCCATTGTTTTGTCGCCGAAGTTTACTTTCACTTTTGCTTCTATGACGCGTCTCCAAACTATAGCCGCACCGGAGATGATTCTGCTTCACAGACGGATGTTATACAGTTCTGCGCGTGCGCTGTCCGCTCGGAGCAGTACCACGGGTCAACTTACACGTCACTCTAGCGCGCCTGACCACTCAGAGCCGTGTAACCGGACACCAGAGCGCACAAAGGGAATTTGATTCCTGTTCAGTGTTCTGGCTGTGAGGGCAGGCTCAGCGACTGGGATTTGTAGTTTTTGGACTGATTTGAAGAGGAAATGCGTGCAAAGCTCCGTGGACACAGATAGCCGCTGAAAACGAAACTAACCAGCTACAGGAAGCCTTGACCCAATCTATAATACATGGATAAACGATGATACGCGGCTGATAAGCGCGTCTACAAGTATATATTGAGTTATATTCAGGTTTGTGATATAATTATTACTAGTTTGAAAAGTGAAAGACCGCAAACATCCTTATGTTGACTCATCTGACCACTAACAGTACAGTATAGGAGGTGCTTCAGTAAATATTTATAAATATTATTACAGTGATGTGTTCATAAACAGATATTTCTTTGTTTCACTTTATGAAGAGGAAATAGAAGCCAGAGGAACAAGAAACAAGCTTTTATGGACCACAGGCATGATACAGGCTTGATTTATGGTCCTGATGTAGGAGGATGCTCATATAGAGATGATGACATTTTACTCAATTCAGATATAATCAGTCATAACCCCAGTTCAGAAGCAGATAGTTGAATGATTCTTTTTTCTGAGACATCCTGACACCTAGTAGAATCAAACAAGATAAGTTTTAGAGAGCTGGAGCAAATGAAACCTGAAAAATAGACTTAACAAAACATTATAAACATTATAAAAAAAAAAAATCAAAATCGCTATTGTTTTTTAGAGTTTACTGTCATATTTAAAACCTATATCATGTTATTTATAAAGAATTACAATCATATTTTGTAGTTTAAAGGGTTTTCTATACAATGACACCATTTTTTTTTATTTCCTCCATTGCATGTGTGTAGGGTAAACATTTGAATTTGGGTATACAAATTTAGACGGAAAATTTGACAATTATACTACATTCAGTTATAAATCAATAACTCCAGTTTAGAAGCTCATATTTGAAAGATTCATTTTTTCTGGGACATCCTGAGACCTAGCAGAATCAAACAAGATAAGATGCAGGGACTTGCAGCATTTGGAACCTAAAATACAGCCTTTTGAACAAAACATTCAGAAAAAAAAAAAGAAAAATCGCTATTGTTTTTTTAGTGTTTATTGTCATATTTAAAACACATATAATGTTATTCATGAAAAATTACAATCAAACTGTATAGTTCAAAGGGTTTTCTATCCAATGACACCATTTTTATCAATTTCCTCCATTGTATGTGTGTAGGGTAAGCATTTGAAATTGGGTAGAAAAATTTAGGCGAAAATACCAGAAAATGCTCCAGAGCTTAAGTGGTTAATCACCCCCCTAATCTAACACAAAGATGAAAGAGTTCTTTGTAAACACAACAAAAGGAGGTTGACTAACACTTCTTAAACTTGGGGACACTGATTATGTAGACTCACAGCTGTAACTTTTAAACTACAGAATATTTCATTCAGTCACTCATCCTCTGTTATAATGTCTAATAGGACTGATGTTTCATTGGAGGATGGAAATGTAATAATTGCAATAAATTTATGTATTTTGGTTCTGCATAAGAAACTTGTGTCTATACAGAATATACAGTGTGTACAATATCTAAAGGGACAGACTAGGACACACAGATCAGTGGGGAACCCAAAGGAAGAACCGAAGTGCAACAGGCCTCAGGGGCCAACCTTTTTGGGCGAAGATTTTCCTCATATTCCCCTTCAATAGTTTTGTCCCCACCCCACTGCTCTGTAGGTGTCAAATTACTTTAAACTAGGTTGAGAAAAACACTATACGATCACTAGACTTAAAACCACTATACGATCAACTGAAGTCTAAAAAAACATTATACGATCATTAGACTTAAAACCACTATACGATCAAGAGAAGTCTAAAAATGTCTATGCATGAATACTGCTGGTCTGCTGTTTCTTTGTTTTCTTGTGTGCAGGTATGTGTATATGCCAAGTCATCTTCATAACCTGGACCCTGGTGAAAAGCATCACTTCAGAAATCCATGAACAAGCTTCATGAAGAACAAGAATCATCTGAGTGAATCTACGTGAGAAGTGGACTACAGAAGACTTCACAGCTATTCAAGCGCCATGGACTTCAGGACTTCCACACTTATGCTACATGATTTTTTTGTGTCATCATGTAGATTGTACAATATGTTATCATACCTTGTTGTATATGTGTTAACATCTATGGTTCTGAAAAGAACTATTACACCAAAGTAAATCTAGGATAAGACACAGAATAAGTTTTATTTGCCTGTAACTTCAAGTTACATGAATGGAAGATGGGGCTTATGTTAACAAATATAAGCTATAGAATGGACTTATGAAGGTTTAATTTGTATTATGTGAGAGTTTTCATAGAACTCTCAAATGGGGGATTGTAGGATTATAAATTTAAGAATCAATTTAAGATCTGAAGATCTGGGATATTTTCAAGAGAAAGATGAGAAACAGTCGATCCAACAATATACAGACGATCTGAAGGCTCAATAGTGCCTCAGCAGTGCCATAGGCTGATCACTTCCATGCCACACTTCACTGATGCTGTAATTTGTGCTAGGAACAAGCTGCAGACCAAGTATTGAGTGCATAAATGAACATACTTTAACGGGTACATAACATACACAGTTTCACCTAATCTCATGTGAACATGATGCATGATGGTGTAGGATTACAAATTTAAGAATCAATTTAAGATCTGAAGATCCTACATCCTGATGTAACATCATATAAAAAACTAAGGTTATCTACATTGTATTAGGCATTTAATGTGAACATAGTGGCGTCTGTTTACTGAAAGGCAACTGGATGTGAATTTCACACCTTGGAAGTTCTCGTGGCCATGTGAAGATTAAACCATTTGGGTACTGTTAAGTAAGTTTGTTCAACCTCACAGTCGGGGGTTGATTTCCTGTATTGTCTTTAGAAGTGGTTACTTCTGAAGTTCTGTAAGATCAAGGACTGATCTAAGCACTGCCCACTGAATGCCTATATAAACTACAATGTATCATGGCCAAATTCAGACTTCTTGATGACTGCAGCAACGCGCAGTGCATCTCAATATAGACCTCCGCGAAAGATACCCAAGAGTCTCCTGGATCTTTGCTTCAATAAGAAAAAGTTTTCTACAATGGGATGTATTAGCCTATAGTTGACAATCAGAGCAACTAGAATGCAAGTCTGCTACCTTTAGCCGAAAAAGAATAATGGCTAAAGCGTAACGGCTATAGTTACTGCTGCGGCACAGGTAAGAAGACCAGAGGCCATTTTTTTAAATAGATGTCAATGAAGAAGAGGCTTTACTTTTACTTTTGTCAAAGAAACTCCACACAACCCCATATGACAATGTCTACAGAAGCTGTCTTGCAAGATGTTTGAGCAGTGCCAAGTGCGCAGTCCTCAAAATCAACACAATTAAACACCTTTTATAGAGACCTAGTTTACAGCTCTCATTAGCCGGCACTATTAATAAGAAAAACCTCACAGCTCAAAAAGTGGTCTACAGCAGCTTTTCTTTTTTTTTTTTTTTTTTTATACTGTATATGGGTCATTCCTGGAATTTTCCTTTTGCGTCCCCAGTAAACATGTTGATATTATTGCCTTAAAATTGTCAACAACATCAACTTTAAAGTTGTCTTTGACATAAACAACAGCCTCTAATTTGTTAATTATCTGTTTTTGCTTATTTTATCTTTCCAATCTGAATTTGTCTACTTACAGTATACCATAAAAGTATGGGTTTTTTTTTGACATCACGATTAGGTCACAGAGCTTGCTGGACCAAAACAAAGGGAGAACTGGAGGTGGCCAATTCAAACCAGCACAGATTCAGCATCATAAGAATCGACGTAGTACAGGCTTTAATTAAAAATTTTATCACATACCTGCTGCCTCTGCCAGACAAAAAACTAACAAAAACAACGATAGCTATGGTTAAACTGGACAGAAACGATCGGCAAAAATGCTCACGTTTGCAGCGCACACTTCCTATCAGAAAAGGTTAAAGAAAGGTTAAATATTATCTTTTGTTGTTATGGATTACTGTTTGTGTTATGCGTCTAAAGATTTCCTATGCATTTCCGACTATAGGCTCCTTTGAGATTAGCAAAATTTGCACAGAACTGATCACTACATAGCATAGCATGTAGCATGCATAGAAATGTGACCGAGTTACATCTGTCAGGCCCTAATGTCATGCTGACATGTGTGATGGCGAGGGGGCTGTGTCAGTTTGAGCACCAACTGCGCTGACCAAAAGCACAATGGGAAACTACTGGCTGATGACCCAGCTTAATGCTCATTGGTTCAGACAACTGTGGCAATGATGCCATTATTTTCTAAAACATTTCATTTTTTAATCTAATATTATGTGGTTATGTGTTTAAATTATGCAAATATTCCCAATGTTATGGAGCGACAGAGACGTGAAGCGGGCGGATCCATACACAAGTTTTTTATTAGAACGAAACATAGACATGATCACACACAGGACGACATCAGCAAACAGGTATATGGAGGGCAAGACATAAGAGTAATCAAGCGAGGGTCGATCAACAGCTAACGTAATCCAAGGGACGAGGTTGGACGAAGTGGTGCATTTAAAAGTTAAAGACCAAACTTATCATTATAAAAATACACAATGTTGCTGCAGATGAAATATACAGCAGCAAACATTACATAAACAAATTTTCATCGGGTTAGACACTGATTAATTTATTTATCATTCAAATGTCAAGCCTCTTTCTCTACCTGCCCTTATGCTGCGTTCAAGTCCTCCTCGCTAACAGCACACATACGTCGTGCCGACGTCGTCCCGATTTACAAAATTCCATCGGTACGACGTCGCTCAGAGATGCGTTTGCTAATCGGCAAGATGTCGCCTCCAATGAACATATTAAATCTACAAATACATTTGCATTTATCAGATGCTTTTATCAAAAGTGACTTACAAATGAGAAGCATTCAATTCAACGATTATTTGTACTCAAAGATGAACCACTGTTTTAACACAGCATTTGCAGTAAAACCATAGTAAAAATGGGAACAACACAAAACAGTTTTACTACAGTAAACATGCTTTAACTATGACTGTTGGAGTAAAACCATAGTAACTACAAAATGTACCATGATTTCAAAAACTATGGTTACTATAGTCAAGTTTACCCCAGTTTTACTAAAGTATTACAACAAACAAACTGAAGCATAATTCATGTCATTACAACCTTGTTATGAACAACAAAAAAAAAACTTTTCTGCATGGTTATTGGCCATTATGGTTGCTACTGTTTTACGATAGTAAAACCATGGTTAAGTGTTGTACAAGTATAAGCACTTTTATGAAAACTTATTTCATGCAGTAAATGCATGTTTTCAAGGCTTTCAATGAAAATGACTCATTGTGGAAGATCTTCTGGTAAAAAAATAATGTCCATATGAGAGCAACTCAAAGATAAAATAAGTTATGTGTTGAGTACTAGTAATTATCTATTTTTATTGCCACATCAGAATCTAAGACTATTTTTTATGGCAAAAACAGTTTCAAGAGCTACATGAACACAAAATAAAAACCAAGCAAACACTACAAGAGTTTAAATGTTTTCAAATATATGATACAAATTCTGAAATATTATCTGATAAAATCTCACTAAAGTCTCTTTAAGGGTTCCAATCCTAACCTTCAACATTATTAAAAGGTAAGTTCAGGAATTTTCAGTTCACTTTGTATTGTTGCAATGTGGTAAAATATATGTAAAAGAACCATGTTTATTCTTTCTCAGAGATAGCCAGTTTATTTGTCAGCAAAACTCTGGTGTATGATGCAAAAAAAAAAAACAGTGGTTTGTCATTTTGATGATGCAAAAAGTGTGTTTTTCAAAAAAATTGTATTTGTGTCATCCACCGGAGTGTTACTCACAAATAAAAGGGGATATATAGATACACATAACTCCGAGAAACTCTGAGTTAAATACTGTTCATTTACAGATATTAGAAACACTGCATTTATACAAAGCATCAAACTTACACTTAAAGGCAATATAAGGATAATATTTGTCAGTTTTGTAAGTCCATGTACAGTTGCCATTATCTGAAGTGTTTGTGAGTGGTGCCATCTGAAGTCTTCACAAGTGAGGCTGGATCCAATCTCGAACTGGTGTAATCTCTAGTAACTTTGGGATGGCATCCAGAGATAGAAACAGGAAAGCAAAAGGAGAAAGATTAGTATAGCAGTATATACAGTTTTTCAGAAAAAAATATGATTTATTTACATATAACTGTAGTGCAATGTTATGAGATGCTTTATGTGAATGTTCAGCTAAAAATTTGTATTTTAATCTAATTTTAAATAAAAGATTGTGCCTGCGCCCTAAACATTATCAGGAAGGCCATTTCAAAGTTAAGGAATAAAATACAACAACAACAACAAAAAAAAACTCTCTTAGTGGACTCTGATATATCCTTACTACTGTCAATAGTCCAGAGTTGTGTGACGTCATTACAGGCCAAGTGCCACAGCTGCTGTTGCCCATTTGTGTGTATTTTGCTACTATCTGGTTTAAATCACAATCAGAATTTTTATAGATCCCTTGGTAAATATATTATTTGCCCTCAGTATTTGAGGAACAGACACAATCTATGGAATGGACTACATATGCCACAGTATCATTTAAAGGGATAGTTCACCCAAAAATGAAAATTAATTACTCACCCTCATGTTCATCTTCAAAACACACATTAGTATATTTCTGATGAAATCCGAAAGCTTTCTAACCCTGCATAGACAGCAAGGGTCCTACCACGGTCAAGGCACAGAAACACTGTCAGAAAAAAAAGGTACAAAACTGGTGTCTCTGGGGTGGTACCCTGAAGAGTATAATTTTGTACCTCTAGCCAGAGGTGGGACATTCAAGTCACAGGCAAATTTAAAAAATGGCACCTTAAATATTTAGGAAAAATTTATTGGTTCAAGCTTTTAGACATGAACACTTGTCATATGATCCTCAACAGTGGTGACAATGATTATCCATACTGCAGTGCATGATGGGAGTTTTTACTATGTTGTTACCCAACATTGCAGCATGAAGCATTTTGTTGATTGTCACCATTGTTGAGATTCATGGTTCTTGATGTTTGTGTGTGTCTAAATAATTCTGGGGTTCAATTTATTTTTTATATGCATTAAATAATTCTAAAATCCATTCACTGTAACTATTCCAGCAATATATTGTTTGCATGCTGCAGTTTCACAGGATTGATTGTATAAAATCTAAACATATACATGTGTGTGTGCGCGTATAGCTACTTTGATTGTAATTCAGCCAGATCATGATGACTACCTCAAAATCTCAAGGGTCAAGAGCTCAACAAAAGCCAATGCTGATCTTCATGATGGTGGCATCATTTTAATTTTAATAAAACATCAACATCTGAAGCTCTGTAATTCTCAATAACAGCATCACTAATGCACAATCAAATCAATTAATTAGTCAATTAGTTCATTAAATGGGATTTGAGACTTGCCTGTGACTTGAAAGTCCCTACAAAATTGTACCCTTCATGGTACCACCCCAGCGATGCCACTGTACCTTAAAAGGTACAGTTTTGTACCTTTTTTTCTGAGAGTGAAGGTAGTAAGGACATTGTTAAAATAGCAGCAGTTCAACCGTAATGTTATGAAGCTACGAGAATACTTGTGCACAAATAAAACAAAAATAACTTTACTCAACAATTTCTTCTCTTCTGGGACAGTCTGCCAACATTATGGAGAGTATCATGACTCGTGTGTGTTGCTGATGTAGAACACAAACAGAGGAAAGCACATGCGTCATGTTACTTTTGATAATGGCAACAGGCTGTCCTAGAAGGGAAGAAATCATTGAATAATTATTTTTGTTTTCTTTGTGCACAGAAAATATTCTCGTAGCTTCCTAAAATTACAGTTGAACCACTGATGTCACAAACTATTTTAACAATGTCTTTACTACTTTTCTGTGTCTTGACTGTAGTGGTATCCTTGCTGTCCATGGAGGGTCAGAAATAAGGGTGTCACGATCCTCCAAATCCTCGATTCGATTACATTTTCGATTCTAAAGTCACGGTTCGATTCGATTCTCGATTTAAAAAAAAAAATTTGAAAGCACAAGCTATGCCATTTTAAGACTTTTATGCAATATAATAATATTTGACCTTCGCAATGTACCACACACTACATTGTCAAATTTAAAATGTTTATTAACAATATAATGTAACAATAACTTATATCTTCAGTCAATTGGAAACTTTTACAAAATAACCTGCCATCTAATTTCTCTTTTGTAACTGCAGTTTTCTTCACAGATGATGACATTCAAGTTCACAAAAAAAAAAAAATAGCAGTTTCAAGTTCTTGCTAAAGAGGAATATGAAAAGAGAACTGCTAAAAATATTTACGTTCTACTTGGGATTTCGTAGCGCGGTTCTAGCACGCTAATTAAATGCCTAAAACCGGAGTTTTCTACCACTGAATAAGGTCGCATGTCCGCGGCTATAAATACTCCTAACGCACTTGTAATTGCCTTTGCACGTGTTGAGTTACTTGGAAGTTTTATTCCAAATGAAGACGGGAGAGTAGTTTGTGTTACACTTGTCGGTTTAACAGATAAATCTATGTTTTTGTGGTGCCTGCGGAGACGCCCTGCCATGTTAGTCGTGCTGCCGGTGGAATAATGTGGTATACGTACATAGCAGAGCTTGCAAACTGTGTTTTTTTTGTCGACAACACGAACGTTGTCAACATAACTCACTGGAAATCCAAAATACTTCCACACCGGCGACTTCAGTGAAAGAGGAGGGGGTTCAAGTTCTGTCGACGGGTCTCCTGCGTCTGCAGTTGGCATGCTATCTTTTGGCTGTTTGTTGTAGCTGTTAGGTTGACTCGCAGCACTTCAACAAGCGTGTTTTTTTTTTTCGCTTGGCAAGCCAAGCTGACGTGACATGGGGGCGTGGCAGCATCGACGATTCCATTTTTTGATTCGATAATCGAGATTGAGCATGAATTTCGATCGATTTCGATTTAAAATCGAAATCGTGACACCCTTAGTCAGAAAGCTCTTGGATTTAATCAAAAATATCTTAATTTGTGTTCAGAAGATGAACGGAGGTCTTATGTGTTTAGAACGACATGAGGGTGAGTAATTAATGACAGAATTTTCATTTTTAGGTAAACCATCATTTGAAGTGGGACGAACATCGTGACTTTAATTTGCACTACCTTTCAAAAGTTTGTACATGTTTTACATCTTTGAAAGAAGTCTCTTCTGCAATTATTTGATCAAAAGCAAAAACAATAATAGTATAAAATATTTTTTACAATTTAACATTGTTTTCTATGTGAATTTATTGTGAAATTAAATTTCTTTTATAAAAGCTGCATTTTCAGCACCATTACTCCAGTCTTCAGTGTCACATGAAGCCTCAGAAATCTGCTCATTCTAATATGCTGATTTGCTGCTCAAGGAACATTTCTAATTATCATCAGTGTCTTACCATCAATTACCTAAAGTTCAAGCAAACATGTTTGTTTCAAATAAATGCTGTAATTGTGAAGCAGCAGAACTGTTTTCAACATTGATAATAATCAGAATTGTTTCTTGAGCAGCAAATCAGCATATTAGAATAGGTGTGTTCGACTTGAACCATGGCTACAGGTGGCGGTCAACGAGATTAGCCAAGAGCGCGCTGTTAAGTCAAACACACCTAGTGATTTCTGAAGGATCATGTGACACTGAAGACTAATGATGCTGAAAATTCTGCTTTGTATTCCTTCTCTAACTATATTAAAATGGAAAATAGTATATTTAAATTTTATAATATTACTGTTTAACTATATTATTAATTAAATATACAAAGTTGTGGTGAGCAGAAAATTATGGAGGACGAGAAATGACAAGTATAAATATATAAATACATAAATGAATATATAAATAAGTATATAATTAAATGCTGAAATAAATAAATGCAGAAATTCATAAATGAATGTATAAATAAATAATTTTGCTATTTTTATACCATTGTGTTATACTACATTTATTTATTTTTTCATTTATTTCTGTATTTCTGTGTCCGTATGTTAATAAGGTAGGCGGTCCTAACCCCTCTTAATGCAGGATTGGTTAAACAGGATCACTATCATTACGGCTGTACTACAGTGGAAACTACTAGTACCGTCATTGCTAATGATTTAATAGCAAATGCACCAAGCAACTATGCCTTCTGTTTCGTTTGGAACGTGTAGTCGATGATTTAGTTCAGCTCAGTGCTGATATGGATGCAGACCTTGATCCAGCTGTGTTCGCCGGTGTTACGGTTCAACTGGTGGTCATGTTATCTGGTGACCAAGTTCCTGGTTCAGGTCCTCCACTCCAGATGTAATTTAATTTGCCGATACTGAAAGCAAAACTGACGTAATATTAAGCTTTCTGATAAAGGCAGACTTGCTCATTACACAATTTTGGAAAAATTAAAAATTATTGGTATGATTGCCCAAAGCAGCTTAAGTACAGAAAATGAACAAAAAAGTCTGGGTTTTGAACACGTGCTGAAAAAGCCTCCATGTGAAAAGTCAGTCATGAACGCAATGAGCTATCGAACTGCACAGATTATGCTGAGGATTCACTAGAATACTAAAATGCAATGAGCAAGTCTGCCTTTATTAGAAAGCTTAATATCGTGTCAGGTTTTGCTTTCAGAATCGTGGAATGCAATGACATCTGGAGTGGAGGATCTGAATCAGGAACTTGGCCACCAGTTGAACCATTAACACCGGTGAGCTGGATCAAGGTCTGCATCCATATCAGCACTGAGCTGAACTAAATCGAACGAAATGCAGAAATACATATATAAATCAATAAATGTAGAAAAAAAAATTAGTATAACACAAATGGTACAAAAATAGCAAAATTTAAAAAAAATGACACTTTTGACTTATATATTAATTTATTTATTCATTCATTTATGTATTTTTTTATTTATTTATTTCTGCATTTATCTATCTATTTATTTATTTATTTATTTATACTTAAGTAATTTCTCGTCCTCCATAGAAAATACTTCACCATACCAAAATTTATGAAACAGTAGTGTATGTTTGAGATTTTACTTAATAGTCCCATGTTTTACTTACTAGAGTTTACTTACTAGTCTGACTCTGTTGATGTGCAGAAGGCCATCAGCATGGAAAAATCTAGGAACAAAACAGGCTATCTGTCACAAAGACAACCATATTTAGTATCCAGTTCCAGCTTTATTAGAAGGAAACAAACTAACAAACTAACTTTTTTCCAGGAAAAAAGTAAGAAAATACAGAATATAAAAATACTAATAGGAACTATGTTTTAAGTTTTAGGTAAAGTATCACTTACACTTGGATGTCAAAACTTTCCTAAAACTACTGTAATAAATGAATAAATATATACTTTTAAAATATCAGACGGATAGGGATACAGGTTAAATTTATTGCGAAAAAAATTCATATTAAGTTATTTCACTTCAGTTTACCTGTATTTCCTACGTCTCTGTCTGCAGCTCCTTTCAGAAATTTTGAAATCTTGGAGTTTTTTTCTGACCTCCTGAAATTGCAGAACAATTTTTATCAATATTTGTTTGCCATAAAAGATCAAAAGTGTTTGAACTTGTTTTCAGCCAATAAGGTTAGATACATTTTCCCACTTTCAATAACCCATAGACAAATTGCCTGCAAACCCTTTACAGATCTATCAAAACCTCTCATATACACATGACGATTTGACTAAAAGTCAAAATTTTTCTAGTTATCCTAAGTTACATCGTCTGTAAAATGCAACAGACTTTTTCGAAGACGAACCATTTCTATGAAATGTTCGACAAAACATGTCAACTACAAGTAAGAAAAGTGTCAGGAACAGTTTTATGTAATATTTGTATGGTTTTAGGCACTAAATTTACCTGAAAACAGCAGGGACAGAGGAGTATTCCTGCCAGTTGTGGTATTGCCGCCCCGGTTCCATGCTTTCCACTCCAGTGTAGAATGACTCCAACTTCACACAGCATTTACATAAACAAACATATAAAATTAAAAAATTACATTCATATTTTACAGTCTTTTTCAATTACTACCCAATGATGAATTTAAAACTCAAAAACGAATCATAATAGCTCACCGTAGAGACGTATGATTTTGGCCAGAGCCTGTTAGCCTACCTCGTTTGTGAGATGCTAACGAAGTATTTCGAAAACACTAGATAATTTCTATGAAGTAAATATTCGACAGAAACATGCCAATTACAAGTAAGAAAAGTGTCAGGAACAGTTTTATGTAACATTTGTATGGTTTAGGCACTAAACTTACCTGTAAAAACAGCAGCCAGAGACGGAGTTATTCCTGTCAGTTGTGGTATTGCCGCCTCGTTTCCATGGCAACTCTGCTTTCCGCTCCAGTGTAGAATGACTCGAACTTCACCACAGCATTTACATAAATAAACATCTACAATTAAAACATTACATTCATAATTTACAGTCTTTTTCAATTATTACCTTATGATGAATTTAAAACTAAAAAACGAACCTTTACAATAGCTCACGGGATTCTTTCTGGCAGAGCCTGCAACAGTTAAAAATATGACGAAAAAGCAGTTAGGATTTGGCTTGAAGGATCAAATACGTCAGCCCTAACTTTTATCGTTTTAACTGTTTCTTAAGCCAGATCAAGAGCTTTAGTCTTTGGACGTTTACATTGTGTAAAGCGGTATAAACATCACTGCTCGCCCGGTCATGGTGAACCAGTTTGTCCGTGCCTGACAGGGCACTATATACATTTGGACAAGAACACTAACGTTACTGAAATAAAAACTAACAAACTAACGTTAACTGATCTGACCTAAGCATTCCGTTCTGTCCCGTCTATTCAGCATCTAACCATAGCTCTTCCTCAAATTGCTGGAAACACATTAACGTTAACAGTAATTTTAAATACTACCAACTGTTAGCTGAATAAGGTAACGTAGTTGTAAATGAGCCAAAGTTTTCTCACCAGCGCTACAGTAACTTACACCGAGTGCCGAGTAACTTTTAAGTGTAAGAATTAACAAAATATTTTGTTTACATCAAGTGAAAACTTACCTGAAAACCACAGATGTCGCCGGGATGAGTGTCTTCTCTCTGGTGTGTTGTTAAGAGATGAATGGGCCAACGTGCAAACAAATAAGCGCTACATCGGCCTGAGGTAGTGATCCGACTCAGGGCCGACGTTTGATGAGCTGGGAAAATAGAGCACCGACTGAATCATACCCGCCTACGCTTGGCCGACGCTTATTAGATGTTAAAGCCCATGAGGCCTACGTCGGCCAGTACTTGTGCTGTCTGGGCTGGGACGTTCGTACTTACCAGTTGACAAGTCGTCATTACGACGTCAGGTGCGTTCAAGTCACTTTGGTCGGAACAAGATGGCGATTTAGCTTTTCTACATAAAATTCAACGATTTTTTTAAACTCTGCATTTACAAAATGACGAATAAAGAATGTGCATCATTGTGCTTTTGCATTTTTCTGTTTTTGTTCAGTTTATGAAGGTGATGTGAACTGCATCATTGTATATTTTATGGCAGTTATACAATAATATAATATTTTGCATGTGTAACTTATACAGTTTTATTGTACATTACAAAAAAATAATTATTTTATTAATTTCAACAAATGTACCGTCAGTACAGAGGCTGCATATCTATTGTTTTTGGCTGCATCCATATCATTCGGCACGTTTTTTCACTGACACGCCCCCAACTTGGAAACTTGGGGCTTTTAGAAAATTTTCCCACTCGTAATAACGACTTTCATCTGTCCGACATGACTTGAATGCACCATTAGGTCGCCATATCCGCCATGTTTGTAGTTTTTTAAAACACTTTGTATGTATTTGTACAAATGGAATCCTGGTCCACTGCACAATGTGTTGTGGGCAATATTAGCCATAAAGTGTGCATCCATCTGTGACTTCTCAAAAGTATTTTGGATTTAACTAAAAGTATTTTTTAAACTCTGCATCTACAAAATGACGAATAAAGAATCTGCATCATTGTGTTTTTGCTTTTATTACATTCATGAAGGTGATGTAAACAATCCTTAGAGACGGTTTCATCGAACACGCGCGTTAGCGCGTCTAGCCCTAAATTGACTTCCGGTCTGTCCTCCGCAAACAATAAAAACAACAGCAAAGTCCGTCTAGAGTAGATTATGTATAATAATTAGCGAAAATAAATAAGTAAATTAGCTAGCAAGTTGTAACTTTACCTAGTCAGTATTATTTTGGGCTACCATTAGAAGAAGAAAAAAAAACGTTATTGGCCAAACTTATATGCGACAAAGTTGCAATACCAGACCCGTTCAACAAAAACGTTGAGGCAAGAATGCTTTTCTACACACCTGTCTGATTTACCGGATATCTGTCAGGTACACATATTTGAATACCTAGTGGAGAAGGAATGTGTATACACGGGAGGCGTTTAAGGCATATCGCAGCATGGATGCGTATAACTATTTTCATCCTGGGAAAGTTAAATGCATACTAACCTACACGAATGGAAATACCCGTGTTGTTTACGGTGAAATCGAGGCGGGTCAGACGCTTTCAAAGAGTTACTCCGCGTGGATCATTGCTAGGAAATCCGGCGAAGTCCAGAGTGGGCATTGTACATGCATGGCACGCTGCTCCACAGTAACCAAAATCGTACCGACATGACTACACACCTCTCCATTGCTGCACAAATCCAGATAGACATTTTATTGAAAAAGGTCTAATCTAAATGCTACTGTAAAGTGTAATTTTAGTTTATTGTTTAGTTAGCCAGCCATACTTACCCTGATATGCATGTACAATGCCCACTCTGGACTTCGCCGGATTTCCTAGCAATGATCCACGCAGAACTCTGAAAGCGTCTGACCCGCCTCTATTTCACCGTAAACAACACGGGTATTTCCATTCGTGTAGTAGTTATAGGCATCCTCCCGTGTACACATTCCTTCTCCACTATAGGTATTCAAATATGTGTACCTGACAGATATCCGGTAAATCAGATCGGCATGTAGAAAAGCATTCTTGCCAAAACCTTTTGTTGAACGGGTCTGGTATTGCAACTTTGTGGCATATAAGTTTGGCCAAATAATGTTTTTTTCTTCTAATGGTAGCCCAAAATAATACTGACTAGACATAGTTACAACTTGCCAGCTAATTTACTTATTTATTTTCACTAATTATTATAAATAATCTACTCTAGACGGACTTTGCTGTTGTTTTTATTGTTCACTGAGGACAGACCGGAAGTCAATTTAGGGCCAGACGCGTGACCATGGCAACGCGCGTGTGTTCGATGAAACCGTCTATATATTCTATCGTTATTATATAATAATATAACATTTTGTATCTAACATACAGTTTTACTGTACATTACAAAATAATAATAATAAAAATAATAATAATAACCATTTTATTATACCGTCAATACAGATGTTTCAGTCTTATTGCATGCATCGGACATGTGTTCTCACTGACACGCCCTCAACTCGGAAACTCGGAATAACGACTTTGTGGTGGCGTTCATGTGCGTTCAACTCGTAAATACGATCTATCCGACATGACTTGAATGCACCATATGACCATAAGAGGCGAGGAGAAGAAACGAGGATGCACAAATAAGAAATGAGACGCACGCACGGCTGCAAGCCACGGATTCTTAAAATTGAGACGGGCTTAGACGTGGCAACCCAGATATACAGCCTTACTAGGACGCATCCCTCGAATTGACCAATTTCACACTTCCGGGTTTTTGGCTTCCGGCGTGGCTGCATGCAGGGTAAAAGTATTTCCGGTAACAGTGATTGCCGAGGCTAAGGAGCACCCGCTCGGGCATCAATGTCTTTGCAAGAATTAAATCTCATGTAAATGTTTAAACTGTCTTGGTCATTTATTGGTGAGACTACAAAGTTTTATTTCAGAACTAAATTTCAGCACTAATTAGAAGTGACGGCGCGTATATTCGGTTATATCATTGTCCGTGTAAAAATCTCCATGTAAAAACCTGTTTTTGGCAATGTGCTGGAGAAATCGACTGACAGCTCTGATCCTCCGATTTGCGAAAGAGGACCACTCGATCCCTGGATGCGTTTTGCATTTCTTTCTGGATATATGGATCATAAACAGCCCTTCTGTCATCTAGCAATGATGGTTCACTCACAATTTCTCCGCTCGTTATCATCTTCCCTTACGAAAATTAACCATGGTTTTATTATAGTAATAGCAGGTTTGTTTTATTACTATTTGCATAACCACACAAATCAGATTTTGTAACAAAACCATGGAATAACTGCAATAACTGCCGTTTTGGTTTGATTCGTAGTTAATTTCAGTAAGGGCTAAGGTCTGTAATATGCACAGCATTAACAAACCTATTAGTACTTTGTTGTGCATTCAGTTAATAAATATATTAACTCTAATTCAACTGATGTAGCTTTACAATGGGGTCTTGGAAATAAATGTCTTATTTATTTTAGTCTCAGATATAGTTATAATGTGCGATTAATACATGGTCAACAGTTTCAGCGATTCATTAGGTTGAGATGATCTACATATTGTTGTGACTTTTTTAAAGTTACTCATGCGTTTTTAAAATACAGGCAATAACATGTATTCGCGCAACATTATAGCCCACATTAAAGCATATTATAACTCATTCTGACACTGAATTTATATATTTGTTCCTATGTGTAACGGTACATACGTACTTAGAATTTCGTTTTTACATAAATTAGGCATATAAATAAATGCTTGTCATATATTAAAACGAGCAAGGGAATTGTTGAATGAGCCTATATATAGGACAGCTGGTGAAATAAAACTACCCGCCGGTAAATTCTAGAACGATCTGAGCGGCCATATAAGCTACAAATAAATTTCTTTGTAGATGATATAACAACAACTTGGAAAACAGACAAAATAGAAAGGGTAAGAGACGAAATTTGAGACAAGAGCATACAACATAATGTCCGCAGACCGCTAGCGGAACTATATTTACCCTGCGTCACGTGATTTCCGATTCTTGTGAAAAAGGCCAATTGATTACCCATGCAGAGACTAGCTGTGACGTAACGTCACTGGTCTCTTAGCAACCTCTGTACACAAAGAAGTAAAAAAGAAAAGAGTGCACTAACGTGTGAAGCTAATCGAGTGCTTTGGATGGGAAAAACGATAAAAAATTATCATCATAAATATCATATAAAACAATGGTAAAGCAAACGATTCAAATCTTTGCCCGTGTGAAACCAACGAAGAAACCCACCGCGGTGAGTTTTTTTGTACTTTTTGTACACAGCGTTTGTGTACTGTGTTATTTGTGATGATCCCCTTGTCACAGTCAGTCTTGCAGAATATATGAATCATAAAGGAAGGTGATATACCGTTCACATGTCTGCATCAGCAAGATAAGGTGTGCTCATGCTTAACACATCCTCTTGCAGGAGTACTTTGTGAACTGTGAGGAGCAGGGCGGTAGTTTGGAGTTTGTGGTTCCCAGAGACTTGGCAGATGGTGTTATCAACAATAAGAGGGAAAACTACAAATTCAGGTGATGTGTACAAAAAACATTAAAGTGTATTTTTCTCTCTCTGGAACTAAAGCATTCTTGTCCTTATCTCACATATCATAGGGAATGTCCTGTTTAAAGATAGACAAACTTAAATAATAATGATAATAAATTACTGGATAAAACCAGCAATGTTTTGAATTAGAGCAGATGTAGTCTTGATTAAGCATACAAATATGTGACCAAAGTTTAAGTAAAAGTAAAATTAGATTTTATTTGTTTTTAAACAACCTATTTCCACTAAAATATTTCTTCATTATAGGTTTCAGACAGTTTTTGACCAAACAGCCAATCAAGAGGAAATATTTGAGGCCATTGCAAAGCCTGTTGCTGAAAAGTGAGTTGAAATTTTCTCTTCTCTGAAAATATTTGCTTGAAAGACATGCTTGTTCAAACATACATTTCAGAAATGCATGTTCATATTAATTGAGACAAGATATTTATGCTATTCAAAATTAAGGAAAAAAAACAGTATTTGGTGTTATTATTAAGTATTATTAATTAATAGTATTAAATATATAAGTGTTAAGGAAAAGTATTCTGGTTGACATGAAACATGCAAATAGTTAATGCTGTGGTTCAGTACAGTAACTCAGTGCTTTTCATCCATGTTCCTGGAACTCTCCAACAATGCACGTTTGTTATGTCTCATTTGTCTGCCACACCGCTAGGACAACTGCTTTTACACTGTAAACACACTGTAAAAAAGAGTGCTTTCAACTTAAAGTGCTCATACTTCGTAGGGTTTTCTCGATACCACTTTTTCAGAACCGATCCTGATCCGATACCAATTATAATATAATATATATATAATATATAATATATAATATAATATAAATATAATATCTAGGGATGCTCCGATCAGGATTTTTGGGGCCGATCACCAATCACCGAAAGCTGTGTCGGCCGATATCGATACCGATCACCGATTACATGGGCTATTTGAAGCTTTCTCAGTAGCACTATTTATTAAACTATATTTAACAACAATGTATACCAAGTATTACAATTAAGAGAAGAGAGAGCCTTGTGAATTGACGACTGAATATTTATTGGCATGCACCATATTAACATAAAACATAGCAGCCTGTTTTTGGCTACTGTGAACAGTTTAGAGCTTGACAAATACAACTATCCTATACACATAAAATAAAAGAGAATAGAGTCTTTAGCTTTAGACTACTTTAACTTTAGACTAAAAACAAACAAAAAAGGCTATAACCATAACATTATTTCAAGTCAGTCAGCCCTCTGTTTTTCTAATATACTTTAAGGACCACAGGTAATAAAGTGCACAACAAAAACATAAAAATAAATAAAATCTCTATACAATTTTAATATTTCTAAGGGCAGGCATAACAAGCCAGGCCCATTGCAAGTTACAAATCTTGGAATGTCAAGAAGAAGTGCAGTTAACACTAACATAACCACAGCTGAACTGTAATAATGGCTTTTGCATCACGAATCAGTCACAAATTATAGAGTACTTATTTTGTTCTCTGGGAAGTTAGAGAGAGGGAGTAGACTGTAGAGAAAGAGAGAGTGAAGTAGAGACAGCGGAAAGCGGCATTTATTGTTTTGCCAAAAAAAAAACAGTGACTGTCTACTTTGTGGGATAACTGGCTCTGATAGGTAGAGGTTCAACTGCAATGATGCTGAGCTGCTGAGGTCACTGCCACCATGTTCCCGATCTCCATCCAACAACTCTACATACATAGCTTGCAAAGGAGCCAGTTCGTGGTACTTTCTCTGGGGGTTCGGTTCACTTGCTGCCAAATTTGCCTCACCATCCTGCTGCTCTAGTCCAGTGGCCAGGACATCAGAAAGCATCTCATGTATCTTTGGCTTGAGTGTGTCAGGGAAATATCGGTCTTTGTACCTTTGTATTAACAAGAAAACAAAACATGAATTTATTTATTCGAATTGACTGTGAATTCAACAAAAATCATAATCAGAAATACTTAGTTATTTATAATAATAGTTATTGCTTTATAGTTGGTCCATTTTAGAAAAGAAATATGTAACAGCACAGAAAAATTTAAAGAAAACGAAAATAGGTTGGCTGTTGTTTGATTAATCCAAAATATGCTTTCTGTTTACTCTCCCAACTGCTTATTTTTACAGCAAATTAACCAGATTTTAAGTAATTACAAGCTAACACATGGCATAACACAATAACACTATTAATTTCAGTACCAGCTCCTTTTAATCGTACAGAGATTAGGGTTAGGGTTAGGGATAAGGTCAGATAAATATTCTTGATTTAATTTGAATTAAGGAGCCTACTAGAATAGTAGTAATATTACAATTTATATAGATTCTGGACATTCTCAATACTAATGTTTGTATTGCCCTGACAGCGACACACACGCACACAAATTTGAAGAATGTAAATTTGTTTTTTCTTACCTCAGATCGAGGATTGTAGTAATTGTATACAGGCGCTCAGATTCAGCATCACAGAATCTTTTCTAGACCGCTTCCAACAATGTGGCTTTTGACGTTTTTACACCATAGTCAGTCTCCACAGTCTTCTCAAGAAGACGAGTTAAAGCTCTGATGGATGGTATAACATCTGCAGCCGATGCAGCTGATGAGCTGATCTGTTGTGTGAGCTCTTCAAATGGGGTGAGTAACGAATTCATATTTTCCACTGGCTGCCGGTAAATATAGAGGGTAAATCATAGTCGGCCCCATAAGCACATAGAGCACGTTTCTGTTCCAGGAAACTTTGCAGCATGTATACAGTACTGTTACACCTGGTCGGAACGTCTTGATGTAGTCTCTCAATAGGCTGTCCCAGTTGTTTCTGAATACATTGAAGTCTGGAGTATGCGAGCGGGGAGGGTTTGAAATGACCGACAATGCGTCTTCCAGAGGCAATTATATCAGCGATGCTGCATTGTGATATAACTCCCTCGGCCACGGCGAGTTGCAATGAATGCACCATGCACAGCAGGCTGGGTAGACTGGCATCTCTCATGGCCTTTCTTGGCATTATCCCTTAGACTGACGTGGACCTTTTCTTTCGGGATTCCCCATCCTCGAAACATGTCGCTGAATGCAGCAGCAAGAGCCTCCGTGGTGTGTGAACCTGAAAATTCTTGAGAATAGAGAACAACTTTTTGTAGTTCAAAGTTTTCATTAATAAACTGTGCAGTGAGGCTCAGCATAGACATAAAACATATACTCGCACTCCAAATGTCATTTGTGAAACTAATTGATGTTATGTTGACCTTCATGAGGCTGTCGACATGTGTAAACACCGTCTGATATAACTGTGGCAGGCACACATCAGTGAAATATCAGACAAATAAACTCCATAATTTTATCTGAAATTTCTTTATGCTTCTTACTGTCATTGTTGTAAGGTTGCTGTCTTTGAAATGTATCTTTTACAGACAGCTGAGTGAGTGGCGCTTTTGCTGAAGAACTCTTGGCGCCAGCTAATTTTGAAAACTGTTCATACTCCTGTATGTGACTAACCTTTAAATGTTTAATGAGGTTGGTTGTATTAAAATGTTTTGGGTGCTTCCCGCCTCGTGAAATGTGTTTGGTACAAACATTGCAGATTGCCAATGCATTGTCTTTTTCACACACCTTGAAAAATTGCCAGACCGGTGAAGCCATTTTCTTAGCGCGTAAAAAATAGTCTCGCGAGTTTTGTGTCATATGATCGGCTTTTCGGGATTGGCATTTATAGAGAGCACCGATCCAACTTCCCAAAGTGATTATTGGCCGATTGTGATCGGTGACCGATCAATCGCAGCACCTCTACCAATATCGAGACGATACTAGTGCTTTTTTTTTTTTAATCAGTGTTGAATTTCTAAACCTCAGTGTGTGTTGACCTGACCTTCACTCTTTTTTGTTACACACTATTTACTAAATATAGACAACTAAAGAAAAACAGCAAATGAATGAATATGTAATTATAATCTATGACAAAATACTATTATAAAATAGGTTGGTGGATAATTCAGTAGCAAAAGTTACTTTAGATAAAAAGATGATTTTATAAAATCTAAAATTATATAAAAAAAAAAAAAAAAAAACATTATTTAGTGGGAACAATTAAAAGTGAATAAGTGTAAGTGTAATGAATCATCACTACGACTGGGATCCATTTGCAGTTTTATTGCACAAATCGGGGTCGTACAGGCTGGGGTCAGAACACAGGCAAGACAGTGGAGGAGAGTAAACAGAATCGTGGTCAAATACATGCGTGAGATCTAGGCGGGCAGCGACAATATCGTAAGTCCGTAATCCAAAGCAAGAGTCCGTAAGGCAAGCGACAAGGTTCGTAGTCGATAAGCAGGCGGGGTAATAACAAAAGGCAGTCCAGATAACAAGAACAAAAACGCTCAGAAATATTCACCGTGGCAAAACAAGACTTTGCGAGTAGACAATGAAAACAAGAGCTATAAATAGACGGGTCAACCAGGGTCAGGTGTCGCAGGTGATCAGTACCAGGTATGGGGCTTATGGGAAATGTAGTGAAGGAGAAACGAACTAAAACTCTGGTGATGGAGCCCTCTGCTCGACCGCTACGGAGGTGCTGTCCGTTACAGTAAGACTATAGCCCCTTTCACACATACAGTCTTTACTGGTAAACTACCGGTAAATTACCGGTAAATAGGACCATTTAAAAAATACTGGTAAATTTGTTCTGGCAATTTACCAGTAAGGGTAGTTGTAACATTACCAGTAAATTGCCGGAATGCTGCTGTGTGTGAATGCGGAATGAGGATTACCGGTATGAGCACGTAGAACGCGCTGACAAATAAAGTCTATTTGGTCCAGATTGGCCAATCATAACATTCTAATGGAGATGACGTTATTACTCTGAGCTGTTTACAAAGCTTTGCTGCTTGTTTAAATTAATTTTTCTATGTAATTATGCGCTTGACGGATATCTTTACCACTGTGCCTCATCTCCTAGTTGTTTCAAGTGTTGCGCTCGAGACCCAGCCTTCTTTATCATTCATCAGTGCTGCGGCTCTGCAGTTGAATACTATAATACGAGTCTCGGGTTTATAAGAGCAAAAAACACACTCTGTTTCATCATCCCCTTATGCCGGTCACTATACTTGTCAAATTGGACAGATAGTGGAACTAAACGTTTCTGTTGACATCATGGAATTTACTGGCATGTTGGTGGTGTTGTGTGAATGGTCTCTTATCGTTAAAAAGCCAGAACTCCGTTGCCTGTGTGAACAGCATATTTCTGTATTTACTGGTAAAGTCGTACTGGTAATTTTCCATCAATTTACCAGGATTGCTGTGTGAAAGGGGCTTATATTGGTAAAATAATACACATTGCTCTTTGTATTTTTGTAAAATACATTCATGAAATATGTAATATATTATATATAAATATAGATTATATAATTAAAAGACAATTATTTAAATTTTTTTGCACAGCAATGAGTCAGCACCATATGATAAGTGAGATGAACAAAAAAGGCTATTGATAATCTTTAATTTTGCAAAAGTATTATAATACGAAAGGCTGCAAATACACAAATCGCTTATGTGCATCCTGTGTGCAAAATGATGTGCTTGAAGCAGTCACAATGCGCAGCGCTCCGCATAGAGAAACATTCAAAGCACAAAATTAAGAGATATTAATGCGTAGGGTATAAAAATCTGAGCGATTTCTTTTAACAGTCTTAAATTTCAGTTACTGTGCTTGTGAAGAACAAGTCATAGTGTATAGATTTAACAGACGCCCGGTAGAAAGTAACATGATTTAAATACAGTGCTAAACTCCAGCAAGTTAAAGTCCTTTTATGCAAAACCGTTGATCTTTATTTACAGATCTATGGAGTCAATCCAGAGCCGTATATATTTGCAAAATAATTTAAGTATTGCAAAAGAAAATAAAGTTTTGAAAAGGAAAATTAAAGTATTGAAAAGGAAAATTAAAGTATTGAAAAAGAATAAATGTGTTTGTTGCAAACAAAAATAAAGAATTGATAAAGAAATTGAAGTATTGCAAGAAAAAAAAATTGCAAAACAAAAATAAAACATTGCAAAATGTTAATGAAACAGAGCAAAAGCAATGATTTTGCAACACATATATTAAGGGACTGGGGCGTTTACAACAGGCCTGGGCATGCCTCCCTGGAAGTGACGTCATTGGCCAGAGATGCACCGCCGTTGAGCAGCTCATAGGAGGATCGCTTCCTTCGATTCACTAACATTAAAACATTCATGATTTCGTTTTATTAACTATATGTGTATTAACAGTGTTTGCTAAAGTTAAAAAAAAAGTTACTAACATGAACATCTGCTGTTTATTTCTCTCAATATACATACTTTTATAGCATTAAAATTAGGGACATGCTGGTATCAAATTTTCATGTTGTGATTAATTGCTTGTTTTGAAATACCATTATACGGTATTATTAAAATTTAGTGGGGAAAAAAAGTGATGTCATAATACAGTATAACAGGTTTAATAACAACAATTTCTGAACATTAAAACACAATAAAGCAATACACACACACACACACACACACACACACACACACACAAATTACACAGATTAAAGTGCAAAAGAATTAAAAGACCCATAAGTATCACTTTACAGTAAGATCGTATTAGTTAACCTTAGTTAATGCATTAACATGATCAGTGAACAAAAGCTACATTTGCTACATAAGTTATTAATCTTTGTTAAAAATAACACAACTTTTAGTTCATGTTAGCTGGGGTTCATTTAAAAAAACAGTTTATAACTTTTGATTTTAACAATGTGTTATTATTAGGGGCCAAGCACCGTAGGTGCGAAGGCACCTATTGTGTTTGTTGGCGTTATTATTATTAGGGGCCAAGCACCGAAGGTGCGAAGGCACCTATTGTGTTTGTTAGTGTTATTGGGGGCCAAGCACCGAAGGTGCGATGGCACCTATTGTTTTTGTTAGCGTTATTATTAGGGGCCAAGCACCAAAGGTGCGATGGCACCTATTGTTTTTGTTCTCGGTATTATTAGGGCCAGGCACCTATTGTGTTTGTTGGCGTTATTATTATTAGGGGCCAGGCACCGTAGGTGCGAAGGCACCTATTGTGTTTGTTGGCGTTATTATTAGGGGCTAAGCAGCGAAGGTGCGAAGGTACCTATTGTGTTTGTTGGCGTTATTATTAGGGGCCAAGCACCGAAGGTGCGGTGGCACCTATTTTTTTGTTCTCGGTATTATTATTAGGGGCCAAGCACCGAAGGTGCTTTTTGTATGCTAATAACTTTTGAACCGTAAGCCACAGAAACAAAATTCTATTTTTCTCTGAAATTTTTCTCTGGCTCATGCCGAGTTGAATGGACACCAAAATGTAAAAATCGTAAGGTTTAGTTTTTTTTCTGTTTTTAATAGTTCGTAAAACCTACTTTTTCGAACTCGTCCTAGACGGTTTGTCTGATTTTCACCAAAATTGGCTCAGATCATCTTCAGACCATGCTGGCAAAAAGTTATGGAATTCAAGTTGATTCGACCAACCGTTTTCGAATAACGCACGAACGAATTCTACTAAAAGCGCGCAAAAATGGATGTGAGGCTATATCTCCGCAACGGTTTGGCGTATTGAGACCAAACTTGGTGTGTGTTATAACAAGCATGACCTGAGACTACCTGCATTGTTTCAGCACAGTGCCACCTAGTGGTCAGGAGATATGAAAAATGGCTAGTTTAGCTAATAACTTCTGAATGGTTTGTTGAAAAATCACAAAACTGGTGTCTTTAGATTTGGCGCATCATGCCGAGTCGAATGATATCCAATTTTCCCAATTCGGCCATTTTGGGCATCGGCCATTTTGAATTTAGTTGCAAATTGCTGTATCTTAAGAACGCATTACCGGATCGTTTCGACAATAATTACAAAAATGTTCGGCACCATGCCCTGAATGTACACAAAAAATTTGGGAGCATCGCCACCTTGTGGTCAAAAGTTATAACGAAATTTGTAAAAATGCTAATAACTTTTGCTCACATTAGCCTATTGTAATAAAACTGAGTTTGATATATTCCTTGGATCATGCAGAGAACACGGATACCAATTATGCCAATATTGGCTGAACTTCCTGTCCGCCATTTTGATTCATGTTGAAAACCTACTTTTTGAACTCCTCCTAGACCGTTTGTCCGATTTTCACCAAATTTGGCTCAGATCATCTATGGACCACGCTGACAAAAAGTTATGGAATTTGTGTCGATACACGAAACGGTTTTCGTTTAACACATCATCGAATTTGCCGGAAAAAGATGCCAAACTGCATCGGAGGCTGTATCTCTGCAAAGGTTGGAGATATTTACACCAAACTTTGTATGTGCTGTTGTCACCTCACAATGACCGCGCAACATCAATTTGGTAACAGCGCCACCTATTGGTCAAGAGTAATGAACCATTCATTAACCATTAATTATGCAACTTTCAAAAATGCTAATAACTTTTGATTGCATTAGCCTGTTGTCATAAAACTGGTCTCAAAATGTTCCTTGGGTCATGCCGACAAAATAAATACCAATTATGCCATAGTAAGCGGAACTTCCTGTCCGCCATTTTGATTCATGTTGAAAACCTACTTTTTCGAACTCCTCTTCAACCTTTGGTTCGATTTTCACCAAAATTGAATCATATCATCTTCAGACCATGCTTATAAAGCATTATAAAGATTTCGTGTCGATAGACAAAACCGTTTTCGTACAGCGCTGCTACAAATGTTAGGCATGGTGACAAAATCAGTTTGAGGCTATATCTCTTTAAAGCTTTGACATAATTATACCAAACTTTGTGTGTGCCATTGTCACCTCACACAGAACACAACAAAGTGATGTGATTACAGCGCCACCTTCTGGCCGAAAGCGATAAGCCATTTAATCCTATTACTGAAGGCTGTATTAATGATTTTTCAGCAATTTCACTTACAACCATCCTGTCATGGCCTTTATTACTCATTGTTGCATTTGGTCTGATGTGCCATGCCATGCTTACCTCCTCATTTTGCCGCTTGGATGGCAGCCCATAGAACTGATTGCGGGAAAGTTGTGAAATTTGGCATTCTGATAGAGGAAAGACTGCTGTCATGAACTGCGCCGTTGTGGCTCCCTCACTTCATCCCTAGAGGGAGCCTTCATTTCTCTATGGACCATTAATTCACTACATTTCCCATCATCCCTTTCTCATGAACTTCCTGTGTCCTCTCACCCGTCGGCCATCTTGCCTTCACCCGCACACACCTGACAGTCATTTCACCTCATTACTCCCATTGCATAAATAGCCTGGTTCTCCTCAGACTGGTTGCGAAGTCTTGATCAGTATTCTGTAATTTCTGAGCGTTTCCCATGTTAGTTTTCCCGTCGCTGACTCCCTTTGTTTCCTGGCTCCTGTGATTGTTCTCCGCCCGCCTTTGACCCTTGCCTGTTCCTCATTTTGTGATTGTTTGCCTGTGCCCCTTGTGACTTTTTGCCTGGACTGACTATTCTGTGGATTATCTGTGTTGTACTCGGCTGCTGTGTTTTTGAACCTGCTTGTGGACCTCGATTTCTACTTTCAATAAAGCTTGCATATGGATCCCCTCGCCTCAGCCTCGCTCATGACAACTGCGCAGTCATCATAGCAAATTTGGTGTCTTTAAGTCAATGTGTGTGTTAATGTTACACACAGAACTCACTACATCAATATGATAACAGCGCCACCTATTGATCAAAAGTGATAAGCCATTTAATCATATTACTACAGGTTGCATTTACGATTTTTCCACCATTATTTCTAAAATCGTCCTAAAATGGCTTTAATTACTCATTGCTGCAGTTGGTCTCATGCTTCCCTTGCCTTGTGCTTGGCCCCGTAATTGCTGCTTGCAGCTATATTTAGGGGCCAAGCACCGAAGGTGCGGAGGCACCTATTGTATTTGCTGGCGTTATTATTCTCCTTCTTCTTCTTCTTCTTCTTCTTCTTCCGCCGCAAGTCTATGGCAGCCCATAGAACCGATTGCGGGAAAGTTGTTTTAATTTGGCAGACTGATAGAGGACAGCCTCAACATTAACTGTAGCAAATTTGGAGTCTCTGACTCAAACTCTCTAGCGCCACCACTTCTCCAAACTTTCACTTTTTGTATGCTAATAACTTTTGAACCGTAAGCCACAGAAACAATTTTATTTTTCTCTGAATCCTTGGCTCATGCCGAGTCGAATGGACACCAAAATGTAAAAATCGTAAGGTTTAGTTTTTTTTCTGTTTTTAATAGTTTGTAAAACTTACTTTTTCGAACTCGTCCTAGACGGTTTTTCTGATTTTCACCAAAATTGGCTCAGATCATCTTCAGACCATGCTGGCAAAAAGTTATGGAATTCAAGTTGATTCGACCAACCGTTTTCGAATAACGCACAAATGAATTCTACGAAAAGCGCACAAAAATGGATGTGAGGCTATATCTCCGCAACGGTTTGGCATATTGAGACCAAACTTGGTGTGTTTTATAACAAGCATGACCTGAGACTACCTGCAGTGTTTCGGCATAGTGCCACCTAGTGGTCAGGAGATATGAAAAATACCTAGTTTAGCTAATAACTTCTGAATGGTTTGTTCAAAAATCAGAAAACTGGTGTCTTCAGATTCGGCTCACCATGCCGAGTCGAATGATATCCAATTTTCCCAATTTGGCAATTTTGGACGTCGGACATTTTGAATTTAGTTGCAAATTGCTGTATCTTATGAACACATTACCAGATCGTTTCGACAATAATTACAAAAATGTTTGGCACCATGCCCTGAATGTACACAAAAAATTTGGGAGCAGCGCCACCTTGTGGTCAAAAGTTATAACGAAATTTGTAAAAATGCTAATAACTTTTGCTCACATTAGCCTATTGTAATAAAACTGATTTTGATATATTTCTTGGATCATGCCGATAACACTGATACCAATACCATTTTGATTCATGTAGAAAACCTACTTTTTCGAACTCCTCCTAGACCGTGTGTCTGATTTTCACCAAATTTGGCTCAGATCATCTATGGACCACGCTGACAAAAAGTTATGGAATTTGTGTCAATAGACGAAACGGTTTTCGTTTAACGCATCATCGAATTTGCTGGAAAAATGCCAAACTGCATCAAAAGCTGTATCTCTGCAAAGGTTGCACCAAATTTTTTATGTGCTGTTGTCACCTCACAATGACCGCGCAACATCAATTTGGTAACAGCACCACCTATTGGTCAAGAGTAATGAACCATTCATAAACCATTACTTATGCAACTTTCAAAAATGCTAATAACTTTTGATTGCATTAGCCTATTGTCATAAAACTGGTCTCAAAATTTTCCTTGGGTCATGCCGACAACAGAAATACCAATTATGCCATAGTAAGTTGAACATTTTGATTCATGTTGAAAACCTACTTTTTCGAACTCCTCCTCAACCTTTGGTTCGATTTTCACCAAAATTGAATCATATCATCTTCAGACCATGCTTATAAAATGTTATGGATTTTGTGTCGATAGACAAAACTGTTTTCGTACAGCGCCGCTACAAATGTTAGGCATGGTGCCAAAATGAGTTTGAGGCTATATCTCTTTAAGGCTTTGACATAATTATACCAAACTTTGTGTGTGCCATTGTCACCTCACACAGAACACAACAAAGTGATCTGATTACAGCACCACCTTCTGACCGAAAGCGATAAGCCGTTTAATCCTATTACTGAAAGCTGTATTAATGATTTTTCAGCCATTTCAACTACAACTAACCTATTATATAAGGGTGTCACGATTTCGATTTTAAATCGAAATCGATCGAAATTCATGCTCAATCTCGATTATCGAATCAAAAAATGGAATCGTCGATGCTGCCACGCCCCCATGTCACGTCAGCTTGGCTTGCCAAGCGAAAAAAAAAACACGCTTGTTGAAGTGCTGCGAGTCAACCTAACAGCTACAACAAACAGCCAAAAGACAGCATGCCAACTGCAGACGCAGGAGACCCGTCGACAGAACTTGAACCCCCTCCTCTTTCACTGAAGTTGCCGGTGTGGAAGTATTTTGGATTTCCAGTGAGTTATGTTGACAACGTTCGTGTTGTCGACAAAAAAAACACAGTTTGCAAGCTCTGCTATGTACGTATACCACATTATTCCACCGGCAGCACGACTAACATGGCAGGGCATCTCCGCAGGCACCACAAAAACATAGATTTATCTGTTAAACCGACAAGTGTAACACAAACTACTCTCCGTCTTCATTTGGAATAAAACTTCCAAGTAACTCAACACGTGCAAAGGCAATTACAAGTGCGTTAGGAGTATTTATAGCCGCGGACATGCGACCTTATTCAGTGGTAGAAAACTCCGGTTTTAGGCATTTAATTAGCGTGCTAGAACCGCGCTACGAAATCCCAAGTAGAACGTAAATATTTTTAGCAGTTCTCTTTTCATATTTCTCTTTAGCAAGAACTTGAAACTGCTATTTTTTTTTTTGTGAACTTGAATGTCATCATCTGTGAAGAAAACTGCAGTTACAAAAGAGAAATTAGATGGCAGGTTATTTTGTAAAAGTTTCCAATTGACTGAAGATATAAGTTATTGTTACATTATATTGTTAATAAGCATTTTAAATTTGACAATGTAGTATGTGGTACATTGCGAAGGTCAGATATTATTATATTGCATAAAAGTCTTAAAATGGCATAGCTTGTGCTTTCAAATTTTTCTTTTTTAAATCGAGAATCGAATCGAACCGTGACTTTAGAATCGAAAATGTAATCGAATCGAGGATTTGGAGGATCGTGACACCCTTATTATTATAGCATTTATTACTCATTGTTGAATTTGGTCTGATGTGCCATGCCACGCTTAGCTCCTTATTTTGCCGCTTGGATGGCAGCCATAGAACCTATTGCGGGAAAGTTGTGAAATTTGGCATTCTGATAGAGGAAAGATTGCACAGTCATCATAGTAAATTTGGTGTTTCTAAGTCAATGTGTGTGTTATTGTTACCTCACACAGAGCACACAACATCAATATGATAACAGCGCCACCTACTGGTCAAAATTGATAAGCCATTAAATCATATTACAACAGGTTGTATTTATGATTTTTCCACAATTTTTTCTAAAATCATCCTAAAATGGCTTTAATCACTCATTGCTGCAGTTAGTCTCATGCGTCCCTTACCTTGTGCTTGGCCCCGATAATTGCTGCTTGCAGCTATATTTATTATTATTATTAGTATTCTCCTTTCAACCTTTCGGGGGGTTTTGGGGGCCTTAACATGCTGAAAAACTCTTGAAAATTTTCACACATGCTGGAACCTGCGGCTATCAGGGCATATCAGAGACTGGGGCCCAGGCGTGGCACAGGGGTTGTACAGCGCCCCCTGGAAAAATCCAAAAATCTTGCTCTCTAGCGCACACATACATGCGTGCACTCAAATGAACCTCAGAAGACATATAGAACTCATCGAGCTGAACAACTTTCACGCTCTATGTCTCAGGCTATACTCAACAGGAAGTGCGCTATTCAGGGCTGTTTAAAAAGCGCATGCTCTGGAATTTGATATACTCCTCGGAGGATTTTGAAACATTTGCCTCGAAACTCAGGGAACATGATCTAGAGACATTGGGGATGAAAAATTGCGAGGGGATTTTTGATATCTCGAACGGTTTGGCCGTGGCGAGGCGACAAATTTATGGCGAGAAATGAGAAACAGGAAGTGTCTAATAACTTTTGCACAGACTGTCTGATTCTGATGAAACTTCATCAGTTTGTTCGTTCTATGATGCTGATCAAATAGATGTGACTATTAGGAGTCAAAGTTATAGCGCCACCAACTGGCTGCAGGAAATGTGTCATTTTCTAAATGCTTTAAATTCAAGATCTTAATTTTACTCTATTTGCTTCAAACTTCATCAGCATATTGTCAAAACACAGCCAAGAAGAATCTGTAAACGGTTTGTTGATACATTAAATGCTGTTTCCATGGCAACGTGTCAAAGTTTAAAATTAGTTTTCTGTGTTTTTGAGGCACTTAAGATGCTTAGAATTCCATGAAACGCAACACACATATCAGCATTAATGATAGTTAGACACTGGCAAAAGCTCATAAATGGGCGTGGACGAGGCACTCTATAGCGCCACCTTTTGACAATATTTGGGGGCTTGTTTTTCCTACAGTCACCAAACTCGGTACATATATTGTTCACTTCAATCCGGACAAATTTCTAATTTACATCCATTAGCTGTGACCAACAGGAAGTCAGCTATTTTGGTTTGAATGTGGATTTTTGGAAAAATCAGGCTGTGGAATTGTGAATACTGCTCTCAGGAAAACCAACAAAGCCAAGATAGTGAAGATACTAAATTGCGAGCTGATTTTGGATATCTTGAACGGTGTTGATGTGGTGATTTATTAAATTAACAGTAAAAAAGATAACCATCATTTCATTATATCTTTAAAATGCAGCATCCAAACTCTTTCAAACTTTTTTCATACAGAAAACTAGTCATTCTGAGGAAGTATATGCCACAATAAAAAAAAAATCCAACACTGTATGAATTAAGGAAAATTAAAATCCCTTCTGAATTTACAAATAGATGAAGACTGTAATAACCTGGATGACCACCGGATGGAGAAACAGGCTAAGATATCTTTTAACCCATCTGAAAGAAAACTACATTCACATCAATTCATATGTAATTGTACTGTCAGTAAACTTTTGTTTAATAATTGTAGAAATGCTTACAGAGCAATTTTTTCTTCATAGTTATAGATAATAAAATGTGTTGGTAACAATTTACAATGAGGTCTCTTTTTTAACATTAGTTAATGCATTAACCTACGATGAATAATGTAGTTTCACAGCATTTATCTTTGTTAATAAATATCTTTATTAACATCTTTAATTATTAATTTTAGCGTTAGTTAATAAAAATATCTATGTTCATGTTAATACACAGTGCACATAAACCCTTATTAGGTGAGCATTTTAATAGCATGTTAATACATTTTGAAATGAATATTAATTAACTTTAATGCTATATAATTATTGTTCATGTTAACTAACATAGTTAACCCTTTCATGCATGCAGGTCACTACACTGGACAGATATTTGAAAGCTTATTCATTAATATGTGAATTGTTTTTTGTTTTTTTTTAACTATATGTTAACTATTTTAAGGCATTAGATTGATTCTATTTACTTTCTGCTCTCTCCTCCACTAATTTCTCTCTGTCTATTCTTTTTGTTTCAAAAACAGAGCATTATGTTTTATACTTATTTTCATGACACTTTAAAACAGTACATGGTTTCTTCAAAAAATCACAAAGAAGTTTAATTAATGTAACTGCTGCATTTAAGAACACTGACACTGATCAAAAATGAATAAAATGAGTTAAACAAATCTTACTGAATTATTTTAAATCCTTCTTATAGAGACCTTGTCCTTTGGTGTGACATCTTTTCATGTGGTGTGACAGTACAAGCATCACACTGGTGGACACACCATAGGATGATTCAGCCTTTTGTATTAATTAATGACCTTGCTATTCCATGCTAACCTGTCATTAGCGGTTATCAAGAGTCTTCCATAATTTTAATAATGATAGATGTGCACAGTTTCCCTGAAGTTGTATATAAAGAGTTCAGATGCAACCGCCCCTAAAAGCCATCTCAGTCAAAAGTTAGATAAATGAGTGAATGCTCTTGACACACATTATATACATCCATCAAATACTTTGACTTCAAACCCAGTAAATTCCCAGCCTCAGTCCAATCAGAAGTACCACTATTTACATAGAAACCTGTACATCAAAGTCTGACAAAAGTGCATTTTATTTAAAGAAAGACGTCAGATGAATTTAGTGGCTTTTGCATCTGAACTCTTCATATATTGTTCATTTTTGTATGTGTGTGTGTTTAACTCTCTTGATGTCATAGCAGTAACCCTTTCATTGCTGTAACCCTTAAAATCAGACAGCCAGAGTGATACTGTAAATCCATGTGCCCGCTGTGCACTTTTTTCCATTGATTGCACCAGGGTGGGGATTGCGCTGAGGGCGAGGGCCCGCACATCGCTGCTTGGAGCTGTATTTCTTCTTATTTTTTGTCAAGGTGCTTTTGGGGTCCTTAACGTGCTCAAAAAATCTTGAAAATTGGCACACACCTTGGAATCTGTGGCTGGACAGAGACGGTTACACGGGCGTGGCAAAGGGACCCTGGAATATGGAGGGCCATATATCACACATACTTACACATATGAAACTCGGAACACATATAGAACTTATCTAGATGAACAACTTTCGTACTCTATGTCATTAGCTTATCCCAACAGGAAGTTGACTATTCAGAGTTATGTCTAAAACGCATGCTCTGGAATTTAAAATACTAGTCCTAGGTCTTGTACCCGACTGCCACCAAACTCGGTCACCATGATCTAAGAACATTAGATGAAAAATTGTGAGGGGATTTTTGATATCTCGAACGGTTTGGCCGTGGCGCGGTGTTGAATTTATGGCAAGAAATGAGAAACAGGAAGTGTCTAATAACTTTGGCACACATTGTCTGTTTCTGCTGAAACTTCATCAGTTTGCACGTTGCATGATGCCGATCGCATAGATGTGACTATTATGAGTCCAAGTTATAGCGCCACCAACTGGCTGCAGAAAATGTGTCATTTTCCAAAATGCTTTAAGTTCAAGATCTTAATTTTACTCTATTTGCTTCAAACTTCATCAGTATAATATCAAAACACGGCCGATAAGAATCTGTAAATGGGTTGTCGATACATTAGATGCTGTTTCTACGGCAACGCGACAAAGTTTAACATTTGTTTCCTGTGTTTTTGAGGCAGTTAACATGTTTAGAATTCCATGAAACTCAACACACATATCAGCATTAATGATAGTTGGACACTGGCAAAAGCTCATAAATGGGCGTGGAGGAGGCACTCTATAGCGCCACCTTTTGACAGTATTTGGGGGCTCGTTTTTCCTACACTTACTAAACTTGGTACATATATTGTTCACTTCATTCTGGACAACTTTCTAATTTACATCCATTAGCTATGACCAACAGGAAGTCGGCTATTTTGGTTTGAATGTGGATTTTTGGAAAAATCAGGCTGTTGAGTTTTAAATACTGCTCTCTGGAAAACCAACAAATTCACACCAAACTTTTTCTGCATGATGCCAAGATGCTGAAGATGCTAAATTGCGAGCGAATTTGGGATATCTGGAACGGTGTTGACATGGTGACTTATTAAAGTAACAGTAAAAAAGATATAATTTTATTATATCTTTAAAATGCAGCATTCAAACTCTTTCAAACTTTATTTCATACAGAGAACTACTCATTCTCAATAAGTATGCCAGAATTCAACCAAATCCAAAGCTCTATGAATTAAAGAAAATTAAAAAACAAGTAGATATCTCATCTCACTCTGCCTCTATGTGTGTGTGTGATGTAGGTGTGTGCGTGAGTGTTAGAGTGAGTGTGAGTGTGGAGAGGGGGATGGGTGGCAAGAGAGAGCAAGAGTCAGAGTGGGAGACAGACAGGGAATATTTAAACTCTTGCTGGTTTATTCATTAAGATGTGAAATATTTCTTTTTAAACTTATATGATTATTCTTTTGTAAGGCATAATTTTAATTATTTTTTCTTTCTGCATCGTTCTCTCTGTCCTCCCTTCTGGTGGTACACATAGATGAAGACTGTAATACCCAGGATGACCACCGGATGGAGATGTAGGCTAAGATATCTTTTAACCCATCAGAAAGAAAAATACATTCACAGAAACAATTGATATGTACTGTACTGTCAGTATACTTTTATATAATGATTGTAGAAATGCTTACAGAGCATTAAAATATATAAAAAAAATCTTCTAAAGACAAATCATTAAAAGTTTTATATATATTATACACTCTTTCAGTGATAGGATGAGAAATCTTTTAAATCTGACCATTTATTACTCGGTTTAATTAATTAGAATAAGAAACAAATATATAAAGTAAGTTAATATGATTTTATATAATTCACATTTCACAAATGCCTTTAGATCATTAATATATATATATATATATATATATATATATATAGATCATAAAATTTGTTGGTAACAATTTACAGTAAGGTCTCTTTGGTTAACATTAGTTAATGCATTAACCAACAATGAATAATATATTTTCACAGCATTTATTAATCTTTAATTATTCATTTTCAGTGTTAATAAAAATATCCATGTTCATGGTAATTCACAGTACATATAAACTAAGTGTGCATTTTAAAACATGTTAATACACACATTAATGCATACAATATTAATGAACTTTAATAAATGCTATATAATTATTGTTCATGTTACCTAACAAAATTAACCCTTTCACGCATGCAGGTCACTACCCTGGACAGATATTTGAAAGCTGTTTTGAACCATTTAAGTTGTAGCACAATGTTTCGACCACAAACTGATGAACCCCCCTTTCATTGCTGTAACCCTTAAAATCACACAGCTAGAGCATTGCTGTAAATCCATGTGCCTGCTGTGCACCATTTTCCTGATGGCACCGGGGTAGCGGTTGCACTGTTGGCTTGTGCCCGTGATCGCTGCTTTGCAGCTATATTTAATTCTCTTGTTCTTTGTTCCCACCCTTCTGAATGATGTGTGCTATCCTACGATCAATAGTATGCAAGTTAAATTGTTGCTGTTAAAACCTTTTAAAACCTCAAGTGGCGATGAGGTCTTTTATGTCTTTAAAAGGTTTTAAAAGGTATTAAATCTAACTTCATAATCTTGTGTTTAGCTTTTTTTATTGGGAAAACGCTTGTTCCTAAGCTGTCTAATAATTTAGGGAGCACGCTTGTTCCTAAGCTGTCTGGTTGTTTTTTTGGGAGCACGCTTGTTTCTAAGCTGTCTAGTTGTATTGGTAGCACGCTTGTTCCTAAGCTGTGTAGTTGTTATTGGGAGCACATGTTGCCGGTTTAACTTTTCAGGCTTGGTAACCTACTCGTTAGGTCATCTGGTTTAAGGGCAACATGCTGTGGCTATGGTTCATGTGGCTTTTGGCAACATCCCTGTTTCATTCAGTGGGTAAAGGTTACATGCTTGTTACTTAAGGCTTGAGAATTTTGCTGCAGGGCTTTATGGCAGTGTGGCCAAAATCACTCGCTCACTAAAAAACATTTCAGAAAAAAAAAAAAAAAAAAAAAAAAAACATTAAAAGGCATGATCTTTTTGACTGAAGATTGATTTCAAAATAACCTATAAAACCTAAACCAAAAAAACCTATAAAACCAAATGTAATTTTTCATGTAATTTAAGCTTTTTATTACACAGTTACTTCTATTAAGCTAACATCTATGAAGTAATACGACTTACAGTACTAAATCATAGTGACACGCATAGCATACAGATGCCCTTTAGCTCATTGTTAACCATGCACCTTTTGATAGTGTGCTGGCAGGTTATAATGGCACCATCTTTGCCTATGGCCAGACTGGAAGTGGGAAGACCTTTACAATCACTGGAGGTGCTGAGCACTACAGTGACCGAGGGATCATCCCCAGAACTCTTTCTTACCTTTATCAGCATTTCAGCAAGGTCAGTAGACATGCATGCATTTTGTAAAAGGGAAAATTAAGAAGTAATTTTGGCTTAATCTTAATTATAATTTATCTGGTAAACTTGGACTGTTTTGATCTTCCTTGGTATACCTTATTTAATTAGTTATATTTAATTATATTTATATATATATATATTTGCAGGACAGCAGTATCATCTATACAACCCACATATCTTACTTGGAAATCTACAATGAGACTGGCTATGATCTACTGAATCCTCATCATGAGGCATCTCGTCTGGAGGACTTACCGTAAGTCTGTTTTGACCCTCACTTAGATTCATTCTCAGATTTGGAGATCGTAATTTGACTAATTTAATCATTACTTCAGATCTGTAATAATCAGTACTAATTTTCCAATATGACCACATTCATATATTAGATACATTGTTGCCTGCTTCTCATATATGGGTCAGTGATGTGAATTTTTTTGTGTCCATATGGTTTAATTAAATTTAAAAGGGTTAAAATGTTAACATAAATGTGTAAAACAATTACATACATTCAAGTACCAAGTCTAAATTTTCTGGTTTAAATTCATTTTGGGATAATATTTGATGGAACCATAACAATTGGAACCAAATAATTGATCTTGTTTAAAAATCAAATTTAATAGTAAATAAAAATAAATGTAGCACCATTGTTCTGAATATTATAATTAATTTGAGGAATTATGTGAGTCAAGTCAAATTCCTAAAATGTCAAGGTGGTGTAACCACCATTAAAGGAGCCATTTTGTTAATATTTTGCAAGAAGATCATGTGACAGGACATTATATCACAGAGAAGGACCTCTATGTCATACTAACTTCTGCATGCAAAAGTTAGTAACTCTCTATAAAATGAAAGATAATTTGACATTTTTAGGGTATGGTCAGGTATTCTTAGGTATACATGTCAAATGGTATGACCTCAGGAATACATTGATAATGCATCAATATTATAAAAATGAGTATTAACACTTACATAGATGTCCATGATAATGCCTGTCAAATTTGATTTTAAATTGAAATGCCAAGTGGTGTAACCGGTTACACCCTATTACAAGCCTTTCTGTTAGGGGCCAATTTAGTCAAATAACACTTGTTTATGATGCGGATTAATGATTTAATATAAACAAACCTACTATTTGAAACTATTTTCAAGTGTTTAATGCTGTATTTTTATTTTTTGAGAAAGTGGTTCATTATCAACAACTTTATTATTGAAACTCTGTAAGTCTAGGATAAAATAATTGTTTATGTTTATAATTATTATTATTATGTTAATGTTTAGCTTTAATGCATATTTTTATTCCATTCACTTTTAAAGGGATGGTTGAACAGTACCACCAAGAATGAAAAATAACCACCTGATTTACGTACTTTCAAGCCATCCAATACAATCAGCGTTTATGTTAAAAAAAAATAATGGCAGTGGATGGGTGATATTTAATAGTGCAATAGAAGTCCAATAAACCGTGTCTATCCATCATAAAAAGGTGCTCCAGATGGCTCTGAAGGTTAATAAAGGCCTCCTGAAGCGAATCAATGCACTTTTATAAGCAAAATATCCATATATAAAACTTTATAAACTGTAATCTCTAACTTCTGCTAACTGTAATACTTGTGTACATGAGAGAATGGCGTTCCAGTCGATGACGTAGGATGTAGCTACTATAAGCTCTGGTAAGAAGTGACGAACACGGAATCATAGAGGAGAGAGCAAAACAAAACACTGGTTACAAATTAGAAGTACAAAATGAGGATTTGTAAAGAAAAATTTCAATTTCAAAGGATATCGAAAATAAGCCAAGAGGAGATTAGTTTTCCTTTGCTGTAAACAAACTTAATTCTTGCGAGACTAGCATATTCTCACCAGTGCTGAAGGAGAGTCTATGTTCTACCTCATCCACTGGAATGCCACTCTCTAGTGAACGCAAGTACAATAGATAGCAGAAGCTAGAGTTTATGGTTTATAACGTTTTAAATATGGATATGTTTCTTACAAAAGTGCATTGATTCACTTCAGGAGGACTTTATTAACCCCCTAGAGCCGCCTGGAACACTTTTTTTATAATGGATGGGTGAAGTTTATTGGACTATTGAATATCACCCATTCACTTTTAATGTCACTCCAATTGTATTCATTTGAAAGAAGAAGTCACCTACGATGGCTTAAAGGTAATTTTCATTTTTGAGTGAACCATACTTTTAAGCAATATATAGTATCATACGATATGATGTAATGTATACATAAATTATTTAAGAGGTTAATAATGTAGCAGAAGGAAGTGGGTGTCTACATTTGAACATAAATTCACTGATGAAAAATGTTAACCAAAGATTACAATTTGTATCTGTAAAATCCATTTCATAAAATTTCTGATATTTTATAATGAATGATATAACAAAGCCCCGTTTTCCTCAATACTTGGCACAATACAATAAGCAATTGTTCATCACTATGATGATTTCTTGTCAGATATTGTTTCTTAACTGTAATTATAATAGGATACATAAGTTCACTGTTCATCACTATTATAATTTATTGTCAGATATTGTGTCTTAACTGTAATTACAATATGAGACATGAGTTCACTGTTGATCGCTATGATAATTTCGTGTTGCCAGATATTTTTTAGCATTGAAAAAAAAAAGCACTTCAGCTGAACTTGTTGACAGTCATGCTTGATTTTCAGTGTCAGTTCCCTTTCGAAGGGAACTCGAACTGCTTCCTCTAGAGGTCGCTTTGGGGAACGACTCCTTCGTGACCCATGTCTGAAGCTTGCATACAAAAACTACAACAGTACTGGCTGGCAACAGCCTATGACGTCACTGCCGGCGCGACTCGTCGCTGCCGGCGCGTCATTGTTGGTGCGGCTCACAGTATAAAAGGATGCCGGGCAAACACATCATCCTCTTCTTCTTCTTCAGCGAGCGTTTCTGTTTGAAGTCGTGCATCTTTGGTAAGCTTTGTCTTCTTACCTCATGTCAGCAAGCGTTGTTAGAAGTGTGTTTTGATCCTTGTCTTCTATGTTAGACACTTGATGACTCACACTCTTTCTGACGCTATATCGTCAGGTTGAGATTATGCACGCGATATCCCCGCGGGGTCGTCGCGTGCGTTTGTGTTTCTGTGGAAACCCCTTTCTGAGCGTTGACTCTAAGGAGCAACAGCTCTCCAGGCATGTCGCTGGCAGTGCTTCCCTTGCTGAGGTAGGGGTTTGTAGCACGCTACCCTTAGTCTATTTAGGTAGGTACTCCCCTCTGCGGAGGGCTAGATTCCTACCCTATGGCTGCTGAATGCTCTTTCAGGACCTCATTGGATTTGCTGCCGCCCAGTGAGCTTCCTGCCATCACACTGGCATAAATGGAGGCCGTCTGCCCTTCTGAGTACCAAGGGCTCTGACCTCGGGAGCACTTGCTTCAGCAGCCCAGGTCGCCCTCATATGTCTCCTCGGAGGGCTGGCCAGGGGCTTGCCGCAGTTCCAAAACTGTAGGCACTGCGCGCTTCTCATCTCGATGCTCATCTCAGGACCTGGCTGTGCTCCCCTCGCCGAGGCAGGGTTCTGTAGCACGCCGTCCCAAGGCTGATTAGTAATTCCTCCCCTCCACGGAGGGTCAGGCACTTACCCATGGCTGCTGATTGCTTCCTCAGGACCCCATCGGATTATCGGCCGCTTGCTGCCGCCCGATGGGCTTCCTGCCATTACATTGGCATTTACAGAGGTCGCCTCACCCTTCTAGGGTGCCTGGGCTTAATCTTGGGAGCTCTTGATATCAGCAGCCCAGGTCGCAGACCCTTCTCAGCCCTTGCTTGTTTCTCAACATTAGATGAGCTCGGTAGCGCTTCGCCCCACTGGTAGTGCTTCCCTCGCCAAGGCGGGGTTGTTAAGCACACCACCCTGGGTATCTACCCTACAGGTAAGTCAGGTACGTGGCTTAGGCATTGGCCGTGGGGATTAAGTCACTGACAGCCGGTGACGTCATTGGGGCAGTTCCCCTCAACTTGAGGGAAACTGGTACTTAGTGCTCACTTCATATTAGCCTGCACTCCCCTCAGCATGGCTGCATGGGTATTCCCGTTCCCCAAAGCGACCTCTAGAGGACGCAGTTCGAGTTCCCTTCGAAAGGGAACGTCTCTAGGTTACGACTGTAACCATGGTTCCCTGAGAGTGGGGAACGAGACACTGCGTCCTCTAGGACTTACAGCCATGCTTCGTTGTTCGCTTCGAAGAAGAAGTGGAAGATGTGTTTGCCCGGCATCCTTTTATACTGTGCGCCGCACCAACAATGACGCAGTGACGTCATAGGCTGTTGCCGGCCAGTACTGTTGTAGTTTTTGTATGCAAGCTTCAGACATGGGTCACGAAGGAGTCGTTCCCCAAAGCGACCTCTAGAGGACGCAGTGTTTAGTTTCCTACTCTCAGGGAACCATGGTTACAGTCGTAACCTAGAGACGTTTTTCCAACAAAAATGGCCTGTAGAAGCAATGTGGTCAGGTGGTGTAACTGTTTTTTGTCAATTGGAGTAACCAGTATTTTTCATAAAAATATAATTATATGCAGGAAAATGAATGTGGAAAAAAAAATCTAGTGTAATAATATGATTTTTAACATTTTTTACATAATTTGTCAAAGATTATTTAGAAAACAGAGGTGTTTTCAGCATATGTCCCACCAAATATTGCAAAAAAGCATTCAAGTTTACATTTAGATATAACTCTTAATAAAATCTATTTTTGTGTGATATTTTAATATTTATTATTTATTTCAATGAGTAAGCTTACATACCATCTAGGTGGATGAAATATTTAATATTTCTCATTCTTTGGCGGTTACACCATTTGACATTTTCATGTACATTCAGTCTTAGCTTTCATAAAAAATGGTTCATATGTCATTTTTAATTAAATCAACATAAACATGCAGTGTACATTTTAAAATACCCAATGCATGTTTTTAAAACAAGTTTTTAAAAATGTTTAGAATTCTTCATCTTGCCAACCCCTTTTTGTCACTGACCCATATATGAGTATACAGTATCTCACAAATGTGAGTACACCCCTCGCATTTCAGCAACCATTTTAGTATTTCAACATACAGCCATTATTGTCAGAATAGCTGGCAACAAAAGTGAGTACACCCTAAGTGAACTTGTCCAAAGTGTCAATATTTTGTGTTAGCACCATTGTTATCTGACACTGCCTTAATCATCCTGGGCATGGAATTGAGCAGAGCTGCACAGGTTGTTGCTGGGATCCTCTTCCATTCCTCTATAATGCCATCATGGAGCTGCTGGATGTTAGACACATGGTGCTTCTCCACCTTCGACTTGAGGATTCTCCACAGGTGCTTAATAGGGTTCAGGTCTGGAGAAATAATTGGCCACCCCATCAACTTCACCTTTCAGCTTCCTCAGCAAGGCAGTTGTCATCTTGGTGGTGTTTTTGGGGTTGTTATCATGTTGGAAAACTGTCGTTCGGCCTTGTTTCTGGAGAGAAGGCATCATGTTCCGCTTCAGAATGTACAGTACATAATGGAATCCATGTTTCCCTCTCCACAGTACCAGCAGCACTCATGAAGCCCCAGACCATGATGCTACCACCATCATACTTGACTGTAGGCAAGACACAATTTTCTTGGTACTCCTCACCAGGGCATCACAACATACTGGACACCATCTGAGTCAAACAAGTTTATCTTAGTCTCATCGGACTGCAGGACATGGTTCCAGTAATTCATGCTCTTGTACAGGTTGCCTTCAACCAACTGTTTGCGGGCTTTCTTGAGAACCAGCTTCAGAAGAGGCTCCCTTCTGTGACGACGCCCATGCAAACCGACTTGTTGCAGTGTGTGGTGTATGGTCTGAGCACTGACAAGCTCTCCTTTTAGTTCTGCAACCTTTAAAGCAATGCTGGCAGCACACATGCATCTTTTTTTAAAGCCAGAAATCTGCACCTGATGCACAGAATGAGTACTCAACTTTGTTGATCGACGCTTGCAAGGCCTGTTCTGAATGGAACCCATCTTGGAAAGCCTTTGTATGACCCTGACCACTGTAGTGTAACTTGGTTTCAGGGTGTTACTGAACCTCTAATAGCCTTGGCTATCTTTGTGGAGAGCAACAAATTTAAAATATATTTTTTTTTTTTTACAAAAATTTTAGAAAAGATGACACAACATTAAAAGCTGGATGCCATAAATTTACAGTTTTCACATTAGATCCATGTAGTTGAGAGTTCCAACAAATACACATTCCATTGTGTGAGAAAGATTCCAATGGTTGACTAGCAGTTTTTTTCGCTGCTGTGAAAGCAGCTAACAGTAAACATCTTTGTTGGACGGACAAGGTGAGGTCCCAAAAGTCATTCATGAAAAAATTATGTGGAGTCAAACAGTACCCAACCAATATGACAGGTCCTGTGAGAGGACCAAAAAGGTGAGAGGCACTCACAAAAAAAAAAAAAAAAAAAAGGATGAATAGGCAGTTAAGAGTCCCAAAGCACCCCATATGCCCGAGGGCCAACCTACTGCGCAAATACATAAGGGAGGTGCCTGGCACTGGCAGATTATATTGAGCTTTAAGATTCTGAAGGAATTTTACACTATCATCAGAGATGTCACAAACTGTGCTCACCTTTAGAGGGAGCCTTCAATGTATTATGGACCATCTTTCACTACATTTCCCATAACCCCCGTGTTGTCACCCTTCACCTTTCACCTTAGTTCGCCATCTTAATTCACTCACACAGTATAAATTGCCCGGTTTGTTCACTATTTCCTCTCGAAGTCTTGGTTAGTTATTACTGTCATTTCCAAGCGTTTATTTCCGTGTTTCTTTTCCTGTTGCCGTTCTCTTTTGTCCCTGGTTCCCGAGTCTCCGCCACCCGCCTGTCGACCCCTTGCCTGCCCTAGGATTACTCTGTTCGTTCGCCGCCGGCCCTCACCCACCACGCTTGGATATTGACGCCTCTTTGTTTGTTTTTCGTTGTCCCAGTCTGCTCTTGTTTGACCCTGCCTGTACGACAACATTTTCTGTTAATAAAGCTTGCATTTGGATCCGCTTGTCCACGTCCCATTTGTTACAGAACACTTCGCCACCCCCTGGATCCAGCAGCTTTATTTCATCCCCCAGTTCAACCATGGACCCGTTTGACCAACTTTTCCAAATCAAGCAGCACGGTATGCCCACTGAGGACTTTGTCTCATGTTTTTGCAATCAGATGTACAAACTTTCATTCTATGATGAACAATGTTTCATGGACATTTTCCGTTTGGCTCTCGATGAGTCTCTCAAATCGAGGCTGCGATTTGAGTGCCCCCACACCTGTTTCTCTGATTATGTGGACTTTGCTTTGTGGTGCGGGGTTCATTCTCTGCTTCTGTGGGTGTCGTGAAGGGGGAACACGACTACAGAGAGGTGGCCACGCCGGCGTGTGATTACATCTTGCCACGCTCCTGTTTTTCAGACCCTCTGGATGCACTAATGCACTGTGTTACGGGAACTTGTTTGATTCTGTGGATTTCACGGAGGAAGATCGCAAAACCACAGTAATGGCAGTTGCAGCCAATGAAATGAAATGTTGCCTGACCTATAATCAGTAATGTTGACATAAGCGCAGAGATATCAGAACACAGAAAAAAGCAATTGTGTTGGAAAACAATAACCTTAAATGCATTGCATTGAATAGTAGTCCATCAGCTTGAACAATTTCCTTCACTCACATTATATTTTGTTTGCTAACTTTTTGTCATTGAATTAGGAAGGTGACGATCATGGAAGATCCAGACCAGAACATTCACCTCAAGAACTTGTCTTTGCAACAGTCAACCAATGAAGAGGAAGCTTTGGACTTGCTCTTTTTAGGAGACACTAATCGTATGATCGCAGAGGTGAGGACTACAGTCTGTATATAAAGGTTCTCTATTGGCAGGATGCAATCCCGCAAACCCTCTCCTAAGTCCGGTTCTGAATCAAATGATTTGCGATATTCACTTTAAAGTCCTGTCTATTGGCATACTACTCTGGCCATGATCAGTCATTGTTTACAATTGACAACTATTTTAGTAAGGCTTTTAAAAGAAATTTACAAAACAAAAAATAGACAGTAAACTAGTTGTCATGCAGCATGTCAGTCAAGTTGCTTTAAAAGTTAGTAGTGTTGCCTGAAAATTTTGATTAAAGGATTAATTATAATGTAAATTTTAGAATGCTGTTGTCACTCCTTTGCATGACTGAACAGTATATAAAAATAACCATTGCTTTATGTATACCTAGACATTAACATTAGCCATCAATGGAGCATCTACAAAAAAAAACAAAATAAATAAATACATAAAAAAAATACAGTATAACACCAACTTTGAGGATATGCAACCCAAAATCAAATGTAATGTTAGACAGACAGATATTTTCAAATGTATAGACAGACAGATATTTTTCACATAGTAACGGAAAGCGTTGAACATGGATCCGCACGTGGTTGCTGTGGTAGCGAGCAATACTTGCTGGCAAACACTTCTTACTGTTACAAAATAAATTATTACTTTAAAAAAAGGCTACAATGTAATCATGTATTCTGCTGTTTTACAGCTTAATCAGGATAAAACCATATATTAAGAGCTACTATAAGCAGTATCATTTACAAATAACAGCATATCTAAAAGTATAAGACAACAACAAAAACACATACCATTTTAAAACGTCCTGTAAGAGCCGTGTTTGCACAGGTTCTGCATTATCCTCTTCTCCATTATTCTCTGGGTCTCATTCAAGGTCAAATTGAGAAGCAGCATTCACAACGTTATTGCTTACAATACAACCGGAGCACGTGCCAGCTAACCAATCTGAGCCCATTGCGTATTTCTGAGGGGCTTTAGGAAAATCATCAGAGCGATCATAAGAGAAGGCGCAGAGTGGTGTAGAATAAAGGTACATAACATGAAAAATAATGTTTTTTTTTTGTTTTTTTTTAAACAAAGCATTAACACGTTAGACTGTACCCTATGAAAACAAACAAGTCTAGAATGAAACCAGTAAACCACCTCTTTAATTGGTTTACATTCTGAAATCTATTTCTAGGTTTTGTTCTGTGTGCATTAAATTACATTTGGATGTAAATGATTCTTTTCCTGACATAAAAGTAAAACACTAAGCTGCTACAACAGAACGTCTTGTGAATATTTTTTTGAGATTTTCCGCATCTGCATCTTCATCTGTCTTTATTTTGGTTAGGTCCTGATTCCTCTGCAGTTGTTTTAAAACGTTGTATAAAACACTAAATACCCATTTACACCATGCAACAGGAAAGCAATATATAACATAGGCTATTATTAACCAAACTGCAGATTCATCACACTACACATTCACACACACACATAATCATACAGTTCCGGAGATGAGAGTTATGGATTTAAAATGCATATCCCAAAATACTAGTGTTTGCTACTAGTTCTTAGCAACCTGAGAAAACCATAAAAGCAGAGATTTGGCTTTTACTTATATACAGAATTTTGCACCGTTCAGCTAGCAAGGAAATTATGTTTACTCGCATTCTCTGTGAACAGCTGGGTTCCTCTCTGTGACTTTTCCTGGTGGAGGGGAAACATGCCTTAGGTGATTGGTTGCTCCTTGGATGACGTCTTCTGTGAAACACATTCATGAGGAATGGACTTTTTTGCCGGGTGGAGCTTCGGTTGGCTGCCTGATTACGCACTTTAGAGGCATTGTAAGGAACATGTGGGTTTTAAGCAAGCCATTTTGGTCCGTCCCATGAGGCTATGGTCCAATCGAATCTTGCTGCGGGATGAAGTGTGTTGTTCCTCCAAGCATTAATTAACATAGGTTCATCACGTGCCATCTTGGCAAGTTTTGTTAATAACTGCAATAAACCGTTGTAATGCAAGTATTGTACCCAATGCTAACTTTTCATTCATATCAACATATTGGAAGTAAAACAAGCTCCCAATCAACACCAAACGTCAGATATCTTACATACACGTCAACACATTTTGTAGCTTTATCTACTAAAAGGGGATATAATGCATAGATCCACTCATACACATCCACTCAATTACGTAAAACACACCACATATATAGAAAGGTGTATAACACATTACTAATGAGTATATTTGCTAACAGCAGTGGTAATAACTGTCTGTCTTTTAAAGATCGTCTGTCCATAAGTTCATGTGTTTTCTGAGTTAGAGATAAAGAAAAAGGTGAGTTTTAGTGGAATGCAGAGAGGAGGGGGTCCGGAGTTACCAGAGTGTCCTGAGGTCAAAAAGTCATGTTGTGGAGATCCTGTGAGCTTGCGGAGATCCTGTGTCAGACCAGAGGTCGACCTTCGAGATCATAAAGCACCCAAAAGCATACAAAATGGACACAACCGAATCTGGCAAGGCTCTCAAGAGAGCCTACATGGCGCCAGCAAGTCTAGCTCAACTCCTAAAAATTGCACGTCTTGACAAAGGTGTAAATTAAGCTCCTCCTTGACCAAATGGCTAAGATGAATCGCATTCCTCCTCTCAGGACTTCAAAGGGCCTGTGGGGGAGATGGGGTTTTGAAAGGAGCCAGACGGCCACAGAAAGCCAGTCCTAAACGAAGGAATTCCTATTCTCTCTCTTTTAGCCATGAAAAAGGCTCAAAAATGTACAAATATATGCATATCCATGCTGTATGTTAGTCTCTATGCTACTGTACTTCACTTATAACGTCAGGGATAGACGTATCAAATTGTATTCTACTTATATTTACGTTTCTGTATAAACTACAGGTCAATGTACTCATGACCCCGTCATGTTGCATGTCTACATGTTCCTCTATTTATTTCCTAAATGATGGAGTATAGCCCAGTCATGTGTCTCATAACACTGCCATTTTATTCTAGTCTAAAACTATTTTCAACTTCTGAAGCAACTCCTTACAGGTGGTCATTAAATGCAAATGAGACACGAAGAGGGACAAAAGAAACAAGTTTCGCACCAGAATCGGCTCATTATCATTGGATCGCTGACCCCCTGGGGGCGGAACGGCCCAGGAGTTTAAAACAGTTGTGCACATGCAAATCCTTGCTTGAGGCTCGAGTTTGTTGAACCTTCCTGTGACTCATCGCCGCGCACCACACGGCGCCCCGTGGGCCGGGCTCGAGGCTCGAAGTCCGCGGACTCCAGGACCTAAACATCTCTGCGCGCTTGCATGGGTCACTCTCTCTCCCTCGAGACCGGTCTCCACCTCTCAGACCGCTTCCTTCTGCAGTTTGTTTCGGCTAAGTTCGTATAATTTCGCCAGCCTCTCTGAGATTACGAAATCTGGCGGACGCCCACGATTGCTGTGAAACCAACAGGACACAAACTTTTCTTTAAAGCGCATCGACCGGGACTTGATCTAAGTTTAAATAGCTGAGATTTAGCTTAAGATTTGCCCCTTTTAAATAAGGTGACTGTCCAATGGTTTATGCAGATGTGAATAGCTGATTTAATACTGCAACTCTCTCTCCTGTACCTTTCTCACTCTCTCTCTTGCTTTTATGTTTTATGTGTCGTTTGTTTAGTGTTCGTTATTTGCTAGTTAGTGTTTATTTTTCCCATTTTATGTAATCAATAAACCAGCTTTTGTATACACGTCGGAATTTGTTACTGTGTTTATTGCTCAAAAGTATTATGTCACTTAAACTGCTTTGATTTTGTTACAAAACTGATCCAGTCCTGTAACTTAGTCAATTACGGTGGGAAAGATTAATTTTTAAGGCTAGGAAATGGATTTTTCTTAGAGTTAGAATAAAGGCGGCTAAACACTCGCTGGACAAGTGCAGTAGTTCGGTTTATTATTGATTCGGCTGTATCAGATAAGTGTATAAAATATGTGTAATTAATAACCATTAATCATACATATTTTATTGTGCTTAAATTAGTAACTTTTCATTACATTTTATGGTGGAGAATGCAGGCAGTTTTAAATGTGTTTGTGATCAGACTCACTCCTTTGTTTTTGTTTTTGAATGAATGGTGCAGTTAATCTGCGCTGAGACAGACTTTCTATCCAGAAAATCAGTCGCTCTTAATGACAGCTAAAATGAACTGTAATTTGTGTGACTCTTAAGATGAAAAATTCCTTTAAATGAGTTTCACTAGCACTACTGTGCTGAGACAGAATCTGAGTTTTCTATTCAGAAAGTCTGACTGTTAATGAGAGCTAGGTAGCTGCAAAATTATGTGACCGTAAGATGGAAATTCCTTAGGCGTCACGAAGTTGCTGCACCAAAACAGCTGCTGAGTTTTTCTAACCAGGAAAATAAATAGTCTACTGTTAATGATGGTTAAGCAATTAAATTGTTACCGCCCTAATCTGAGCAAAGCAGATAGACAGAGCGAGACGCCCCTCTACCTTATATAAGCGGCCGAATAAGAATGTATAGCCCAATATTGATACATTGCGCGTTCCAATGTTTTCACTGGCTATACCCATTTCCCGAGTAGCTAATCTAAAACATTAGATTAGCTACCTAATGCATAACTTCCTTGTTGCCTCCTTGAGCAGGAAGGATGTTCATGCTTTATTTACTTTAATATAGCACACAATAGATGACAGCTGTTGAAAGGAAGACGAGAGGCGGACGGATGTTGTTCTTGCTCTGTTTACTTTATTGTGTTGTATTAGCAGACAATAGATGATGACCGTTAAAAGGGAAATGTGATGTGATATCAAATCTTGATCAAGTTAAGTGTATGACAGTGAAATCCCGTTGTGTGTGTTTTATGTATTACAGTGTGTTTAACTCTGTGTTCGGGCAACGAATTAATCCGGCCGCACGTCGCGCACGGTGAACCTCGCGTGCTATTTGTAAGATCCGCCGAGACCAAATTTCACTATCCGCGATCGTCCAGCCAGCAATGTGATTGGAAATTGTATCAAACTGACGTCGAATACTGCAACCTCAGTTCTTGTGAGTCCAATTGAATTACAATATTCGACTTGGAGTTTTGACGGTATTTTTGATACAGATTCTCCTCAACAGAGATTGCAGCTGGAGGCAAAGTGATTATTTAAGTCTGTGTTTAAAGCAGAGCTCTCTCCTGTTGAACTCAAGCCATAACCACGTCATTACGTCTCACTAACACCAGAGGGCAGTGTGCTGTAAGTGTCTAACACCCCCACAGCCCCCTCCTTCCTCTCTGACGTCCTTCTTAGTGCAGCTTGACCACGCCACCTTGTGGACAATCTCAGTCAGTCTCTTCCTCCTTTGACCCCTTTGGCTTCCTCACTTCTGATTCTGCCTCTTCTGTTTGTCTGTTGGATTAAGCTACTATTTTTTTGTTATTATTATTATTATTATTATCTTATTATTATTTGTTGTGTTCTTATTTGATTTTCATTCACAGTTTATTTCATTTGTTTTCTGATTTGAATTTACTCACTTCATGATGGTTTTATTCATTTTCCATGCTCAAAAATGATTAATTACTGGACCGTAATAATTAGTTTTGAGTTTGTTTTTATTTGTTTTACTATTCTAATTTAATTCCTGATTACTCCCTATATGGCTTCCCCTCCAGGAACATAGTTAGTTAAATTTAATTTTATTTAACGTCCCCTTGGTTTGCAGCTTTTAAGGTTCTCAAGACTTTTAAATTGGCTCTTCCACTGTAGTTCCTGCTATGCCACTAATTCTACCCTTTTGTTCAGCCTTGTCTTCCCCTTAGGGCACCTGAGTAGTAAAGTGACCACTCTCTCTTTGGTGGTGTCTGGTGGGTGGATTTGGTTGTCCTGGCGCGTCCGGCACTGGCTGTTTATGACCCCAGATACCTCGCTCCCCGCACTCAGGGAACTACGACACACAGGGAGACTTGTTCAGCTGCTGGTACTCCGAGTTTGAGTGGGGGCTGATAGCACTGGTTTGTGCACTGCAGCAATTTTGGGGACATAACCCCGGGAAGTGGCACTTTGCGGGAAGAAAAGCCTGAGGGCTATGTCTGTTGCGAGAGGCACCCCCCCCCCCCCCGGGTAAAACCCCAGTTTTCTCAGTGCCCGCCAGCCGGTCAATCCACTTGGTGCTGCCAGAGCGTGCTGAGGGTTGTGACCGTGTAGTGGACTCCTGAGTGGCGTGCAGGGCGAGTGATCTGTGGCGTTTGCCGCTAGGTGTCCAGAGGGGTCGGGGAATCCGAACCTGCTTTACCCAAATCCACCGAGAGGACCTCACTTCACGCTCAGGTCTGTTTAAATAAGGCACAACACCCACATAGCTGCCAAGGCAGATAGGAAAGTGAGAACGCTCTCTCTTCCCCATCACCTTAAGCTGCTTAGGCTGACCCTGTTGTTTTAAACTCAATTGTCTACATAGGATATATGACACGACAGCGCCCTCTACAGGCGAGTCCCGTCATAGCCTTAGCGTTGCCAACTAATTTGGCCAAGTAAGCAACCTTCATTTTCCCTCTGTATCTCTCTATTCTTGTTTGCTATTGTTCTCACACTGCTTGTTTGTTTATTTTTGTTTCCTAGAAGACTGAATCTGCATGAGTCATCGGAAAGTGTCAGTAATAAGTTGATGAAGTAAACAACCTCAGTCACTGCCATGACACACTAAGTTGTAATCCATCGACACATTTACTTAGACTCTTTCCCTGCGCCCACATGCACTGAATACCCACTCAGACAAGTCGTCACCTGGATAAATAGGTTTTAGGTTGCGTCACTGACTACTCAACCCCCATTTAGCTGCACCACACATAGCCTATAAGTGTCATAACACTTACTAAACCTATAGGGACTTGCCTCGGCCCTCTTGTGTCCTTCTCTCTCGCTCCCAGAGCACCAACCTGGGTCGATAACCCAGCTCTGCCACCCACTGGGACCATACTGCCTGAGGCGGCCAGGGACCTATGACACCTGAGCAGCGAGCAGCTGGATGACGACGTGAACCGGCTGATGGCCCACGATCCGACACAGAGCTACAACTTACAAGGAGCTGGCTAAGATCGTCGGGGCCCTCGCCCACAACCTCATCATCCAGTTAAAGCTAAGCGTCGGAAATGTCACCTTCCTGGAACAAGAGGCCACAGCCCTCAAGCTTCAAAGGGAGGAGGCTCGCCGGAACCAAGCGGACACCCTGAACCGTGCAGAGCAACTGATCCTGGAGGCCCAGGATCGACAGCCAGCAGTGGAGGAGCGGCAGCCCGAGCTACAGGAGGAGGTGGAAAGGTTCCAAGATGCCTTATCTGACCTCCGTATCGATGCAGAGCTGAGAGAACAATCAGGAGAGCAGGCTCGCCGAGGTCTGGAGGACCTGCAGGACATTGACTTTCACTTACAAACCATAGTGAATGTCTCCATCAGAGACAGACTGTATTTGCTCAGGATTATTTCCAGACGTGAAGTACGCAGCTTCCTGGATCGGCAGTCAGACACTGTAGGGTATTTGTGGTATAAGATGATCAGTTGAGAGACTTGGTCAACCTCCCCCCACTAGTTTATTGCTTATGGCTCCAACGAGTCTGCTATCCAGGCAGTTTTAGACCCCAAAAGATGTTGAACATCCCATAGTCATCAGGACTACCTATGAGCTGGCATCTGGACCCTTGTGTAAGCACCACACAAAGGAAACCAATGCAAGTAACCATTTAACTGTTAGATGCTATAGCAAAGCTGTGCCCCTTGTAGGTCAAGGAGATTCAGGTTTTCTCTGATGATTTGGTTGTGCCGCTGATGTAAAAGTTTGCCAATCTACTCTGATCTACAAAACTGATCCAGTCCTGTAACTTAGCCAATTACGGTGGGAAAAATTAATTTTCAAGGCTAGGAAATTGATTTTTCTTAGAGTTAGAATAAAGGCGGCTAAACACTCGCTGGACGAGGGCATTAGTTCAGTTTATTATTGACTTATCTGTATCAGATAAGTGTATAAAATATGTGTAATTAATAACCATTAATCATACATATTTTGTGCTTAAATAAATAACTTTCATTACAACACTGTCAAAGTGGATTACAAGCAACCGCAGCTGGCTTTAATAAAGGAGTTCTCAGACCCAGAGTCTGAACAGGGACTAGTTGCTACCATGGACCTTAAACAGGGCTGTTTCGAAACCCCCACAGGCCTATTACAACAGGCTGAGATGAACTTACTTTGGGGCCAGAAACGAGCCACAAATGGAAGAGGACTTTAACTTTAAAAACTTTAACTTTATGGGCCACCATCTAGGAGTTACGGCATGCCCCGCACCATGACCACTCGACAGCTGCGGGGCCTGGCCCACCAGGCCTATGCCAAGCACAAGGCTGCATTCGAAAAGACTTAAAACCAAAAAAAAAACAGCTATCTTCCCTGTCTCTGAACACTACCCAGAGCTGACACTAGATGGCGCCCAACCGCATCGCCATGCTGGGCCTTCCAACTGAGAGACAAAGGACTTCACTGCCAGTCGGGAATGATCTGACCATTTAACTGTATTAACACCGATGCTCAACCCAAACATCACACCCGGCAACAGACCGCACTCGTCAGAAAACCCCAAAGAGCAATGCTGTGTGGGAAACTAATCGGCGGCCTAGGAGTCATCGACCCGCAATGGCAAGGGCAACCGGCCTTCACAGTCACCAAAGAACCGTGCCACAATGCCCCTCTGACAAGTCCAAGCCTCAACTGCCCCAGAGCAGAATGATACGGAGACCTCAGAGTTAACGGAGATCTTGAAGTTGCTAAAGGAGCTGATTCAAAGAAGGCCCGACAAGCAGAACAAAGAGGATTAGGATGAACCAGACTCTGTGTGACTACGAGTGGCTTCTGAAACCAACAAACCTTCAGAAGGCCCTCCTCATAGAACTGCTTCCCAGATCTCTGCCAATGATCCCAGATCTCTGCCAATGATCCCACACACTCTGAGCCAGTCTCTCTAACACCACAAGACTTGGGTGCCCAAAACGCACCCAGCCGATGGCTGACCATCCAAAACAAGCCAAAACTCTCCAGCCCATCATCATCAAGATCCTGAGGTGCAAGAAAGTGCTGGGATAGCTATCTGTCTCCCAACTGAGCAACAGGAAACCAGCCCACCTGCCTGTCAGTCACCACACAGGCCCTTGTTGACACTGGTGCTGACCACACACTGGTCACGCTGTACATCTCACTAATGGACTTGCTAGACTGTGTGAGCCCCTGATGGACTTTAAACAACTCAACATTTGGGCTCAAGTGCGAGAACCACTGCCTGTTCCCGCAACCAACCAGCTAAGGGCATTGCCAGGTCACAGAAGTCAGTGACCCGCCAAGACGGTCGCGAGAACACAGACTCAAGACCAGCGAAGTTCAGGGATGCCACTCTGCACCTCAGACCTAGACAAGGACCCAGACAACCACCGCCCTTGGGTCCAAGAGTTCGTGCACCTGAACCACACAGCAGTAACAGACACTACTTTGGCACTTTGGGCAGACGATTCAGCCATCAGCCTCACGCTGTTTTTAATGCCCTTGCTATGGCCACATCGGACATTCCCTTTGCTGTCAAGAGCACACGATTCCTGTTGGACTCCCAGCTGTCAACCTTGGGAACTGCCTAAGGCTTCTGCGCTTGGAACTTGAAGTGGAATGGCCGATCCTTAGCCCACTACTTCCTGGTTCTTCAGGACTCACCACATGAACTTCACATTGAAGCAGACATCCTAGTTTGTCTCCAAGCTCACATAGACACTATCAACGATTGGTTATGGGCTCCCTTGACCTCGCAGCCCCTGTGAGTCCCCTCAACCACACGCATCGCACCTCGGGTCAGACAATACCAGAAGTCTGCACCTTGGTGAATGAACTTGAGACAACTGTGCCTACCTACACCAAAGGGGGGGGGGGGTCGCTGTTTGGCTTCACATGCAGTGGGCCCAAACCCTCAACCACACTAGCCTACTTCCAGCCATCACAGGAGTGTGTGGAACTTGGCCTTACCCTGGAGGCCACACCCCTAATGGAAGTTACATCCCGAGCAGCTTACTTCCTGTTCGACAACTGCTCTGCCAACAACAAGCCAGTCAAGGATCAACACCTGTTCCAGGCATGTGATGCCATCACAAGGGAACATGATAGGCTTGTCTACTGCAAAGCAACCAGATCCAGACAAGAACTTTAATGACAAGATGGATACCATTGCCAAGGCAGATGCCCAACAAGGTGACCCGTGGTCACCTCAAAACCCACCCACCCGCCCCATCGGTGGTGCCGACACACAGCCCACACCTTGCAGCCCTACGGCGCCTGCATCCCACCACTGCTTTCGCATACGGACTTGGTTTCTCTCCAAACTCCTGACAACACCATTGTGACTGTTCTACACCACCCCCAGAACCCCTCCTCCTACCCCATCGCATCTTCTGACCTTGCTGGTGTTCCCAGCCTCTAATGGCTACATAACATCAAGCACATGCTGCGTCTAACAGACAACATACATCTGATACGTCCCTGATGACCTCACAACGTCTAAACTTGTGGTTCCCCAGTGCCTAAGGGGGGTCAAGCTAATGTGTGCCCACAATGCACCATGGGCCAGACACCATGGTACCAGAGCCACCTATGAGACACTAGAAATGGTGACATACTGGTCCACATCCGCCATCACCTAAATCTCACCTGGCCAAGTGGGACGAACTAACAGGACAGTGGTCGGCATGTTAAAAAGGTTGGTGACATCAAACCAGAAGGACTGGAACGTAAAACTCCCCCTGGCGCTTACGGCCATCATAGCTATCCCGAGTCAGTCTACCAGTGTGCCTCCTTTCGAGCTGATGACTGGATGACAAATGATTCTGCCGCTACACCTGTTATACCAGCTCAGAGACTCCAACCTCATTACCGTGTACACTACACACCAGTACCTCAAGAAGCTACAAAGACATCTGAGAACAGCTTTGGCTTTCACCCAGCAGCCACTCCAGAAGAGTGAGGAAGACCGGAAAGCAGGCAACGATCAGAGAGCTTCACGAGAGGGACCGAATAGGAGTGACAAAGACTGGTATTCCCTTTTCGTCCCAGAGTAACAGACAGCCTCACATCGGCTATCCAAGGAGTTCTTGCCACACTGGACTGGACCCTATGAGGTTGTACACAAACTCCCCCCTGGCAAGGCAACACACACATCAGGATACGCACTCCCGACATGGTGGCCTTCCATGACAGCAACGACCAGCAAGACACACCAGCAGAGTCTGAGCCTATCATCAGTGAAATTGACTCGCTACCCATGCACCACCGCACGGAGGACAAGTGTCTACATGTTCCTCCGTTTATTTCCTAAATGATAAAGTATAGCCCAGTCATGTGTCTCATAACACTGCCATTTTATTCTAGTCTAAAACTATTTTCAACTTCTGAAGCAACTCCTTACAGGCGGTCATTGAATGCAAATGAGACACGAAGAAGAACAAAAGAAACAAGTTTCGCGCCAGAATCGGCTTATTATCATTGGATTGCTGACCCCCTGGGGGCAGAACGGCCCAGAAGTTTAAAACAGTTGTGCACATGCAAATCCTTGCTTGAGGCTCGAGTTTGTTGAACCTTCCCGTGACTCGTTGCCGCACACCACGCGGTGCCCCGTGGGCCGGGCTCGAGGCTCGAAGTCCGCAGACTCCAGGACCTAAACATCTCCGCGCGCTCGCACGGGTCACTCTCTCTCCCTCGAGACCGGTCTCCACCTCTGAAACCGCTTCCTTCTGCAGTTTGCTTCGGCTAAGTTCGTGTAATTTCGCCAACCTCTCCGGGATTACGCCCACGATTGCTGTGAAACCAACAGGACACAAACTTTTCTTTAAAGCGCATTGACCGGGACTTGTGACACACACACACACACTGCCATACGCAAGTATCTGATCTAAGTTTAAATAGCTGCGCTTAAGATTTGCCCCTTTTAAAAAACGTGACTGTCCAATGGTTCATGCAGATGTGAATAGCTGATTTAATACTGCAACTCTCTCTCCTGTAACTTGTCTTCTCTGATCTTCTCACTCTCTCTCTTGCTTTTATGTTTTACGTGTTGTTTGTTTAGTGTTTGTTATTTGCTAGTTAGTGTTTATTTTTCCCCTTTTATCAATAAACCCGCATTTGTATTCACGTCGGAATTCGTTACTGTGTTCATTGCTTATGTAAGTATTATGTCACTTAAACTGCTTTGATTTCGTTACAAAACTGATCCAGTCCTGTAACGTAGCCAATTACGGTGGGAAAGATTAATTTTCAAGGCTAGGAAATTGATTTTTCTTAGAGGCGGCTAAACACTCGCTGGACGAGTGCAGTAGTTCGGTTTATTATTGATTTGGCTGTATCAGATAAGTGTATAAAATATGTGTAATTAATAACCATTAATCATACATATTTTATTGTGCTTAAATTAATAAGGTTTCATTACAGTCACTATACATCTGTCTTTACTTTTTTTATGCTCAGCTGCTCACAAGGGTGGTAGTTTTAAGAACACAGAGGACGTGAAGGACTATAATGTGATAAGAGCTTGCTCAAGTACTGAGGTGCTAAACCATGCTGGGCTTTATAGGTAATTAGCAAGATTTTAAAATCTATACAGTGTTTAATAGAGAGCCAATACAGTGTTGACAAACCACCCAATAAAGCATTACAATAATCTAACCCTGAGGTCATGAACATATGAATTAACGATTCTGCATTTGACATTTGACAAGAATTGACAAAGCAGCCATCAAGTGTTATACAATGTATTAGGTTATTACATACAGAGGTTTTAAGTCTGATAATTAACACCTGTTTTTTTTTTCTTTTATCAGTAAAAAATTACAGTGAAACACGCTACCTGAGTCTGCGCAGTATTGAGCAAAGTGGAGCTGTGTCCTGCCCACACTCATGCTGTCAGGATTTGAAACTCTTTTGTTGTGTTTTGATTTGGTTTAGTCCCTTTTGTGTTTGGTTTGTTCCACTTCCTTTATGCCCTTATTTGGTTTTGTTCCTGTCCCTCCCCTCATTAAGTCATTATTAGTTAATCACCTGTCTGTGTCTCATTTACCACCCTACTTAAGATGGATTTTGTTCAGTGTTTGGTTGTCCGTTCTCGTCTTTGTGTGCGTGTCTCCTGGCCTGCCTCTTTTGGATTATCTGTTGTGGATTTGTTTATTAAAGACTTGTTTTGCACCCGATCTTGATCTTCCGCACCTCGTTCATCCTCTGCACGACACCGTGACACCTGTAGAGTCGATTGCAGGCACACACCCCTAATTAGCTAGACTGCTCCAAGTTTTGTCTGCTTATTGCTGTGCCAGAGGCTTGTGTTAAAACAAGGTAAATAAAACCCCCAATCTCCTAATGAAGATCCAGAAAAAGTCTGTTGGTGCCTCAGTTCACTCAGAGAATCTGTCAAGCTCAGCTGTCAATCATGATGTCACTCTCCCATTTTTATAGCATCACATAACTAACTAAAACCAAACTTATTTAAAAAATGAGCACTTGAACTTACATCAGAGTTATAAAAACTACATAAAATGACAAAAAAAAAAACTTCTTTGAAAAACAGTTATTTGAAGCGAAATTTAATTATTTAGTTTGCCTCATGTCCCATTAGATTACATGGAGAGGACAGGGTTTCTGACCTATAATGGGACCAGCCATCTGGGGGTGATCAAAACATTTTGGCTTCACTTTTCAAGACTTGTGCGGCACAAACCTTGGGAAAACCTCACAGATACTATTTTCCTCCAAGAAGGAACATAGTTATGAGGATACTACCTTCTGGTATCTTTGACAGAAAAGGGAGATTCAAGATTGGTCCGTAATTAACTAGTTCTTAGGGTTTAGTGTTTTATTTTTTATTATTATTATTTTTTTTAATGAAAGACTTAACAGCCAGTTTGAAGGTTTTGAGGACATATTCTAATGACAATGTTGATTTAATTATAGTCAGAAGAGGATATATTACTTCTGGAAGCACCTCTTCTAGTAGCTTAGATTGAATAGGGTTTAACATGCATGTTGTTTTAGATGATTTGACAAATTTATACAATTCTTGGAATTATTTATCTGGGGATCTAGAATGTGCTGTGATGCGATATTGTGGCTGACCGGTGCATGGTTACAATTTTATCTCAAATATCATCGATCTTGGAAGTAAAGTAGTTCAAAGTCATTACTGTTGTGCTGTTGGGAAATGTCAATGACTGTTGATGATTTATTTTTTGTTAATTTAGTCACTGTATTAAATAAATAACTGGGGTTGTGTTTGTTTTCTTCTAAATAAGATGAAAAGTAATCAGACCTAGTGGTTTTTAAGGCTTTTCTGTAGGACAGGGTACTTTCTAGCCATGCAACGCAAAATACCTCTAGTTTTGTTTTCCTCTGGCTGCATTTTCTGGGCTGCTCTCTTTAAGGTGTGAGTGTGCTCATTATACCATGGTGTCTGACTGTTTTGCTTAATCTGTCTTAAGCGTAAAGGAGCAGCTGTATCTAAAAGTGCTAGATAAGAGAGTCCATAGTTTGTTACATCATCACATTTTTCTGAGCTATTGCTGAGGAGTTGAGATAAGTCAGGAAGATTATTTACAAAGCAGTCTTTTGGAGAAGTTATGGTTTTGCCATATTTGTAACAAAGAGTTGCGTTTACAGCTTTAGCAATATGGAATATACCAGGTGTGCCCAACTCTTTTCCTGGAGACCTTCATGCAGAGGTCAGCTCCAACCCTGATCAAACACAGCTAAACCAACTAATTAGGATCTGAAGGAGCACTTGATAAATACAGACTGGCATGTTTGATCAGGGTTGAAATTGAATTCTGCAGGAAGGTAGATCTTCAGGAACAGGGCTGGGCACCCCTGGACTATACACAAGACTAAATAATGATCTGAGATATTGTCACGCTGCTGCAGAATTTCAACGCCATTAACATCAATTCCATGTGACAGTATTAAATCTAGAGTATAATTTCAACAATGAGTAGGCCTTGACACGTGTTGTCTAATGTAACGGGACTGGACGTGACAATGGAGATGAGATTCAAATGCAAGCTTTATTGAACAGGTCGTAGTCAAGACAGGTAGGGTCGAACACCAGCAAACAACAATATCTAGGGCAAGACAAAAGAGTAATCCAAAACAGACAATAGTCAGGGCAGGCAGCAAAACAATCATCACAACTATGAAACAGTCCAAGGTCCAAAAACACAGGCAAGGCAAGATAAACATGAAAAACGCTCAGTGGTGTCCGCTTACAGCTGAACAAGACTTTGCAAAGGCCTGTTTGGCATCCATATGAAGTCACCATAGAGAAAGCAAAGGGAGCGGTAACAGTATTAGGGCAAGGGCTCCCTCTGCTGGCATGGTGTTACATCTAACCCCAATAGAGTTCAAAATGTCTATAAATGCTGATCCTAATGCATCTGTTTCACTATCAACATGGACTTTAAAATCACCAACAATCTGCAGTTAGCACTGGTGTTTCATATAATGTTATTGCTAGTTCTGGGAAAAGATACAGTCTCTATAGTGTGGTATCTAGGTAAAAAGAGTCTCTATGTGCTGGGACTGACTTCTGTGACATGCGGCAGCTAGCAGACGGTCAGTTTAGCTCGTCTGTCTGCTTCCTAACTGGGGCCCCAGTTAGTCAAGTACATATAAGAGTGCGACAGTTTTCAACAGGTCAGGTCTGCCCCCAAAAACTTGTCCATTTGTTTATGAAAGTAGTGTTATTCTGCAAGCACCACTTAGACATCCAGCCATTGAGCAACATCATTAGTCGGACATCATTAACGCCGACATGAATAATAATCTAACTGAATTTATGTTTTTCATTAACCAGCACTTTTCATATTGCCAAGATGTCAGGCGCTCTGGCTCCCAGTAAACATTAGACTATGGTGGCTGGTGTCTCTATTTTCATGTTTCATACAATAGAATTGCTAATAACTAAAGCACTTTCATCAGGTTTCTCAGTGGTAGCATCACTAAGTAGGGAGACCCTGTTTGTTTTTTTGATTGAAACGAAAGAGCTGTGTTTTGTTCCGCGATTATGCCTCCTCACAGTCATCCAGTCGCTCTGCTGTGGGGGCTCTACAGCTGTAATCGAACAATGTATAGGATTCTCTGAGCTAGTTGCATCCAAAGCCGTATCTAAGTCCCTCACATTCTTACTATCCTCAATTAAAGTTTGTATATGTCTCTGGTTCTGAAATCTATTTCCCTGCATTTGTCACATGAAACCCTCGTTGCCCGACATATAGGGAGATAAACTATACATGTGGCAAGTGGTGCAATAACAATAGCAGAAGAAGCCTTTACTCACCATGATTGTTGAATGGGTCCCTACTTACCACAGTTGTTTGGTAAAAAAACAAAGAGAGAGAGAGAAACAGAGCGAGAGAGAGAGAGAGAGAGAGAGAGAGAGAGAGAGAGAGAGAAAAGGAAACGATAGTAAACATGAGTGAAAGTGAAAATGAAAATAAAATGAGAGAGAAAAGGAAACAGTTGTAAAGTGGAAACGCAAATTACAAGCTAATAGGCTGACAGAATTCTAATGCACTGCACTAACAATTTTATATTAAAAGCGAACAATGTCAAGTTTGCTAGATAATATCAGAAATATGCTGATAATTAAGTTATATTTAGCAGTTTAAACAACAGAGAGTGTTAGTGAGATAGAGATTCCAACAGAAAAACAAAGCTACACAGGGCTACAACCACTCAGCACGACCAAGTGTGTGAGAATATAAATGTATGTATGCAAAAGAAGAATATAAGTGTATGAGAGCACCAGAATAAATTAAGGCTTGCATGGCGCCTCATAATATTCAGATAGAAAGCAGTTATTTTAAATATTAAAAAAAAAAAAAAAATCACAATATTACTGCTTTTGCTGTATTTTGGATCAAATAAATCCAGGCTTGGTGAGCAGAAGAGACTTAAATAAATAAATTATTTATTTATTTATATTATAAATGTCTGTGTGTCTTCTGCCTCTCTGGGCTAGAGAGGAACTTGGTCAATCTGCTCTCTCTAGGAGGGAGACTCAGGATGTGCTGCATCTGTTGTTGTCCTGCTGGACGAAGACTCTGAAAGTGGAGCATCTGTTTCTGTCTCTCTGGAGGGGAGACTCAGAAGCGGTGATCTGTTAACATCCCCTGGATGTGCCAGAGACTCAGAATGGTTATCTGTTGCTGTCTTCCCTTTGCAGGCCAGAGACTCCGAATGTTGATGATCTGTTGGCGTCGCTTATTGCAGTTTATTGGAATTTATTTGCATAGTCCAAACACAAAGTTAGGAAAGTGTCATTAAAGTTTTACCAGTGCATTTCTCACTTTTTGGACAATGTTACGAACGCAGTAAGTCCAAACATGATGGCAAAAGATCGAACTGTCGTGCATGCATTCATTTGTCCAGTAAGAGCTGAGTTTGTGTAAGATGTTGCACTACACATCGCTGGCAGTGAGAATACTTATTTCCCTGATAGATGTATAAAATGTGTGTGTTGTGGTTTGCATCAGTTCAAGGTTTGAAAACATAGTTATGAATAGATTTGGATGGATCTCAAAGATCTCTCTTTTTGTTTCACCCACTGCTGCTGCGTCTGGAGAGCCTAATGATTTTTTTTTATGACGTCACAGGGCTGACACTTTATGGAATCAGTCAGGAATCAGTCTTAAGGTGGGTGGAGGTCTTCTTACCCTGTAAGAGGTGTCTGGCGACTGTCCTGGTATCTTTATCTGATGGCATTGGACAGTTTGCTATGTTTTCCACCAAGCTCTAATTAAAATGTAGCAAACCTTTGTCCACTATTGTGGTCCGAGAGGGGGTCCCGCCATAAACTGGGCCCTGGAATGTGCTGTCCACTACAGCTTTATTGGCCAGCCAACATGCCTGACCTGAACCCCATTGAATCTATGGGATATTTTCAAGAGAAAGATGAGAAACAGTCGATCCAACAATATACAGATGATCTGAAGGCTCAGTAGTGCCTCAGCAGTGCCGTAGGCAGATCACTTCCATCTTCAGCTGTCTAGCAGAGGGACGCAGGTTTTTCTCAAGAGTTTGGATGTTCTTGGCAGCATCCATTTCCCTTCAATCCTGACCAATTGCCCGGTCCCAGGTAAAGAGAAACACCTTCACAGTATAATTCTGCCACCATCATGCTTCTCAGTAGGTATGGTGTGTTTTGGGTGGTGTGCTTGTGTTTGTTTATCGGACTCTTCCAAATGAGTTTTTGCATAGCGCAAAAAAAAAAAAAAAAAAAAAAAGCACTGAGTTTGACACTTTTTAAGAAAAGGCTTCTTTCTTGCCACCTTGCCATACAGGCCAGCTTTGTGTAAAGCTTGAGAGATAGTTGTCATACGCACAGACTGACCAGACCCAACCATAAAACCTTGTAAGTCCTTCAAAAGGGCTTTTCAAACTTGAAATTGTTAACCCTGGGTCATCCTAAACCCTGGATAAACAGAATCCTGGGTTATCTGTAATCACGTTTCACACTACTCATACTCATAATACATGGGGTTAACTGTTAATCCTGGGTATTCATTAACAGACGTTTCACACTGTACATTCCTAAACCCTGGGTTAACATTCTTATTTTCATATTTGCGGTGTCACTGTCACCGGCTGCTTCTTACACTAGCTTTTCACACTGTGCTTAACCTCGGGTTATCAGTGTTCTAAACACTGCTTTTAACCCCGTGTAAAGACACATTTCACACCTGTAATTTAAAAGCGATGTTAGCACCTATGACCCAGTCCGACTGAGGGGGCGTGTCCCGGCAGGAAAGTGACATCAGTGCATACCCACTATACTTTAAGGATCTGATCACTTTACCAAACCAGGCAGTTCACTGATTAATTTTTATTAATCCTCCAGAATTTTTAATGATATTTTTACGTTAATAATGAGTGTTATAATGTGTATATGCAGCTCAAAAAGTTTGTTTATTTTATTTTCTAGGGTGTAATGTGACAAATTGTTTTCACAGGGTATGATGATTTTCTATAGGTACTGTATATATGTTATATATGTATATGTATGTTATAAGAGTATTATTTGTTTTTTGCTGTAATGGCAGTTTATTTAACTCATAAGTCATCTCTTTTCTGTTTCCATCTTTACGTAGACTCCCATGAACCAGGCTTCTACACGGTCTCACTGCATCTTTACCATTCACCTGTGCAGCAAAGAACTGGGCTCATCAATGGTACGACGCTCCAAGCTGCACCTAGTGGATCTGGCTGGGTCTGAAAGAGTGGGAAAGACAGGTGTGGGTGGTCAGATCCTAACAGAAGCAAAATATATTAACCTCTCTCTTCACTACTTGGAGCAGGTCAGAAGACTTTCTTTGTTACATTTTTCTAGGGTGCACTATAGAATTTTGCCCTCTCTATCTATGTGGTTGAAACATAGAATTGCACATTATTTTCAGAAATGTTGTACATTTTATGTTGTGCTTTCAGCTCTTTTGTGCTAATGAATTTGATGGTTTGAGGTTTACCCTTTGTTTTTTTTTGATTACCATATCATTGGCATATATCTGAAAGATGTCATCTGATTCTGAGCAAGTAAGTAGCCAGACTTTTTTTCTGTTAAATGATATAATGTAAATACACAAGGACAAACAGTGTACGAACAGGAACAGCAATGAACAGGAAACATAAAATTTCCTGATTTCTGATCCAACTGTTCAAAATATAAATCATTATCCTAAGCTAAGTACTTGCTCAATAATGACATTTTGTTCATTTTTACACAAATCTTCCATAGTGCACTCAAAAATTGTGATTTGAAAAAAAAAAAAAAAATATATATATATATATATATAAATTAAATAATTTTGAATATAATCCTTTGTTTATATTGATATGACCCTTCTGGATTTTGGATTTTAAAAGGACTTTGAATCATATTACTGAAACCACAATTTGGTGTGCTCTAACTGCTGTCTGGTTTAGGTCATCATAGCCCTGTCGGAGAAGAATAGATCCCACATCCCTTACCGCAATTCCATGATGACCTCTGTGCTTAGAGACAGTTTGGGTGGTAACTGTATGACCACCATGATCGCTACTGTGTCAGTGGAGAGGAGGAACACTGGTGTACGTCTTTTAACCTCAATTTTAACTTTTTTTTGTGAATCAAAGACAATGTATTTGTTTAAAATCTTCACACGATCTTTGTTTTTTAGGAGTCTTTATCGACCTGTCGTTTTGCTCAGAGAGTGGCTTTGATTAAGAATGATGCTTTTCTCAATAAAGAACTGGATCCTGCTCTGGTGAGTCTGACATCTGACTTTATTTCTATATATTATGTTAAATATCCTATTAAAATATTGTTTAAAAAAAAAGTAGGAAGCTGGTTCCATGCAATCTGGAATTTCACATAAAGGCAAAAAAATGGTCTAATATTTACCAAATTTTGCACATGGCAGCCAGTTCTGTTATGTTTCACTGTAAATTTACAATAATCCATACTTTTTTCCTTCATGCAGAATTAGCAGTTTAATTACCTGGTACATTTTTGTGCTTGTTGCTGCTTAGAAAAACAGACAGCTGTTCCAAAAGAATAGGTATATCACTCAACACTGTTTTAAGAGTGAAACGGTATATTTAAAATACTATAGAAATACCTAAGTAAGGCTAAGTACCCTACATCAGATTGCAGGTTTCTAAACAGGCACAGCATTGTGTGCTTCCCAAATTTCCATAGAGCTATTTTGTGATACTTAACTGCGCATCCACAAACAATCTCCCAGTCATTGCCTTCTCATCCACAAGTCAACTCCAAGTCTCCAAGTTATCTCCTGGTACTCCTGATATGAAATTATTTGGATAAACCTGTGAAGTGGTAGAAGAATGTTATATGGAGCTATTGGACCAAACTGAACTTTCTGCTTCAGTTGTATTAAAGGAGAAGTTCACTTCCAAAACAAAAAATTTACAGATAATTTACTCACATTTTCTACAGTTGTAAAGAAAATATTAAGCAGCAAAACGGTTCTTATGAGAAATGTTTCTTGAGCAGTAAATCAGCATATAAGAATGGTTTCTGAAGGATGTGACACTGAAACTTCTCTTTGTGAACAACGGAAAAAAGCGACTCAAGCAAGCGCAGCACAGAGTGAATTGAAACTAAAAACAGTACTGTAACAGCAGATATGTAGCGTGTCGGTGAACGTGATTTCACCAAGTACAACATGTTCCTGGGTCAACATCCTTGTTGATCCTGGAACAACATTCCATTCAACCAATCAGAATTGAGGGATAACTTTTCAGGAAATGTCAGTTTCAAGCTTAAGATCAGGATTAGGTGCTTCTACACACTTGTTAATCAGCTATCATTTCCTTCTTCAAAATATGGGTATTGGAATTGGGAATTGGGTTAAGTCTATATTTTTGGAAAATAATGTTGATCCAGGAAAATGTCTTACTTGGCAAAATCACGGCGACCGTAGCGTGTCAGACTACAGTCTATTATACAATTACATCACAACCATTTTTATGACAGCACTAAGCAATCTCAAATTCTCACCGCCATTCATAAATGTTACCGGTTTGAGTAACACTTTTCAGCGCTGATTCTACTCGCAGTGGGCACTTTGAATCAATTGAACGCTTATAACATTAACTGTCCTGCAGATGGCGCCACGAGTTTGTACAACGCTCTCAGGATTCCGTCCATGATGTTTAAGAAAACAGTCTATTCGCAGTTTATTTAATTAATTGCTTAAGGCCATTGGCACGATACCACCCCCCCGCCTTCCAAAAAAAAAAAAAAAAATGCGGAAAATCATATCCCTCTATAATGGATGCTCAACGATAGAGGAGGATCTTGTGAGGCTCGGTGCTATGAGCGCCAGACGCGCTCTGACGGAGTTCACTGATCCCGTCTTTGTTGAACAGCCTTCAGATCGATGTGTTTCAAGAGATTAAGAATGTATTTGCTGTATTTTTTATTTAATTAATACAAAACAGTAGATATTGAGTCAGTCAGGTTCAAAGGGACAGGTTTAGTGAGTGGTCTTTGGCATCTCCCTGTTGTCCTGTTTGGTACGGCAGGTTCACTTATTTTAGAAAAAGTACTCTGAAGTTGTAAAGAATGTCTGAAGTCAAGAATACAGGAGCTTTAAATCTGTATATACAGTGGGTACGGAAAGTATTCAGACCCCCTTAAATTTTTCACTCTTTGTTATATAGCCATTTGCTAAAGTCATTTAAGTTTATTTTTTTTCCTCATTAATGTACACACAGCACCCCATATTGACAGAAAAACACAGAATTGTTGACATTTTTGCAGATTTATTAAAAAAGAAAAACTGATATATCACATGGTCCTAAGTATTCAGACCCTTTGCTCAGTATTTAGTAGAAGCACCCTTTTGATCTAATACAGCCATGAGTCTTTTTGGGAAAGATGCAACAAGTTTTTCACACCTGGATTTGGGGATCCTCTGCCATTCCTCCTTGCAGATCCTCTCCAGTTGTCAGGTTGGATGGTAAACGTTGGTGGACAGCCATTTTCAGGTCTCTCCAGAGATGCTCAATTGGGTTTAAGTCAGGGCTCTGGCTGGGCCATTCAAGAACAGTCACGGAGTTGTTGTGAAGCCACTCCTTCGTTATTTTAGCTGTGTGCTTAGGGTCATTGTCTTGTTGGAAGGTGAACCTTTGGCCCAGTCTGAGGTCCTGAGCACTCTGGAGAAGGTTTTCGTCCAGGATATCCCTGTACTTGGCCGCATTCATCTTTCCCTCGATTGCAACCAGTCGTCCTGTCCCTGCAGCTGAAAAACACCCCCACAGCATGATGCTGCCACCACCATGCTTCACCGTTGGGACTGTATTGGACAGGTGATGAGCAGTGCCTGGTTTTCTCCACACATACCGCTTAGAATTAAGGACAAAATCTATCTTGGTCTCATCAGACCAGAGAATCTTATTTCTCACTATCTTGGAGTCCTTCAGGTGCTTTTCATGTGTCTTGCACTGAGGAGAGGCTTCCGTCGGGCCACTCTGCCATAAAGCCCCGACTGGTGGAGGGCTGCAGTGATGGTTGACTTTCTACAACTTTCTCCCATCTCTCGACTGCATCTCTGGAGCTCAGCCACAGTGATCTTTGGGTTCTTCTTTACCTCTCTCATCAAGGCTCTTCTCCCCCGATAGCTCAGTTTGGCCGGACGGCCAGCTCTAGGAAGGGTCGCCCCAAACGTCTTCCATTTAAGGATTATGGAGGCCACTGTACTCTTAGGAACCTTAAGTGCAGCAGAATTTTTTTTGTAACCTTGGCCAGATCTGTGTCTTGCCACAATTCTGTCTCTGAGCTCTTCAGGCAGTTCCTTTGACCTCATGATTCTCATTTGCTCTGACATGCACTGTGAGCTGTAAGGTCTTATATAGACAGGTGTGTGGCTTTCCTAGTCAAGTCCAATCAGTATAATCAAACACAGCTGGACTCAAATGAAGGTGTAGAACCATCTCAAGGATGATCAGCACCTGAGTTAAATATATGAGTGTCACAGCAAAGAGTCTGAATACTTAGGACCATGTGATATTTCAGTTTTTCTTTTTTAATAAATCTGCAAAAATGTCAACAATTCTGTGTTTTTCTGTCAATATGGGGCGCTGTGGGTACATTAATGAGGAAAAAAATGAACTTGATGATTTTAGCAAATGGCTGCAATATAACAAAGAGTGAAAAATTTAAGGGGGTCTGAATACTTTCTGTACCCACTGTATATTATATATATTTTGAAATTGAAGAAAAGGAGATAGGAGTTTTTTAACCTACCCTAACTGTAATGAACCGGAATACACAGAGTTGACGCAGAGCTAGACAAGACAAGCATTTGATGTTAAAAAGTATATAAATTTGTATTTATTTATTTTAGAAAATAACAGATCGTTTCGCTAGATAAAACCCTTCTTTCTTAGCTGGGACCGTTTAGAGCACTTTGAAACTGCAATTAAACTGCATTTTGGAAGTTCAAACTCGGGGGAACCATATAAGTCCACTATATGAAGAGAAATCCTGAAATGTTTTCCTCAAAAAACATAATTTTGTGGAAACAATGATAGCTACCACTCAAACATTTGAATAAGATTTAAAAAAGAGAGAGAAATTAATAATTTTATTCATCATGCATGAAAGTGATAAAAAGTGAGTGAAGACATTTAAAATCATTTCAATTTAATAAATGCATTAACACATTTAATTAATATATTTGATGAATGCAAATAAATGTTAAATAATTTATCAAAAAATCCTTCACCATTTCCACACAAAATGTGATACAGTACAATTGTTTTCAATTTGATAATAATCAGAAATGTTTCCTGACAGAAATAAATTGTAATGATTTCTGAAAGATCATGCAACACTGAAAACTGGAGTAATGATGAAGAAAATTCTGCATTACAGCACAGGAATAACACAATATTCTGTATTATTACAATATAAGATATATAATTTAATGTGATAATAAATATATATATATATATATATATATATATAGAGAGAGAGAGAGAGAGAGAGAGAGAGAGAGAGTTAGTGCTGGGGCGTGGCTTGGTCAGATTTTCCTTCTTTTTTTGTCACTAGCTGATCACATGCCTGATTGTAAAACACTCGCAGGACATTAATTTGGACAACTATGCAAATATATCGAAATTTCACGCAGAGACCCGAGAGCATGCATAGTTTGTGAATCAATAGCTGACTTATGTACGACTCTGATATAAACATTACAGGAGTGTCATACATTAGGCACGCGTAAGTTTATTATTATTACACTTAACACTTAACATTAGCGCAACATTTTGCTTAATTTAGCCGAGAGATGTAGTTTGCGTGCAGTGGTTGGAAGTTTTGAGCCGCCGTTGGGTCTGTATTTAACAGTGCGTTGAGGCTTCCTGCAGCAAGTCCGAACCAGTCAATCACAAGAGAGGCCTTGCTTTGCTAATTTTAATTTAACAATTAAACAATTATAGGATAATATTTAAATAAATTTTAAGCAATCTCGTGGCCCCCCTGGAGGATCACTTAGGCCCCCTAATGGGCTGCGGACCCCCGGTTAACAACCCTTGATTTAGAGCCCTTTGAAGCTGCATTTAAACCACATTTTGGAAGTTAAAACTAAGGGAGCACCACTATATGGATAGAAATCCTGTAATGTTTTCCTTAAAAAACGTAATTTCTTTATGACTGAAGAAAGAAATACATTAATATCTTGGATGACAAGGGGGTAAGTAAATTATCTGTAAATTTTTGTTCTAAGAAATGAACTACTCTTTTAATGGGGTATGTGTCTGGCCGAGGAGAAATGGAGAGATTCTGCTGCTTTCTTTCTCCTAAAGCTGGTGACCCACCAAACAGACATCAAACAGTGGTTGGTGTGTCACAGTTGTGATCATAATGTACTGGATTAGTATTTAACAAAAACAGCTGTGCAATACTCAAAGTATCACACAAAATCCAGTTTAGCATAAATACACATTATTATTATTATTTTTTTTTACCATATTCTATACAGCACAAACTGTGTTTCAAAAAACATCATCATAAAGTTGGACGCAAATAGCTTTTGCATATGGCTTTCATTGTCTAAAGAACAAATCTGGTAGGGTGACCATATGTGACATTTTTCCCGGACACATCCTGGCAAGGATTTCTGTCAGAGATCTGAAAGGAGGCCCTAATCGCAGAGTTAGTGACAAGTGTTTGTTGACAAAACAGACTGATATAAGAGAGCAGAAAGGTGCACAAGTGATACAACAGCAGAAACACAGTAAACAAAGAGACAGCTAGGGAAGAACACTGGAACAGCCTTGGACATCAACTGGCAGAATACTGTAGCAGCAGAGGGAGCGGCATGACCAGGCAAGTGGAGAGAACCGAGCTAGGCACTGTAGAGCTGAGCTCAGATATTTGACCGCAAACTCTGAAGCAAGCCAGATGCCAGGCAAGGGGAACCAGTGGGCAGGAACAGGTGTGAGGACAGGAACTCTAACAAGACAAGACAGAACAAGGCTCCACAGGAACACAAATTACTCCAAGGCAGACAGGGCCTTAAACAAAACAAAAGGACTAATAAAAAGTAGAGATGCAGCGATACGGATACTGGTATCACCCTGATTCTGAACTCCTTTACTCATACTCGTTGAAATGCCCCTATACCAAATGCCAATACCACACAGCATGTTATAAGTGCCATATTCAGACAAAGAATCACTGACAACAGAACAACAGACAGCAGAATTGAGTTATTAGAAATTAAGGGTGTCTACAAAGTATATGTATGCAATTAATATAATGTTAAACATGCAGTATTAACGCCTGTACAGCTGATGTGCGCAAGCTGATAGGCAAAGCATAATTTGGATTAAACTTGTGAAAATAAAACTAAATTTATAGGGACATTCACTATAAATGACATTTGTTTTCAACCTTAAGCAAGGCGAAAGTGAAACTAGCAGACTTTGTGAAATACGCTAGGCTGTACTGTACTTATCCCTCTCATTCTGCACAAATACAAATATGTGCACGTGTTTTGCATGTTTTGCTTACTTCATTCGTGTCTCTGCAAATTTCAGCATGTTAAGTAACTTATATTTCGAAATATCACAGTTAGGAGATTTATAAAGAGTGGTTCCCTGCAATTATTACAGCAAAACACATTATTACAGTACAGAGCCGCTGCAATTGAGCAGCTCTAATGCTATTAAATTAAAGATGATTTGACTGAACAGCCAATGAAAATGCAGCATGATGAACGCGACATGTGACATTAACAGCGGAGGTTAACGGAAGTTATTTACCTGAAGCTCCCTGTGCAAAAGTGGCCTCCCAAGTTTTAGTTGGCCTCTTTCCTTAGTCATGACCGGGTCTATATTTCCCTATTCTGCCACCATCTCTTCTTTTTTTCAGCACACGTGAAAACCACAACTGCTAAATCACGATTCATCTTGCTGTATGACATTGCGCTAGCATGGGTCGCAGCCGACTCAATAGGTGTCATCATCGCACAGTCTACATACATGTCGTACCCAAGATTATTAGAACCACGTCGCACAGTGTTATGTGCAATTAACTTATAAGATGGCTGAAATCGCACAGTGTGTAGCAGGCTTTAGAGCAGTGGTTCTCAACTCCTGTCCTCTGAGCCCACTGCTCAGCACATTTTGTATGTTTCTGAATCTGACACACTCAGTTCAGTTCAAGGATCTTTCTCCTTAATGAGCTGATGATCTGAATCAGGTGTGTTAAATGAGGGATACATACAAAATGTGCAGAGCAGTGGGTCCCGAGGACTAGAGTTGAGAACCACTGCCTTAGAGTATACCATTATAAACTTGCTAAGGTGCAAGCAGTCACTTTCCAGATTAAACACCAGGCTAATTGACCCACCTGACATCAATAGTATTTATAATAGTATTAATTATTGGTGTCACTTCAGAATAAAACAAGCTGTTTCTTAAAGATTCCACTGTTATTACTGCATGGTACGGCAAACTAGGAGAAGGCTGCATAAACATTTTAAAGGCTTTTACTATCAGTATGTACATGTGATAACTATCTCCCAAGCTTTACACAACACTGGCCTGTATGGCAGGGTGGCACGAAAGAAGCCTTTCCTTAAAAAGTGTCACACTTGTCTTCTTTGCGCTATGCAAAAATACATTTGGAAGAGTCTGATACCTTCTGGCAAAAGGTGCTATGGTCTGAATTGACCTTTTTGAGCTGTGCCACATTTTAGTATTTTTCTATATAACATGAGGCATGCAGAGCACATTAGCGGTAAAGAAATTGTGCCTCGCTCTCATGCTCCAGTGAATTTTTTCTGTAGTTTCCTGAGCACAAACCACTGATCTATAATAGAGAACAGAATTGCTCATGATGCCATAAAAGTGAAGCCACTGCGCCGCCATATTAGTATTCCCTAGTATTCCCATACATTCTATTGAATAAATAGAAAATGAGATGATTTTAATGAGAAAACATCACATAACAAGTAGGGATGTAACGGTATGAAATTTTCTTATCACGGTTATAGTGACAAAAAAGATCACGGTTATCAGTATTATCACAATATTATTAAAATGTGCTGGAAATGTTTAAAAAGTGCATAAATTGTTTCACCAAGTTTTATATTTAAAATCAACAAACAACATAAAATGACTTCTGTCTGCACAAACACTAAAACAATAGCATTACCAATGAGATTTTATATTACAACATGACTGACAACAGTTCTCTTCAACAAATTCTTCATTTTCCAAAAAGGTTCTATGTATTTTATGTAAATAATGCTAGATGTATTATCTGAATTGTTTAAATGTGTAGAATCCTTGTTTTTCATCAAAAGGTCAGTTGACAGCGGGGCATGCAAATCGGTCCTTTTAGCTAGACAAAAACTGCAAACAGGCTGAACGTAATTGTATGTCAATGTAAATCCACTCTCTGCCACTAGGCGGCACTTATGGAACAGCAAAGTTTTTTTTTTATTGTTAGTGAAAGTGACGTGACATGTGGCCAAGTATGGTGACCCATACTCGGAATTTGTGCTCTGCATTTAGCCCATCCAAGTGCACACACACAGTAGTGAACACATACACACCGTGAACATACACCCGGAGCAGTGGGCAGCCATATTGCTATCGCTGCGGCGCCCGGGGAGCAGTTTGGGGTTTCGGTGCCTTGCTCAAGGGTCTCACCTCAGTTGTGGTATTGAGGGCGGAGAGAGCGCTGATTAATCACTCACCCCACCGACAATCCCTGCCGGACCTGGGACTCGAACCTGCAACCTTTCGGTTACAAGTCAGACTCCCTAACCATTAGAACCATCAGAGGTATATTCATATAATTAATTCATTTACATATTCATTGGTATATTCCCTCAGCACCCTTTTAAAACCTCCTAGCTTTCCGTCATGCTTTCACACAAAATGAAACTACTCTGTGTGGTCTGCACATTTGAGGCTGTTATTTAAACTTTGCTTTATGCTGGACAGTATACATTTATCATAAATCGTGGTAATCAAATACGGTTTTAATGATAATTCAAATATGAAATGGTAATACTAACCGTGGAGAATTTTATCTTGATATATCGTCAAACCGGTTATTGTTACATCCCTAATAACAAGTCAGCGTTTTTATATCTAACGTACACTGTAAATTTTCACAATGCAAACATCCTAAGCATTTGAAAAGTTTTGTTTAATGTCGGGAATTCCCTCTGCTTATTAAAAATGTATGTTCATATAGCCTACATACAGTCACGTACATCAGATGATCATGATAAACACTAGACGTTCAAAACGTTTACAAATAAAGTGCTCATTCAGAAATCTTAATAAATATTCATGCTTTGTATACCTTATTAATCATCATAGAATCAGAGTCTAAAATAGATGTTGCTTCATCAGGCACATTAAAAATATGCACATCATAACTCTGAAATAATGCTGACTACATACAGTATGGACTTAAATAAATGAAGCTTTATTTCAAAGAATTTAATTTCAGTACAACAAGCAATATAGTAACAAGGGCTTGTATTATTTATTGTATATTCAAATCAATTTAAGATACTAAAACCAGATATATGGTCATGTTTATTATTTCCTACATAATTAGGTACATAAATATATTTTGTGTTAGATTAGTTACCTGTGTCTGCATGTGCGCAGTTGACACCCCCACCTAAATGATTTCAATAGACTGCTTATCCTGGCCGAAAAGACCATACACATTCCAGATAACATCTTAAATAAAAATTAATTTACATACACATATTCGAAAAAATAACCCTGTATGAATGATATTCTTCAAATCGGGTGATTTTAGGTCAGCGGTTTGTATGTGAGTCAATAGTGCTCTCTGCTGGTAGGGAATAGTTCACTGCCTAATGGCAGTTTAGAATGCAATGGGCGATACAGTCACTATATAAATCAGCGGCGCAAACCCATCCAAAAGCTGATTACTGTATGGAATGGAGGGATGGCAGATGAAAATGTAGAGATATTTGCCGTAACCACCACCACAGCTGTTACATTTATTTGGTCATCTTTATTTGCCTATAACTGCTCAAATGCAACATTTATTCTTTTTCATGTTGGATTTTAATATTGTTCCAGTACTTGGTATCCTCTTCATTTGCTCATTATTTTGCGAGCCTTCTTGCTGTTTGCTGAGTAGAAGTCAAATGCTAATTCTGCACATTGAAATAGACACAGAATAATATTTTTATATATTTTTATATTATATTATATTTATATTTTAGTATGTCAATTGTTTGTAAAGCCATGTAGCCCAGTGGTTCCCAAACTTTTTTCCAGGGGACCCCTATTTTAACATTACATTTTTTCAACGACCCCCATTAAAAAATGTTCTGTCAATCGATTAAAAAAAGTAAAACATTTTTCTGAAATTAATCGTGATTAATCCAAAAAACAAGGAGCAAGACAAGAACACAGAATTACATAGGGACAAGACTAGGGCACAAGACCAAACAGGAAGGGAGACAGGGACACATACTCAGCCACAGACAGGGATAAAGACAAAGGCAATGACAGTGAGAGTAAAGCCTGCTACACACTGTGCAATTTCAGCCATCTTATAAGATCATTGCACATCACACTGTGCGACGTGGTTCTAATAATCTTGGGTACGTATGTAGACTGTGCGATGAAACCTATTGAGTCGGCTGCGACCCACGTTAGCGCAACGCCATACAGCAAGATGAATCGTGATTTAGCGGTTGTGGTTTTCACGTGTGCTGAAAAAAAGAAGAGGGAGCACAGGGAGCTTGATGTAAATAACTTACCTTCGTTGTTAATGTCACGTTCATCATGCTGCACTTTCATTGGCTGGTCAGTAGACGTAGGTCGTAGCAGCGAACACATTGCGAGACGATCAGCTGAATTTTTGACACTGCCAGAAAATGATCTTTGGTCGCAAGACCATGAGAACTGCCATCTTTGAACCTCTCTCACTGTACGATGCAAGACCACCGTTTAGGAGCCACAATCACCGAAATCGTCATGATTGTTTCACGATGGCAATCTTTCGTCTGGGACGGCCGAAAATCATGCAGTGTGTCCCCGGCTCAAGGATGACCACAATCCAGCAAAAATAAGAGAACAAGGGGAACTATAAATAGGAAGGAAGGCACACGAGGAACAGGAGAGAGCAGTTAGACCAACAAGGACTAGACAAGGGCTAAAGAGGTAGTGTGGTAAAGAGGAAACAAGGAGGGACCAGAGGAGCACATGGCTGACAAAAACAACAAAGCCATGTGCTGACACACAAGACAACATAGACAAGAGAAACAAAGACAGACTGAGTGTCAGGGCAGAACCCTGACAGATTTCTATATTGCCTAAAATATCCAGATTTTGGCTTTGTTTGTATGCACAGACCAATCAGTGTATGGCATCAAAGTACTGCAAGAGCTAAAGAGAGCAGACAGCTCCTTGCTTTCAAATCACTCTTGAGGTACTTTCATGTCAAACACTGATCGGTCTGCACAGCGTATTTGCATCACTTTGATAGTTCTCTGTAGATCCCACCTTCTCAGGTGCTATGATTGGTCAATTATGGACAATGCCTGTATGTTTTTGGTCAAACTAATTTTCGACCATTACGGTCAACAAATATGAAAACATGAAAACAAAGCCTAAACAAATCCTGTCCAGGACGTGTCTGGGAAAAAAATGGCACGTATGGTCACCCTACATCTGGTGCATTTACACGTGTTAAGAGGCAGAATATATTCTATATAATTGTAAAAACAATGCAAGCCAACTCTCACTCTTTTAGGCTGCTAAAATGTTTATGTTGTATGTCTGGCAGCTTATTGTCCATTTAAAAAAGGAGATCCAGTCTTTGAAGGAAGAGCTGGCTCTGGTTACTGGAGAGCAAAGGAGTGGCAAGCTAACCCAAGAAGAGATCCAACAGTATGTACTTGCAATTCCTTAATCCCTCACTTATCTTTTATAAAAATACAGTATAAAAATACAGTAGAATTAAAAAATTACTAATAATGAATTGTGCTTGCTAATGGCTTTGTTTATGTTCATCTGTAATAGATTAGGCTGAATGAATTGAGGGATTTGGATTGTTTCAGTTGCAGCGGTGATGGAGTTAACAGCACACTTAATTATTTTCTATAAATATAGAAGACTCACTAATTAACTTGACCTAGGTTAGTGTGACAAAAGATTTTAAATGTACTAGATGTGCTGATAATCAGGTTTATTTTGCTGCATTGATTTAAAGAATCAACAGTATTTACAGTATTTGTAGTTCAGTATACAGTATTTGATTATTTATCTCAAACATGGCTTAAAGGTGCAATAGGTGACAATAGGAAACATTTTTTCTTATTTATATTCTCTTGAAGGTGTAGGACCAATAAATGTTTGTCCAATTAAAATGTTCAGTCCAGACATTACTATAGTCTGCTGTACCTGCCAGTTAAGTCAACTTTACAGCAAATTAAAGTTTGTACAATATATTTAGTAGTAGCTTAATAGTGGTGACTGTGTCAAGTTGATGTACATATGGCACAGATGTATGGTAATGATCAGTTAATGACGTAATGAACATTTAAACACTATTAACAGTAATGATTTTATGTTGCAATCAAACCGCTGTAGTAAAATTCGGTAGTGATGTATGTTGTTTCAGGGCTGGCATCATCTGAAGCCCTCCGAGAGGTTGGCATCATCTCCTCTTATGTGTTCTTGATCCAGATTGAAGCTTGTGTAATTCCTAGTTACCATAGGATGTCAATCCCATGTCAGAAACAGAGAACAAATAGGAACATAATTAGCGTAGCTGCTGTTCAAACGAGCAAAGAAAATTTGCTCAACCAAAGTTAAAGATTAATAATGTGCATTTGATCAGATATAACTGCAGTAAAAGATTATGAGATGCATTATTTGAATGCTTGGCTAAAAAATCTAGTTTTAAACAGAGAAAGCGTGTCTGAACCCTGAAAATTATCAGGAAGGCTTTTCTGGAGTTTGGGAGCCAAATGTGAAAAAGCTCTACCTCCTTCAGTGGACTTTGCTATCCTAGGTACTACCAAAAGGGACTTGTAGGTAAGAAGTAATATTTTGTAATTGATACGGAACCTAACAGGTAGCCAGCGCAGAGACTTTAAAATTGGGGTAATATGATTATATTTTCTTGACCTGGTAAGAACTCTAGCAGCTGCGTTTTGGACTACCTGTAGCCTGTTTACTGAAGATGCAGGACAACCACCTAGCAATGCATTACAGTAGTCCAGTCTAGAGGTCATAAATGCATTAATTAACTTTTCTGCATCAGAAACAGGTAACATGTTTCATAGCTTGGCAATGTTTCTAAGATGGAAGAATGCTGTTTTTGTAACATGGGAAATATGAGTTGCTGTCTATTATAACACCCAGACTTTTGACTGTAGTGGAAGTCCGTCTAGTTGCAGATTGTAATCCAAGAGATTCTGTGATCTCTGGTTCTCAATATATTAGTACAGGAGTACCTCAAGGGTGTGTAAGCTCCCCAGTTCTCTTCACATTGCACACAAATGGCTGTGTGAGGAAAAATAATAATAATTATACTGTGAAATTTAGTGACGACACTGCCATCCTTAGCTTATTATATAAAGATCAAGATGTCTCATCATATAATTCTGAAATCAATCAATTTATAGAGTGGTGTGATGCCCACCACTTAATTGTTAATGTGAAGAAAACTGTTGACAGTCTGTGTAATAGGTTACAATAAAGATTGTACTTCCTGAGAAGGCTTAGATTCTATGGGGTTAGCAGTAAAATTGTAATATTGTTTTACGAAGCTGTTTTAGAAAGTGTGATTAGATGCGGAATACACCTTTGGTACGGCAACTTGACGGTACAGTTGAAATCTAGGCTTTGACATCTTATTCAAACAGCCATGAAAATCATGGGCAGGATAGAACTGCTTTATCTCCAGATGCTATATGAAAAGTCTATGCAATATGTATATTGAAAATAGCAGAGGACCTAGGACAGATCCTTGTGGCACTCCATACTTTACTGGTGATAATTGAGGTGACTTCCTGTTTAAATAAATTGGTAGAGGTCGGACAGGTAGGATCTAAACCATCTTAAAGTCTGCCCTTGGATACCCGCATAATTTTGTAGTCAGTCTATTAGTATGTCATGATCTATCAGGTCAAGTAAAACTGGCAGTGAGATGCAGCCTTGGTCTGACGCAAGAAGCAAGTCATTAGTGATTTTAACAAGTGCAGCTTCTGTGCTATGATGGGGCCTGAAACCTGACTGAAATTTTCATAGATATAGATATAGAGGCTTAATAACTGCCAGCTTGAATGGTTTTGGGACGTGACCTAAAGATAATGATGAGTTAATAATATTGAGAAGAGGTTTTTCTTCTACAGGTAACAGCTCTTTTAGTAATTTAGTAGGTACAGGATCTAACAGGCATGTTGTCAGTTTAGATGCAGTGATAAGTTTATTTAACTCTTCCTGTCCTATAGCGGTGAAGCACTGCAGTTTTTCTTTGGGTGTGACTAAGGACACTGACATATTAGACGCTGTAGAATCTAAATTGGTTTTTGTATTTCTGATGTTATCTATTTTATCAGTGAAGAAATCAGTTTTATCAGTTTGCAGATATGCTCTGCCCTGGCAGCTTTTAGAGCCTGTCTATAGCTGACATACTGTTTTTCCACGCAATTCTAAAAAATTCCATGTTAGTTTTTCTCCATTTGCGCTCAAGATTACGAGTTTCTTTCTTGAGAGAATGGGTAATATTGTTGTACCATGGAGCAGTACGTTTTTTCTCTAACTTTTTTTCAATTTGATGGGGACAACAGCTTCTGACGTATTGGAGAAGATAGTGATCATGTTGTTAGTCAATTTGTCTAAATCCTGTATATTATTGGGTACACAGAGCAGTTGAGATAAATCAGGCAGGTTATTTGTGAATCTATCTTTGGTGGCTAGAACAATGGTTCTGCTCAGATGATAACGCGGAGCCATATAGTTAATATCAGTAGAACTGATATTAATATCAGTAAAATATTACTATATATTGTTGCGACACCACCGCCATGACCAATATGACGAGGCGCATGTTTATAACAGTAGCTTGGTGGAGTAGACTCATTTAGACCAATATAATCATTTGGTTTTAGCCAGGTTTCAGTTAAGCAGCGTATATCAAAACTATTATCTGTGATCATTTCATTTACAATGACTGCTTTGGCTGTGAGTGATCTAATGTTTAGGAGCCCAAGCTTTAAAAATGTTTTTTTTTTTTTTTTTTTTTGTTCATTTATTTGGCATTTTTCCGGTTTAATCACCATCAGATTTTTTCTGGATCCTGCATTAAATTTATGTTTTGACCTCACTATTCGAGGAACAGACACAGTCTTTATAGATTGTACAGCACTAGTACTATCATTTAAGTGTTCAGAACAAAAAGCCATCATATTAGTTATTTGAGAATTGGCTTACTAGTCAAATGGATGTAGCGTCCTGGAGATGTTGTCCGACAGCAGTTCTGCTCTGACTCTGCTGGGGTGCAGGCCAAAAAAAAAGCCACGGAAAAAGGCCACAGAAAAGCCTAAGACGTTCCCAGAAAAGATTCCAATTATTAACAAAGAGCAGTGTCTGTTCTTTACACCGTGTCAATAACCATTCGTTTAGAGCAAAAAGTCTACTGAACCTTTTGTGCCCATGTCAATACGTGGGAAGCGGTCCTGACACGTTGATCCTCGTCACAGGTGATATGCTGTGAACCGTCTCGATCAGGCTGCTGAAGTCCCTCTTCAAGACCTCCGTCTTCCGCAGCTTGATGTCATTCACCCCCGCGTGCAGGACGCGCTGATGCTCTCATCGTCCTTCATGATTGCGGGTATCTGTGCAGAAACATCGAGAACACGAGCACGAGGAAAACAGTGAGTGTGCACCTTACCTTTAGCTAAGGTAGCACGGACGTGCCGGACGATGGAATCTCCGGGGATCACAGCGCCGTGTTCCGTCTCGCGGAGGGTAGCGAAGTGGTTCTGAGTGGAGATCTCGAAGACCGGAGGGGGAGAGGTCCTCGCTCAGGACCTGGCTTGCGTCTTCCGCTGATGCTGCACCCAGGGTCTATGGTGTCCCGGCGCCGGAGTAAAGGACATCTGGGAAGAATACGTCCTGGGTGCACAGGGCCTGTGCAGAGAAGCACAAGGAGTAGAGGTGGTGGGAGTGTTAGTATCGCGCTGTATACTTACCCGGGAGGATTCCAACGCAGCTCTCAGCTCGGCCTGCCTTACCAACAGCTCGCTTATCTGCCTCTCCACGGCCTCCAGCTCGACCTGCACAGAGAATGTGTCCTCACCTGTACTCAAAGGTAGACACGAATTTGCCATTAATGCAAGTCACAGTGAGTAAGCAACAGTAATGTGTGTAAACAATGCAAGGCAAGATTAGGGGCAACCACGCTGGTGATGCTAACGGGCTATAAACTAGCGGACTCAGGAATTCAAAAGAAAACTAGTGTTAACAAGGCACTCCGGTTGTTTTAGTTGTAAAATACAACAAGGGGTATATTTACACATTATAAGAAATGTAAATGATGGTGTAAAAATTTGATTTTCAATTGAAAAGTAGACAATATTAAATTAACTTGACGGAGCGCAAACTCATAGCGTACGGCAACAACCTCAAAGCGTATGGCATGGACCCAATTCATGACAGAGCCCCCTTCCTTGGAGTGGATTCCAGATGCTCCAAACAACATAATGTCCAAATGAGCGGTGGAGTGGGACAGGGTGAGGGATGGAGGGCCAGGTCCATGTAAAGGACCTGGGCAAAACCAGCAGAGCAGAGAGCCCGGGATGAGCCGGCTGGACAGGAAGCCTCCAGGGCGGAGCAGGAGCCCACCAGGGCGGCGCAGACGGAGCCAGAGCCCACCAGGGCAGAGCAGACGGAGCTGGAGCCCACCAGGGTGGAGCAGACGGAACAGGAACAGCAGCTGTGACATGGCTTGGCTCAGGAACAGCAGCTGTGATGTGACTTGGCTCTGGAACAGCAGCTGTGACGTGCCCTGGCTCTGGAACAGCAGCTGTGACATGACCTGGCTCAGGAACAGCAGCTGTGACGTGACCTGGCTCAGGAACAGTTGCAGTGAAGTGAGTTGGCTTAGGAGTGGCTGCTGTGACATTACTTGGCTCAGGAACAGCTGCGGTGAGGTGACTTGGCTCTGGAACAGCAACTGTGACGAGACTTGGCACTGACGAGGTGTTTTGTCTCTGGAAGATCAGGTGTGATGTGACGTGTCTCTGGGAGATAAGGTGTGATGTCAAGGGTCTCTGGTAGATCAGGTGAGATGTGCCGTGTCTCTGGCTCAACAGCTGTAACTTGACTTGACATATGAGCAACAGCTGTAACTTGACTTAGCGCAGGAAGTGCAGCCGTGATCAGACTTGACTCAGGAAGCGCAGTTGTAAAAAAGGCCACTATTAGGAATATATTTAAGAGTCTTGGTTTGCTTTGATATCTGCTATGTTGACGCATCAGGCTCAGCATCTGTTCAGTGAGCCAATCAGCGCTCCGGATAAGACGCGCAGGTCATCTGTCCCACCCACCGAGCAGAGTTTGGCCGATTGTGAAAGCGCACAGATGCAAGCTGTACTGTAGCGATTACTTTGCTAAAGTTGTGTGTGTGCCTGTAAAGTAAGTAGTAGCCTTTTGATACAGTGTTCGTTACTTTGTTTAGGCATGTTTACCTTGCTGAATGCGTATAAGATAATGTATGTGAGTGACAAATATGAACTAGCTTGTTCGTAATAAGATGTTTATGTTTATATTTGCATACTTGTTACCTCACATATATCACTGTTATGTTCAGAAGACATAATCTATGTGCCGGTTATTCAGCATATGGTTTATTTGATATAGTTATACTGCTCATTTCCATAAGTTGAAGCACACCTCTGGCGCATGCGCACTGACACTTTAGACAGAGCCGTTCCATCACTGTTCTCCGTGCTGAGAGGTGTCAAATTTCTACAGCACATTATTAGTAATTTCTCTCTTTGTTCTTATATTCCACTGTATTAATCATTGAATTTAGTATATTCATTGTGGAGATTGCTGTTATTATACCTATTGTGATTACTCATATTTGTTATTGTTATTTGTATTTATATATTTTCTCATATGTTTATTTTGTAGAAAACCACACATACATGCAAGCTTGTGTTGACAATAAATGGGTTACTCCCGCATAAGTCTCTAACTGGACACTTCGTAGTGGGTCTGTTATCAACTGGCAAGTTCACTTAAAGGAGACAAGCTACCAGTAGCCACTCATTTGCACAGCAGTGGTGACTTGAGTCAACTCTGGAAGTGCAGTGGTGACTTGATTCAACTCTGGAAGTGCAGCAGTGACTTGATTCAACTCAGTAAGTGTTATCATGTCTTGACTTGTCACAGGAAGTGTAATTGTGTCTTGACTTGACTCAGAAAGTGCTGTGGTGATTTGACTTGTCTCAGGAGTTGTAATTGTGTCTTTACTTGACTTCGGGAGTGCTGTGGTGACTTGGCTTGTCTCAGGAAGTGTTATTGTGTCTTGACTTGACTCAGGAAGTGCTGTAGTGACTTGGCTTGACTCAGGAAGTGCAGTTGTGACTTGGCTTGACTCAGGAAGTGCTGTTATAACTTGGCTTGACTCTGGAGCGACGGTCGTGACGTGGCTTGACTCTGGAGCGACGGCCATGATGTGTCTTGACTCAGAAACGACGGCTGTGACGTAACTTGACTTAGGAACGGTGGCCATGACGTGCCGTGACATGACTTGACTCAAGAACGTCAAGTGACAGGTGCAGACTCTGGAAGGGCGGCCATGACAGGTGCAGACTCTGGAAGGGCAGCCGTGACAGGTGCAGTCTCTGGATAAGCGGCCGTGACAGGTGCAGACTCTGGAAGGGTGGCCATGACTGGTGCAGACTCTGGAAAGGCGGCCATGAATGGTGCAGTCTCTGGACAGGTGGTCGTGACAGGTGCAGTCTCTAGAAGACACTGGAAGGGCGGAAATGACTGGTGCAGACTCTGGAAGGGCGGTCATGACTGGTGCAGACTCTGGAAGTGTGGCCATGCCGGTAGCGGGCGCTGGCTTGGCAGGCGTGATGCTAGCGGGCACTGGCTTAGCAGGTGTGACGTTGAACAGTGAAACAACTAGCCAACACACAGTAAAGCTTAGTCCATGAACTGGGAAAGTTACGAACGCGGACCCTCACACCTCAGCTTAGCTCTTAGCGGTTTGTTCACGCCATCACCGAAAAACTCATTCAATAAACAATCTGGTAAATCTGAGTAGTTGGTGAGAGCTAGAAATTCCTGCATGTAGCCCTCAAGCGACCATGTGCCCTGCTTGAGGGCTAACAACTGTCTAGCAATGTCCATACCTGAATCAGGGTCGTGATGGAAGCTGCTGGATCCTGAGGTGGCCGATTATTCTGTAACGGAAGCACAGAATCAGAAAACGTCCGGATCCATTTGCAAACTTTATTAACAAACTCAGAGTCGTACAGTCCAGGGTCAGTCAACAGTATATAATCCAATGTAGACAAACCAGAATAGTAGTCGGAGTTCAGGCAGGAAGGTCGGGGCAGGCGGCTAGCAATAAACAGAGAAATCCACAAGACAGGCAAGATCAGAAAGCCAGGCGGCAGACATTTGGTAATGCTAAACAATCCAGGTAAGCAATGGAGAATCAGACAGGGTAAACACTTTGTATGTCAGCTAGGCAGAATAATACTCAGTGAGCGTGTAGTGGAAGAGGTGTGGTATTTATACAGTGTCTGATTGGCTGCAGGTGCAAAGGATGGTGGGAAGTGTAGTCCGGGTGATGCAGCAGTCTGTGTGGTGAGAGAGTTAATGTGGGGATAGTTTGACCTCTAGTGGTGAATGGCCGAGACGCCATGGACCCGATTCATGACAGCCAACTTCAAGCTATGGACAAAATAAAGTTTTGGAAAGGGCTTGAACAGTACTCAGAACACAACAAGGATAAAAAAATGACAATAAAAAGAAACAAGTAGAAGGTAATTTTTATTAACATCATTTTAAGTGGTAACTTTATATTGACATTGAAGACCTAATCTGGTCTTTATTGAAAAAAAAAAAAAAAAAAAAAAAAAGGTATCTTTTTAAATGGTTTTACAGATGAGGCTTAAGCTATAGTCCCAGTCTAAAATACATTATTGAGCTCCTTTAGCTGAAAGCATCTTGCACTGGCATCTATATGTTAAATGTATTAGATTGTATACAGCTGCTGGTGGACCTCAGAAAAAGATGAGACAGACTAATAATAGCATAGATGCCATTCTTCTTACGATGCAATGAGTACATTGGAGGTTATGGGAAGTGTTCCTTAGGTTGACCTAATTAATGCAAACTAACAAATCTATTAACGGTTTTGAATTATAGAAATGTGTTAATGTATTAGGCCTGGTTAAAGAGATGGGTCTAGATTTAAGCTGACAGATTATGTCTGCCTTCCAAACAATGATAGGTAGATTGTTCCAGAGTTTGGGCGCTAAATAGAAAAATATCTGACATGCTATGAGTTAAGATTTTAAATTCTTTACAATGTTTAATAGAGAGCTATTGCAGTGTTGACAGAACCAGGTTAATATGGTCATACTTATTAGTTCTAGAAAAGTTCTGTCTTAGCAAGGTTTAGTTGAAGGTGATGGTTCTTCATGCAGCTAGAAATGTCAGTCAGACAGGCAGCAGTGCAACCAGCTACTGTTGGATCACCTAGTTAGAATAAGAAGTAGAGTTGTGGCATCAGCATAGCAGTGAAAATGAAGGAAAAGCCATTTTTCTAAATGACAGATCCTAATGATGGCATGTAGATGGAGAAGATAATTGGTCCAAGCACTGAGCCCTGAGGAACTGTGTCAATAGCAGCAGTCAGATCCAGCAAGATGAGTACTGAGAATTTGAAAACTGCTCTTGCCAATCTCAGGGCTACAGTAACCGAGGGCAGCCTCTGTTGAGTGGCTGCTTTTAAAGCCAAATTGGTTGTTGTCAGATTGTTTTGTACAAGAAACATAGAGAGTAGTTGAATACAATAGAGAGAGTAGTCGAATACAATTTGTTCAAGTGTCTTTGCAATGAATGCAAGAAGGAATACCAGTATGTATTTTTCTTGAAGTGCTGGATTTAGAGAGGGTTTCTTAAGCAGTAGGCTTACCTGAGTCTGCTTAAATGCTGTAGTGTGAAGAGAGGTGTTGATAATGTGAGTGAGCGCAGATGTAACTGAAGTAGAAATGGCCTGATGAAGGTGAGTGGGAATACGTTCAGAAATGTCTGCCTCCAAAAGTGGAGAGAAGGAGGAGAGAGAAGAGTGTGTGTTGTTATAAAGTGTTTGTCAGTTTGTGGTGTGTAGAACTGGCTGCTGATGGTTGTTGTTTTATTTATGAAGAATTGAAGGAGTGTGCAACAGAGTAGTCTAGTCAAGTCAAGTCCCCATTATTTATATAGCACTTTTTACAATGCAGATTGTCAATGGCTTTACAGTATTAACAGGAAAATAGTGTGTTCAAATAGTGTTCCGTTCTCCTCTGGTCATATGAAACCAGCAGTTTAATTCTAGGCTGCAACAGAGTCAGATTGTGCAGAGGACTCATCTGGTTCATGTGGTCTTGTCCCGATGGCCGTCTAGGTGACAAGGTCTTCGGAGGGGATTTTTCTCTGGGGCTCATCTAGTCAACATGGTCTCTGCTGACATTCAAGGCTGTAGAGGTCATCTCTAGGTGCTGATCCACCATCTGGATTGGATATGGACTGGATCTAGCTGGCTGCAGTGACCATCTGATCTGGATACAGTCTGGATCTGATGGCTATGGTGAACTCGGAATAAGAAAGAAAAAGACTAATATTAGCGTAGGTGCCATTCTTTTAACAATGTAACATGTACATTGGGTGTTTTGGGAAATATTCCCGATTCCGTTCTAACAATCCTTTAATGGATTTAAATTATAGAGACGTGTTAGTGTGTTATTTGTAAGCCAGGTTAAAGAGATGAGGTTTTAATCTAGATTTAAAATGACACTGTCTGCCTCTCGAATAGTGCTGGGTGGATTGTTGGGGAGCTAAATAGGAAAAGAATCTGCCGGCCGTAGTTTTTTTGATACTTTAGATATTATCAAATGGCCAGAGTTTTTAGATCATGGCGGACTTGATGGACTATAATGCAATAAGAGCTTGCCTAAATACTGAGGTGCTAAACCAATCAGGGCTTTATAAGGAATTTAGCAAGATTTTAAAAAGTATAATAGTGAAATGTTTAATAGGCAGCCAGTGCAGTGTTGACAGAACCAAGTTAATATGGCCGTAATTATTGGTTTTAGTAAGAACTCTAGCTGCTGCATTTTGAACCAGCTGAAGTTTGTTTATTAAGCGTGGCTCAACCACCCAATAAAACACTACAATAATCTAACCTTCATCAGCATAACAGTGAAACCTAACACGATGTTGCCTAATGATATCTCTCAGGGGTAACATGTAAAGTTTGAAAAGTAACGGTCCTAGTACTGAAACTTGAGGTACCTTCTAAACATTTTGTAATGTATTTCCAACACAACAGGACACTTCTAACACCTGAACTTCCTTCTTTGGCAAAGCAGAGGTTTACTTTTCTGTTTATATACACTATAACTGTTAACCTTCCCTGACTAAACAGAGGATAAACCTTCTTCACTGGCAAAGCAAAAGATAACTTTTCTGTTAACTAAACCCTGCAGCTGTTTGTTAAAGTCTCCCTGTAGTCAAAAATGTTATTCTTTAAAACACATCTTTGATCATCAAAATGACATATTTTTAAATGTTTTTTTTTTCTTGTGAAAATAATTTTCTTATGCCTTAAAATAGCTTGAATGCAATTCTGCTCCCCTTGCTCATTTACTATACGCGGATCTATGAATACGCAAATTAGCCCCGCCTCCACTCACTCACACCAGCCTGCCAGCCAGCGCCTCCTAACCCACTACCTTAACTAAACTGTAGTAAATGCGATACAATGACAAGCAGCTTCAGATTACTGTGTAACAAAACTGTATAACAGTGATTATCAACAACATTTACAGGACAGGTAGACATTCTAAACAGACAGCAACATTCAAGACAAAGGCATAAATACAAAAACATAAATATAAGAATATAATTACCCTGAGGTAGTGCGGTGAGGAAGTAAAGCCTCTGTTGTGCCTTACTCACTTGCTGGGAGATGTGCATAGACCAGATGAGGTCAGCAGAAATTTGCAGTCCCAGGAATTTAAAGCTCTCTACCCTCTCTACTTCCTCTCCATGTATAAAGAGGAGAGCATTTAGATTTCCTGAGGTCCATAATTATTTCCTTGGTCTTTTTGATGTTAAGATCCAGATTGTTGTAGGAGCACCATTCTGTGAAATGCTGAGTCTCTCAAAACATGGGGGTTAAAGCAACTGGCCGGTTATAATTAAGGTTTTCTTTAGTATTGGGATAATTGTGGTCTGTGTTGCTCATCTGGACCAGCTGCCTTTCCTCTCATTGATTCTGCGAAGTGTGGATCTGACTTGGTGCTGGTGTAGTACTGTGGGGTTGTTTCCCTCTGGTAAAAGCAGTGAGGAGTCTCGTCTCTTCACTCCTGCAGTCAAAACGAAAAATGTCTGGCAGTGTGCTGTCTGTGGTGTTTGCGATAGTAAGAGATTTTAACACATGCCACATACATCTGGAGTTGTTACTTTTGAAGTATTCCTCTATGTGCTGCTTGTACCTGCATTTTGCCTCTCAGATGCTCTTCCTCAGGTTACACTGAGCCTCTTTGTAGGCCTGCAGATCCCAAGATTTAAATGCACAATCCCGCACTCAAAGCAGGATTTTTACCTTCCGGTTCAACCATAGTTTTTGGTTAGGAAATACTTATATATATATATATATATATATATATATATATATATGAGAGAGAGAACGGCTTATGTTTGTTGCTGAAGGTCTATCCCCTCAGCAAAAATGTCCAAATCTGTATCCTCAAAGCAGTCCTTCAGGGCTGAGGTGGCTTCCTTAGTCCATATTTAAACTGTCTTTGTTGATGGTCTTATATGTTTCATATGCTGGTATCAGGGACAGAGACAGATGGTCTGAGAGTCCTAGATGTGGCAGAGGGCTGATTTTATAGGCTTGTAGAATGTTGCAGTACACTTGATCTAGAGTGTTCTTTCGTCTTGTCTGGAAGTACCACGTATTTATAGAATTTAGGCAGAACAGACTTTAAGTTGCCATGAAAAAAGTCTCCCGCTATTATAACAATGCTGTCTGGTTGGGCTAACAGATGTTGGCTAATAAAGTGATGCAGCTTCCCCATGACTAACCTGGCATTAGCATGTAGTGGTACATAAACAGCTATTATAACTACCGATGTGAACTCTCTGGGCAAGTAGAAGGGTCTGCACTGTAGCATCAAATATTCTAAGTCCAGGTCTCAGTATGTGTCTTTGACTGTGGCATTTGCACACCAGTTATTGTTCATGTAAATACAGAGACCATCTTTTTTTTCTTACCAGAGTGAATGGTCCGATCCGCTCTAAAAAACAGCGTGGCCAGTTAGCTTGGTAGTAGTATCCGGGATGTTTTGATACAGCCAAGTCTCTGTTATAACCATCGCACATTAATTTGAACAGTTTGAGTTAATATGCAATCACAATTAGTCCATTTTGTTGTTAAGTGATCAAGCGTCGCCCCGCTTACTTCACTTCTGCTTTCTGTAACTCCACCGTCTGCGCCGTCTGGAATCACAGATGTCAGCCCAGCTTCAATTGGAGCAGTTAGCCAAGCCTAGGCCTGGTTGTACGGAGGTACTAGAAGGTGTTAAATACCCTCAAACATAAACAAAAGCAATTGAAGGTCTGGCAATCTATCCAACTTGTTTTTGCAGTGTTAAGCAATGTAGCCAATCACAGACTTATTTCTTGAATGCAGTAGCCAATTAGAAACGTTTTAGTTTGTCAGAATTCACTCACCTCTGTGCAGTTTTGCAAGCTTGCGAATCATCTCATGACTGGTGCAGACGCAATGTAAATAAGAAATTAATTGTGTAGTTTAGAGAGCTTCATTGATTACAACAGAACTTTTGTGAGATCACGATAAACTAAGATAAGTGAGGCTTTTTAGTGATAATGTAAGAGGGCTATAATATTTGAATGAAACTTTCATTTTTTTCGAACACATACATGCTACAGTGTTTTGGGAATGACATCCACATATTTATGCTGGATTATTCTCAAAATAGCAGTGATTTACACAGTGATAACCAAAGAAATGGAGGGGACAAAAAAATATATGTGAGAGCAGCCTCAGTGATTTAATTCTGTAACTGGTCCTGGCCAAACTTTCATAGACAGCGTGCGTCCTGAGCAACCTAGTTTTGTGGCAGACTGACGACTGCCCATGTGCGTGTGTCTGTAATGTTACGTTCTGGAAAGGTAAAGAGATGACTCACCCTACTTACATCTGTCACTTTTGATTTTATTTATTTCTTTTTGGTTTGTGACCTGAGTTGGATGCATGCTTGTGTAAAATTTTCCTTGTTCAATCCCCATGTACAGTTATGGCCAAAAATATTGGCACCCTTGCAGGACAGTGACCTGAAACACACTTAAAAAAACACTCAGAAATGATTACAAACAAATCACTGGAGAGTTCTGAAATGGCCAGCAATGAGTCCAGATCTGAATTGAACACCTCCCATTGATCTCCTATTGAACACCTGTGGACAGGTCTCACAACAGCAGTTGGGAGAAGGCATCCTTCAAATCTGAATGACCTGGAGCAGTTTGCAAAAGAAGAGTGGTCCAAAATTCTGGTAGAGAGGTGTAAGAAACTCATCCATGGTTACAGGAAGCGGTTGGTCTCCGTTATGTTTTCCAAAGGGGGTGCTACCAAATATTAAGTTAAGGGTGCCAATAATTTTGTCCAGTGCATTTTTTGGTGCAACATTTGCAATTGCAATAATTTTCTAAGAGAAGGGTTGCATTTTCTGACAGAATTGCAAGGGTGCGGATATTTTGGCCATGACTCTATGTGGACGAGTGTGTTGACGCATGAGGCGTTTTATCAAACTCGGGGGGAAATATGCCATCTTTTTGTCTTCTATGCATTATTAGCAACAAACAGTTTTCCTATCAGGGGGCGTGACTTTGGACGACGATTTGCAGGAAGTTGTGGGACGTTAATTTTCAGTGCTATCAGGCTAAAGTTAACATTTCCCAAGATCTCATATTGCACCTTTAGTTTCCAGTAAAGGATGGTACAGAGTTCAGGAATGAATGGATTGTGATTTATGACAGAATAGTCCCAAATCTGATCGTTTATTTTTTCCTCACGTGTCTCACCTTTAGTAACAACGAATCAAAATGGTTACATTTCCAATGACACTGAAAAAGACACAGAAAACTTTAATGAAAATCAGAAAAGCAGCATACACATTTCTGGTTAAAAGTTTACAATGACAATAAGCAACTGTAAAACATGAGTTAAGTTGAATACAATTGACTGTGAAAGTTAAACCGTTTAAAAAAAAAGAATTTGTTGACTTTTTGATCATATTATTACCAGTAACATGTATGTGCCACACCCAAATTAAACATTAACAAGCAGCAACCAATCTTGGTCCATGAGTCAGGACTCAAACTGGGGACCAATCAGTCTTCAAGGATCAATCTTCTTGCATCTGTAATGCTTATTTTGATCTTTGTTATTAGATCTTTCCTATTCTTGGAACAAAATTAATGCTTAAGTTTAATTCAATATTATTAATGAAAAAAAAACAAAAAACAAAAAAAACAACTACACACAATATCAGCAATGGTACAGTGACAAAGTCGCTTATATTAAAGATAAAACTTATGAAAAAAACAAATATAACTAATGTATACCCACGTTATAATGGAACTTAATAAACGTTATTATAATAATAATTATTATTATTTATTTGTTTGTTTATTTATTTATTTGTTTATTTATTTATCCTTTTAAAGAAATGCTTTAAAAGGATAAAAGCATTTTATCCTTTTAAAAAGGATAAAATCCTTTTTAGGCTTTACAATAAAAACAAAATGAATAATAATAATAATAATAATAATAATAATTTTTACCTGTGTTTGTAACACAAATTAAAAAAGTGGTCTTTGGATTTCCCTTTACTTTAAAACAATCATAGTTTGTGGTTATGTATTAGCCTATTAATTAAAATACATCACCCATGAAATAGTACAACACCAAATTTGCATATATTAAACATCTAACATTCATTAACAAAATGAATAAGATAGATATGTAAAAATGAATAAGACAGAGCCTACTTGCATTGTTACTCAAATAAAAAAAAAGTATTTTCCCTTATTTAAAACAAATGCTTAATTTGTGGTTCATTGTTTTTTTATTTCATTTGTCTTTAACGAAAACACAGCAACAACAAAGACAAACTCACTTATGAAACGAAGGAATTAAACCTTTGTTGACAAAAGTCAGGACTCAAACTCGGGATGCCCGAAGTGCAAAAACGCTATATGTCGGTGTGCTGCCCACAAGGCTACTGGAATTCCTATATTTTTGTTGATGCAGTTGTTTTACAGTGGAAGACATGATTATTATTTGGTTTTGCAGGTTGGAAGAGCAGATAAATGTGTATCTGGAAGACCCTGACAGTGAAGTAACATTAAACCCTGGGCCTGATATTAGAAAAATCCACTTTTGTTTCTCTCTCTTAAAGGTATGACTTCATTTTGATTATCGTTTGTTGTGTTTTTTTTTTCTGTCTTGTTCTTTGATCATCAGTGTCTTGCATCATGCATTTTTTCCTAGTCTTTTAGCCTTTCCTCTGCATTATTATTCAGTGTCTCCCATTGTGTTTGGTAATTTCAACATGACTACAGGTACCAGACCAATCTAGACATTTTTAAACAGAGCCCTGAAAATTCATAGCTTTCAGTCACTTGACTGGCTTGAATATAGAACTGCAGCACAAGCCTGGGTTAAAACAACCCAATTTGGGTTATTATGGTAACCCAACACTGGGTCAAATATGGACAAACCCAGTATTGGGTTATTTTAAATCAGTAACTCAAATATTGATTGACAATTACTATTGCTGGCTTAAAACAAAGATTAACCAGAATTGGATGGAAATGAAAAAGCAGACACAGAATTACTAGAGGCAAGAGTAATAATCAAAACGTTAACATTTATTAATAAATGAAAATGCCCATGGGCAAAAATATAAGACTGAATTATATAGCATAGTTTTCAACATTGCATACAACTTGTGTAACAAGCATTTTAGAAATTAAAATATAACATTAAAAAAAAAAAAGTCATATTTTAATTCAAGTGTATTAAACGATTCTCTGTTATCCATTTTAACTGAAATAGTGTTGATTATCATGCCGGTGTGTCACTGAAATCTGAGCCAGTGATGGGGTGCTATTCCCTGGGGATCTGAGAACCTCAGACCATTGCCTCGTGTTTCACTCGTAGCTGAAAGATGCCACCTGTGACTGATTAACCTGTCCATTAATAAACAGTACAGAGTTTTGAGAACACACTTTAACATCCAAATTAATTAGAATCAGTATTACAATGAATACAATCAGTTATGCAAGACGAGGCGTTTCTGTCATGCAACACAGCCGTTGCTGACACATTTAGCTGACATGACATCTCGTTCCTGTATGTTGCATTGCGCAAAATATTATCATTTACATCACAGTAAAGACTTTATAGATGAATACAATGTATACAATATACTGTTTATGTTATAAATACAATGTATGCAAACTTTAATTTTACTGAAGACGTCCACTAAATAGGCAGTGCTTGATTGACACAGCCACTAACCCAACAGCTGGGTTACACAAAAAATTACCCAACACTGGAAAAATAACCCAACAGGCATAGCCCAGCTATTGGGTTAAAAAAAAATAACACAGCATTTTTTAGAGTGTGTCAATTTTTACATCTGCTTCCAGGCCACAAATATTTAGATCACCTCTCAAAAGAATAAAATGATATGTGAACAAAATGCAAGTTTTGGCCATGTGCAATCCATATTAAGCACTCGCTGCAATATTTCAATCACTAAAAACACACTGTAAAACACCTAAAGTGCATTCATGTATTTAAAACCATGATATTTAAAGACTGAATTCAGTAGACACATTGTTGATGATGTATACTTCACATAGGCAATCAGATGTGCCCAGAATATGACTGCATTATAATGGTTTTCTATGGGCGGGGAACGGTTCTTGTGTCTGGCTGTTTTGATGTTCAGTGCTCCGTAGATGCTGTGCCCATGAATCTGAATCTGAAAAGCAGTGGAGAGAGAACACATTCCTGAGGGGACGCCAGTGCTGATCGTGATAGTCCTGGATGCGAGTTTACCCAGCCTCATTAGCTGCTGCCTGTCTGCCAGGAAGCTTGTAATCCACTGACAGATGGAGGTGGGCACAGAGAGCTGTGTCAGTTTGTCTGAGAGAATGTCAGGCATAATGGTATTGAAAGTCAAACTGAAGTCCACAAGTAAGATCCTTGTAATGTGCTGTCTGTATTTTGGCAGTTCAAGGGAGATATTTGCTTTGTTAAATTCCCTAAGAATGATTAAAAGAGAGCCTGGGTAACATTGCACCATTTCAGTCGTTTGTTCAGGAAGCTGTTGCGTCCAGAGGAATGTAAACATTCACAAAAATGAAAGAGGAAACTCCCGGGACAAATAGACCGGTTTACAGTTTATGAAGAGCGCCTCTAAATCAGGATAGCACGTCTTCTTCAGAGTTGTTACATCTGAACACCAACCTTAATTTATGTAGAAACATAGTTCACCACCTCTCGTTTTCCTTGTTAACTCCGTAATGCGATCTGCTCTAAAGCCAGCATAGCTTCACTCAGCCAAGTTTCAGTGAAGTACAATGCAGCAGATTTTGAAAAGTCCTTTTTTGTGCGGGTGAGGAGAAGAAGTTAATCCGTTTTGTTAAGATAGGATCGGAGATTCACTAGGTGAATACTAGGGAGTGCTGTTCGGAAGCCACTTCACGGAGCTGAACCAGCACACCGGCACGTTTCCGTCATTTGCATCTGAGAGAGCGTTTGGGTAGGATAGCTGCCCCTCCAACTAGAACATCCAACAAAGTGTATGAATAATCAAACAAATGAAGAAAAAAAAAATGCCTGGTGTTAGTTGCCTTATGTCCAGTTTGTCTCTAGTAAAACTGAAGAGAATGACTAAACACAGAACAAACAAACAAAAACAGTAAAAGAATGGGAGTGCTCCACACCACGGCAGCCATACGCAGTGCCATCCTGAACCAAATCGATCAACAAACACATGTTGATTGTATGTTTGTTGATATGCATAGGGTTCTTGTGTGAGAAAGGAAACAGCACAGATACAAACAGGGACAGAGACAAAAGGGACTAATTGTCTTCAGTATCCATCTACTGTTCTTTTCTCTGTATGATCAACAACAGATTCTTCATTGTTTCACTTAAGAAACTGCTGGTCTCACATTTTCTAATCTTAAGACTGATCTTAAATCCCAGACAACTCTTCAGAACCTTTCGCTCCAAGAAATTAACCTGAAAATGTAAGAATGAAGAATGTAATTTTGTTAGGAAAATTAAGATTTCAGTGATGTGAGGTGGCTAGCAGACAGTCGTTTTAGCCAGTCTGTCTGCTTCCTGACCTGGGCCCTAGTTAGTCAGATGCAAACTCTAAGACTATGTGCCATATTTTTAGAGAAGAGAGCGGCACCACCCCTGGAGGGATAAAGGCCATCTCTTTTCAACAGGTCAGGTCTGCCCTAAAAACTCATCCAATTGTCTATGAAACCTACGTTATTTTGCGGGCACCACTTAGACATCCCAGCCATTGAGTGACGACAGTCTGCTATGTATCTTGTCACCACTGTAAGCAGGAAGGGAACCAGAGCATATTACAGTGTCTGACAATTTTACTAAATTTACGTTTAGCATTAGCCAGCACTTTTAAATTTGCCAAGATGTCAGGTGCTCTGGCTCCCAGTAAACATTGGACTATGGTGGTTGGTGTCTCTTTTTTCATGTTCCGTACAATAGAATTGGCAATAACTAGAGCACTTTCATCATGTTTCTCAGTGGGATGCATCACTGAGTGGGGAGAACCTGTTTGATGTTCTGATCGGAATGGAAGAGCGGTGTTTTGACCCACGACTATGCCGTCTCACAGTCACCGAGTTGCTGTACAGGCATTGTAACCCGAACCAAAAAAATGTACAGGAGCTAGTCGCATCCAAAGCCATTTCTAACCCCGTGGTTGTCGACGTCAACCTCCATCTGTCGGCTGCCCAGAAGACAGAGTTGCAACATCTGGTCGGTCAGTTCTCGGATGTGTTCTCCATCTTGCCCGGGCGGACCAACGTGATCACGCACGATATCCGCACGCCACCTGGAGTCATCGTCAGGCAGCGGCCCTACCGCGTCCCTGAGGCTCGGCGCCAGGCTATTGAGGAGGAAATCCAGGAAATGCTGAAGTTGGGGGTAATTGAACCATCTCGCAGCCCATGGTCCAGCCCAATCGTCATGGTACCAAAGCCGGATGGCACCCTCCGCTTCTGCAACGACTTCCGCCGCCTAAATGAGATCTCGGAGTTCGACGGCTACCCCATGCCCCGTGTAGATGAGCTACTAGATCGCCTGGGGAGGGCCCGGTATATCTCCACACTGGACCTCGCAAAAGGTTATTGGCAAGTCGCTCTGACGGATGAAGCTAAACCGAAGAAGGCCTTCTCCACGCCATCGGGGCACTGGCAGTACCGGACCCTCCTCTTCGGCCTACACGGGGCCCCAGCTACGTTCCAGCGAATGATGGACGTCCTGCTCCGCCCCCATCAGACCTACGCTGCGGCGTATCTGGACGATGTAGTCGTCCACTCCGAGCGGTGGGAGGACCACCTGGACAGGTTGCGGAGGGTGCTCTTGGAGCTCCGGCGGGCTGGACTGACCGCCAACCCCAAGAAGTGCCATCTAGCGCTCTCGGAGGCCAAGTACCTGGGGTACCAAGTCGGCCGTGGCCTCATTCGACCTCAGGAGAAGAAGGTGGAAGGTGACCTCAGAGCCAGTACTACGGGCCCCAGACTTCAACTGCCCCTTCCTGCTGCAGACGGACGCGTCGGATACCGGGTTGGGAGCCGTCCTGTCCCAAATACAGGACGGTGAGGAACACCCGGTGATCTTCATCAGCCGGAAGCTGACCTCCGCCGAACGGCGATACGCGACCGTTGAGCGAGAGGCATTGGCAGTGAAGTGGGCAGTCCTGGAGCTCAGGTATTATCTGTTGGGTCGAAAATTTACATTAATAACTGACCATGCACCCCTACAGTGGATGGCCCGGGCGAAGGACACCAATGCCCGAGTGACACGCTGGTTCCTGGCGCTCCAGGACTTCCACTTCACGGTGCAACATCGGACGGGGACTGCCAATGCCTCTCGCTCAACGGTCTCTCCCGGATCTGGTCAGCTTTCGCGGGTCTGTCGGGGCACGCTCCTCCCTCCACCCCAAGATCCCCACTACACCGAGTACCAGCTCGACGCTTAGGGGGGGGGAGTGTGACACATGGCCCGAGTCCTCATCAGCGTCGCCCTGGTAACCCACGAGGAGCACCAACCACGCCCCTCCCACACCTGATCGGTCACGGCTGGCGAGTAATCAAGCGGCGGCCATATAAGCCGCCGCCAACACTAGTTTGGGGAGAGACGTCTCCGAAGACACCGCTAATGACTTTTCCCTCACTCTTCCTACAGAAAGCAGCACGTGACCGATCAGCACCGCCAGACAGAGCACAGCACGGATCACACTGCCACGAGGAAGGAGTATCACAAGGGAGCACCGAGCACGCAGTCTTCACTTCCACGAGCACCTTTATTATTAATAAATTCACCCTCCGGGGATAAACTGCATACCCCCTTGTCGTGTGATCCTTTGCCTCGCCACAATAGTTAATATCAGAAATTTGGTGGGAATTCTGCTACATTTAACAACATAAACAACAGAGAGTGATAGTAAGAGAGAGATTCCAACAGAAAAAACGATACACCATATAACCATACCATATAGCCAACGTTCTGACAAAAGAAATGTTCACTCATTGGCGAGTCCAGCATACCTAGTCTCTGACCGTGGCCCTCTGTTCACTGCCCAGCTACTAAATGATACCTGTAAGTGATGGGGTGTACTTCAAAAACTCTGTACAGCATATCATCCACAGACTAACTTAACTGAGAGGATTAACAGGATTAACTTGAAAACAATGATATCATCTTATATCCGTGACAATCACTGCGATTGGGACAAGTGGATCCAAGAGTTTAGGTATGAGTTTGAGCGACCCACGTGACCCAATCCTAAACCACCCAATCCCAACCATGTAGCCTACAGCACCGTTGAAAGGCAGAAAGCTCTTCTTGACCAAGTCAGAGAGAAGACTAGTCAAGCCCAAGAGAGACAAGGCAGATACTACAATAAACATAGGAGGTCTGAGTCCTTTGTGGTAGGAGACATTACAAGTTAGGCATTACAAGTTCACCTCTGTAAACATGAAGGTAACAATATTAATATGTGACAACACATGGAGCATGCACGAGAGAGCAGTTTTTGCGCTGAACACTGCAATGAATTTAACAACACTTGCTGCACATATCATTGATCATATCTAGATCGGAACAAACATGTTTCAAGTTTATGTGAACATATTTCATATTCTCTCATGCTCCAAACATGAACCAGTACAGTGTATGTGCACATATTATGTCTTCTTCAAATGAAATATGTACGAATAAGGGTGCTGGTAAGTGTAATGATGAACGGGATGACAGGACAGATTATTTTCATACACAGCAAACAGTGATATAGACTGACAACACAAAGAAAACGGAACAAAAAGTAACCGTTTATCTTTCTGTTTTAAACTTATGTGTGTCATTTGTTCTAAGACTGTAGTGCTGGTAATCTTGAAAATATTAATAGACATTTTAAATGTTCCTCTTCATTTTACAAATACACTATATTGGCAAAAGTGTTGGGACACCCCCTTCTAATGAACAGGTTTGACTACTTTAGTCATTTCCATGAGTACTTAATGTTTAAGCATACAATGATATTCTAGGGAATTGTGTCCTTCTAATTTTATAGCAAAAGTTTGGACAGGGCCCTTTTTTATTCTAACATGACAATGCCTCTGTGTATAAGACAAAGTTCATAAAGAAATATTTGATTCAGTCAGTGTGGAAGAACTTGACTGGTCTGCAGAAAGTTCTTATGCCAGCTGAACACCTCTGGTGTGACTTTAAATGACAAGTTATGTGGCAACTGATGCAAGTAGGTTATTCAAAATAGACTTGTGAAAAATAATGAAACCACCACGTCTGAGGTAAATTCAAAATGTATTCTTCATCTGGTAAATTCTGTCTCATTCCTTTCAGCGTTTCTTCTTTCAGAAACGAAGTAGCCAGGAAAAGTTCAGATGTAGCCAAGTTTGTCTTGCTGCTTTGTTTGCTTTGTGTGGGCGTTTACAGGCTGCACATCTCCCACATGGATAATTTACCATATGCACGGAGCATTCTTTAGACCTTCCGCATAATGATAAGCCAGCTTGTAAACTTCTGATGAAGCTCATTTTGTATGTGCTATGTGCAAGCTTGGGAGGATTACTTCTTATTCATATTCTGTTACAGTTACAAGTGGGGCTGCATGATTAATTAGAAGGCAATTGTCATGCGCATTTTGTCAGTAAACCTGGTTACGTAATCAGTAGCTGCATTCAGCAACTGCGTTCAGATGGAGCAGCATGTACTACACAGAGCCGTAGTTCACAGAAAAGCTACGCTTAATCGCGCTCATTATCACAGACAATTGAATCGCGCAATTATGAAATCGAAAGAAATAATTTGTGAACTACGGCTCTGTCCAGACATTCTGCTACATCTGAAAGCACGTACGTTTTTACACAGAATAAGGCACGCATAGTATTCTAAGCAGTGATAAAGGCATTGCATTATTATATAGTGTATTATAAGTAAAATTATAATAATAAGATCTCAGATAAACCATATATTGTTGTAGTTGAGGGTTTATTGGTCACGTTGAATCAATGAAAGCAGTTAAATCTTGTTTATTCAGATAGCGATAGCAAATATACATTTCCTGTGTTTCTTCTTCTGGCGTATTTGGAGTTTCCGCAGAATGAGAGCACCCTCTGGCCTTCGGATGACAATCGCAGTTTTTGATTAATCGATTAATTCAGTAACTTGATCGAGTACAACAATGTGAATAAGTTCTTTCAGGTCTACTATTGTCAAAGATAACTTACAATTAGCATATATTTTAGGTTGGGGATATGGTTCTATTCTGGGCAAACACTCTCTGACCATCCATGCAGCCTAGCATGGATAGGAGCAGGGAGAGCATGAATAACCCCCCAAGGGTAAACAGAACAGAACCAACATTAATGATTAATGTAGCAGATATCATTAATGTTGTAGGTGATTATTTTAATGTAACAACAAAATTCAGTGGTCTGACAACACAAGAAATATCCAATGCCAAGTCCCGACTGGACAAGAGGAAGAGTTGGGGATGGAGGTGGGTGATTAGCTGGGGAAAAATATTAGGGAAAAAAAAAAAATCGAATTACTAAGTATGAACAGAGTCAAATAGAGGACATGTTAAACTATGAGAAACACATATCATGCCATCTCAGCATTTGTTTAATTTTTGAATCAGCATGATTGAATGAAATACTTTTATTTATTTTTTATTTTTTATTTTTTTTTATGTATTTCACCCCTAAAATGTCATGTTAGAATGGTTTCCTAATTAATTTCTTTGATACAAGCATTTTCTTATTGGTCACATATCCCTGATTGCATCTAACGTGGTTTTGTAATTCCTATAAGAAATATAAGCAACTTTTCGGTCAACTGTAGTACACAAAATCACAGAATACTCATCCAGGCACTCATTTAGTTTTTAAACAAACTACATTTACATAGGAGATTTTTGCAAAAAACATAGTATTGGATATATACCTTCATCTACACAGTTAAATAAATAGATTAATTCATCAATATTTCCTCAAATCAAACATTTTTGTATCATATTTCCTGTGTGACAGGACTTACCGTGGCATGACGGGACTGACGGTGCTGTGACGGCCTGACTTTATTGATTACATTGTAGTAGGAAAAGTTATGTTTTGTGTTCTTTATTTAAGTTTTGATAAGCAGTCCTATTTAAAATTATGGTAACACTTTATAATAACGTTCAGTTGTAAGTCATTTACAAGTGATTAGTTAATATTGAAATAATCATTTACAAAACATTCACAAATGATTAATAAGTGATGCGCTAATAATTTGTATATGTTTTGTTAATTAATTTACAAGTCAATTACAAGTTAATTTACAAGTAATTAGTTAATTATGAACTCATCATTTACAAAACATAACAATGTGTTTATAAATGATTAATAAGTGATATGTTAAAATGCAAAAAATGCAATTAATCTAAAACTCTTTTTTTAAATAATAATAAATTATTTGAGTAAACATTTAAATTATTTCTCTCATCAGCACAGACTTGTGTTCTGGTAATGTAAACCAGTTTGCCCTCCACTGAAGATCACATCAGGTGCGCAGTGCTAAAATACTCCAGGTGTGTCACATAAGACATCTTTACCCTCACCAGTCAACCCTTACATTGCAGTACACACTACAAAGTATTGAAAACCTGTTGTGTAAACACATGAATAAATCATTTACAAATCTTTCTGCATTCCCTATTCTAAAGTGTAAACAATTCATGACTTGTAAATGTGTTACACATCATTTGTAGATTTTTCTTATATGTCACAAATGATCTGGTGTATACAAGGCATTTACAACACTTTCTGCATCCCCTAATCTAAAGTGTAAACTACTCATCAGTTGTAAATGTTTTATAAACCTGCTGGTTACAGGTTGTACGGGTATACACACTGGGGGGAAAGATCTACAAATGATGAGTACAACATTTACAGCTGATGAATTGTTTACACTTTAGAATAGAGGATGCAGAAAGATGTGTAAATGATTTGTTCATGATGTGATCTTCAGTGGAGGGTAAACATTTCAGTGACAGACATTTCAATTATTTACAATTGATTAGTAATATATTAACTAGTATCTTATTAACAATTTACTAAGGATCTGTTTGATTATTTTATGATATGCTATTTTTAAGACAAACTTTTGACAGATTTGTATATTGTTAGCATATTACTTAATCATTTGTGAACATAGTGATGTTTTGTAAATTATTAGTTCATCAACTAATCACTTGTACATGAATTATAACTTAAACAACAAAGTTCTATGCTAAAAATACTAACATATCACTTATTAAACATTTATGAATGCATAGTTATGTTTTGTAAATGATTAGTTCATCATTAACTAATTACTTGCAAATTACTTGTAAATGAATTAACAAAACATACATAAATTGTTAGCATATCTCTTAATAGTTTATGAATGTTTTGTGAAAGATTATTTCATCATTAACTAATCACTTAGAAATGACTTACAACTGAACGTTATTATAGTGTTACCAAAATTATTATTATAATTTTAATGTTAATGTAATATTAGACTATGGTAAAGTTCAGCCAAGGACATGTACAGTAATAAGGACCTAATTCATTAGAAAATGACTGACAACTGATATAGTCAGTCTTTTTAATTCAATTAACTAATTTAATTTTATTTCAATTATAAAAACATATTTCATTTAAATGTAATCAATAGACACTTAACTGAATAGCTCAATATAAAGTAACTGTGGTTCCACATTATATTACAGCTTAGTAATAACAGGGTAATACAATGGTAATGTCCACATTTTTACTTAGGAAATTGCATGGTAATAACTGAAATTGCCTGTAATTTTCTGGGTAATAATGTAGATATTAGCATAGTAACACCCTGTTATCACCAAGCTGTAATATGAAGTGGTTCTGTGTTGGTAGCCCTTTCTAACCTTGAAGGCCCTGGCCCTGGAACTGCAGCCTTTCTCTTAAGCCTAGATTTTTTCTATTGCTCTCTCCATTATTTGCGCATATGTCTTTGGTCTTGCTCATTCAACCCGTGAATACTTTTTATTCGTTCCTTTTTCTGCCTCCATCTATCCCTTTCTTTCTGAAGATGTTTCTCCTTTGTCTAAGAGTCTGCATTTAGTCATGCCATTGTCTCTCAGCTGCTCTAACTTGACCCATCTAACGGCAACCTTTATGACTTGGAATAATTACAGTCATCATTGATCAAAGCTAATATAAATGACAATTATATCTATATATGCATTGAAATATCATTAATATACAAAGTGCAAAGTGCATCCTCAAAAGCAGTGCTACATGGGTAAAAGAGGAACAATATTCTAATAGTTTGTCAATGAGCATAAAAAGCTTAAAATTTACAGTGTAATATCTATTTAGTTAAATAATGTTTTACTATAGCATGTGTTAAATACATATTATACGCAATAAAGGTAATAAAGAAGAACAATGCTATTAATTTGTAAGGCCGTATCACAGGACTGTCAGGCCCTGTCACACAGGACCATTACTCAGCCTGCTAGCATAAAAACTGTTAGTGTGCAATCAAAGAATTTCAGTCACCTTTTAGACATGTTTTGGATTTAAAACATCTTAACTATTTTACCGATGTTTACCGTGACAGGGCCTGATGCTTTAGCTCATCCTCCTCAAAAAAAAAAAAAAAAAAAAAATTCCAAAAACAAGCTTGAAATCATACAGTTTATCAACAGAACTCATCCTTGATCAGTGTTAGCTTCACCTCCATCAGATGATGTTACGTCCTTTGAGTCATACCCTTAAAGGCGTATTGCACACATTTTATGTTGAGTTTTATGTAAACGTGACGGGACTGACCTTAAATATGGGGACAGTTGTAAAATAGTATTTATTTGTAGAATTTATGAATAATTTCATGTTTTTAATCAACTGATGTGAATGTTAACAACTTAAACTTGTTATTGATGGAGTTTTTTCCCCTTAAGTAACAGTTTTTAGCATGACAAAACTATGAAAGCTATGTGAGAACCTAATGAATGACGTATTTGTCAGGTTTTGAGACTCCTTTGTTGTGTTTTGATTTGGTTCAGTCCTGTTTTTGTTTGGTTCCTTCCATTTCCTGTCTGCCCTTATTTGTTCCTGTTCCTCCCCTCATTAAGTCATTATTAGTTAATCACATTCACCTGTCTGTGTCTCGTTAACCACCCTACTTTAGTTGGATTCTGTTCAGTGTTTGGTGGTCCGTTTGGTGTGCATGTCTCCTTGTCTCCATTACCTCCCTTTATTTGGATTATCTGTTGTGGATTTGTTTATTAAAGTCTTGTTTTGCACCCAATCTTGATCTTGCACTTCTCGTTCATCCTCCTCCACACGACACCTGACAGTATTCCTTTACAGAACAACTCACAGAAACCAACCATCAGTCAGTTTTTGACATTTTTTTGGATAAAATAGTTTTATGCACTGTAACATGTCAAGGACAGATAATGTACGTTTCTGGTATAGAATGACCCAGCTCCTGAGCAAAGTGATAGCTGCTGAATAATGCCTGAATGGACCTTATAAAGGGAATTATGATTGGCGTTGTACTCCTATAAGTAGACGTGGATCAGCTGAGTGACCTGCCAGAACTAACGCTGTGCTCCAATAATGTAATCTGATTACTTTTGGATTACTTCAAAGTCACATATGTAAATATATATAGAATAAAACAATATAATTGTCACGGTCACACACAAACGAGAGAAGGCAGGAATTACTTTGTGAGTTTTATTGTGATAACACAACACTTCAAACAGGTGAGACTGGTAAGTAGTGCATCGAGTTGAGAGTTCTCGTGAACACAGTTCAGCAGGTGAGTTCCAGTTCACAGCAATCACCAACATAGCAAAAGTCACTTCCCTTTAATGAAGGTGTTTGTATCCACAGGTTCACGGAGTAAATCCACAGGGGAGCACAGGAGAAACAGCGGGGAAAGGATCCACGAAGCAGTGTCCATGTGACTTCGATTCCAGCCGGTGAGTGAATGGCAAAGGTAAGTATATATAGGGAGTGGTGATTGCTGGCACAGGTGTGGGTGATTAGTACTCAGGTGATGGTGAACGGGTGTGGCGTGTCGGGGATTGGCTGGATGGTGACTGACTGAGGGACTGAGGGAACGGGCTGAGGGCGTGACACTACCCCCCCCTCCACGGGTGACTCCAGGCACCCAAGAGCGGCGACGGGGACGACCTCGGCCTCTAGGAGCTGGGCGATCTGGGTGTTGACGGTGGAACTCCTCGAGGAGAGCAGGATCCAGGATGTCATTGCGGGGTGTCCACGATCTCTCCTCGGGCCCAAACCCTTCCCAGTCAATTAGATATTGGAGTTGGCCGTTCCGCCGCCGGGAGTCAAGGATCTCCTGGACTCGATAGATGTTGTCACCGAGGATCTCAGGTTGGTCTGGAGGGGGAGGCGGCTCCGGTTCTGTGGACGGAGGAAAGACTGGGTCAGAGTGAGGTTTAAGTAAGGACACGTGAAATGTGGGGGAGATCCGGTATCGTGGAGGCAGGTTAAGACGGTAAGTGACGGGGTTGATCTGGGAATGGATGGTGAATGGCCCTATGTAGCGGGGACTCAGCTTCCGGCAGGGCAGACGGAGGCGGACGTCACAAGTGGAAAGCCATACCTTGTCTCCAGGGTGGTAGATAGGGTTGGGTAACCTGTGGCGGTTGGCTGCTTCCGTGTGCCTCCGTACTGCCCGCTGGAGATGGACGTGGGCTGAGTCCCACACCCTCTCGCTCTCCTGGAACCAGTGATCTACCGCGGGCACTTCAGAGGTTTCACCGGTCCATGGGAATAATGATGGTTGGTAACCTAGAATACATTGAAAAGGGGTTAGTCCTGTGGAAGTTTGACGGAGGGAATTCTGAGCATACTCAGCCCACGGCAGATACTGGCTCCAGGTGTCCTGATGTTGGGCACAGTACGTCCGGAGATAGCGGGAGATCTCTTGGATCTTGCGCTCGGTCTGGCCGTTGGTCTGAGGGTGGTAGCCTGATGACAGACTGACAGTGGTTCCCAGAAGCCGGAAGAAGGCCCGTCAGACCCTGGATATAAATTGAGGCCCTCTACCAGACACAATGTCTTCAGGGAGTCCATAATTACGGAACATGTGGCTGAATAGTGCCTCTGCAGTTTCGAGAGCTGTGGGAAGACCTTTGAGAGGGATTAATTTACAGGCCTTAGAGAAGCGGTCCACCACCACAAGGATTGTAGTATAGCCCTGAGACGGTGGTAGATCCGTGGCGAAATCCACTCCTAGGTGCGTCCAGGGTCGGCGGGGAATAGGCAGAGGGTGAAGTTTACCTTCCGGGAGACGGCGAGGAGTAGTGGTGACGGCGCAGACCGAGCATCCCCGGACGTACTGGATGACGTCCTTGATCATATTTGCCCACCAGTATTTCTGTTGGAGGAGCGAGAGTGTTCGTCTGCTGCCAGGGTGTCCTGAGCCGAGGGATGTGTGCGCACTATCCAGGAGCGGCAGACGATGGCTGGTGGGCACATAGGTGAGGCCCGGAGGAAGTTCTGGTGGTGCTGGTTCCTCGAGGGTGGCGGCACGGATCTCTTCATCCATCTGCCACAGGATAGGTGCGAGGAAGACGGAAGAGGGCAAAATCGGATCAGGAGTGTCTACTGTGGGATCTGGTGAATACATGCGTGACAGGGCATCCGCTTTAGTGTTCTTGTGACCAGGTTAGTAGGTGATTTGAAAATTGAAGCGAGCAAAGAACAACGACCAGCGGGCCTGACGGGCATTAAGACGTTTGGCATGTCGGAGGTATTGGAGATTTTTGTGGTCTGTGATGACGGTGAAGGGAAACTGGGCTCCTACGAGCCAGTGTCGCCACTCCTCGAGGGCAAGTTTAATGGCTAGAAGCTCACGGTCACCGATGCCATAATTCTGCTCGGCTGGGGTTAACTTCCTGGAGTAGTACGCACACGTATGGAGGGCTCGGGGTTCACCAGACCATTGGGAGAGAATAGCTCCAACTCCTACATCAGCTGCATCCACCTCCACTACGAAGGGTTGAGTGGGATCTGGATGCTTGAGGACAGGTGCTGTGACAAACTGCTGTTTCAATTGGTCGAAGGCCTGTTGAGCTTCGGGGTTCCATGCTAAGACTCGGCGTCCACCTTTAAGAAGGGAAGTGAGAGGAGCAGACAGGAGACTGTAGTTCTTGATGAACACCCGTGCTTCTCGAAGTTCCTCGAGGGCTGCAGGTACCAGTGGTAACGGGTAGGCGAACTTTACCATAGCATCGTTGAGTACACGATAATCTATACACGGCCGGAGTCCTCCATCCTTCTTGGAGACGAAGAAGAAACTAGATGCTGCTGGAGACGTGGAAGGTCTGATGAACCCTTGATGGAGAGCCTCTTTGATGTATTCCTCCATTGCCTCATGCTCAGGACGTGAAAGGGGGTAGATTCTTCCGTGCGGTAGTTTGGCATCTGGCAGCAGGTCGATACTACAGTCCCAGGGCCGGTGAGGGGGTAACTGGGTGGCTCGTTCCTTGCTGAACACGTCGGAGAATGAACTGTAGATGGCAGGAATGGTGATGGAGGAGTGGCTGGCCGGGCTCTCTACGGTAGTGGCGTGAATGGAGAGGGAATCTGGTGGCGGGCTTGGGTCAGTAGACTGGGATGTGTGGCCGTGGTCCTTACATTTGGAGCCCCATCCCAGGATTTCTCCTGTGCTCCAATCAATGGCAGGCTGGTGTTGTGAGAGCCAAGGCCTACCTAGGATGACGTCCACATTAGCTTGGGGTAGGACTAGCAGGACGAGTTTCTCCTCATGCTCAGGCTGGGTGATGAGGGTTAGTTCCTTCGTCCTTCTAGTAATCTTGCCGTCGCCCAATGGTGAGTTTTGAATGGTTGTGATCTGGTACCGGATTTCATTCTTGGTGGTGAATATACGATGTTTAGTGACAAAATGAGAAGAGATGAAGTTGCCTGCCGCTCCAGAATCCACCAACACATGTATGGGAAGAGTACGAGAATTAACAACCAAGTTGGCCTTGATATGGGGAATATGAGATACTGTAGGTGTTAATGATACAGTACTTACCATTGGACGAGGCGGACGAACGGGACAGGCGGCGATGAGGTGTGAAGCCTCTCCACAATACAGGCAGAGCCTGTTCCGGATCCGCCGTTGCCGCTCGGAAGCACTCAGACGGTAGGAGTCCGTGATCATGGGTTCCTCCGTGCTTCGTTGCGGCGAAGGGGCTCTGGACGGTGAAACACAGGATACTGGCAGAGATGTGGAGCAGGCAGAGAGATGTTGGGAGACACTAGTGGCTTTCTTAATGAAAGTTTCCAGGTTGGCGCTGTCATCATAAATAACCATTTGCTTGCGGATTTGTGGTTCGAGACCTTTGCGATATGCTGCCAAAAGAGCGATCTGATTCCATCCGCTGTTGGCTGCGAGTGCTCGAAAGCGCAGGTTATAGTCGTGAATGGAGGCGCTTCCTTGACGTAAAGTAATCAGTTCATCGTGCACAGAGAGAGGGGTAAGAGCCACACCAAATACTTCCTTAAAGTGAGTGATAAAAGCATTGTGAGAGGACAGCGCCGGACTACGGGCATTCCACAGAGCCTCCGCCCACTGTAGTGCTCGTCCGGTGAGGAGGAAAATCATGAAGGCGATCTTGGAGATTTCGTTGGTGAAATGGTGCGCGTTGGCCTCAATATACAGAGAGCTCTGAAGCAAAAAGCCATTGCAGCTGCTAGGATCGCCGGAATAACTCAACGGCCGGGAAAGAGGCGTGCTTACGATCATGGTGGTATTAACTCCGGTGTCCGAAGAGGCAGAGTGCATAGTTTGGCGGAGAGTGTTCATCATTTCGGCGAGCGGGTCCGATGAAACTCGGGGAACGGTAGCATTAGCTTCCATGAGTGGGCAGCAGCAGCGTCAAAAATGTCCAAAAATACATTTATTTTGGACATAATGCAAAATATCCAATGCACAATATAAAATATTTAAGAAAATGCCATGTAGTTGTAACTATGTATTCTGTCCCTGCTGCAAGTCGGTTGCACCTCGACAGATAGCTAAACAGGATGAGGGCTGAAGAAAAGGGCTGACCTCTGGGGATCCATACATCTCCTCCAAACGGTCCCAAGCCATCTTAAGCCCAACATCAGGATACCTTATATTCACGGATCTGATGCGTCTCACGTATTCTGATAATTTACTTCCCAGCCACTTAATCAGTAAATCTAGCTGTTCGCTAGAAGTAAGTTTGAGCCCGCTAGTAGCATTTAAAAAAGATGACTTCCAAGCCCAGTAGTTCTTAATTAATGAGCTCACGACGGGCAAGAAACCTTGCTAAATTACTCATTTCAGCTTCTTCTTGAAAAGGTGGCTGAACAGGAGTACTGGCATTGTAAGTCTGTGCAAGGGGCCAGTAATTAATTGGGCTGTAAGTGGCAGACTGAGGTTTTTCAGTCTTGATAGTGTTAGGCATCGAGACTGCATCACTGACATTTTAACAAAGTCAGATGGAGCGCACCCTGGAGAGCTTTCCCTTAACAGTCTGTTTTCATTTTCATAACAGTTTACAAATTCAACATGTGGAGTAGCTAAACTTGCATCCTCAGGAGGAACTACATTAGAGTGGCTTGCGTGATGCTCCACATAATCACTGGTGTGTTTCACTAGGTCTATGGGAGGAACTATTTGGCTACCTGTACGACAACTGCCTCCCTCCAAGCTCTCTATAGCCTCCTCCACCTCAGCCATAGCGGCAGCAGCCTCCTTCTCATGTTCTAAAGCGGTAAGACTGCCTTCCATACAAACTTTCTCAATTTTCAGTTCAGTTTCTTTCTTGGCATAATATGCACGTGTACATTCATCTTCAGCTCTAGCCCGTGCTTTTGCTGCAGCCATGCTAGCTGAAGTCCTACTAGACCTTTTAGATGATTTTGTTGAGCGTGTAACAATAGATCTAGTTTCCAAAGCATCCTCAGTCTCTGATTTTTTCTCACTCTCCATGATGTGACTTTTGCTGGTTTACAAATTGAAACAATGCAGAAGAATAAGGTATGGGTAGAGATTTCACCTGAGAGCAGACTTTGAAGCTTAGTTGCAAAGATTCTGTTTTTTTTTTTTTCTTTATATGAAGAGGCTTTATCTTTTCGCTATTCTGTCCCTGCTGCAAGTCGGTTGCACCTCAACAGATAGCTAAACAGGATGCGATCTGAAGAAAAAGTCGAAACTGAAGGAGTTCTTTTTCCTGTTTTCCTATTTGAAATCTTCAGTTGCACAACATCATTTTTGTGAAACTATAATGCAGACACAAAGCATACATTAAGTATAAAGTATGACTAAGAGTAAGTTTTAGGAAAGAAAACAGTAAATCCAGCATTAATATGAGAAAGAGAAAACAACAATCTTCTTATTCAAAAGCATCACAAATGTTTCTTTGTAAATGGCATGAAATGCTTATTTCTTAACATAGATGAAATTCAATAAACAATTAACTTACAGACGATGACCTCTGGCATGAAATAACGTAAATATAGCTTGTATCAGGGAGATATCTACTGCTGCATCAGTACTGCTGTGAAGTGAAATCTAAGATGGCTGCCAAGACCTCTGACCTAGATCACATGATGCATATTAACCAATAAAATGAATTCAAAATAAAATGACTACTTAAACAGTCAGAACACTATACCTGTAACTAAATGTTTTGCTTATATAAAACCAGAACACAACAGAAATGTTTCCGCAACAGAAAAAGAAACAGAATACAGATTCTCGCTCCTATACAGACGCACACACATAGTATTACGGAAACACACCCACAAAAAAAAAACGTATTGTTAGCACTGCTCTGATATTAGCAGCAAAATAGTTTGTCAACTTAAAAACGTTACATGTCACATCTCACTAGTGGGGTAATGTAACAATGACGAAGACAGGTGGATCCAAATGCAAAGCTTTAATGACGGAAATCGTAGTCGTACAAACGGGTCAGACAGGAACACACATGGGCAACGTAGGACAAAACAAAGAAGTGTCAGTATCCGAGCGTGAAGGTCTGGGGCCGGCAGCGAGCAGGGTAATCCAAGGGACAGGCTAGGGGTCGATAAGCTGGCGGAGAACAGTCAGGGAACCAGGAACAAAGGAGCTCGGCAACGGGAGGGCAACCAGGAAATAACGCTCGGAATTGAAAGAATAACTATTCAAAACTTCGCAACCAAACAGAGAACAAACCAGTCTATTTATACACAGAAAAGCAAGATGGCCGACTGGGGTGAGAGGTGAAAGGTAACAGGAAGTTCACGAGAATGGGGTTATGGGTAATGTAGTGAAAAATGGTCCATGGTGAAATGGAGGCTCCCTCTGATGGTGAAGGGAGGGAGCCACAACGGCACAGTTCATGACAGGTAATAATGGTGTGGTTCTGTAAGCAGCTTAATTTAGAGTTTTGCTATAGCAGAGACGGTGCTGCCGAACACCTGAGAGATGGACAGAGTCACAGAGATAATTCATGCTGTAGAGTATTTGTGGTAGAAGATGATCAGTTGTGAAACTTGGTCAACCTCCCCCACTAGTTTATTGCTTATGGCTCCAACGAGTCTGCTATCCTGGCAGTTTTAGGCCGCTAAAGATGCTGAACATCCCCTTGTCCTTATCTGCTTCAAAGGGTGCACTAAGGAAAGGGGGGGTGCAGCCCCACTTTCACCCATGAACACACACACACACACACACACACACACACAGACACACATGGACTCCACTCCTAAAAGGACATTTACGTTCAAGCTAGAAAAACCATAGTCAGACTGTAAATAGCGTATTCCTGAGTTTGTGTGTAGGCTCACAGCCACCATTGTGCAAGCACAAAGTCATAATCATGACAAAACTGTACACTAGTAGAGTTTTTGTTGCTTTTTGTGTCTAACCCTTGTGAAATTGTACAGTACCTGGCATGTTTGGTATCCACGTAATTCTCTTTCCATTTCTGAACTGATGATGTATAGTACATGACTTTAATGTGCAGTGTATGGTTTCATCACACCTTTGGGCAAAAGTTACACAATCTCATTCAAACTATCAAGATGCAAATCAGGTGGTCTGGTGACACAAAGGAACTCTTCCCGCCAAAAGACCCTCGCACTGTCATTCGCCAACTCCCAAGGGATGGGTGTTTACTTTTGCCTGAACTTAAAAGTTGCCAGACACACCTCCGTTCAGTTCAGTTTCTTTCTCCTTGGGTCAAAACTCCATGCTCCCCTTCTGGGGAAAAACCCCCGCCATGGAGGGTGGATCCAGCATGAGGTCGGACTCTCTCTCTCTCTCTCTATCCTGGCATCTACAACTCAGCCCCCTTTGTAACCATCCGATCAGCCGATCAATGGAACAACGAAGGCTCCATCTCCAGGAAATCATCAGGACTACCTTTGAGCTGGCATCTGGACCCTTGCGTAAGCACCACACAATGGAAATCAATGCAAGTAACCATTTAACTATTAGATGCAAGAGCAACGCTGTGCCCCTTGTAGGTCAAGGAGATTCAAGTTTCTCTGATGATTTGGGATGTGAATAGCTGATTGGAAACTGCAACTCTCTCTCTCTCTCTCTCTCTCTCTCTCTCTCTCTCTCTCTCTCTCTCACACTCTCTCACTCTGTTCGTTTATGTTTAATGTGTTTTTGTTTAGTGTTCGTCATTTGCTCGTTAGTGTCTATTTTCCCCTTTATGTAATCATTAAACCCACATTTTGTATTCACGTTTGAATCGTTGCTGTGTTCATTGCTCACAAATATCACGTCACTTAAACTGTTTTGATTTCGTTACGAAACTGATCCAGTCCTGTAACTTAGCCAATTACGGTGGGGAAGATTAATTCCCAAGGTTAGGAAATTAGTTTTTCTTAGAGTTGGAATAAAGGCGGCTAATACTCGCTGGACGAGGGCATTAGTTCGGTTTATTTTTGACTCGGCTGTTTCAGAGAAGTGTATAAAGTATGTGTAATTAATAACCATTAATTAGTTTATTGTGCTTAAATTAATAACTTTTGTTACAATGCCTAAACTCTTGCGCTCTCTCTCTGTCTCTAAACTGCAGTAATAACTTTGCGTTATTGCTGCATTACCACCTCAGATCATTATTGTAATCCCGATTGTATCCAAATTTTTTACAAAATTTAACTGTAATCTAATGACTTTGTTTTTTTTTTTTGACATAACTGTAACAGATTACAGTTACCTGTTTTTGTATCCTGATTACGTAACGGCATTACATGTAATCCGTTACTCCCCAACTCTGGCTATATGTAGGTGGAGACTCTTGAGACAGTTTCATATTATTTAACAACATACAATTAAAATGCTAGCCTGGTAATCCCAGGAGAGTACCTAGACACGTAGTTGTACATTTAAATGCTGACAGCTAAACACTATCATAACGTGTTTAGGCTAACGTTAGCTAGCTAGAAGCATATACCGTATACCTGCGTATACCATCCACTACACCACAGTTAGACAATCTGTAGTTCACTACAATTTAAATGAGTTAAATACTAATTGTATATAAATTAAATAATGCATTTAATATGAATCAATATTAATTTGATTTTTTTTTTTCGATTTAATTTAACAACTACATCTTTTAAGTATACATTTACTCCAATACATTTCCCTAATGCATATTTGATACTTACTACAAAATAAAGTTGGAGGAACGCAGACTGCAAGAAAGCAGGTTTGATGAATCAGTGATCTGGTGATTCCAAGTTAGACTTATACAAAAAAACACTGTTGCTTATATGCAAAGAAGTGCTCGCACAACCCCGGATGATTTTGTTTTCCACTCAAGTCAAGGCTGGTGTGCAACATATAGTATATATGGTCTGTGATTAATTTTACTTTTATTAATGCCTTTGCATGTCATTCTTTGCCTAAAAAGACAGCCGATAAAATGAAAGAGTTGGTGAAGCACGCTTCAAGTGAAAATGCTCATCGTCATGGCAATGGTTCGTGACCACATTAGATTACATCAGAGTTTGTTGTAGTTTGATGGAAAATCATTTTACACTCCTGAGACATTCTTTGACTCCACGAACACAGATGATAAGCATGTTCAGTCGAGTGAAAACCAGCTCCGACCAATGGCACCAAACTCCGACAGGGGTAACATAGTGATCCAACAAACTACAACAGACTAGTCTGTTGGCATTTGTTGGTGCGGTTTGAATTGACCTTTACAGTATTCTAACCATGATGGGCTATGCCATGAAGAGTCTCTGGAATGGCAGATGTAGTGAATTTTGTTTTTGCAAACCTAGAGAGGCAAAATAGTTTAGTGATGGGTACTCATGTCACAGATGACATTATAATTCTTGGACCATGTGTCACTTAATGTGTGGTTACCAGGGCTGTGTATCGGCAAGAATATGGTGATACGATACGTATCACGATACAGGGGTTGCGATGCAATATGTTGCGATATGTTGTGATTCATTGCAATACTGTAAGCAAGGCAATATAGTGGGATATTTCCTTTCTTATTTCTTCTTTCTGTCATCAAAACCACACCAACATATGCTAACTGTAGCAAAAATAATACTGTAAAAAAATAATAAAATAATATAAACAGTTATTTTGTTAACTCTCAAGAGCAAGGTAACAAGATCTGGGCATAAGTTTAACTTTAAATATACAACACAAGACAATTCTTCTTTATAAATGAAAAAAGAATTTATCTGAATTACTCTAAGACGTCTAAGACGTCTCCGGGAAACACGCTAGTGGTGAGTGAGCTGCTTTGCCGGATGGCTCCGATTGGTTGCCGGGTTACGCAATGTGATGCGCGGGAAATTTCTTCTGAAGTCAGAGTTGCGAGACGCAAAGTCTTTGAAGAATTCGGCAGGTTAGCAAAGCTGGGTCTGTTTCTTGTAGAGTTCTGGATGGCACGATCACGTGATGGTCAGCGCGGTGGAATGGTGGCGCGGAAAGGCGAAAGGCAAGGAATTGTCAGGAACATAGGGTTTTAAACACTCCAATTTGGTCCGTCCCCATGAGGCTTGCTCCAATCAGATCTGGTTGTGGGGCGGAGCCACGCTCAAGGTTGTTCCTCCTTGCATAAATTAACCTGTGTCTCACACGTGGTGTTTTACAATCAGCACATGGCTGAGGAGATGACTCTTTTAAATTCGACTGTAATGTGGTGATTTCTGCAGTTTGATGGTCTGTTCGACTGAGGTCCCACAGAATGTTTGTATTTTTATTAATTTATTTATTTACTTACATTCTGTTGCTTCTTTATGGCAGCCACCACAGCATCAGTCATTTTGGAGTAGGTCTCTATGATCTGTTTCAGAGAGAAAGTGTAGATCCTTAAGTCTTGGATCCAGAGCTGATGCCATGCACAGTGTCTGCCTTTTATTGGCATATCTATTTCCCAGATCTTGTGATGTGATGTCAGCCTCATTCAGTGTGAAGACATCCTTTTCATTCTTTCTGACCTCTGTTGAAAGTAGTGCTGCACAGATGGCTGTTGTTGTTCTAAAAAGCTTTCTATGTCATAAGATATATTCCACATTATGACAACATCTGTGAATAACCTGTGTTTTGGTAGCTGGAGCAGGTCTTGTTTCTGTTTAAGCTGGTGCCGCGTCTGATCCTGCCGAGTAGTCGCTCCACGGCTGGCAATTTTGGTGCTTTCTGTGAGGCCATATTCAGTCTATGCACGAAACATCATATGTGGGTCATGTCTGCAAGTCCAGCCACGACATTCATATTTGATGCATTGTCAGTTACAATCACAGGATGTTTCTCTTCCAAACCCCATTCTGTGATGGCCTTCTTTAGTAATTCTGCAATGTTATCCTCTGTGTGGCTGTCATGCATCACTGTTGTCTGTAGTACATACAAGACCAAATTCCGCTCAGTCGTTATGTAATGCACTGTTACTGTTACAAATGATTCACTGTCCATGCGTCACATGTCAACGCGACTCTCTCAGCTGACCTAAGAGATTGTAGTACGTTCATTTTTCCCTCCTTGTATAAGTAATGTAATGTACCGTGCTGTCGGGATGGTATCATGTAGCGAGGTTCCAGAGATTTCAACATATAACGAAAGCCTTCGTTCTCTACGACACTGAGAGGGCTCATATTTTTGCAAAAGAAATAAAGCCATTTGCTGCTGATGTTCTGTTAGCAGTACATCAGAATGGTGCCTCGTTATGTGCGCTCTCAGATTTGTTGTGTTCTTCGAAAATTTGACTTGGCATTGCACATTTTACACACCGCATGACGTTTTTGTCAATGTCTTTTATGCCTTGTCTGTAACGAAAACCAAAATGACATGACACTTCAGCTTTCGGAGCTGGAACAATTGTTTCATCCTCCATTGCGAACAACTAAGTTATATTAACGCTAACATTAGTGTAGTTCTAGTATTTTCTGTCACTAGTTCAGAGATAAGAAGACTGCCATCTAGCGGTGGGGGTATAAACTCAAAATGAAACAAATCTTGTATGAATTATATTTATTATTATATTTTTGTTAAAATACTGATATTGCGTTTTTGAGAATCGATACAATATCACCAAACAAAATACTGCGATACTCATGTCTATCGATGTTTTCTTACACCCCTAGTGGTTGCGATTATATTACATGAAATATTGGTGTGATCTCTAACTTGTAGAATCTCCTACTATATTATAAGGCTACATGATAAATTGCATGTGATTTGTCATGTGCATCTCAGTAGTAAAGCCGGTTCTGTGCTTAGTAGTAAATCTCTATGACAAGCATTCAGATGGAGCGTCATTCAAACATTCCGACTAATGGGTTTCTGGGAAAGAGAAGTTAACACTGTGATTGATTGGGACATTGTCTGGTGGAATTGTTCGCTACCTCTAAAAACCCAGCTCACCAAATAAAATATAAGGCATATGCCACTCCCTGTTTATTAAATTGATCCTTTTTGTCACCTGTGTAGCAGCTCAAGTACATACATATGTTCTGGGACTGTTCCCGAATTGTGTTGTCCTTGGTACAGGACTTCATCTCGGCTACTTTTCATTTCTGGAATATGCGCTGTGAGGAATAAGCTTTGGATTACCTCAGAAGATGTGTCGAGCAGTTTGATCCAGTGGAGAGTAATGAGTATGTCTTTTTCTTATTTGCATTAGTTAATGTGTTATTGTGACATAAACTTGAACACGTTTACTAGTTGGGTTTTTCCCAAAGTATAATTCCAGACTAAAATCAAACATTTAAAATATGATAGGCAGTTAATTGTATTAGAATTTCTTACGAGGCTAAGATGTTTTCATGTTCTATATAGTATAAAATAATGCAATAATAATATAAGTGGTTACACTGTAACATGATGAATGAGTCTAAGAATGTATAGACCATATTTAGGGGCCAAGCACCGAAGATGCGAAGGCACCTATTGTGTTTGTTGGTGTTATTATTATTAGGGGCCAAGCACCGAAGGTGCGTGGGCACCTATTGTTTTTGTTAGTGTTCTTATTATTGTTATTATTAGGGGCCAAGCACCGAAGGTGCGAAGGCACCTATTGTGTTTGTTGGCATTATTATTATTCTCGCTTCTTCTGCTTCTTCTTCCGCTGCAAGTCTATGGCGGACCACAAAACCAATTGCAGGAAAGTTGTTTTGATTTGGCAAACTGATAGAGGACAGCCTCAACATTAACTGTAGCAAATTTGGAGTCTCTGACTCTCTAACTCTCTAGCGCCACCACTTGTCCAAACTTTCACTTTTTGTATGCTAATAACTTTTGAACCGTAAGGCACAGAAACAAAATTCTATTTTTCTCTGAACCACCTAGTGGTCAGGAGATATGAAAAATGGCTAGTTTAGCTAATAACTTCTGAATGGTTTGCTCAAAAATCACAAAACTGGTGTCTTTAGATTCGGCGCATCATGCCGAGTCGAATGATATCCAATTTTCCCAATTCGGCCATTTTGGGCGTCGGCCATTTTGAATTTAATTGTAAATTGCTGTATCTTTAGAACGCATTACCGGATCGTTTCGAAAATAATTACAAAAATGTTTGGCTCCATGTCCTGAATGTACACAAAAAAATTTGGGAGCAGTGCCACCTTGTGGTCAAAAGTTATAACAAAATTTCGAAAAATGCTAATAACTTTTGCTCACATTAGCCTATTGTAATAAAACGTAGTTTGATATATTCCTTGGATCATGCTTAGAACACCGATACCAATTATGCCAATATTGGCTGAACTTCCTGAACATTTTGATTCATGTTGAAAACCTACTTTTTCGAACTCCTCCTAGACCGTTTGTCCGATTTTCACCAAATTTGGCTCAGATCAGCTATGGACCACGCTGACGAAAAGTTATGGAATTTGTGTCGATACACGAAACGGTTTTCATTTAACGCATCATCGAATTTGCTGGAAAGATGCCAAACTGCAACGGAGACTGTATCTCTGCAAAGGTTGGAGATATTTACACCAAATTTTGTATGTGCTGTTGTCACCTCACAATGACCGCGCAACATCAATTTGGTAACAGCGCCACCCATTGGTCAAGAGTAATGAACCATTCATAAACCATTAATTATGCAACTTTCAAAAATGCTAATAACTTTTGATTGCATTAGCCTATTGTCATAAAACCGGTCTCAAAATTTTCCTTGGGTCATGCCGATAACATAAATACCAATTATGCCATAGTAAGCTGAACCTTCTGTCCGCCATTTTGATTCATGTTGAAAACCTACTTTTTTTAACTCCTCCTAGACCGTTTGTCCGATTTTCACCAAATTTGGCGCAGATCATCTATAGACCACGCTGACAAAACTTATGGATTTCGTGTCAATAGACGAAACCATTTTCGTACAGCGCCGCTACAAGTGTTAGGCATGGTGACAAAATCAGTTTGAGGCTAAATCTCTTTAAAGCTTTGACATAATTATACCAAACTTTGCGTGTGCCATTGTCACCTCACACAGAACACAACAAAGTGATTTGATTACAGCGCCACCTTCTGGCCGAAAGCGATAAGCCATTTAATCCATTACTGAAAGCTGTATTAATGATTTTTCAGCCATTTCAATTACAACCATCCTATTATGGCATTTATTACTCATTGTTGCATTTGGTCTGATGTGCCATGCCATGCTTAGCTCCTCATTTTGCCGCTTGGATGGCAGCCCATAGAACCGATTGCGGGAAACTTGTGAAATTTGGCATTCTGATAGAGGAAAGTCTGCATTGGTCAAAAGTGATAAACCATTAAATAATATTACTACAGTTTGTATTTATGATTTTTCCACCATTTTGTCTAAAATCATCCTAAAATGGCTTTAATTACTCATTGCTGCAGTTGGTCTCATGCTTCCCTTGCCTTGTGCTTGGCCCCGATAATGGCTGCTTGCAGCTATATTCTTCTTCTTCTTCTTCTTCCGCCGCAAGTCTATGGCAGCCCATAGAACCGATTGTGGGAAAGTTGTTTTGATTTGGCAAACTGATAGAGGACAGCCTCAACATTAACTGTAGCAAATTTGGAGTCTCTAACTCAAACTCTCTAGCGCCACCACTTGTCCAAACTTTCACTTTTTGTATGCTAATAACTTTTGAACCGTAAGGCACAGAAACAAAATTCTATTTTTCTTTGAATCCTTGGCTCATGTTGGCTCACATTAGCCTACTGCGGAGTCATCATAGCAAATTTGGTGTCTTTAAGTCAATGTGTGTGTTAATGTTACATCACACAGAACTCACTACATCAATATGATAACAGTGCCACCTATTGGTCAAAAGTGATAAGCCATTAAATCATATTACTACAGGTTGTATTTATGATTTTTCTACCATTTTGTCTAAAATAATCCTAAAATGGCTTTAATTACTCATTGCAATATGCATATCATTTCATAGATCTCCTCGTACTGAACAACTTTGTGTCAGGACAGACGAGCAGACCCAATTGCAGGAAAACAATGTTTATTGAACAAAGTTGGGGGGTATAATGCAACAGTCCAACAAGGAGAAACAGGGCAGAGCAGCAGGCAGGAGACTCAACAGATGACCAGCAATCCCGGCTGCAGAGGAGGGGTGAGTCGATGAATAGACAGCTCAACAGCAGCATCAAAGAGATGAGACGAAGGAAGAACCAGACCCAAAGGCCATGTGCTCCAGGACAACAAAACACAAGACAAACATAACAGGCTACTGCAAAACCCTGACAGTACCCCCCCTCTCAGGAACGCCCCCAGGCGCATCAAGGAGGAGGATCATCCCTACGCCGGCGGAAATCCTCAATGAGCGACGGATCCAGGATGTCCCGAGCCGGAATCCATGACCTCTCCTCCGGACCGTAACCCTCCCAGTCCACCAGGTATTGAAAACCTCTTCCGCGACGACGAACGTCTAACAATCGCCGGACAGTGTAGACCGGAGAACCATCCACTAGACGAGGAGGGGGAGGAATGGGAGAACAGGCATTAGTGTTAAGATGGGAGCGAATGACAGGCTTAACCCTGGATACGTGAAAAACAGGGTGTACCCGACCAAGAGAGGAAGGTAACTTGAGCCTAACAACCACCGGACTGAGGACTTTGGTGATCTGGTATGGACCTATGAACCTGGGCGCCAGCTTGCGAGAAGTCGCCCTGAGAGGCAGGTCCTTAGTGGAGAGCCATACCTTCTGACCACAAATGTAGTGGGGAGCTGGAGTCCGATGGCGGTCAGCCGCTGCCTTGGTGCGTCTAGAGGTCTGGGCCAAGACCCTCCTGGCCTTATTCCAGGTGTTACGACACCTCCGGGCAAAGGCTAGAGCAGACGGCACCGCAGCGTCGGGTTCCTGGATGGGAAACAAGGGAGGTTGATAACCAACAGAACATTCAAAAGGTGACATACCTGTGGATGCCACTGGTAGAGTATTGTGGGCGTACTCTACCCAGGAAAGCTGCTGACTCCAGGAGGCAGGATTACGAAGCGCCAGGCAGCGGAGGGCTCTTTCAAGATCCTGGTTGGCTCACTCACATTGACCATTAGACTGAGGGTGATGACCTGAAGACAGACTCGTAGAGGCCCCGATCTGTCGACAGAATTCTTGCCAAAACCGGGAGACAAACTGGGGACCCCGATCAGACACCACGTCCGTAGGCAACCCATGGAGCCGGAAAACGTGGTCGATAACCAGTAGCGCGGTCTCCTTGGCAGAGGGGAGTTTGGGAAGGGCAATGAAATGGACCGATTTAGAGAAACGATCCACCACCGTGAGGATGGCGGTGTTACCCTTAGAGGGGGGAAGACCGGTAACGAAGTCCAAGGCAATATGAGACCAAGGACGGGTGGGAATAGGGAGGGGACATAACAGACCTGAGGGGGGCTGGTTAGAGGTCTTAGTCTGAGCACAGACGGAGCAAGCCAACACAAACTGCCTGACGTCTTGGCCTATAGATGGCCACCAAAATCGTTGACGGATGGCTGCCAACGATCTCCTGATTCCCGGGTGACAGGTTAGCTTGGAGTCGTGACCCCACTGGAGGACTTCAGAGCGAAGGGACTCTGGAACGAACAACCGACCCGCTGGACACCCAACTGGAACAACCACTCCTCGACCGGCCTCACTGACTCGCCTCTCAATCTGCCTGGGAGGATCGGGTCGGCAGAAGCCGCTTCTCCCGGGAGCTCGAAAAGGCGAGACAGAGCATCAGGCTTGACATTTTTAGACCCAGGCCGGTACGAGAGGGTGAACCTGAAGCGGTTGAAGAAAAGTGCCCAACGAGCCTGCCGAGAACTCAGCCTCTTGGCCGAACGGACATATTCTAAATTTTTGTGATCCGTCCAGACCAAAAAAGGCTGAGCCGCCCCCTCCAACCAGTGACGCCACTCCCCCAAAGCCAGCCTGACTGCCAGCAACTCCCTGTTGCCGATGTCATAATTCCGTTCAGCAGGGTTCAGACGGTGCGAGAAGAAAGCACAGGGGTGTACTTTCCCATCCTGGGAGGAGCGTTGGGACAAGACAGCGCCGACCCCGACATCCGATGCGTCAACCTCAACAATGAATTGTCTCTTGGGATCTGGAACAGAGAGAACAGGAGCAGAGATAAACCGGGACTTAAGATTATCAAAGGCCTCCTGAGCCAAAGAATTCCATACGAAAGGTGACTTTGTAGAGGTGAGCGCAGTTAAGGGTGCAGCCACCTGGCCAAAATTCCTGACAAACCGCCAATAAAAATTGGCGAATCCCAGGAATCGCTGCAGGGCCCTTCTGGAGTCGGGTACCGGCCATTCGGCAACTGCCTTTACCTTGACAGGGTCCGGTTTAACCTCCCCTTCCGAAACAATGAACCCAAGGAATGAGACTGACTTGGCGTGGAACTCACACTTCTCCGCCTTGACAAAGAGCTGATTCTCTAGCAAACATTGGAGAACAAGGCGAACATGGTGGGTGTACACAAAGACAAAACGGTTAATCATGTCTCCCAACACACTGTTAACCATGTTCTGAAAGACAGCGGGAGCGTTCGTGAGACCGAACGGAAGGACCTGATATTCATAGTGTCCCGAGGGGGTATTGAATGCTGTCTTCCACTCATCGCCCTCCCGGATCCTGACTAAGTGGTAGGCATTGCGGAGGTCTAACTTAGTGAAGACCTTGGCTCCCTGCAAAAGCTCAAAAGCAGAAGACATCAAGGGTAAGGGGTACCTATTCTTAACAGTGATGTCATTGAGACCCCTGTAATCAATACAGGGGCGCAGAGAACCATCCTTCTTTTTAACAAAGAAGAAACCAGCACCAGCAGGAGATGAGGAATGGCGAATGAGTCCATTACGGAGAGATTCCTGGATATAGGCGTCCATAGCCTCTCGTTCTGGACCAGACAGGGAGAATAAACGCCCCCTGGGCGGAGAAGTGCCTGGGAGAAGGTCGATGGCACAGTCATAGGGCCGGTGGGGAGGAAGAGATAGGGCTCGGGACTTGCTGAACACCCGACGCAGATCGTGGTACTCCACCGGAACGCCGGAGACATCCACCTCCTCATCCTGAGGGAAAGAAGACACAGAGACAGGAGAAGCAGCACCCAAACAAGACACATAACAAGATTTGTTCCAAGACAGAATTATATTATGGGACCAATCAACGTGAGGACCGTGCTGCCGCAACCATGGATGCCCCAAAACAAGACAAGCCTGCTGGCATTCCAGGAGAAGCAGCACGATGTCCTCACGGTGATTGCCCGACACAACAAGACTTACACAGGGAGTGGAGTGCGTGATGGTGGAGAGTCTTTGGCCAGACAGACCCCAGACAGGAACAGGAGAAGTGAGTGGTATGGCTGGAATACCCCAACTTTTAGCAGTCTGGATGTCAAGGAAGTTGGCCTCGGCCCCGGAGTCGACCAGAGCCTCGCAGATGTGAGAAGCTCCCAGACAGGTGACTACAGCTGGAAGGAGGGTACGAAAACAGGAAGAGGGCATAGAGGATGAGCCCACCAGAATGCCCTGGTCTTCTAGTGGGCCTTGCCTTTTAAAGGGCACGTAGAGATCCGATGTCCAGAGTTGCCACAGTACAAGCATAATCCCCGAGCCAGACGATGTTGTTTTTCCTGAGCCGTGAGGTGGAGACGACCCAATTGCATGGGCTCAGGATCACTGGAAGACAGGGATGGTGGGCACTCGACGCTCTGGGAGTCCTTGGCAAAGTCCCACGCTGATCGTGGAGAAAGACGCCTCCGACGAAGTTGAATACGGGCCTCAATGCGTAAGGCTAAGCTGATGAGGTCCTCCAGATCTGTCGGGGTCTCCTGAACCGCCAACTCATCCTGGATCTGAGGGTCCAACCCCTCCCGGAACAAGGCGCGCAGCGCGCCCTTATCCCACTTGCACTCAGCGGATAGAGTTTTGAACTCAATGAGATAGTCGGTGACCGTTTGATTCCTTTGACGGAGTCGAACAAGTTTAGCCGCCGCCTCATCTCCCCTGAATGAACGGTCGAACAACCGGTGGAGCGGATGGGAAGGTAACCGATAGAAAGCGGTCGCTGCGAAGCCTCACGCTAGTACTATTTCCTGCATCCGCCCACTAGAAGACCGTGACAGGTACTGGATCCCGAAGATCGCCGGAGAGGGGAGAGTAGTGAGCCGGGTCAATCTGAGCTGGAGAGACGAGAGCAGAGGAGCAGAGATCCAAGAGGAGAAGTAGGGCTGGGGTAGAACCAGCTGCCAGCAAGCAGAAAAATAGAAAAAGGGGGAAACTAACAAACAAAACAAAAGGGTAAAAATATGGCAAAAAACAAAACTAACTAGACAGAACTGGGACCAGGACTGGACAAAACAAAAACTGATCAAAAACAACCGATCAGAAAAATAAAGCAAACAGGAGATCAGAGCCATACCACACAAACTTCAGACAACGGACTGACAAAGGACAGAAAACACAAGGGGAATAAGTAGGGAGGATAATTAACTGAAATGAGGTGCAGGAGTGTGAAACAGTTAGGGTTAACAAGAGGGGCGGAGTAGACAGCGAAGCACATGGCAGGCTGTCAAAACAAAGGCCATGTGCTCCAGGACAACAAAACACAAGACAAACATAACAGGCTACTGCAAAACCCTGACACTTTGCTTCAAGAACCATTGCTGTCAATCAAATTGTTCATTAATTATTCACAAATATGTTAAAAACCTACTTTTGCGAACTAGTCCTAGGTTTTTTTGCTCAATCTCGATCAAACCACTGCAGGGCACTTCTCTGGACTCTCTAGATCAATAATTATCAAAAAAATGTTCAATTTTGTTCTTTGGTTAGCTGTAACGGGGTCATTTAGAAAGGGGCGTGGCCACATATACACAAAAGCCTATAAAACCTAAATGAAAAGTCAAAAGTTTATAAAACTTCTAGAAAACATCTTTTAGAGGACTCTTAACAAGCATGCAAAGTTTCATGGAGATCGGACCATAGGTGTCGCTATAACAGTTAAAAGGGCTTCAAAAAACAGACAATTTGTATGGTAAATGGCCTCAAACTACTAAAACCTGCTCATATATTCACACAAACACTAGATCTTTATACCATTTGATAAATCTCCTTGTACTGAACAACTTTGCCTCAAGAACCATTGCTGTCAATCAAATTGTTCATTAATTATTCACAAATATGTTAAAAACCTACTTTTGTGAACTAGTCCTAGGTTTTTTTGCTCAATCTCGATCAAACCACTGCAGTAATATTCTGTGGACTCTCTAGATCAATAATTATCAAAAAAAATTTGAATTTTCTCATTTGGTTAGCTTTAACGGGGTCATTTAATAATATGATCATAGTCTACTGTACCTAAAAGTCTTTAAATCTTAAAAGAAAGCAAACCTTCACAAACTTAAGTAAAATTCATGCATCATATTACAGTAAACAAGCATACATTTTTGGTACATAGGGCAAAAATGGCAATGTAATACCCAGCACATCTGAATTAAAAACTCAAGACAATTCCAATAATAGCCACTAGATGGCAGTACAAGACCACAGATTGGCTCATTCACATTACTTGACAGAGCTTTCATGGTTTAAGGTTTTGAATTCATTCTAAGACAATACTAAATCACTGTTATAACAGTTCAAATCACATTTAGTCAAAGTTTACCACTTCATTTATACAGATCAATCATATTTGATAGTTGTGTAAGATTAGGATTACTGAAAATGATATATAAACTCTAGTCCTAAATTTATTGCTTAATCTCTATCAAACCACTGCAGTGCAGTTCTCTGGACTCTCCAGATCAATAATTATCAAAAAAAAAAAAAAAAAAAAATAGAAAATTTGCATTTGGACAGCGATAACAGGGCCATTTAATAAAATGATCATGATCTACTGTACACAAAAGTCTTTAAATCTTAAAACAAAACAAACCTTCACAAAAGTAAAATTCATGCATCACATGATTGTAAATAAGCATATGTTTTATGAATTTAGATAAAAAATGGCATTGTAATAGTTATAAAGCTTAAAAACAGTTCATATCGATTTTTTTTAAAAAATGAAATTGCAAAAATAACCACTAGATGGCATTAGAAGACCACAGAATGGCTCATTCACATCACTTGACAGTGCTTTCATAGTTTACATTTAGGCATTTGGCAGACGCTTTTGTCCAAAGCGACATACAGTTGGGAGAACATAGAGCGATTCTTCTTAAGGAGACAAACAGACACAGGCAGTGCTATAATACCAGATTTCAAGTGGTGCTTCAGACAAGTACAAGCTAGAAAGGGAAGGAATAAAGAGATGAATTTTTAACAGCAAATAGAGTTGAAAGAGATGAGTTTTAAGCTGTCGCTTGAAGCTTGTCAGGGAATCAGCATTCCGGATAGGGGTAGGAAGATCGTTCCACCAGCCAGGAACAGTAAAAGAGAATGTTCTGGATAGTGATTTCGCACCTCTCTCTGATGGTACCACAAGGCGTCGCTCACTAGCAGATCTCAGAGTTCTGGAGGGGGTGTAGATTTGCAATAGCGAGTGCAGATAAGCAGATGCAGTAGCTGTGGTTGTCCTATATGCAAGCATCAGAGTCTTGAACTTGATACGAGCCGCAATTGGGAGCCAGTGCAAGGAGATAAAGAGAGGTGTAACATGGGCTCTTTTGGGCTCGTTGAAGACCAGTCATGCTGCTGCATTCTGAATCATTTGTAGAGGTTTGATTGTGCATGATGGAAGACCAGTCAAAAGAGCATTGCAGTAGTCCAGTCTGGAGATGACAAGGGCCTGGACAAGAAGTTGTGTAGCCTGCACTGTTAGAAAGGGCCTGATCTTTCTGATGTTGTGCAAAGCAAACCTGCAAGATCGAGTAGTCTTTGCAATATGATCTTTGAAAGACAACTGGTCATCAAAGATGACACCCAGATTCCTGATTGAGTTTGAAGAAGTGATTGTGGAAGAGCCCAGCTGGATGGTGAACCCATGCTGTAAGTTTGGAGTGCAAGGAAAAACAAGAAGCTCAGTTTTTGCCAAGTTAAGCTGGAGGTGATGTTCTTTCATCCACGTTGAGATGTCCGCCAAGCAGCCTGAGATCCGTGCAGGTACTGTTGGATCATCTGGTTGAAATGAAAGATGGAGTTGTGTGTCATCAGCATAGCAATGGTAGGAGAAGCCATGTGACTCTATGATGGGACCCAGTGATGTTGTGTATATGGAGAAGAGGAGAGTACCAAGAACTGATCCCTGAGGAACCCCAGTGATCAGTTGATGTGTTTTGGATACCTCTCCTCCCCAGGTTACCGTGAATGACCTGCCGGTGAGATAGGATTCAAACCAGCGAAGCGGAGTTCCTGTGATGCCCAGCGATGAGAGGGTGGACAGGAGGATCTGATGGTTGACGGTGTCAAAAGCAGCGGATAAATCAAGCAGAATTAGAACTGATGATTTAGAATCAGCTTTTGCTGTCCGCAAGGCTTCAGTAACTGACAGTAGCGCAGTCTCAGTTGAATGGCCACTCTTGAAACCTGACTGGTTAGGATCCAGTAAGTTGTTCTGTGAAAAGAACAATGATACCTGGTTGAAAACAACTCGTTCGAGGGTTTTTGCTATGAATGGAAGCAGAGAGACCGGTCTGTAGCTGTCAAGAAGTGAGGTGTTCAGTGTTGGTTTCTTAAGCAGTGGGGTTACCCGAGCCTGCTTAAAAGAAGTTGGAAAAGTGCCTGTGAGGAGCGATGTATTTATGATGTGTGTGAGTGCTGGTAAGACAGTAGGAGAGATTGCTTGAAGAATGTGTGAGGGGATGGGATCAAGTGGGCATGTTGTAGGGTGGCTGGAGAGGAGAAGTTTTGATACTTCTGTCTCAGTGAGGGGACAGAAGGAGAAAGTGAGAGTGTTCGAAGTGGGTGTGGTGGGTTGTAAGTCATGTGTATGAGGGGCTAAGAATTGTTTGCTGATTGTTCGAGTTTTGTCTGTGAAGAATTGTGCGAAATCATTAGCTGTTAGTGTAGTGGTGGGTGGTGGTGGAGGGGGACAGAGGAGAGAGTTAAATGTTTTGAAGAGATTGCGCATGTCAGAAGCACTATTGATCTTGTTATGATAATATGAGGATTTGGCAGTGTGGAGTTGAGTAGAAAAAGCAGAAAGCAACGATTGGTACATACTCAGGTCAGACGGGTGTTTAGATTTGCGCCATTTTCTTTCTGCTTGCCTGAGTTTGGACTGATGTTCACAAAGAACATCAGTCAGCCAGGGGTTAGAGGGGGTAGCCCGTGCTGGCCTGGTGAAAAGAGGACAGTTTAAGGTTTTGAATTCATACTAAGACAATACTAAATCACTGTTCTAACATGTGAATTCACATTTAGTCAAAGTTTATCACTTAATTTATACAGATGTATCATATTTGACAATTCTGTAAGATTATGATTACAGTGAAACCTGAAAATGATATATATTGAAAACCTACTTTTTCGAAGTCCTCCTCAACCTTTGGTTTGATTTTCACCAAAATTGAATCATATCATCTTCAGACCATGCTTATAAAATGTTATGGATTTTGTGTCGATAGACAAAACTGTTTTCGTACAGCGCCGCTACAAATGTTAGGCATGGTGCCAAAATGAGTTTGAGGCTATATCTCTTTAAGGCTTTGACATAATTATACCAAACTTTGTGTGTGCCATTGTCACCTCACACAGAACACAACAAAGTGATTTGATTACAGCGCCACCTTCTGACCGAAAGCAATAAGCCGTTTAATCCTATTACTGAAAGCTGTATTAATGATTTTTCAGCCATTTCAACTACAACCATCCTATTATAGCATTTATTACTCATTGTTGAATTTGGTCTGATATGCCATGCTTAGCTCCTCATTTAGCCGCTTGGATGGCAGCCCATAGAACTGATTGCGGGAAAGTTGTGAAATTTGGCATACTGATAGAGGAAAGACTGCGGAGTCATCATAGCAAATTTGGTGTCTTTAAGTCAATGTGTGTGTTAATGTTACATCACACAGAACTCACTACATCAATATGATAACAGCGCCACCTATTGGTCAAAAGTGATAAGCCATTAAATCATATTACTACAGGTTGTATTTATGATTTTTCCACCATTTTGTCTAAAATGGCTTTAATTACTCATTGCTGCAGTTGGTCTCATGCTTCCCTTGCCTTGTGCTTGGCCCCGTAATTGCTGCTGGCAGCTATATTTATTCTTTTACTTCTTCTTCCGCCACGTTTCTATGGCAGCCCATAGAGCCGATCACGGGAAAGTTGTTTTGATTTGGCAGACTGATAGAGGACAGCCTCAACATTAACTGTAGCAAATTTGGAGTCTCTGACTCAAACTCTTTAGCGCCACCACTTGTCCAAACTTTCACTTTTTGTATGCTAATAGCTTTTGAACCGTAAGGCACAGAAACAAAATTTTCCCTGAATCCTTGGCTCATGCTGAGTCGAATGGACACCAAGATTTAAAAATCGTAAGGTTTAGTTTTTTTTCTACAAAAAATGGCTATTTTAGCTAATAACTTATGATTGGTTTGTTTAAAAATCACAAAGAAAGACTGGTGTCTTTAGATTCGGCGCATCATGCCGAGTCGAATGATATCCAATTTTCCCAATTCGGCCATTGTGGGCGTTGGCCATTTTGAATTTAGTTGTAAATTACTGTATTTTAAGAACGCATTACCGGATCGTTTCGACAATAATTACAAAAATGTTCGGCACCATGCCCTGAATGTACACAAAAATTTGGGAGCGGCGCCACCTTGTGGTCAAAAATTATAACGAAATTTCGAATATGATAACAGCGCCACCTACTGGTCAAAAGTGATAAGCCATTAAATCATATTACTACAGGTTTTATTTATGATTTTTCCACCATTTTGTCTAAAATCATCTTAAAATGGCTTTAATCACTCATTGCTGCAGTTGGTCTCATGCTTCCCTTGCCTTGTGCTTGGACCCGTAATTGCTGCTTGCAGCTATATTTATTCTCCTTCTTGTTCTTGTTGTTGTTCTTCTTCTTCTTCCGCCGCAAGTCTATGGCAGCCCATAGAACCGATTGCGGGAAAGTTGTTTTGATTTGGCAGACTGATAGAGGACAGCCTCAACATTAACTGTAGCAAATTTGGAGTCTTTGACTCAAACTCTCTAGCGCCACCACTTGTCCAAACTTTCACTTTTTGTATGCTAATAACTAGAGTTGGGGTACTGGGACTTGTACTCGGACTCGAGTCCGGTCTCGAGTACAATTTTTAGTGGACTCGGACTTGTCACGGACTCGGATGCATTTTTACTCGGACTTGACTCTGACTCGAGACTTTCGGACTCGGAAAATATTGCCGAGTCCAACCGAGTCCAGGGACAGTTGACGGAAATGTAACTGACTCGTGCATTATTAAAAATGTGACATTCAGTATTCTCACGTGATTTAAAGTCTTGCCAGTACGTAAAAGCCGGCCAGAATCGAAATGTAAAAAAAATAAAATCAAATAAAATCAAATCAAATAAATAAATAATAATAATAAAAAAATAGAATACTGTCATCAAAGACGCCATTTAGCTGAACACAGATGTTTAAACGGACAGATTAATGGATGAACCTGCTATGATTACTTTTAAAACATACATTTGATTTAAACAATAGGGTCTACATCATTTTCACATATGCAGTTCATAGGGAACATATTATATTAGCACTGCAGAATGAAATATTAACATTTATCTATTTTATCTCACAATTCAGATTTTTTTCCCCCTCGAAAATGCAGGTTTCGTCGTCGTCGTATTTCAGACTTTATAACTCAATTTAACTGAACAATATAAAGTTTGTAATTTCTGAGTGGGGAAAAAACAGAATTTTGGGATATAAATTCGATTTTTTAATGATTTAAGTCGAGGAGAAAAAGGAAAATTGCACATTGATTTTTCTCATCAAAATTATGAGATATGTCGGAACTGCGAAAATAAATTCAAAATACTGAAATATAAACTCAAATTTACCCTTTTTATTCTTTTATTCTAGGGCTGTGCAATTAATCGAAATTTAATTCCGATTTTGGCTTCAAACGATTCTGAAAATACAATAATCAAGATAAACTTCCAGAAAAGTTTTGTATGTAATGGCAAAGTGATTATTTCGTTTCGGGTTTAGTTAATTTGGAAAGGGTTTTTTTGTTCGTTAAGCTTCTGTTTTTTTAAGTAACGAGCAGCTATTAACAATTCAGCTTTGTATGTAATGGGAAATGTGCATTTTGTTTCGGTTGTTTATGAAGTTAATTTGGAAAGTTGTTGTGAGGATTTTTTTGTTCGTTAAGTATGTTTTGTTTTTTGTTTTAGCCATATTGCAGGACACGAGGCGCCAGCGCCGTCGCTTGCATTTTTTTTCCCCAGTGGAAACAATTTAAAATTATCCACGATAGACGAAATACAGGTCCTTCTCAAAAAATTAGCATATTGTGATAAAGTTCATTATTTTCTGTAATGTACTGATAAACATTAGACTTTCATATATTTTAGATTCATTACACACAACTCGAAGTAGTTCAAGCCTTTTATTGTTTTAATATTGATGATTTTGGCATATAGCTCATGAAAACCTATTTTAGCATATCATGAAAAGGTTCTCTAAACGAGCTATTAACCTAATCATCTGAATCAACTAATTAACTCTAAACACCTGCAAAAGATTCCTGAGGCTTTTAAAAACTCCCAGCCTGGTTCATTACTCAAAACCGCAATCATGGGTAAGACTGCCGACCTGACTGCTGTCCAGAAGGCCATCATTGACACCCTCAAGCAAGAGGTCTGTGGGAAGGAAAAAGTGTGGCAGAAAACGCTGCACAACGAGAAGAGGTGACCGGACCCTGAGGAAGATTGTGGAGAAGGACCGATTCCAGACCTTGGGGGACCTGCGGAAGCAGTGGACTGAGTCTGGAGTAGAAACATCCAGAGCCACCGTGTACAGGCGTGTGCAGGAAATGGGCTACAGGTGCCGCATTCCCCAGGTCAAGCCACTTTTGAACCAGAAACAGCGGCAGAAGCGCCTGACCTGGGCTACAGAGAAGCAGCACTGGACTGTTGCTCAGTGGTCCAAAGTACTTTTTTCGGATGAAAGCAAATTTTGCATGTCATTCGGAAATCAAGGTGCCAGAGTCTGGAGGAAGACTGGGGAGAGGGAAATGCCAAAATGCCTGAAGTCCAGTGTCAAGTACCCACAGTCAGTGATGGTCTGGAGTGCCATGTCAGCTGCTGGTGTTGGTCCACTGTGTTTTATCAAGGGCAGGGTCAATGCAGCTAGCTATCAGGAGATTTTGGAGCACTTCATGCTTCCATCTGCTGAAAAGCTTTATGGAGATGAAGATTTCATTTTTCAGCACGACCTGGCACCTGCTCACAGTGCCAAAACCACTGGTCAGTGGTTTACTGACCATGGTATTACTGTGCTCAATTGGCCTGCCAACTCTCCTGACCTGAACCCCATAGAGAATCTGTAGGATATTGTGAAGAGAAAGTTGAGAGACGCAAGACCCAACACTCTGGATGAGCTTAAGGCCGCTATCGAAGCATCCTGGGCCTCCATAACACCTCAGCAGTGCCACAGGCTGATTGCCTCCATGCCACGCCGCATTGAAGCAGTCATTTCTGCAAAAGGATTCCCGACCAAGTATTGAGTGCATAACTGAACATAATTATTTGAAGGTTGACTTTTTTTGTATTAAAAACACTTTTCTTTTATTGGTCGGATGAAATATGCTAATTTTTTGAGATAGGAATTTTGGGTTTTCATGAGCTGTATGCCAAAATCATCAATATTAAAACAATAAAAGGCTTGAACTACTTCGAGTTGTGTGTAATGAATCTAAAATATATGAAAGTCTAATGTTTATCAGTACATTACAGAAAATAATGAACTTTATCACAATATGCTAATTTTTTGAGAAGGACCTGTATATATAGAAAGTTTTAAATTATTGCTTAACGAAATAAAACAAATCAAAACAAAAACATTTATTTATGCAGCTAATCCAGAAAGATGTCTATTTCGCTCTAAAGGCGGTCAAATAGGATATTTAGAGTCAGGATCTTTGCAACACTGATTCAGAATACACGTTTATTCATAAATAATATGAAAAATCTCTTTACTATTTCCCTCCGACACATTCATTGTTATTTATTTTTGCCGGTGTTTTGTGGCAAGTTGCAGCCTATTGCTTGAAGACGAACCTGCGCTGAAGGCACTGCGGCTGGCTGAGGCACTAAACGCCGTCCGAGCCGCTCCCGAAAGTGAAAGCGAAAATGAAGTCTCACTATTTTAGAGCAGCAATTTTTTTAAATCACCATAATTGATGAATGTCTAATTGCTGGAAAATATAAAAGTAAGGAAAAGCCTAAAACAGCGATGCCCGGCTTTAAAAAAGGGACTAAAATGCAGGGCTCTAATCAACCAAATAAAGTTCCGGACCCACTCATAATCGTGTTAAATTGTCATGATTACAATATTGACCAGAATAATCCTGATTATGATTTTTTCCATAATAGAGCAGCCCAATTTTATTCCATGGTTTTTACTTCTAGCCTACTTGAAAACTGTCAGATAAGCTCCGCCTACAAAATCATCATTGTTTGCAAACACCAAATTGATCTATTATTCCCTACATAACAAACTTTATTATCTATAAATGCATTAAAAAATATAATAGCTTTATAAATATAAATAAAACGGTTGTGAGCTGGCTTGCTGAGTTATTATTAGAATGTAGGCCTCAATTTCATCCAAGAAAAAATAAAATAAAATGCCATCTACTCTGTATATGGTCTAACCATTCATCAATTAAAACCCAAAACACACAATTATAATCAGAGATATGAGGTGCATTTTCTGGTCCCATTCACCAAGCTATCTACTACCCAGCCCAACCTTAAAATTGTACTTTCACTATAACAACAACAAATATATAACAAAAAAAGTCCTGCCCTATAATTTTTCACATTCTGTGAAAAGAGCTGTTCCTCTCTGAAAATATGTCACAATACATAAATCAAGTCACCTATAACTTCTATTACATGACTTTTTTTTCTAGTTATAAAGGTTAAAACAATAAGATGCCAAAAAAAAGTAGTTTCATTGGACTCGGACTCGACTCGGACTCGGCCCTTTGGGACTCGGACTTGAGTCCGACTCGGCCCATTTTGGACTCGGACTCGACTGGTCAAAGACTCGGACTCGACTTGGACTCGACTTATGTGGACTCGAACCCAACACTACTAATAACTTTTGAACCGTAAGGCACAGAAACAAAATTCAATTTTTCTCTGAATCCTTGGCTCATGCCGAGTTGAATGGACACCAAAATTTAAAAATTGTAAGGTTTAGTTTTTTTTTCTATTTTTAATAGTTCGTAAAACCTACTTTTTCGAACTCGTACTAGACGAAAAGTGCGCAAAAATAGACTTGAGGCAATATCTCCGCAACGGTTTGGCGTATTGAGACCAAACTTGGTGTGTGTTATAACAAGCATGACCTGAGACTACCTGCATTGTTTCTGCGCAGTGCCACCTAGTGGTCAGGAGATACAAAAAATGGCTATTTTAGCTAATAACTTATGATTGGTTTGTTTAAAAATCACAAAACTGGTGCAAAAAGTTATGGAATTCAAGTTGATTCGACCAACCGTTTTCGAATAACGTGCAAACAAATTCTACGAAAAGCGCACAAAAATGGATGTGAGGCTATATCTCCGCAACGGTTTGGCGTATTGAGACCAAACTTGGTGTGTGTTATAACAAGCATGGCCTGAGACTAACTGCACAATGTTGGAAGCAGTTGTGCTGCCAAATATTTTTTTGCAACCTGTGATTCTTTTTTTTTCAGGATATTTTGATGAATAGCAAGTTAAAAACAGCATTTATTCAAAATATAAATCTTTTCTAACAATGTAAATCTATGCTATCACTTAATTTACCACATCCTTGGTGAATAAAAGTATTTATTTATTAATTTAGTATTTTCTTTAAAAAAAAAGAAAGAATACAAATTTACTGACCCCAAACTTTTGAACAGTATAGTTCAAAATAACAGTGTATATTGTTAGAAAACATTTGTATTTTAAACAATTACTGTTCTTTTTTAACCTTTTATTGATCAAAAAATCCTGAAAAAAAGATCACAGGTTCCAAAAATAAAAAAATAAAGCAGCGAAACTGTTTCCAGCACTGATAATAAATCAGCATATTGGAATGATTTTTGAAGGATCATGTGACACTGAAGACTGGAGTAATGATTCTGGAAATTCAACTTTGTTTACACTCCTGGTAGTGTATATGTGAGGCGATCTGGGAAAACCCGTTGGATGTCGTGCTGGGACATTTTCAGGAAATTTGAAAAATTGGTTGAATGTCAATTTTTTTCATTCAATTACTATTCTCTATCATCTTCTCTATCATCGCTGAAAATATCTTGCCAAATTTCACTTGTTTAGTGCAGAAATAGTGATTTATTTCAGCAAGAAGAAAATACTGTATTTCTCTTATGCTAAGAACGTGCTGCTGCAGGGGTGCTTTTCCTTAACACTACAAAAACAGTTAACCTATCAATATAAATAAAATAATAAATAATACAATTCTTAGCAGTATAAAGAGCCCCCAGCACCATTTTCATATTGCTATGCATTACTTTTATTTAGTTCAAATGGTGGAAGCATGAACTAAAGCTACAAATTTAGAACACAAAACTACAAGTTACAACCCAAACTGTGTCTAGTTATGTATTAACCCTTTAACTGTCACCTTTTTTTAACAAAGACGTGAAAATGCACAATCCAAACTTACATTTTTTAAATTCATGGATACAAAACATTTGGTAATGCAATGTCTGATTTTAAAATGGTTTTCAAAGGATGAATTTTGAGATTTTTCTGCTGATATATAATTTCTTATGATTTCTAAAGCGTGATAAGGAACAAGTCAACAAAGAAAGTCTTATTGTGATAAAGGTCAGAACTCTGTGCACTCTTGTCATAAATGTAAATGTACTTTTCCTACATGATTTGTAAAACAAAACAGCGGTCAAATATTAATTTACAAGTCTTAGACCTTTCCAACGATATATAGTTTTTCATGATAAGATTAGGAATTTTTTTTTTTTTTTTAATATGGTAAAATAAACTTAGGCGACAGTTAAAGGGTTAAGTCCAGCAGTAAGTCCAAAGTAGAACAAGGCAGACATGGGTGCACAAAACAGCCATACAGGAGACAAAGAACCATGGCAAACACAGGTGTTTAAATAGACAAGATAACGAGGTAACAAAGGGAGGAGCTAATCAATCACCATGGAAACTAGCAAGATGGGCAAAGGAACAAGGTAAAGCAGAAACAATATGGAACAACAACATTTCAAAATAAGAGCCCGCAAAACCAAGACAGGGAAACAGAGACCGGCAGGGAGCCAGGGCAGAGCAAGGAGCCAGAGTGGAGCCGACAGAGCAGAGGGAGATGAGGACCACCATAGCAGGACAGACATATCCAAAGATCCCCACGGTGGAGCTGAAGACCACCAGAGCAGGACAGAAGACCTCCATGGCGAAGCAGACGGAACAGAAGATCGCCACGGCAGAGCAGAAGACCTCCACGGTGGAGCAGAAGACCACCGCAGAAGTGCAAATGGAACAGACGCTCACCAAGGTGGAGCAGACGGAACAGGAGTCCTCCAGGGTGGAGCGGATGGAGCAGGAGCCCACCAGAAAGACAAAAAAAAAGTGTTCACAATCAGCCTCCTTGGCTGTGACAGATAAAACGGACAGTCTAAAAGCAGCTTCTTCAGCTGGACAGCTTAGTGTGCTCAGTGATGTGTCTTTGACCTTCATTATGTATGTCGTGACTATACTGTGTTGTAAATAAAATACAAATAATCAAATACTCCATCATTTGAATCTTCTCACATTATTTCTTTCCTGACAGTCACAGTCTCATTGATGGGTCATTAGGGGAGGGCCCTTTGTCTTTCAGGTGTGAAAATCACTAAATATTCATAGCCCAAAAGCATGTCTGACAAAAAAAAAATGAAATCAATATATTGTTTTATGTGAATGAGCGAGAAGAAGGAACTGCTTCAATCTTCATCTTATTCTACATTCTAGCCACATTTTAAAAATTATCCAACATTAAAATGTATTACATCTTACACAAGCAAACAGGTTTTTTTTTTCTCTCTCTCTCTTCAGATGAGGGTGCGAGAGGGATCCTGTGGTCAAAATGGGGTGAATACTGGCAGAACTCCTTTAATGGGGATGTCGGATGAAGAGCAAAGGAAATCATATGCAGAAAACCAAAAGCTGCGGGACATGTTGACCCACCGTGATAATGAGATCAGTATCCTTTACTAAATTATTAAATAATTTAAAATATTATTCAAATTAATGTCAATTAGTTGGTTCAAATGAAAATCATTTAACTACTTAAACTTTTTTCTAAGACTGCATCCCAGCCCATGAGGAAAGCATCTGTCGTTAGTATCTTGCAACGGCAACATGTGTCTAGAGTGGGACCCCAGCACATAATTCTTATCTGCCTCTGAGGACTGGTCCTTGCATGAAATCCCCTGACCCTGAGCCACAACTGAAACGGTCTTATATGCAGGAGGCCTGAAGGTATCGTAATGGATGCAGCCGCCATTAGACCTAGAACTTTCTGAAAGTAATGGGCAGAAACTTTCTGTCCTGATAGTCTGATGTTCCCCTTCAGTCGTTTCACTACGACGTTACTATGGGAGCACTGCGACCAATCCTCTCTGAGCTACAGAGAAAAGGCCAATGAATATTGGCGAGTGGTTTGCTCCCCCGTACATACGGGTATTTAAGATGGTGGCGCGCATACACTCATTCAGACTTCTGCTTCAGAGCCTCGCTACTGAGCTGGAGAAGAGACCAATGTGTTCCTGTTTACGATTGCTGATTGCTGTGCCGCCGTGAGGACCATCGATTCCTGTGTTCCGCTGCTGGCCGCCACTCTTGTGTGCTGTAAAGCTGTGCATTTCAGCGAGTCCCGAGTGCCGCAAGCCTCGGCTCTCCCTGAGCACTCCAGGAGTGCAAATCACAAAAGAGCAATTTTCCAGTGGTTGAAAAAGATGTCCTCCGCGGACTCTTTCGACCATGCGCTTCCGGATGTGGTAGTTTCCTGACATCCGTCGACGGTCACGATCGCTGCCTCTCGTGTTTGGGCTTAGATCACGCTGAGGCAGCTTTTGTGGATGGTTCATGCCCTCATTGTGAGAATATGACCATGGCCACGCTGCGGGTCCGCCGCTCTTTCATGAGACGCCAGCCCTCGTCCTCTACCTCTTCCAGCGTGAGGGGCTGTAAAGGTCCTTCCGTTGGTTTAGTTAGAGCCACGGGTGACCTGCGGGTGACCCCGTGGTCCCGTAGAGATGCCTCAGGCAGATGCATGTACATCCAAACGCGGGCTCCTGGCGATGATCAGATGTCTATCACGGCATCTGAGGGAGGGTCGGCCGCTGAGGCGGAAGACTCGGCAGAGCGGCGCCCCACTGTGGGTGCTGCTCTGTCAGAGGCTGACGCTGAAGTGGCGGCCCTGCTCCTCCGGGCAGCCAGGAACATTGGGTTGGAGGTGCCCAGAGCGCCTTCACCCGAGCTTTCCAGGCTTGATGATTGGTACGTGGGTGTGGGCTCCATCCTACAGGTCCACCAGGCCAAGGCGTTGAAGCAGCTCCACGAGGGTGGGCTTGACCAATCGGTGATGCAGGAGCTGCGCACGGCGACTGACTTCCAAGGTCATGGCGCGGTCGATTGGTCAAGCGATGTCCACATTAGTGGTCCAGGAGCGCCACCTCTGGCTAAACATGGCGCAGATGGCCGACGCCGACAAAGCACGCTTTCTCGACGCGCCCATCTCCCATGCTGGCCTGTTCGGCGACACCGTCGAGGACTTTGCCCAACAGTTCTCGGCGGTCCATAAGCAGACGGAGGCGATCAAACATATCCTGCCCCCCCGCGAGTCCTCTCGGGCTCCTCCGAGTGCGCCGCCCCCGTCTGCTCGTCGCCGAGGGCGCCCCCCTGCGGCTTTAACACCAGCTCCGCCCACTGCCCAAGAGGCAGCCCCTTCAAGACCAAACCCACGGCGTAGAGCTCTCCGCAGTGAGCGGCGTCCCCTGCTGCTCAGGGACCCAAAAAGACACGTTCCTGACACGGGCCACCCAGAGATGCTAGAGGTTGCTCTACGGGGGACGATAACATCAGTTCCCCCACCCCTGGAGGAGGGCCGGGGGCCTTTGTGCGTAACTACTATGCCACTGGCCTGCGGGACAGTGGTACCCACCCACTCACAAAGAGAGCAATTTCTTCCCTCTCTGGGTCTAGCACCCCAAACTCTGCTCCTGAGCGACGCTATGCCTCCTAGGACTCGGACTTTGGGGAAGATTTCGCCAGTGCGGGAACCTGGGATGGAGGTAGGGGCTGCCACGTGCAGCCAAACTCAAATTCAGAACGTTTATCCTTCTGTACTAACCTCCCTTCCTCTTCCCCCCCAGGCTGCCCCACCGGGGTCACGACGGTCAACGCTCCGTTGATCCCACTTGCACGTTGTCTGGAGGCTTGGTCTCAGCTTCCCAGCCCGTCTCGTTGGTTGATCCAGACGGTACATCTCGGCTATGCGATTCAGTTCGCCCGGCACCCGCCCAAGTTCAGGGGCATCCGCTTTACCTCCGCTTCACTCGGAGTCGGAGGCCGCTGTCTTGCGTGCAGAGATCACTGTCTTCCTGGCGAAGGATGCGATCGAGCCGGTCCCTCCAGCCGAGATGAAGTCAGGGTTTTACAGCCCTTACTTCATCGTGTCCAAGAAGAGCGGTGGGTTAAGACCAATCCTGGATCTTCGCATCTTCAATCGGTACCTTCTCAAGCTACCGTTCAAGATGCTGACGGCTCGGCGCATCATATCATGCGTCTGCCACCAGGATTGGTTTGCAGCCATCGACCTGAAGGACGCGTACTTTCATGTCTCGATTCTGCCTCGACACAGACCGTTCCTGCGGTTTGCGTTCGAGGGTCGGGCATATCAGTGCAAGGTCCTCCCTTTGGCCTGTCCCTGTCTCCCCGCGTCTTTACCAAAGTCGCGGAGGGTGCCCTCAGTCCCTTGTGGCAGAAGGGCATCCGCATACTCAACTATCTCGACGACTGGCTAATAATAGCTCACTCGGAGGATCAGTTGTGCGAGCACAGGGACCTGGTGCTCCGGCACCTCAGCCAATTGGGGCTTCGGGTCAACCGAGAAAAGAGCAAGCTCTCCCCAGTGCAGAGCATTTCTTTTCTCGGGATGGAGTTGGATTCGGTCAACATGACAGCACGTCTCTCTCAGGAGCGTGCTCGTTCAATGCTGAACTGTCTGAACCTTTTCAGGCACAAGACAGCTGTTCCTCTCAAATATTTTCAGAGGCTCCTGGGGCATATAGCAGCAGTGGCTGCAGTAGTTCCGCTTGGCCTTCTCCATATGAGACCGCTTCAGCATTGGCTTTCCGACCGAGTCCCGGGATGGGCATGGCGCAGCGACACGCTTCGGATTGGCGTTTCCCCGGAGTCTCGCCACCTCTTCAGCCCGTGGTCAGACCCAGCCTTTCTTTGGGAAGGAGTTCCCTTAGGCCAGGTGTCTAGGCATGTTGTGGTCAACACGGATGCCTCCACGACAGGCTGGGGCGCTGTGTGCAATGGGCAGGCTGCCTCGGGGACCTGGACAGGCCCCCGACAGCTTTGGCACATTAACTGCCTCGAGTTGCTAGCAGTGTTTCTCGCCCTTCGCCGGTTTCTTCTGGTGCTCCGCAACAAGCACATGCTAGTCCGTACGGACAACACTGCGACCGTAGCGTACATCAACCGTCAAGGGGGTCTACGCTCCCATCGCATGTCGCAACTTGCCCGCCATCTCCTCCTCTGGAGTCAGACGTGGCTCAGATCGCTGCGCGCCATTCACATTCCAGGAGAGCTCAATCAGACAGCCGACGCGCTCTCTCGACAGCTCACACTTCCTGGCGAATGGCGATTCCACCCCCAGACCGTCCAGCTGATTTGGACCCGCTTCGGAGAGGCTCAGATAGATCTATTTGCCTCCCAGGAGTCCTCCCACTGCCCTCTCTTCTACTCCCTGTCCGAGGCTCCCCTCGGCAGGGACGCTCTGGCACACAGCTGGCCGCGGGGCCCCCTCAAGTACGCCTTTCCCCCAGTGAGCCTCCTTGCACAGACCCTGTGCAAGATCAGGGAGGACGAGGAGCAGGTTCTGCTGGTTGCTCCATATTGGCCCACCAGGACCTGGTTCCCCGAACTCATGCTCCTTGCGGCAGCCCCTCCCTGGTGAGGACCCTCAGAGATGTTCGGTCGGAGTGGTGCTCTCCTTTCTGCAGGAGAAGTTGGAGCGCAGGCTGTCCCCTTCAACTTTGAAAGTGTATGTTGCAGCTATTGCTGCACATCACGATGCAGTAGAGGGTTCATCCCTAGGGAGTCATCATCTGGTCATCAGGTTCCTAAGAGGTGCGAGAAGGGTTAATCCCCCTAGGCCGCACCTCTTTCCCTCTTGGGATCTTTCCGTGGTCCTACGTGGACTACGAGGTGCTCCCTTCGAGCCGCTCGTGTCAGTTGAGCTGAAATTCCTGTCCCTTAAAACAGTGCTCCTGACCGCGCTCGCTTCTATCAAGAGGGTTGGGGACTTACAGGCATTCTCTGTCAGCGATACGTGCCTTGAGTTCGGGCCGGCTGAGTCTCATGTAATATTGAGACCCCGGCCTGGCTACGTGCCCAAGGTTCCCACCACTCCCTTTCGGGATCAGGTGGTGAACCTGCAAGCTCTGCCTCAGGAGGAGGCAGACCCAGCCTCAGCGTTGCTGTGTCCTGTCCGCGCCCTGCGTGTGTACGTGGACCGCACCCGGAGCTTCAGACGCTCCAAGCAGCTCTTTGTCTGCTTTGGCGGACGGCAGAAGGGGAATGCCGTCTCCAAGCAGAGGTTGGCCCATTGGGTGGTAGATGCCATCACCTCGGCGTATGAGGCCCAAGGTGAGCCGTGCCCCCTAGGAGTTCGAGCTCACTCCACTCGGAGTGTTGCCTCCTCCTATGCGCTGGCGCACGGCGCCTCTCTAGCAGACATCTGTAGAGCTGCGGGCTGGGTGACACCCAATACATTTGCGCGGTTCTACAACCTCCGCGTTGAGCCTGTGTCCTCCCGTGTGTTAACTTAAATAAAATTAGGTTTCTGGCGGGACGGACCGGCCCGGTGTCGGCTTGCTGCACCATTCCCCCGGGATCCATGTGCTATATTCCCGTATATTTCAGAGACTGGGCCAAAATCAGCCAGTTGTCTATGTAATTTAACATTTTGATTGTCAGCATTTTGAATTTGCATGTTCTAAGGTAGCAGTTCCACCCACAAAGTTCCAAAATTAGATGCAACCACACATCTTTTTGGGAACCATCTTAATTCTCTGTCTGGGAGGGGAACATGAAAGGGGGGCTTGTGCTCAGGTCTTTCACCAGGTCAGCTAAGTATGCCTGCAGAACCAAATGTTTCTTTTGTATCACACGGGTCTCCAAGATGCAACAATTATTATTGTCATAAAATGTCATATTAATGTCATAATATCCTTAATTTAAGTTTCTCAGGTATATTAGTGAACATGCTCAAGAAAGAAAAGATGAAAGTTCAAGATGTCACATCCCAGCTGGCACAGTTACACAATCAAAACCCATCGACCTACAATTCATCCTGGTCACTCACAACTATACATGTGGAAGAGAGTGCAAAATATGATCATTCTAATGAGTACACACATTCTCAGCATTTGATGTCAAGGAAAAGAGGTAAGTGATAACAAATTAAATCTCAGCCCTATACAATTTACTACATATTATGAATTTTTTATTGTCTAAAACAAAATGTGCAGATTCACTGCCACTGTCTCTTAGTCAGAAGGATAATACAGCTATTAAAAAATGAAAATCAATTAAACCAGTTGTTTCACAGAAGAAGTGGTGCTTGGTCTAAAAAAAATAAAAAAATAAAGCTAATATAATATTAATAATAATAATAATACACACGCACAAAAAAATAAATGAATAAAATAAAACAAAGGCAACATAAACTAACCAATGGTGGACTAAAGACAGTTCAGATAACCATGGTTAGATTGAAGCTCATACAGCACAGTAGGGCAAACAGGAAAACCTGGATGGGAATCTAAAGATTGCAATTGTAATAAATAAGACAACAGGGGTAAGGGGTCAAGACATTAGACAGGAGAGCACATGGCACATAGAAACAAACATGACAGATGCCATGTGCAGTCCTCCATTTCTCTCTCTGGGTTGCATTTAGCACAATGGTGATTGCTCATGGTATGCTCGTTGTAGGGTTTATTGTGGTTGCCAGCCTTGAGCATTAACCAATACACCACAGTGCACTATGTGCATAGATGACTTGTATTTATAGAAAGGTCACTGTGCATTGAAACTGACCCTGCATCATCGCTTTGTTTGAAATGAGAACACTGCAAGTTGAAGGACTTTATGAGTGGTATATTTTAATAATTACATTTAATTTTATTAGGATTTTTTTGTCTGTAGGTAAGATAAATCATAGCACTGTAAAAAAAAGAAAAAAAAAATCACACTTTGCAGAATTCTGGAAAGAACATCTTAATGAGGATAAACACAACAGTTTTCACTAAGAAAGTAAAACTAGACATTGTTACACTTTTCAATGCAGAAAGCCGGAACCAAAATCAGAGACCCTCAACCACTCCTGCCCTCTTGATTCCTGTGTGATTTTGTAGAGGCTGAAGATAATTGCAAATATAGTTTAGAAAGAGAGGACTGTTAAAAAAACAAACATGTTTGGATGCTGTCCTGGGCCTATATTCACAGAAACATTTTGGTAACACTTTATTTTACAGTTTCTTAATTAGTTGCTTATTAGCATGCATATTACTAGAATATTAGCCATTTATTAGTACTAATTAAGCACATATTAATGCCTTATTCTACATGCCTAAACTTACCCAATACCTAAATTTAACAACTACCTTACTAAGTATTAATAAGCAGCAAATTAGGAATTTATTGAGGGAAAAGCTGTAGTTAATAGTGAATAAGTGTTCCCTATTCTAAAGTGTTACCAACATTGTATATTACCACTAAGAGTTCTTCTAAGTGGCAGTAATAGTTGAAGAGTTGTATAAAATAACTTCTGCCCTAGCAGGTATGAATGGCAATGCCCATAGCAAGGGATGGTTGTTATTTATGAATGAGCACTTTATCATAGATGTTTCATCAAAATATATCAACCACAGTTTCCAATCATTAATCGGGTATGATGAAACAAGTAAAAATGTTGTCATGATATTCCGAGGCACATTTAATGATTTGAATAGAAGCACAAGCCCTGCTGTGTATATGTAGGGTAGACGGGGTACAGTTGGTACAGGGGTACAGTTGAAACACGTTAAATAACTTGCATGCACAAGTCTGATGTATATATATTCTGAGTATTTCTCCAGCAGTAATGTGTGTTACTGCTGCAGACAGATTCCACCAGCAGTGCTTACCAACGGCTCGCTTACATAACGTTTCACGTTAAAATGAAAGATTACACAAAAAAATGGTAGGGTATCGTCTAAGGTTAAATAGATTATTTTAACTGATAATCTGCCCACAGCTGCACATTACTGCTGGGGAAATACTTGGAATATACACTGTTTTCAATTTATTTTTAATGTTATTGTTTTTATTATTGCGCAGTGTAATATTTGTAATCATAATAAACACTGAATGCCGAATTTATTGCTCTTTAATGTGATATGCTGTTTGTATGGGAGGTGGGGAACTGACACAGGTCGGGAACCCACATCTGGACCGCTGTTCTCTGTGCTCGCGCTTTAGATGTGTGCGCTGCACACAAACAGTGTGCAACTTCTTTTCCTTCCTGCACTTAAATCATGTAAAAAAAAAATAAAAATCACAATAAAATGCAAACGCGGGAATCGTTAAGCGGAATCGAAATGCACGTGTCTTATTGAATACCCGGTTATTGTAAATTTGGAACCGGTTCTAAAATGAAACTGGTTCTCGATACCCAACCCTAATCCTGCTTGCATCAACCTGATCCTCAGCCTGAGGAACCTAAACCCATCCTGCCTACCTCCATCTTCATGTCTCCTATCCACTGAGCACTCGACAGCCAGATAGAGACCGCCACTCAAAATGAGCCTGCTCCACTGGGAGGTCCAAAAAGGAAAACTTATGTCCCTACCACTCTACGCCATGCCCTTCTGAACTCAGTGCACACCTCACTGGGATCCGGGCATCCAGGCAGCTGCCAAACCCTCTAGCTCCTTAAGAATCGTTACTGGTGGCCCAGCATAGCCCGGGATATTGCTCAATACGTCGGGATATTCGGTCTGTGCCATCACATCCACTCCTCGTTGTCTGCCCGAAGGCAAGCTGATGCCACTGCCAATTCTTTGTCGGCCCTGGTACCATCTGGTCATTGACTTCACCACAGATCTGCGCCTTCAAAGGGATACACCACGATGTTTGTGGTTGTCGACCGCTTCTCAAAAGCCAGCAAACTAATTCTAAGCAGCTAAGCAGCAGAGGCACTTTGGACTGAGAGAACATAGTCTCAGATCGGGGGCCACAGTTCATCTCCAGGGTTTGGCGAGGATTCTTTCCGGATTTTGGGGGTCTTCATCAGTTTGTTGTAGAGATACCTTTCACAGAAGAATGGCCAGATTGAACGGAAGATCCAGGAGATTGGGTGGTATCTCCGGGCATACTACCACAAACACCAGGACACCTGGAGCTAGTTTCTACCCTGGGCCAAGTATGCCCAGAATTCCCTATGACAAGATACCACCACACTTACTCCTTTTCAGTGTGTCCTCGATTTCAAGTCTCCACTATTTCCCTGGTCCAGGGAACTCAGAAGTCCCAGTGGTAGATTACTGATTCCAGCAGAGCGAGAGGGTATGGGACTCAGCTCACGTCCATCTCTAGCAGGCAGTTCAGAGGCATAAGGACAACGCAGATGCCCATCTACTGACCAGAAGATCCGCCTCCGGCTGCCCAGTATGAAGCTGAGACCCCGGTATAAAGGAACTTTCCAGATTGCACGCCAGATCAATGATGTAACTAACCAGTTACACTTACCTGAGCACTACTGCATCTCATCTACCTTTCACGTCTCCTTACTCAAACCCTTCATTAATCCTGTTCTCGCTCTATCCACAGAGCACAAGACACCCCCTACTCCACCTCCACCTGAGATCATCCCCGATAACATCTTGAGAGTCCAAGAGATCCTCGACTCCCGATGGTGAGGCGGCCGCCTCCAATACCTCGTAGACTGGGAGGGGTATGGTCCAGAGGAGAGATCATGGACCGACAGGGACAACATCTTGGACCCGTCTCTCCTATCAGACTTTCACCAGGCCCATCCTGACCATCCCGCTCCCAGGGGGCACGGTCATTCTCGTCGTCGGTTTCAGGCATTGGCAGATGCCCGTGGGGGAGGGGGTAATGTCAAACAGTCACCTGTCTCTATAAAACATTCGCCACTGAAATTACGGGAACACACAAACGCACTTTCTACACTCCATTGCTTCCCTGGGGAAAAAAAAAAATGCATCCAATGTTTCCCTCACATTCAAAAACATGCTTAATTGGAGACATTCTCAAACAAATCCTATGCAGCGCTGCCATCGATTTCCCGATGAAGCGTGTTAATGGGCGCAGTCTCCTCCGGTCGATGTGTGTACTGGCATGCTTTTCCGGGAGAAATGCTCATATAAGGAGTTCCACCATTGTCTAAACTTGCACCAACCCGGAAGTAAGATTTTCGGGACACAGAAATTCTCCGTCATTTGTCCAAATTATTTTTTTAAACTTTGGCCATGTTTAGTATGAGAATCCAACTCTTTAACACTGTAAACAACTTTGAATACACAAAACAGCATTGTACCCCCCCCCCCCCCCCCTTTAGTGATGAATTAATAATTTACAAAACATTCATGAACGATTAGTAAGTAATATGCTAACAATTTGTATTACAAGTAATTAGTTAATGATGAACTAATCATTAACAAAATACGACTATGCGTTTATAAATTATTAATAAGTGATATGTTAGTATTTTTTTAGATTAAGTTATAAATCATTTACGACTTCCACTTTTGGATGCGAATGTAGTAAACGCATCTACCTCGTGGTCCCTGTACAAACCTATTTTACTTTTAGTTAACAGTCCTCCACCAGTTTAATATTTTCGAATGTAGTGAGATAACACGTTTATTATCGTCCAAATCGGCTAAACAAGCAAAAAAAAAAAAAACACCACTAAAGATGATGCGTCAGCGGCTCACCGGGAGGTTAGCATGTCAGCCCTAATTAGCTTATTGGAGGAGCACAGAGCCACCCTAACGTCTCTTAAAGCAAAACTTGACCACGGGCCTCGGAAAGCATCTTTGGAGTCTAACTTAGCGAGCGAATCCACTCGTTGGAAGCTGAAGCAGGGCGGGAAACTGAGAGAGGTAATAGTTAATTGCCATCAGTACCAGATCAAGGAGACAGTGTTTCGAGAGGCCCGAAAGAGAAGAGGCATGTTGCAGTATCGTGGCAAACCGATCACAATTTATGACGACTACCTTCCAGAAGTTCTGGAGCAGCGCGCCTAATACCGTGGCAGAGCTTTACAACCAGGGATTCAAGCCGTCTCTTCTTTTCCCCGCAAGATTGAGGATCGTGACTAACGAAGGTGAGCAAAAGCTGCTTGCATCGGTCGAGGAGGTGACGAAATTCTTAACGGTCCACCGTAGCCCCCCTTAGAAGGAAAGCAACAATGCGCTATAGGTTTAAATGCTGGATTCATACAGAGCATTAATTGTTTTGTTTTTTTTCATGGCATGGGATTGCCCACGATTTAACATTGACTAATTTTCAGACTCTTCAAAATTATAAGGATGGATGTTAACTTGTAATATTTCATGTTTATGCAGACATTCATACAGCTTCTTGAACTGCTCTTTTTTGTATGTTCTATTTATTTCTATCTACTCATTTTTTTTCAGTGTTATACTTACTTTTAACACAATCTTGATAAGTGTTTTTTTTTTCTTATTCTTGGGAAGACTGCTTTTTCTTTCTTATTAGTTTACTGTTAAAATACTAAAGTGTGAGCTATGGATCATTATGCCATGGGTATATTTGGGGAAGCCAATTATTAGATTATAATATTGTTATCTTTATATTTCATAATGAGGATATTTTGTGGAAGAATTAAGGAAGTGTGCAAATTATTTGTTTGTTCTTGAGGATAATTTTGCTGTTATTGTAATGTTCTCTGAGAGTTGGGTTGACTTGGTGGGAGGGTTGGAGTTTTCTATGAGGTGGCGTTATGCTAGCTTCTCATCTTTTTTACTTGATGCTGCTTTTGTTGTTGTTGTTGTTGTTGTTTTTTCACTTATAATTTTCAATTATAATAATTTGATACTTATTAGAATGCGCGGAGAGTTTAAATTTTTAAGCTGGAATGTTAAGGGCTTAAATAATTTGGTAAAGAGAAAAAGAGTTCTTGCTCATATTCGTCAACTTAAGGCAGAATTTGTCTTCTTGCAAGAAACCCATTTACGCAGTGAAGACCAGTCTCGCCTCAACCGTGGATGGGTGGGGCAGTTTTTTCATTCCTCATTTCAAGCGAAGACAAGAGGTGTAGCTATATTGATTGATAAAAATGTACCCTTTGTTCCAAAAGATATTATATCAGATAAAAATGGTTGTTATATAATTGTCTCTGGCACTTTATGTAATTAGAATAAGAATTTAGCAAATTTTTAAACATGCTCTGTCTCTTATCCCAGATTTAAGGTTTTATTCTCTTATACTTGTTGGAGACTTTAATTGCTGTCTCGATCTGGTGATGGACCGTTCATCATCCAAGGCATGCAACGCAAGCAAAGCCTCTATTTATCTCAGAATATGGCCTATTAGATGTATGGCGGTTTTTGAATCCCCAAAAAAGAGGATATTCTTCTTTTTTTTCAAATGTCCACCATTCCTACTCCCGTATTGATTATTTTGTCTTAGATAATGCCTTAATTTCAAGAGTTCAGTCTTGTACTTATCAAAGTATTATCATATCAGACCACGCTCCTCTTACTCTTGATTTGACTTTTTTGAATCTGCTTTCCCCTAGGAGAAACTGCCGTTTCAATGCTTCACTTTTGATGTATGAGAATTTTGTTTCTTTTATTACTGACTGTTATAGAGGCTTTAGGACTTTAGCGTTGGTAAGGCACTAGATGAGTAAACCCCCCTGGGTGCCGGTCAGAGCACCAATAATGAGAAGACAGGTGGTCAGGTTTAGGCTGTGTATTTGTAGAGAAGGTAGAGCCACAGGTGTACAATCAAAGGTGTTGATAGTCTGCAAATAAGTATAATAAAGAAAGGAATAAGAATGAAAGTGAAACTAAACTTATAGGTGTGATAACATACATTCACTGCTACATAGTGAAACCAAAGTATTACTACTTTACATTAGTAATAACTTTCTACTAAACATACGTTTAAATTAAGGAAAGAAAGATAATTTTCGCATACTACAAGCCGTAAGTGTTAATTAGTCACTATGCAACTACAACTTCCATATATGGATGAAATACAGGCGCGAGCCGCATTTACAGACACCTAACGCTAATCCCACATACGGTATATAGCATCTTAACAAAATGATATTTTGTCATTAAGACATCTCCCCGAATCCAAAGCACTGATTTACATCAAGATAACAGAGGAATAATCACAGGATAAATGACGTTACCAAGCTGAATAATTCAGAACGATCGTTAACAGACATGTTCGTCTGATACAGACACATAATAATGTTGTGATCGCTGCTAACACAAAATATAAATCAATTTGGCTTACTTTGTGATCAGTGACTAACACCTTGACGTCAAAATCTGCAGCAATTACCCCAAATAACTCAGAAACCTTATTTTTAACCGGTGCCTCAGGCAGGTCGAGTGAGCAAACAACGACAACTTAACGAACTATGCTGCCCTCTTTAGTAACACTCAAACAACTACAGTTTCAGAATAGAAGTCCCTCTGGCAGAGCCTTTAATACAGCCGCCCCCAAAGATGTGGAGCATCTTTGCTTCCATGAAAGGCGACTTAACTCATCAGTGTTGGGGCCTATCCTTTGGTAAGGCCGGCAGGATTACCAGACGGGCTACTGGTCTGGTATACACTTGACCCTTAATCTGTACGTCAGCTGTCCGGATATGACCATCAGGGCTTCGATAGGTCTTGATCACTCGTCCTACAGGCCATAAACTCCGAGGGAGTTGTGGATCCACAATCATCACAACTGTCTGCTCCTCTAGGTTGGGGGGAGAAGCTTGCCATTTTTGTCGGGTTTGGAGGCTAGGGAGGTAGTCCCGTATAAATCTGGACCAGAATCGGTCTGCAAGGATCTGGGAGTGTCTCCAGTGTCGGCGACTCAACATCTCTGATTCTGGGTACACGACTTGAGGAAGAGATCCGTCAGGCCGCCCCATGAGGAGGCTGTTTGGCGTCACCGGGTCAGCATCAGCCACATCCGACGATACATACCCCAAAGGTTTGGAGTTCAGGATGGCTTCTACTTCCAGCAAGACCGTCATTAGCACTTCCTCGGGGACTGACTGTGAACCCAAAACTGTGTACAAGGCCGATTTGACTGACCTTACCTCCCTCTCCCATACTCCACCAAAATGGGGGGCTGATGGAGGATTAAAGTGGAAGTGGATCATTTGGCGGGTAAGCTGACGTTGGATTTCAGGAACCAATGCAGCATACGCTTCTTGTAACTCCCTTTGACCCCCACGGAAGTTTGTGCCTTGATCCGACCATAATTCCGCTGGTGTTCCTCTTCTTGCGATAAACCTTCTAAGAGCCATTAGGAATGAGTCTGAACTCATGCTAGGGAGGAGATCTAGATGGACAGCTCTTGTGGTCAGACATTTGAAGAGAATACCCCAACGCTTCTCGGTGCGTCTCCCAATTTTAACTATTAGGGGTCCAAAGCAGTCCACTCCACACGAATGAAAGGCAGGTTTATAGAGCTGAAGTCGCGCTGAAGGTAAATCTGCCATCTTAGGGATTGTCGGCTGGGCCCTCCAGCGTTGACATTCAGGGCATTCACGTTGAAACCGTCGGATAGCTTCACGGCCGCGGAGAATCCAGTAGTATCTTCGGATCTCCCCGAACAACCGTTCTGATCCAGGGTGATGCAACTGGTCATCATAATGCTGAATGATCAAATGAGTAACAGGGTGACTAGGATCCAGGACCAGAGGATGTAAGACAGAATCCTCGATGCCGGACACTCTGCGCAAACGACCTCCCACCCTTATCAGCCCACTAGATGGATCGATTTCAGGAGCTAGAGTAACTAGACGACTGCCAGACCTAACCGGTTTTCCGGTCCCTAACAGTTTTAAATCCTCAGGGAAGGATTCCTGCTGCACCTGTTGGAGGATACGAACCTCAGCCTGGCGGTAATCCTCAGCCTCTGGAGGAGTCCCTGGAACCACGTTGGTCCGAAGTTCTTGGGCGGTATCATCCAATATTTCCTGCCAGGTGTTGTAGTTCCATCCATCCAGGTTGCCAGAAGGGGGAGGTATAGTATTAATCCCACAAAAGGTGTGTTTTCGCAGTTCGACCTGGTCTACCCTGGTCTCAGTCTTCGGGATTACTGGCCATGCTTGGGGATCCTGAAGGAGGAAAGCGGGTCCATGGGACCATCGGTTCGGTGCAGCCATGTATTGAAGAGGTCTTCCTTTCGTAAGATCATCAGCGGGGTTCTCTGTAGAGCCTACATAATGCCAGGAGCACTTGTCTGTCAGCTCCTGGATCTCAGCAATTCTGTTCCCCACGAAGACCCGGTAGCGGCAGGACTCAGAATTTAACCACTGGAGGACCGTGGTAGAGTCGGTCCACAGGGAAATAGACTTGACTGGAAGGGTTAACTCGGTTTCAAGTAACTTAGCCAACTGTGCCGCCACTAAACTTCCACAGAGTTCCAGTCTTGGAATGGAGTGAGCTCGTTTAGGAGTGACACGTGATCGAGCTATGATGAAGGATAAGTAAGTCTGACCTTCCTCGTCAGTAGTCCGAAGGTAAGCCACCGCTCCATATGCCTGCTCAGAGGCATCTGAGAAGATGTGTACCTCATGGCTAACTCCATCCCGCCCAACCTCAGGAGGGACATAGGGCCGGGGAAAGGAGATACTCGAAAGGTATTGGAGTTCTTCCTCCCATGCATTCCAGGACTGGAGAAGCTCAGGTGGCAGGTTAGGGTCATCCCACCCTCTCTGCTTGCTCCACAGTTGCTTGATGATGACTTTTGCCCTAGTGGTATAAGGTAGAAGCCATCCCAGGGGGTCGTACTGGGTAGCGAGGACCTTATAGATGTTCCTCAACGTGGGAGTCTCGTAGATCACAGCTCGGTGTTTGTAGGACAAAGAATCTGTCTGCCAGTTCCAGCTCAGACCCAGTGTCGACTCATGCACATCTGATCTTTCCTGTGCTAACCACCGCTCCACACTTGCAGCTCGGGCATCGGATGGTAGATGATTTAGCACAGTAGGGTCACTGCAGGCCCACTGGCGAATTTCGAATCCAGCTCCAGAAAGGATATGCCGTAGTCGATCAATCAAGTTCCGAGCCTCATCTGCAGTGCGTAGGCTCTGCAAGCAGTTATCGACATAGAAACACCTCTCCACTGAAAACCGAATTGCCTCATCAGTCATGGGGTGTTGCCGAACGTGGCGCTGCAATGCATAGGTGGCACAGCATGGACTGGAGGTCGTGCCAAATGGCAGTACCTGCCATTCCAGAATTTTGGGTGCTTCCTCCATTTTCAGGTCCCGCCAAAGGAAACGAAGCAAGGGACTGTCCTCCGGTATAAGGCGAACCTGATGGAACATCGCCTTAATATCCCCACTCACAGCCACAGGATGTTCTCTGAAACGGATAAGGACGCCCAACATTGAGGCTCCGAGGGTGGGTCCTGGCAACAGGTACTGATTAAGGCTTTGTCCTTGATACTGATGGGAGCAGTTAAAGACAAGGCGGAACTTCCCATTGTGACTAACAAGGTGGTGGGGGATGTACCAGCATTCAGGTGAGTCAGGTATAGAATCAGTCACCTCCCGAACGGCTCCTGTTTCTATGAGTTTCCTCATCTCCTCTCCATAGACCTCAGCTTTTACAGGGTCTTTCCGCAGACGCCTCTCTACACTACGAAGGGTAGGTAGAACTGATTCTTTAGGTGCACTCAACAAAGGCATGTCCTTTCTCCGCAGCAGAGGCGTAGCCAACCGATGGATTCCCTCCATTTCCAGAGTGAGAGTCTTACTGTCAAGCAGCTGTAGGGCTTCTTGATCCTGCTTGGACCGTGTTACCTCCTTGCCCTCCCACTGTGGAACCATATCCAACTGCCACAATCGTTGAACATTCTGAAGGATTTCATCAGGATTTGGAGCCATGGAGGTTAGCAGGAATTGCTGTGGAATAGGAGGACAACCCATGGAAGGTATAGGACCCTGCAGTGTCCATCCTAGGCGTGTGTGAACTGCAGCTGGTGCGCCCCGGCCGCCCCATCGAACAGGCTCTGTTGGGGTTATGAGTTGGGGCTGGTCCGAGCCGATGAGAAGTAAAGGCTGGACATCCGTAAGGGTACGGATCGGGAGACCACGCAGGTGTCTATACTTTTGTTGTAGCTGTTCTACAGGGTAAGACTGGCGAGACAGGTTAAGACGATCGGCTGTGAAGGCATGATTGACCCTATAACAGGTTTGAGGTTTACAACGGGGAGAGATATGAAAGGAAATGGAGCAACCCTGAATGACCTGAATATCATCCCTTACTGTCCGCAATGGAAGATCTTCTGGGACACCCTGAATGCCTAAGGCCTTAACGGCAGTGGAGAGCAGAATGGTCCTCTCCGACCCATCATCCAGAAGGGCGAAGGTGTCCAAGGTTCTATCTTCATAATGCAGATTCACAGGAACCACTTTGAGCATAACTCGTCCTCTGACAGAGGGTTTATCCAGAAAGAATCTATCTGGAGAGGAATTGGTTAGACAGCTCTTCTCAGGGTTGGTTGAATCCTCCTTCTGGGATGGATTGACATTCACATCATGAAGTGGGCGGAGATGAGTGCCTTGGCAGAGGTTGCAGGGCTTTTTAAGGTCACACTGGGCAGCATGGTGTGCCCTAGCACAGCGCCAACAACGATTGTTACTTCGAATCCATGTCTTGACTTGATCAGAGGTAAGCTTAGCGAAAGATGCACACTGGCTTAGGTAATGCTCAGTCTTCTCACAGAAAGGACAATAACGTTTCACTTTGCTGACCTTGGTTTGTGAAACAGGACCTTTCCGAGGAACGGAAGTCTCAACCAGGGATTCTCCAACCCCATGCAGGATGGTCACAGTCCTCTTCCCAGGATCTGACTTGGCATGTGAGCTCTTAGACATCGGCTCCATATCGTAACTGTGACACCAAGTTTCGTAACGAAGCCAGTTGGAAAGGTCAATCAGGTTAGGGGTGGTGCCAGGCTGACGAAACATATGGCGACGGAACTCTGCCCTCTGTTCAGGGGGTAGCTTACTCAAGAGGCACGCGACGTGGGACCCACAACTCAGCTCAAGTTCGCCATCATGCCCCAAGGTTCTCAATAGGCCCACTAGCGACTGCACCTGGAGAGCAAACTTCTGGAAGGCAGTGATATCACCTCGTTTTATGTCAGGACTCTCCAAGACACCAGCAATCTTCCTTAAGGCTAGCTGATGCGGTTGACCGAATTTATCATGAAGCGCGGCCATGGTATCAGTGAATGGGGTAGGTGAGTGTAGATAAGCATCTGCTATCATTCTAGCCTCCTCAAACTTAAGATGATCCAGTAAGATCTGATATTTGAAGAGTTCAGTCCCATCGTGGGGAAGCAGGTTTTTCAAAGCTATCCGGAGGCGAGCAAACTCACCCGGATCAGGCCGGCTGAACTTAGGAATCGTAGGAGCAGGTCCCCTGTACACATATTCATACCCAGAATAAGGTGCTGTGGGACATAAGCCGGGCTCTGCCTTTGGCGCAGAGACTGAAGGATTTGAATTAGCAGGCGCTGAGCTGAATCGCCGGGAAACAGGCACTGTCGAGTGTTTAGCAGGTAAAGGCCTGGCAGCAGGGGTGAGTAACTCATGCAGCTCTTTCGGGGTAGGAGGTGGTGGAAGTCCATCAGCATCAGGGGCATCAGGCTTGTGTGGGTGTGGTTGAGTAGTCGGGAAAACGAATGAATACTTTCTATCCTCGGGCCTCACAGGTCGGTAAACAGTGGCACCCATGTCGGACAGCCCAAGATCACTCACCCGGTTCATCAAGTTAACATCAAGCTCAGGCCATGGTGGGGGAAGCTCAGCAACATTCCCATCCCCCGCTAACGGTGTGGATTCATATGGCTTCCCAGGAGGATTGAATAACTGCGATGTGGCTGGCTGCACTGGGGTACGATTGTGGCCTCTGACTTGACTGAGGTCCGCTCGAAGGGACTGAGCAACTTGAACTAATTCTCTAACTTCTGCACGAACTTCTCTCAGTTCCTTAAGGTCTGCTTGGAAAGCCTGATGAGTCTGCGCTAGCTGTGCATGCTCATGACGCAGGTACTGTACCTCGCTGCCGTGTACAGAGGTAATGAAACCAGCCGCTGGAGGTGAAGAGAATGATGGCTGATGGAATTCAGCATGTTGTGGTGGCTGATAACCTGAGCGCATGAAAGTTGAGCCATCAGAATGTTCAACGTAGCCACCAGGGGGAATCGGGTATGGCTGTAAGGATGGGGGAGGAGTCCGATGGACAGGGGCCTCCCAGGAGTGAGAGACGTCATACTCAGCAACAGGTCTGCCTCTGGTATATTGTACCTCATACTGCTGTAGGTAAGCTGGAGGACGTGTAAGGCGTTTAGGGCGAGCTCCTCCAACAGTCTCCTCATCAGGGTCCATTATGTCAGAAGGGAATACTCATCCGGCTCGAAGGACCACTTTGTTATAGAGGCTTTAGGACTTTAGCGTTGGTAAGGCACTAGATGAGTAAACCCCCCTGGGTGCCGGTCAGAGCACCAATAATGAGAAGACAGGTGGTCAGGTTTAGGCTGTGTATTTGTAGAGAAGGTAGAGCCACAGGTGTACAATCAAAGGTGTTGATAGTCTGCAAATAAGTATAATAAAGAAAGGAATAAGAATGAAAGTGAAACTAAACTTATAGGTGTGATAACATACATTCACTGCTACATAGTGAAACCAAAGTATTACTACTTTACATTAGTAATAACTTTCTACTAAACATACGTTTAAATTAAGGAAAGAAAGATAATTTTCGCATACTACAAGCCGTAAGTGTTAATTAGTCACTATGCAACTACAACTTCCATATATGGATGAAACACAGGCGCGAGCCGCATTTACAGACACCTAACGCTAATCCCACATACGGTATATAGCATCTTAACAAAATGATATTTTGTCATTAAGACATCTCCCCGAATCCAAAGCACTGATTTACATCAAGATAACAGAGGAATAATCACAGGATAAATGACGTTACCAAGCTGAATAATTCAGAACGATCGTTAACAGACATGTTCGTCTGATACAGACACATAATAATGTTGTGATCGCTGCTAACACAAAATATAAATCAATTTGGCTTACTTTGTGATCAGTGACTAACACCTTGACGTCAAAATCTGCAGCAATTACCCCAAATAACTCAGAAACCTTATTTTTAACCGGTGCCTCAGGCAGGTCGAGTGAGCAAACAACGACAACTTAACGAACTATGCTGCCCTCTTTAGTAACACTCAAACAACTACAGTTTCAGAATAGAAGTCCCTCTGGCAGAGCCTTTAATACACTGACCAAATTTCTTTCTTTCTAAATGTGTTCATAAATCCGCAGATATTTCAGATTCAGCAGTATCACCATTAATATTAATAGGCTCTTAATGTCTGGATCAGCACAAAGGACCCAAGAGCAGAGGTGCGGAAAAGAGTCTTTATTTAGGTAAGAAAAACTCAAAAAGCCCTAGAAAGGGGCAGTTCAGAGCAGGACTCAGTCAAGTCAAGTCAAGTCACCTTTATTTATATAGCGCTTTTTACAATACAGATTGTGTCAAAACAACTTTACATTATCAAATAGGAAGGTAATATATTATTAAAAAGTGACAAGTGACATGACATGTGGCCAAGTATGGTGACCCATACTCGGAATTTGTGCTCTGCATTTAACCCATCACACACAGTAGTGAACACACACACACACACACACACCGTGAACATACACCCGGAGCAGTGGGCAGCCATAATTTCAGTTGAAGGAAATTAATCAATAATTCCAAATTAATAACAAATTTCATTGTCCCCAACTGAGCAAGCCATAGGCGATACTGGCAAGGAACCAAAGCACAGATGGAGAAAAAAAAAACCTTGGGAGAAACCTAGCTCAGTCGGGTGGTCAGTTCTCCTCTGACCAACATACAAGCAGTTTACATACCACCATCTGGATACGGACTGGATCAGGGAACTCCAGTGACCTACAGACTGGATCTGACCTGGGAATAAGCAGGATACAGACTAATATTAGCGTAGATGCCATTCTTCATATGATGCAACGATTGCATCAGACGTTATGGGCTATGTGTAAGACAGGTTAGAGATGGGTCTTTAGTCTAGTTTTAAACTGTCTGCCTCCCAAACAGAATTAGGTAGACTGTTCCAGAGTTTTGGCGCTAAGTAAGAAAACTATTTGCCGCCCGCAGTTGATTTTAATATTCTGGGTGTTATCAGATTGCCAGAGTATTGAGAACGCAGCGGACGTGAGGGACCATAATGTGATAAGAGCTCGCTCAAGTACTGAGGAGCTAAACAATTTAGGGCTTTATAAGTAACTAGTAAGATTTTAAAATCAATACTTTGTTTAATAGGGAGCTTACTTTCGGGTTCTAGTAAGAACTCTAGCTGCTGCATTTTGGACCAGCTTTTGGAGTTTGTTTATTAAGCTTGCCGAACAACCACCCAATATTGCAATAATCTATCCTGGAGGTCATGAATGCATGAATTATGACTTTGAGAGCATAGGTCGTAACTTCAATATGTTTTTGAGATGGAAAAATGCTGTTTTGCAAATGCCAGAGATGTGGTTTTTGAAGGAAAAATTGCTATCAAATAGCACACCTAGATTCCTATTTGATGACGATGAATTTACAGAGCAGCCATCGAGTATTAGACTGTGTTTTAAGTTATTACTGGCTGAGGTTTTAGGCCAAATAATTAACACCTCAGTTTTTTCAGAATTTAGCAGTAAGAAATTACTTGTCATCCAGTTTTTTTTTTTTTTATGTTGACTATGCATTCCATTAGTTTTTCAAATTTGTATGATTCGCCGGGCCATGAAGAAATATAGAGCTGAGTATCATCAGCATAACAGTGAAAGCTAACACCATGTTTCCTGATGATATCTCCTAAGGGTAACAAGTAAAGCTTAAAAAGTAATGGCCCTAGTACTGAACCTTGAGGTACTCCAAACTGCACTTGCCACGAATTGATGGCAGTCAGATAAGTACAATTTAAACCATGCCAATGCACTACCATTAATGCCAACGTAATTTTCGAGTCTATTCAGAAGAATGTTGTGGTCAATAGTATCAAATGCAACACTAATATCCAGTAGCACTAATAGAGAGATACAACCATGGTCGGATGATAAGAGCAGGTCATTTGTTACTCTAATGAGATACCATTTTTCTCTAAAAAGAAACATAATTGTGAGGATACTACCTTTTCTAGTAATTTTGACAGAAAAGGGAGATTCGAGATTGGTCTGTAATTAATTAATTGTTTGGGATCAAGCTGTGTTTTTTTGATGAGAGGCTTGATAACAGCCTGTTTGAAGGTTTTAGAGACATATCCTAATGACATTGATGAATTTATGATATTCAGAAGAGGATCTAAGACATCTGGAAGCACCTCTTTTAGTAGATTAGATAGAATAGGGTCTGATATACATGTTGTTGATTTGGATGATTTAACAAGTTTATAAAATTCTTCCTCTCCTATATTAGAGAATGAGTGGAATAGTTCCTCAGAAGATCTATAGCGCACTATTTGATCCAATACTGTTGCTGAGGGCTGCATGGTTACAATTTAATCTTTAATAGTATCGATCTTTGAAGTAAAATAGTTCATAAAGTCATTACTGCTGTGCTGTTGGGAAACGTCAACGCCTGTTGGTGCTTTATTTTTTGTTAATTTTGCCACTGTATTAAATAAATACCTAGGGTTATGTTTGTTTTCTTCTAAAAGAGATGAAAAGTAATCAGTTCTAGCAGTTTTTAATGCTTTCCTATAGGATTGGTTAGACTCACGTCACCCGGAACGAAAAACCTCTTGTTTTGTTTTCCTCCAGCTGCGCTCCATTTTCCGGGCTGCTCTCTTTAGGGCATGAGTGTGCTCGTTATGCCACTGTGTCGGACTGTTTTGTTGTTAATGAGCAACTGCATCTAAAGTGCTAGAAAAGAGAGAGTCAATAGTTTGAGTTACATCATCAAGTTTATCTGAGCTATCGGATATACTGAGGAATTCAGATAAGTCAGGAAGATTGCTTATAAAGCTGTCTTTGTGGATGAGGTGATGGTTCTACCATACTTGTAGCAAGGAGTGGGATTTACAGTTTTAGTTATCTGGAGTATACACAAGACTAAATAATGATCCAAGATATCATCGCTTTGCTGCAGAATTCCAATGCCATTAACATCAATTCCATGCGATAATAATAAATCTAGAGTATGACTTCAACAATGAGTAGGTCCTGACACATGTTGTCTAACTCCAGTTGAGTTCAGAATGTCTATAAAGGCTGATCCCAATGCATCTTTTTATTATCAACATGGATGTTAAAATCACCCACTATTAAGACTTTATCTGCAGCCATCACTAACTCAGATAGAAACTCAGCAAATTCTTTAATAAAGTCTGTATGGTGCCCTGGAGGCCTATATACAGTAGCCAGTACAAATGTCACGGGGGATTTATCCTTTGTACTTTTTTTCTCTGGATAGTGTTATATGAAGCACCATTACTTAAAACGAGTTATACTTGAAGCCCGTTCTCTGAGAAACACTGAAATTATTGCTATAAATTGTAGAGACACCTCCCCCTTTACCTTTTAGATGCAGTTCATGCTTATAACAGTAATCTTGGGGAGTAGACTCATTTAAAATAATATATTCATCTGGTTTTAGCCAGGTTTCTGTCAAACAGAGCACATCTAGGTTATGATCAGTGATCATGTCATGTACAAAAAGTGCTTTCGAAGAAAGGGACTGTCTGTCTGCTTCCTGACCTGGGCCCCAGTTAGTCAGTTGCAAACTCTAAGACTATGTGCCATATTTTCAGAAAGAAGAGTGGCACCTCCCCCAGGGGATGGAGACTATCTCTTTTTAACAGGTCAGGTCTGCCCCAAAAACTTGTCCAATTGTCTCTGAAACCTGTTATTCTGCTGGCACCACTTAGATATCCAGCCATTGAGTGACGACAGTCTGCTATGTATCTCGTCACCACGGTAAGCAGGGAGGGGACCAGAGCATATTACAGTGTCTGACATCGAACTTGCAAGTTCACACACCTCTTTAACATTATTTTGGGTGATCTCCGACTGGCAGTCGAACATCATTACTGCCGACGCGAATAACAATCTTACTGAATTTACGTTTAGCATTACCCAGCACTTTTAAATTTGCCAAGATGTCAGGTGCTCTGGCTCCTGGTAAACATTGGACTATGGTGGCTGGTGCCTCTATTTTCACATTCCGTACAATAGAATCGCCAATGACTAGAGCACGTTCATCATGTTTCTCAGTGGGTGTGTCACTAAGTGGGGAGACCCTGTTTGATGTTCGGGTCGGAACGGAAGAGCTGTGATTTGACCCGCGACTATGCCACCTCACTGTCACCTAGTTGCCCTGCTGCACAGGCAAAGTTACCGTAACCAAACAATGTACAGGGTTTCCTGAACTTGTCGCACCCAAAACCGTATCTAAGGCCCTCACATTCTTACTATCCTCAGTTAAAGTTTGGATGCGTGTCTCAGTCCAAAAATTAAAAGGAAAAAAAACACCAAAATCGGTCCTCCGTGTGTAGAGTGAAACCATCTGCAATAACAGAATAACAGTTTGTGAGGGGTGAGGGAGAAAAGCACTCAGTCCTTCTGTGCCGTGGAAGCGCCACCACGTCAGACGGCACTCTTCAAGCCAGCCCGAAAGTGGCCAAAACGCTAAATGTCTGCGATCCAGCTGGCGCGAAGAGTTACAAAAGAGTTCTTCTTCACGAAGAAGAATCCCACCCCGGCCGGAGAGGAAGAAGGACGAATCACACCGGCTGCCAGAGACTTATCCAAATATCTCTCCATGGCCTCCCGCTCGGGGGCGGAGAGAGAGAATAGTTGACCGTGGGGCGGAGCGGATCCTGGGAGGAGATTGATCTCCCAATCGTACGGCCGCCTAGGAGGAAGAGATACAGCTCGGGACTCCAGTTGAGTTCAGAATGTCTATAAAGGCTGATCCCAATGCATCTTTTTATTATCAACATGGATGTTAAAATCACCCACTATTAAGACTTTATCTGCAGCCATCACTAACTCAGATAGAAACTCAGCAAATTCTTTAATAAAGTCTGTATGGTGCCCTGGAGGCCTATATACAGTAGCCAGTACAAATGTCACGGGGGATTTATCCTTTGTACTTTTTTTCTCTGGATAGTGTTATATGAAGCACCATTACTTAAAACGAGTTATACTTGAAGCCCGTTCTCTGAGAAACACTGAAATTATTGCTATAAATTGTAGAGACACCTCCCCCTTTACCTTTTAGATGCAGTTCATGCTTATAACAGTAATCTTGGGGAGTAGACTCATTTAAAATAATATATTCATCTGGTTTTAGCCAGGTTTCTGTCAAACAGAGCACATCTAGGTTATGATCAGTGATCATGTCATGTACAAAAAGTGCTTTCGAAGAAAGGGACTGTCTGTCTGCTTCCTGACCTGGGCCCCAGTTAGTCAGTTGCAAACTCTAAGACTATGTGCCATATTTTCAGAAAGAAGAGTGGCACCTCCCCCAGGGGATGGAGACTATCTCTTTTTAACAGGTCAGGTCTGCCCCAAAAACTTGTCCAATTGTCTCTGAAACCTGTTATTCTGCTGGCACCACTTAGATATCCAGCCATTGAGTGACGACAGTCTGCTATGTATCTCGTCACCACGGTAAGCAGGGAGGGGACCAGAGCATATTACAGTGTCTGACATCGAACTTGCAAGTTCACACACCTCTTTAACATTATTTTGGGTGATCTCCGACTGGCAGTCGAACATCATTACTGCCGACGCGAATAACAATCTTACTGAATTTACGTTTAGCATTACCCAGCACTTTTAAATTTGCCAAGATGTCAGGTGCTCTGGCTCCTGGTAAACATTGGACTATGGTGGCTGGTGCCTCTATTTTCACATTCCGTACAATAGAATCGCCAATGACTAGAGCACGTTCATCATGTTTCTCAGTGGGTGTGTCACTAAGTGGGGAGACCCTGTTTGATGTTCGGGTCGGAACGGAAGAGCTGTGATTTGACCCGCGACTATGCCACCTCACTGTCACCTAGTTGCCCTGCTGCACAGGCAAAGTTACCGTAACCAAACAATGTACAGGGTTTCCTGAACTTGTCGCACCCAAAACCGTATCTAAGGCCCTCACATTCTTACTATCCTCAGTTAAAGTTTGGATGCGTGTCTCAGTCCAAAAATTAAAAGGAAAAAAAACACCAAAATCGGTCCTCCGTGTGTAGAGTGAAACCATCTGCAATAACAGAATAACAGTTTGTGAGGGGTGAGGGAGAAAAGCACTCAGTCCTTCTGTGCCGTGGAAGCGCCACCACGTCAGACGGCACTCTTCAAGCCAGCCCGAAAGTGGCCAAAACGCTAAATGTCTGCGATCCAGCTGGCGCGAAGAGTTACAAAAGAGTTCTTCTTCACGAAGAAGAATCCCACCCCGGCCGGAGAGGAAGAAGGACGAATCACACCGGCTGCCAGAGACTTATCCAAATATCTCTCCATGGCCTCCCGCTCGGGGGCGGAGAGAGAGAATAGTTGACCGTGGGGCGGAGCGGATCCTGGGAGGAGATTGATCTCCCAATCGTACGGCCGCCTAGGAGGAAGAGATACAGCTCGGGACCTGCTGAAAACCGTTTGCAAATCGTAGTAGCATGTTGGGACCCGATAAAGATCAGCATCTTCCACCTGGGGGTAAACAGAAACAGACACAGAAGAAGGAGAAGGACTGAGAAAGTTTGAAAGACAATAATCACTCCAAGAGAAAACTGAGTTCTATGCCCAATTAATAGAGGGACTATGGAGAGCTAGCCAGGGATGGTCAAATACTAAAGGAACAGCCATGGACCGGCCTATTAAAAATTGGATATTCTCTCTGTGGTTGCCTGACGTAACAACACTCACCGGACTAGTGATGTAGGAGATCTGCATGAGAGTGCGGTCTTCAAGCCCCTGGACGATGATGGGAGGGCGGCGAGGCTGACGGGGGATCTCGTGAACGCGGGGTCACTCCTCATCCATGAAGTTACCCTCAGCACCCGAATCAATGAGAGCTGAGGCTTTAAAGGGTACATTATTCCCAAAGGTTAGTATAGGTAAAATAGTCTGTGAACCGTGAAATGAGGGAATAGTAGTACCCCCAGTGTTAATCCTGGGAGAAGTGGACAGTTGGGAAGGCTTGACTGGGCAGGAATGAGCCTGATGTCCTGAGGCGGCACAGTACAGGCAGAGTCCCTCCGTGAGGCGGCGCTGTCTCCTTAGCAGACAGCACTGAAGCGATCGAGTTGTATAGGTTCCTCTGTAGGGGGGCACGAAGCGGTGGGCATGACTGAGGGAATGTTAAACTCTGGGCCTGCCCGAGCTCGGAGACGAAGCTCACGTCTGGCATCAAGGAGGATAGTGAGTGCTCAGAGCCCCTCCAAGAAGTGTGTGGACAAAGCCTCAGAATTCCATCCTGAAGTGGCTGCAAGGGTCCGAAACTTGACGGAGTAATCCGCTACTGACCGCCTTCCCTGCTGGAGGCTGGCTAAAAGTCGTGAAGCCTCCTTTCCAAAAACAGACTGATCAAAAACCTTCAGCGTCTCCTGCCTGAAAAGCCGGAACTCAAAGCAGCAATGAGCCTGAGATTCCCTCATCGCTGTTCCCCAGTAAAAAGAGAGATTACAAAGGCCACCTTAACTCTTGGACAAGTAGGTTCGGGGTTGGAGGGAAATACCACCTCGCATTGAGTAAGAAACAACTTGCAACTGGCTGGTTCTCCCGCATATGAGGGAGGGTTATTCACTTGTGGCTTGTGAATGGATGAGGAAACATGAGATATGAGATAGAGGACCTTTTGAGGAGACCTTTTGAGTGTTTTTATGAAAGTTTTTATGAAACTCCAGGTAAAACAAATTATAAGTGGTCTTCGTCTGGATTGTAACAAAGGGTCATAGGCATAGGGATCCATTTGCAACTTTATTTACAGTATAACAGAATACACCAGTCCGTTCCAGAATGTGTTGTCTCTTTGGACGCAGAGAAGGCGTTTGACAGGGTGAAGTGGGAGTACCTTTTTTTAGCTTTGGATTTGGTCTGAGTTGTCTTTCTTGGATCACATTACTCTATAGTGCTCCCTCCGCAGTATTCCTGAGCAATGATCTGTACTCCAAGCCATTTAACTTATATCGTGGAACCCGACAGGGTTGTCCGCTAAGTCCATTATTATTCACCTTAGCTATCGAGCCTTTAGTAATCGCTTTACACGAAAGTCAGCAGATCACTGGAATTACATGTAGTATGGCTGAACATAAGCTAACATTATATGCAGATGATCTGCTGATTTTTATTTCCAATCCACAGACTTCTTTACCTGCTGCTTTAGCTTTGCTTGGGAATTTTGGTCGATGTTCTGGCTACAGGTTTAATCTGCATAAGAGTGATTTTTTTCCAAAAAAAAAAAAAATTAGGTAGATATGCAGATGCAATACTCCATTATACCGTTAAAGATAGTTAAAAATAAGTTCACTTACCTTGGAGTCTCTGTTACCTTGTCACTCGTCATCATAAACATCTTCTCAAACATAACTTTGGTATGCTTCTTGAGCGAATAAAGAAGGATCTTTCTAAATGTCCTCCTATAAAAGTTTCTCTCATTGTGTCACGGAGTCACAACCATCACAGACCATTCACAACCCATCATCACCAGATCAGCACACTCCACCCACTCGTTCACTCTCCCCGGAATTCTGATTACCTGCACCTGCTCCTCCTCATCAGCAGCCTCTATAAAGAGATGACTATCCTACAAGCTCTCGTCTGGTCTCGTCTATACGTGCTCTACAGACTCTCTACCTGGAATTCGTACTCAGCTAGCTGCTACTGACAATCTGCCCGTCTTCTACAGCATCTACAGTTCATCTACTCCAGAGACACTCTCTTACATTTCAGCTAAGTCTGCATACCTTACGTCTAATATCCTCCACTCAGCTCCGTGCCTCTGTTCAAATAAACTACTCCTTTATTCCACTCACCTGTCTGGCTCCTTCTGTTGTGTGACACATTGGGCATTTCAACTCTATTAAGATGGTAGTGCTTCCAGAATTTCTTTACCTTTTTCAGTGTTTACCTCTGTTTATTCCTTTGTCATATTTTTAAAATCTTGGACTCTATTATATTAATTATATTTGGAATGGCAAACATCCCTGTCTGTGTAAAACACACCTTCAGAGGTCTACAGGATGGTCATATCATATATTTCCCAATAGGCCAGGGGTCTGCAAGTAAGTTTGATATCGGGCAAAAAAAAAATTGCCACTGGATGGCGGGCCAGATCAAAGGATAATTTATTAAATTCATTGATTAAAAATGCAACTAGAATTGCCTGTAACAGAATTTTACAGTGACTTTTGTATCTGGTAGTGAGCTGTTTCTTTGTGTTAAATTCTGTAGTAGGACAGTCATTAACAAAAAGCCACTTGAATAAACCCATTAATGGCATGTTGGAGTCATGCTCTTAGCAAACTATGTTTTGTTTACTCTTTCCATATTGTGAATAATAAATGTGTATCGTTTTAATTTGCTTGTTACACAGTGGAGCCTAACTTATTGTAATAATTATTTGACGTAGCCTACTTTTACACTCAGAATTATTTCTTGGCATCCTCACGTACTAAACTGCATTTTTTAATCATTTGTGTGCTGGAGGTACACTGTTACGTCGTGTGCAGACTGATTTTAGAGGTGTGTCTAGCGATTCACAGACTCTTGAATTAAGTTATAAATCATCAAGTGTTTAAATAATGACAAACTAGTAATTTACAAAACATGACTATATGTTCACAAATGATTACGTAATATGCTAATGATGTACAAATCTGTCATAAGTTATCCTAAAAAAATAGCATATCATGAAATAATCAAACAGATGCTTAGTAAATGGTTAATAAATTGCTAGTTAATCTATTATTAATCATTTATAAATCATTGAAATGTCAACATTGTACTATTATCTCAATTAACATTTGTTAATCATGAACAAATAATGATCAAACCATTAGTAAATGATCAGAAAATAATTTATGTATGTTAATAAAATTTGTAAACTAAGTTAAAAAGCACAAAAAAAAAAAAAAGTCATTACGCTGAAACTATTTTTTGTAAAGAATAATAAATGATTTGTTGTCAAGTGAATAAACGTGTAAATAACTTACAGCCAGGAGTTTCCAGTGAGTTGTGTTAAACCCACTACTTGTATGTCTAGTAAGACCTTGAATAGCTGGTGTTCTGTGTAACTTAATCTAAAAGTGTAAACAATTAATTCGCTTGTAAATGTGTTACACATCATTTGTATATGTTTCTTATCTGTTACAAGTGATCTGTAGGTTTATACAAGGCATTTACAATGCATCTACATCCCCTAATCTACAGTGTAAACAACTCATCAGTTGTAAATGTTTCACTCATCATTCGTAGATCTTTCCCCCCAGTGTATATACACACAACCTGTAACCGGCAGGTTTGTAGGTTTGTAAAACATTTACAACTGATGGGTAGTATAAAGAACATTGCATTGTAGGCTGAATATACCAGTTACACACTGTATGTATGTGCAAAGAAACAAATCTGATTAGTGAGTTTAATACGGTTTTGTTTCTTTGTGAGTCCTTGTGAGTTCTAGAGTAACATAATACCATTTTTTACGTATATATGATACCATTTTTTACACACACACACACACACACACACACACACACATATATATATATATATATATATATATATATATACACATGATCTTATGAGATATAAGTTTTATCTTTGTAGAGCACAGTCTCTTAACTTGAAATACTATGCACTTTTCTTTTTCAGTACTGGAATTATCTGTGGGTCAGCAGGAGGCATTTGAAGTCTTTCTGAGAGACCACGAAGACCGCTTATCAATTGAAAATAATAGAGCTGTGTTGCAACAAAGGTCAGTGTGTTCTAAATAGTTTTATTATTAGTAGTAGTAGTAGTAATATTTAATGAGATGTTTAGTTTTTTAGTTTCAATTTGGGACACATGGGTTGATGCTTTTTGTTCATCACTTTTTCAAAGCCTTTGAAAAAAAATAACTATATGCTAAAGAAAATGTTTCTCCATTCTCCAGTTTCATTCAGTTTCACGTTTCTCCTGATTTTAAAGTATAAAAAGAGTATAGTAATTCATATTTTAATTCAAAATTAGCGCGTTAACGCAGGAGATTAATTTTTTCATTTTAACGCGTTCAAAATATTTAACGCAATTAACGCATGGGCGGGGCCACCCCACTCACAACTGCTTATGAAATGCTTTTATTTAAATGCGCAGAGCGTCTTTACGAACACATCAAACAGGAGACTTTTCAGATGCGCGCTCCAACTTTACTTCAGCACCAGACGCGAGTCAAACGACCGCGGAAGCGGTACCGGTGACGGGGAGCTTAAGTTAAATGTTAGTGAACTGCGGTCAGATGAGATGCTGTCAGGCCATATGTCGGTAAAAACGAATTTAATTGTCCTGTCAGCCTATATACTCTGCTTGTAGTGCGCGCTCTTGAAGTTCACGCGCAAATGTGCCGACGCGCACTGTATTAGGCTATATTAAACCCAAATGAAACTGCGAGCATGCAAAGTCGTAGTTATATTGTCAGGTAAAACATGAATTCACACACACACACACACACACACACACACACACACACACACACACACACACACACAAAACGATTAAAGCTGCCTTAACTGTGCGTGTAAGAATTTATTATTTATAGGTCAAAGCAGTGTCAGATCAAGTTCAGCAGTGACAACCTTTATAGTAACAGCAGCCAAAATATCCTTATAACCAGTTGCTGTGATGTCTGTTAATTAAGGAACAAAATTAAAAAGAGGAAATTAATAACTAAGTTTTATCTTTATATAATTTAGAATTTGATATAATTTAGGCTATATTTTCTTGCTGAAGGGCACAGGTAGCTACTATATATATACAGGTCCTTCTCAAAAAATTAGCATATTGTGATAAAGTTCATTATTTTCTGTAATGTACTGATAAACATTAGACTTTCATATATTTTAGATTCATTACACACAACTGAAGTAGTTCAAGCCTTTTTTTGTTTTAATATTGATGATTTTGGCATACAGCTCATGAAAACCCAAAATTCCTATCTCAAAAAATTAGCATATTTCATCCGACCAATAAAAGAAAAGTGTTTTTAATACAAAAAAAGTCAACCTTCAAATAATTATGTTCAGTTATGCACTCAATACTTGGTCGGGAATCCTTTTGCAGAAATGACTGCTTCAATGCGGCGTGGCATGGAGGCAATCAGCCTGTGGCACTGCTGAGGTGTTATGGAGGCCCAGGATGCTTCGATAGCGGCCTTAAGCTCATCCAAAGTGTTGGGTCTTGCGTCGCTCAACTTTCTCTTCACAATATCCCACAGATTCTCTATGGGGTTCAGGTCAGGAGAGTTGGCAGGCCAATGGAGCACAGTAATACCATGGTCAGTAAACCATTTACCAGTGGTTTTGGCACTGTGAGCAGGTGCCAGGTCGTGCTGAAAAATGAAATCTTCATCTCCATAAAGCTTTTCAGCAGATGGAAGCATGAAGTGCTCCAAAATCTCCTGATAGCTAGCTGCATTGACCCTGCCCTTGATAAAACACAGTGGACCAACACCAGCAGCTGACATGGCACCCCAGACCATCACTGACTGTGGGTACTTGACACTGGACTTCAGGCATTTTGGCATTTCCCTCTCCCCAGTCTTCCTCCAGACTCTGGCACCTTGATTTCCGAATGACATGCAAAATTTGCTTTCATCCGAAAAAAGTACTTTGGACCACTGAGCAACAGTCCAGTGCTGCTTCTCTGTAGCCCAGGTCAGGCGCTTCTGCCGCTGTCTCTGTTCAAAAGTGGCTTGACCTGGGGAATGCGGCACCTGTAGCCCATTTCCTGCACACGCCTGTACACGGTGGCTCTGGATGTTTCTACTCCAGACTCAGTCCACTGCTTCCGCAGGTCCCCCTCTCGTTGTGCAGCGTTTTCTGCCACACTTTTTCCTTCCCACAGACTTCCCACTGAGGTGCCTTGATACAGCACTCTGGGAACAGCCTATTCGTTCAGAAATTTCTTTCTGTGTCTTACCCTCTTGCTTGAGGGTGTCAATGATGGCCTTCTGGACAGCAGTCTTACCCATGATTGCGGTTTTGAGTAATGAACCAGGCTGGGAGTTTTTAAAAGCCTCAGGAATCTTTTGCAGGTGTTTAGAGTTAATTAGTTGATTCAGATGATTAGGTTAATAGCTTGTTTAGAGAACCTTTTCATGATATGCTAATTTTTTGAGATAGGAATTTTGGGTTTTCATGAGCTGTATGCCAAAATCATCAATATTAAAACAATAAAAGGCTTGAACTACTTCGAGTTGTGTGTAATTAATCTAAAATATATGAAAGTCTAATGTTTATCAGTACATTACAGAAAATAATGAACTTTATCACAATATGCTAATTTTTTGAGAAGGACCTGTATGACATTTATTATAATGGGTTTGTGTGAAGATTGTTTCAAGTTCACTTAAATTATTATTATTAGTTATTTTTTTTTAAAGTCTAATAAATGTTAAAGTGATAGCTCTTAATGATACTGTAATGTTGAATGATTATATATATATATATATATATATAAATAGTTAAGTATTAGGGGGGGGAAAGCAATCAGTGATATTTGCCTTCAGTCCTAAAACAAGATGGCGTTATACAAATATTAAAAATATATGTTCTTTATGTTGTTTCTACATTAATTTGAAGCATTAAAGTGAAATTATTGCAATATAAAAGTATAATTAAAAACTTTAATGTCAGGTAGAATTAATCGCGATTAATCGCGATTAATTTCAGGTAAAATGTGCGATTAATTAGTTAATTTTTTTTACTCGATTGACACCACTAATAAATATATGTGTGATTCTCACGAAAACTTGGTTTTGAAAATTTCAAACATGATTTTTTTTTAAAAATGTTCAAGTAAATTTTTTCTTTTTCGGAAATTTGAAACAAAGTCTGGAGCGCTTCTCAACACAAATTTAAAAATATTTACTTACCATTTACCACCTTTTTGAACATAATTTCCAAAATAAGTCCTACAAAAATCTCATTACCGCAACAGTCTGAAAACATCAGCTCTGTTAGAAAGGCAAATTCACTTTGACATTTTTAAAAATGGATTATTAACAGTCATGTACAGTTATTTGAAATTCTTAAAATTTATTTGTAATTTAACGGGGTTTTTTATTTTGATTGGTTTCTCTCATTACCGCAACACCTTACACAACTGAGAACCCTTTTTTTTAATATATTTCGATAAAACCTGATAAATTTAAAAAATGATGTTACAAGGCTATAAGAACATAGTTTGTAGAATCTGCACATGCACTGAAAAGGAAACGTCTCGGTTACGAAGGTAACCCTCGTTCCCCGAAGGAGGGAACGGAGACGTTACGTCAATGACGTAATATTGGGGATCGGCAACGAGACCCTATCACCTCTGAGCTAAAGAGAAAAAGCCAATGAAAATTGGCGAGTGAAATTTGCATGCCGCGCCACTCCCCCGGACATACGGGTATATAAGATGGCGGCGTGCATCCACTCATTCAGATTTGCTGAGGAGCCGAGCCGCAACCCGGCTTCAGCGCAGTCCAGGATTGTGGCAAGAGGACGTAACGTCTCCGTTCCCTCCTTCGGGGAACGAGGGTTACCTTCGTAACCGAGACGTTCCCCCTCAGTCATTCTCTACGACGTTACGTCAATGATGTAATATTGGGGACCTCTGGAAAACGCCACAATCCTGAACTGCGTTACGCAGCCGAGACCCAATGCCGGCAGGCAAGCGTGTCGGAACAAAGGGCTCAATGCGTAACCGTCCCAACGCCCTGTAGACCACGTGGTGGCCCACCAGGGGTGCCAAGTTTTGAAGCAGCCGTTGGGGGGCGGAGCACAATGACGGTTAAGTCATGTGGAAGCTTTAGAAGTAAGTCTAACTAGACTGGGGAAACACGGAAGGTTCCGTGGAGATACTGAGACATGATGCCACAACCGGAGGGGGGTGAAGGAGGCCCCGCTCCGGAGCACAGTATGGACTACTCCGTCTAGTCCAGTACTGCGGGGCAAGGAGGACCCAGAGTTCAACCATGGGAACAACTGGGAAAATAGCGCACGGATCCGAGAGGAGTGGCGCAGCAAGCCGACACCTGAGCCGTCCTCCCGCAAATTACCTGATGTTACCCAACACACGGGAGGACACTGGCTCAACGCGGAGGTTGTAGAACCGCGCAAAGGTATTGGGTGTCGCCCAGCCCGCAGCTCTACAGATGTCTGCTAGAGAGGTGCCGTGCGCCAGCGCATAGGAGGAGGCAACACTCCGGGTGGAGTGGGCTCTCACTCCCAGGGGGCACGGCTCACCTTGGGCTTCGTACGCCAAGGTGATGGCATCAGCTACCCAGTGAGCCAACCTCTGTTTGGAGACAGCATTCCCCTTCTGCTGTCCCCCGAAGCAGACAAAGAGCTGCTCGGAGCGTCTGAAGCTCCGGGTGCGGTCCACGAAAAACGTGCAGGGCACGGACGGGACACAGCAACTCCAAGGCCGGGTCTGCCTCCTCCTGGGGCAGAGCTTGCAGGTTCATCACCTGATCTCGACAGGGAGTGGTTGGAACCTTGGGCACGTAGCCGGGCCGGGGTCTCAGGATAACGTGAGAGTTACCTGGCCCGAACTCTAAGCACTCTTCGCTGACCGAAAATGCGTGTAGGTCCCCTACCCTCTTGATGGAGGCCAGCGCAGCCAGGAGCGAAGTCTTGAGCGTCAAGAACTTCAGTTCAACTGAACCGAGCGGCTCGAAGGGAGCTCCCCGAAGGCCCTGGAGGACCACGGAGAGATCCCAAGAGGGTACAAGGTGCGATCTAGGAGGGTTAATCCTTCTCGCACCTCTCAGGAACCTGACGATCAGGTGATGCTTCCCTAGGGATGAACCATCCACTGCATCGTGATATGCCGCAATCGTTGCGACATACACTTTCAAAGTGGAGGGGGACAGTCTCCGCTCCAACTTCTCTCGCAGGAAGGAAAGCACCACTCCGACCGAGCATTTCCGTGGGTCCTCTCGGCGAGAGGAACACCAGTCAACGAACAGACCCCACCTCAGGGCGTAGGCCTGCCTCGTAGAGGGGGCTCTAGCCTGAGTGATAGTGTCTATCACGGCCTGGGGGAGGCCAGTGAGGTCCTCCGTGTCCCGTCCAGAAGCCACACATGTAGGTTCCATAGATCGGGACGTGGGTGCCAAATCGTGCCGTCCCCCTGAGAAAGAAGGTCCTTCCTCAGGGGAATCTTCCAGGGAGGGACTGTCGTGACTGATCTTGCACAGGGTCTGTGCAAGGAGGCTCACTGGGGGAAAGGCGTACTTGCGGAGGCCCCGAGGCCAGCTGTGTGCCAGAGCGTCCCTGCCGAGGGGGGCCTGAGTCAGGGAGAAAAGGAGCTGGCAGTGGGAGGACTCTGGGGAAGCAAACAGGTCCACCTGAGCTTCCCCGAATCGACTCCAAATTAGCTGAACCGTCTGGGGGTGGAGTCGCCATTCTCCAGGAAGGGTGAGCTGTCGTGAGAGCACGTCGGCTGCACGATTCAGCTCTCCTGGAACATGAACGGCCCGCAGCGATTTGAGCCGCGTCTGACTCCAGAGGAGGAGATGGCGGTCGAGTTGCGACAGACGACGGGAGCGCAGACCACCCTGATGGTTGATGTATGCTACGGTCGCTGTGTTGTCCGTACGGACAAGCACGTGCTTGTGGCGCAGCAGCGGAAGAAACCGCCGGAGCGCCAGAAACACGGCCAGCAACTCGAGGCAATTGATATGCCACTGCAGTCGAGGTCCTGTCCAGGAGCCCGAGGCTGTCTGCCCGTTGCACACAGCACCCCAGCCCGTCATGGAGGCATCTGTGTTGACCACAATACGCCTGGACACCTGTCCTAGGGGCACTCCTGCCCGGAGGAAAACAGGGTCCGACCACGGGCTGAACAGGCGGCGACATTCCGGAGTAACGCCCACCCGGAATGTGCCACGGTGCCATGACCATCTCGGGACTCGGTCGTGTAGCCAGCGCTGAAGCGGTCTCATATGAAGCAGCCCGAGCGGCGTAACTGCGGCTGCGGCTGTCATATGCCCCAGGAGCCTCTGAAAATCTTTGAGAGGGACCGCTGTCTTGTGCCTGAAAGACTTCAGGGAGTTCAGCACTGACTGGACGCGCTCGTTGGTGAGGCGTGCTGTCATGGTGACCGAGTCCAGCTCCATACCGAGAAAAGAGATGCTCTGCACAGGGGAGAGCTTACTCTTCTCCCAGTTGACCCGAAGCCCCAAGTGGCTGAGGTGCTGCAGCACCAAGTCCCTGTGTTCGCACAACACATCTCGCGAGTGAGCTAGAATCAGCCAGTCGTCGAGATAGTTGAGGATTCTGATGCCCTTCCGCCAAAGGGGGGATAGGGCACCCTCCGCGACTTTGGTAAAGACGCGGGGAGACAGGGACAGGCCAAATGGGAGGACTTTGTACTGATATGCCCGACCCTCGAAAGCAAACCGAAGAAACGGTCTGTGTCGAGGCAGAATCGAGACATGAAAGTACGCGTCCTTCAGGTCGATGGCTGCAAACCAATCCTGGTGTCATACGCAAGACAGTATGCGTTTCGAGGTAAGCATCTTGAACGGTAGCCTGTGAAGGGACCGGTAACCCACCCCCTTTCTTGGGCACGATGAAATAGGGACTGTAGAACCCTGATTTCATCTCGGCTGGAGGGACAGGCTCGATTGCGTCCTTCGCCAGGAGAACCGCAATCTCCGCCCGTAGAACAGAGGCATCCGTGTCCGAACGAACAGACGTGACATGGACGCCTCTGAACTTGGGCGGTCGCCTCACGAACTGAATCGCGTAGCCGAGTCGTACCGTCCTGATCAACCACGGGGACGGGCTGGGAAGCGCTAGCCAGGCTCCCAGTCCAGTCGACGTGCCAGTGGGATCAACGGAGCAGTAACTGACGTGCCGGGGGTGGGGCAGCCGGGGGGGGAAAGGGGAAGGGGGCTCATCCCAGAAAGCGGGGCGTTCTGGAGAAGAGCTGAGCTGCACGGGGCAGCGCTTACCTTCCCTGGATCCCGCGCTGGCGAATTCAGGCTCCGAGTCCGAGTCCGAGGAGGCAGTGCGTCGCTCAGGAACGAAACTCGGGGCACTAGGCCCAGAGGTAAAGAAAATTGCTCCCCCGGGGCTGATGGTGACGTCCCCCGAAGAGCAATCTCCCTCATCTCCGGGCAGCCCGTGTCAGGGCCGCTTCACAGACTTGCGGGTGGATTTAGCGGGCCGCTGAGTCTCGGGCTGCGCCGCCTTCCTGCGACTGGCTCTACGCCCGGGCTGAGAGGTCTTGGGCTCAGCTGGAGGTGCAGGGGGCGGAGCAGAAGCCGCAGCCGCAGGGGGGCGCCCTCGGCGACGAGCAGCCTGAGGCCTGACCTCTGACATCTATGCCCGCAAAACGGTGGCGGCGTTTTGCGGGCATAGATGCACCGCAACCGCACGCTCCACCTGAGGGACATCCACGTGCCCCCTGGCTGCCCCGCCATCGAGGGTAGTGAGAAGGGAGGAGCCCTGACGTGTACGAGCCGAGTAGGGGGCTTTCCACGTCTTAGTGAGCTCCCCATGCACCTCGGGAAAGAAAGGCACTGGGGCGGTGCGAGGTGTGGCGACGTCGCTACTCGCGCCCAGATACCAATCATCGAGCCGCGAGCGTTCGGGAGAAGGCGCTTTAGACACCTCCAACCCGATACTCGCGGCTGCCCGACGGAGCATGGCCGCCAGTTCTGCGTCCGCCTCCGACTGAGCAGCCGCCGCAGCGGGGGGCTGCCCAGTAGAAGCTTCAGCATCAGCAGGCGTAAGCCCCTCCTCTGATGCAGTGACGGACATTCTATCATCCTCTGGAGCGCCAAAGGTAACACTAGGTCCAGCTGGTGGACGAGTGCTGAGCTTTGGCAACTCCACGGGGCCACGCTTTGAGGGACCGGACTTCTGCGGGGGCTGGCCCGACGGAACGTTCGGCACTGTCACCCTCAGATCACCTTCACCTCTAACCAATGCAGCCGAGGAGCCGGAACGGCCCGCCGAATTGGAAGGGGTAGAGGATGAAGGGCGCCATCTCGCGAACGAGAGGCGCGATCGTAGCGTGGCCATGGACATGCGCTCACAGTGAGTGCACGATCCATCCACAAACGCCGCCTCAGCGTGTTCTCGGCCCAGGCACGAGAGGCAGCGCTCGTGGCCGTCATTAGACGACAGAAAACCACCACATCCAGCAGCACACGGTCGGACAGACATCCCGGAAGATGCTATCGACGACCGTGTAAGAAAATTGCTCTTTTAGATCGGCGTGCCCCAGGGAAGGCAACAGCCAGAGATCGCTGGTTAGGCACAGATGCCGGCAGCGCCGGTAACACGATCGAGCACACAGCAGGAACCAGAGCAGGAACAGCAGGTAAGGTTCTTCTCCGTCTTCAGTATTCTTTTCTTCTCTGGAACAGCTCAACAGGCGAGGCTCCGAAGCAGAAATCTGAATGAGTGGATGCACGCCGCCATCTTATATACCCGTATGTCCGGGGGAGTGGCGCAGCATGCAAATTCCACTCGCCAATTTTCATTGGCTTTTTCTCTTTAGCTCAGAGGTGATAGGGTCTCGTTGCCGATCCCCAATATTACGTCATTGACGTAACGTCGTAGAGAACGACTGAGGGGGAACTACTATTTTATTATTAAACAAATTAACTCTTAATAATCATTGGTTGCGGTAATGATACATAGGTTTCGGAAATTAGGTTAATAATTTCGGTAATGATTTTAAGTATACTATGTTTGAGGTTTTGTCAAAAATATAACATTTAATGTAGAAAAAAGCAGATAATAGTTGCACAATCATACATTAAAGTTTAAACCAATTTTATTTTGTAGTGCTTCAAAAAATGGCAAAACAACCTTGAAAAAAAATCAAAACATGAATAAACGGGGAAACAATAAACATATGCCTAAAATGCGTTAACCATTTTCCCATGGCACTTGAAATGAACTGACCAACAATGACAAATACTCAATTCAGTACTTGTCATGTATATTACAGTATTTCTTAACAATCATGCTAAACAACAGCTCCACACACCATGAACAGGTGTGTAGAGTTTCCAACCAACGGCAAACATCAAACAAATATGGACATAATATATACGGTAGCATGCAAATGACCAGTGTATGGTGTAGTTCCTTTCTACCTTTTCAAGTTTCTTGCTACCTTTTTATTTTGTTTCAGTGTTTACACACATTTTTTGGTGTACTTTGCCCAAATCTCAGGCAACACACAAAAGTGTTGAGCTGAGGATGTGGCAGGTTGCGGCTCTGGAATTACGGCTTTTATGTCATCAAAGTAGTACCAGACCTTTTCTCCTTCATATCTTTTAGATGGAATGAAAAATCGGTTTGATCCAGCACAACTCATAGTGTCAACTTCATACTGACCATCTACAATCTAGAAAGTAAAAATAAATAAACAAATGTAAGAATTTTTAATCAAGAACAAAATTCACCTAGAATTTGCTAATACCTGTGTGATGGTGCCAGGGAAAAGTTCTCCATCATATTGTACAAGGACCCACTTTCCTACTTCCAAAACTGGCTCAGCATTCTCTTCTTCTGATGCCTCATTCTCTCTGAAATCAAACTCTTTTGGGCTGTAACATCCACAGATAAAATTACAAAAGCAGGACACTTCTCTGGTGTAGATAAGGCCTGGTTTTGTCGATATCATCTTAAAGAGAAAAGAATAGTTGTTTAAATTGAGTTACATATTTTAATTATTAAATATATTAAATACAGACATACTAATATCAAATAGATAAATAAATGAATGAATGAATAAATGAATAAATAAATAAATAAATAAATAAATAAACAACATCTTTTAATCTTAAATTAAAATGCTGTTAAATTGTTTCATCACCTGATGAGTTTGCATCATCCCAGGGACTGTTTTAAGGTCTGGTGGTACTAATTTGGCACTTTTTTTGACATCATCCTCTGTAATTTTAAAGAGCCTTACTGATGAATTGAGATCTAGCTGCTCAAAGAGAGTGTCAGCATCTGGTAGGCTAGTACCATATGAAACAATTCTGTCAGCGAGGTTTTTCAAGGCACCACCCACTCCATCAGGAGCACCCTTTCCATGGGATGCCTCTGTGAAGTTCCATGTCACATGATTAAATCCTCGTATGAATGGCAAAGTCGAGGCTAGATAAAAGTTGGTTTTGTTTCGATATTGAGATGTGGGCCCATCTGAAATGAAGTGGATGTTCCTTGCATTTGGATGCTCCTCGCGTATGCTTCTCAGCACTGGGTCAAGGTGAGCCCATGTGGCTATGGCATTGTGCTGAAGACAGTCCGAAAGTGATGCAAAGGACTTCACCCTACCCCCATTGAGATAAATAACTCCAGTGTGGAGAGTTACCTGCTGATTGCCACCTCCAAAGTGAGATTCTTTTATTTCTCTTGTGTACTTACAAGTGTAGTTCTTACTGTAGTCAACATGAACTACTATTTAATTCTCTGTAAGAGTCTCTCTCAATTTCTTCAGTCTTTCAGACTGGTGCTTAATGTTGTAGATGTGTCTTGAGAAGTTGGACAGGTGGTCCTGTGTAAGTTCAACAAGCTTTTCAACAGAGGTATGTCTCTTCTCCAGAAAAACATTCCTGACTTCCTTCTCTTCGGTGGTCCCATCTGTACTTTTTTTTGGTACAGATTTTGTAACCCACTCCTCCAATACTATGATGTTTTCTTTCAGTGTAGGATCCAGTGTTGTGGGAAATGTATTATTTTTGCAACTGCCACATGTCCTGTACATGCAGGACATGTCATTGTCACTGCACACACTGGCCTGCACAATATCCCTTGGAGAGGATGTGGGTATAATTCCTAGCTGATGCAGCTTTTTTATCTTTAGGCCAAAATTTTCATGTGTTTTACATGCACATGTTTCTCTGTCTTTTACTCTACGGTGGACAATCCAAAATGGCTTCAATTTGCAGAACTGAGATATGGAAAGTTTGTGCCTGGGATTCTCAGTCAGGAATCTTCTATGAAGATTTGTCATATTGTCTGTCAAGCGAAATATCTGGCCCTTTTTCCGAATTTCACCAGATTTGCCGTTTATTACAGTTGAAACTTCGTCTTGGTGAAAGAAGCAGCTGACAATTCTACACATTAATCTTCTCTGGCTGTTGGGCAGTATACTCTGCTGACCCCTCTTTGTAGTTTTTTGGACCTCTCTATTTACCATGTCCACAAGTACCTGCCTTCTCACCCTCTTCTCAAGTCTTCTCAGTCTTTTCTTTAGGTTCATAGTCTCTTTAGTCTTCTCCAGAAGCTTGCCTTCTGTGCTGCGCAACTTTTCCCTCAATTTTGATATTGTTTTTTTTCTTTTCTTTGTTTTGGGGTAGATGTATTTATCTGTCTTGGTGTCTGTATAGAAATCTCATTTTTGGGGGGAGTTGAGTTGTTGTAATTACACTGTAAAAAAATTACAATAGGGGACAGTCAAAAACTTGACACAAACAAAAGCTTTGGAACTTCTGAAAATAATGTATGTTGTATCGGCTAAATATAATTACAATTTTTAAAAAATATATAATTATTTTAACTCCCTAACTGTTGTTGTGTTCAAGCTCACTAATCTTGCATAAATAATTTAAGTTCACTAATCTTGCATTAGCATTACATACAAATGATGTGTAACTTTCTTAGTTACTCTAACATGGTGTACACCAAATCCAGTACAACATACAGTTATTTATACTTATTCAAAAGGAAACATAACCTAAAAGAACTCAGTTACTTGAAACAAATTACAACTGCTACAATGAAATATAATTCTAAAAACACAGAAGTAAACTGTTTAACATGTTAAAATGTTAACAAATATTTTTCTTCATAAATCTGAATACTCTAACTCTAACAAAAGTTATTCAAAAGCATGATCTGCAACCAATCTGATCATGCTTAGACTTTTAGTTGGATTTAAGCACTTGCTTTTTAATATTTTAATAATATAAATTTCCTATTAATTTAAATTTACGTATATGTAATGTTCAATGTAATTTGTTGTTTTCTGATATATTTTTTGACATTTGAACTTTCAGTAAAATATATTTATTTGACAATTTACCTGCTGAGACAAAACTGGCTGTTCATTTGGTGTGCCTTCATTAGGACTTTCTGGAATTTCATTTGCTTGAATAAGCTGAAGTGATTCATCATCCTCACTAGATGGTGTGGTCTCTAGTATGGCTTTAAGCTGTTTCTTTCTTTTATAATATAGTTTTGAGTTGTCCCGCCACTGTCTTGTTTTCTTTTCATGTTGCTTTTTTGTCAGCTCTTCAGTTTTCTTTATTTGGCCAGCTAGTTTTCGTTTTTGGTACCTGAAAGCAGAAGGAAAGGATTCAATTAAATTATCATGTCTAACAACATGGCAAAAAAAAAAAAAAAAAAAAAAAAACAACTTTATGTACAAATAAACTTAGTTGTGGGGTGGGGTAGAGCTTCATTTTAAATGAATTTACAATCAAGTAAAAAAAAAAATACAAACAGAAGCACAAATTATTATTTAATTTAATTAAAATTATTACTAAAATAAAACAAAATTATTAATGTTAAATTAAATTTAAATGGTAAAACATTATTGACCACTCATTAGTACATATTCTGCATGACCATATACTATATCCCTAATCCTAACCAATAGCTAAACTACTACCTTACTGTCTATTAATTAACAGCAAATGTATCAAATATCATAGTTAATGGCTTGTTAATAGTGAATAAGTGTAACCTAAAAATGAAGTGTGACCATTTAAATTACTTAAGTTTAGTTGTAGTAATATTAATTACAGACTGCAACAGATTTATTAGGCTGCTGTCACTTTAAGAGTCATGCATCCTACATGCCAGGCGGGAATTTCCCACAGCCTGCACAGTGATCTTTATCCCACACCAAAGTTCTGTTATAGCAGTGGCTAAAAGGCTTCTTTTCATTTCTTTTGGTAAAAACACCTGCTGTAACATCTCCCAACCTAACCTCTCTCTCTCCTTCCTTCTGTACTCCTCGTGCAGTTCTGGATTGCTGTATAATTTTTCCCTGAACTTTGTCAACCTTTCCTTTGCTAATTTTTTTCTCTTTTCACTTGCTGACTGTCTAACAGATAACAGAGAAGCTATAAAGGATTAGCTATTTTTTGCTGAGTGCATATAATTAGACTTTAATTAAGTACATTTTCATAAAAAATTGTAAATCTAACAATTTTCTAAATGTAGAAAACTACCTGTTTCGGTAATGATAATCAAAAAGTCGTGACAACTTGACAGGAGAATATTTAATATTAAATGGAGAGATATAAAGAGATCTTCTTACCTGGTAGACATCTTGAAATAACTGGCCCATGTGCTCCTTCACTCAAAATCAAACTTTATTTAAACTCTGCATGTGTGTTAGAACAGTCCTTCAAAATTGTTGCGGAGGATGAGAACATCAGTCATGAACACTTAATTTTCCTGTTTTATTTCTTTATTTTATATTACAGAATAAATTATTTACTGAATATTTATGTATAATAATAATCTTTTAAAACATTAATTTAGTTTTCTTCAGAATTTTATTATCCTAATTGGTTGAAATTACAACATAACACACATTCAGACAAAGAGGGACACATTGCGGTAATGAGAATTTCAGTAGAAAATGCAGTAAAATAGAAAAATAATTCATTTTCTTGTTGAAATTGCATATTGTGCAAGGTAGAGAACAGTATTGTCTTTATTCTGATGTTTTCTGTATTACTAAATTACAAAATTTTATATTTAAAATCATAAGTGCCATTGCGTTTTAATGGTTTCATGAGAATAACCCATATATATATAACACACACACACACACACACAACCAGTTTGGACACACCCTCACTGAAGACATCAAAACTATGAATGAACACATATGGAATTATGTGTTCATTCAAAGCAAAGGGTGGCTATTTTGAAGAATCTAAAATATAAAACATAAGATTAGATTCTTCAAAATAGCCACCCGTTGCTTTGATTACTGCTTTGCACACTGGAGTTCCCAGAGATGCTGAGCACTTGTTGGCCCTTTTGCCTTCACTCTGCAGTCCATCTTATCCCAAACCAGATCGATTGGGTTTAGGTCAGGTGACTGTGGATATTGCTATCATACAAGGAGATACAAGGTTTATGACTTGGGAGCAGGGAGATACGAGCTTACGCTGTCATTGATAAGAATGGTATGGACACAGGCGCCGCTGCTGCCAGCAGTGTTCATCAAAGTCTGCGGTCGCGTTGAGCCTTTTGACAAGAGACAAGGCTTTATGAGCTAATCAAAGCTATTGATTGTGGTTACATACATCTTCCTAAACTCTATTTTAAACGTTAGAGCTATGAGTGATGCAATACAAAAATAAAACGATAAGCGGACTGGACTGTCTAATAGGTGGAAATTAATCTGCACGCAAACAAAGTCGGCGGTCGCATTGAGCCTTTTGACAAGAGAAAAGGCTTCAATAGTTAACCAAAGCTAACAACTGTGGTTACATACATCTTCCTAAACTCTATTTTAAAGGTGTAAGAGCTATAAGTGATGCAATACAAAAAAAACTGAGTCCGTCTTTTTTCCCCTTCCCCCAGAACAACCTACACTACTGTTTCAGCTATTAAAATAGTTACATTTTGTATGTAATGCCAAAGTGGTTATATTTCGTTTCGTTTTCTTATTAAGTTAATTTAGAACAACTTTTGGAGCATTTTTTGTTTGTTAAATATAAGTTTTTGTTTTTTAAAAGTAACGAACAGCGGCCAGCGGAAGACTGTTCATAGTCGGATCAATTTGCCTTTTTAAATCATCACGACTTGCATAAAATAAAACCTATAGATCTAAAACAGTAGCTATAGAACAATATCAGTTTAAACATTAAACCTAGATAAATGTGCGCTATTAGGTGCATATAATTTTTGGAGAGGGGAAGCTGAAATTATCCCAGAATACACTAATGGATCATTCAAATATCTCCCTACTGTTTCCCCCGGACCATTCATTGCTAATTATTTTTGCTGGTGCTTTGTGACAAGATGATAGAATGGGACATATGCCGCGAAGCTCCCGCAGAGTGAAGAAGAGGTGGAGATAAGAGCTCTTCTTGGACAGTTGAAGTGTTCAGTGGAGTTAAGAGATTTGCTCTCAAGCTATTTTCAAGACTTTAGATTGGTTAATAATTTGTCAAAAATACAGACCCGCGTGGGCACTGACCAATAGCATCGATTTGTGAAAAAATATGAAATTGACCAAATTTGGACATACGAGGTTTCCGCCCAACACCGACAATATGTACAGTTGAAGACAAAATTATTAGCCCCTTATAAAATATTTCATTATTTTTCAAATAAATAACTCCCAAGCGTCAAAATAAAAATAAATGTATAACCAATAAATTAAAGTCTACTGTCAAAATTATTAGCCCTCTGATGTTAATAGTCAATGGTGTATCCCTTTTGCTTGATAACAACCTTTAGTCGTTTGCTGTAGTTCTCAACAAGTTTCAAGCAGATCTCCTGAGGAATGACAGCCCATTCTGCCTTAGCAAATCTCTCAAGCTTCTCCAGATTTGTTGGTCTTCTGGCATAAACTCTGGATTTTAGTGTGCCCCACAGATTTTCTATTGGATTTAAGTCTGGGCTTTGTTCAGGCCAGTCAAGTACACTCACTTTGATCATTTGGAGGTATTTCTTCACCAGAAGTGAGATATGCTTTGGGTCGTTATCATGCTGGAAGACAAAATGTTGACCCAAACCAAGTTTTCTTGCATACTGTCTGAGTTGTCTTTCAAAATCTTCTAATAGTCTTCCTTTTTCATGTTTCCTTCAACCCTGACAAGATTCCCAGTTCCAAACGCACTGAAACTAGTTTTCTTTCCAAAGTTTCTTTCCAAGTCGCTCTAGGGAGCCCGAACACCTCTGACAATGAGAATTGGTGTGCAGTATTTGCATAGCCAGCGCCGCCCCGGACATCCGGGTATAAGAGGAGGGGGCTAAGCAACACTCATTGTTCTATTTCTTCGGAGCCGAATGCAGCATCTCTTTGTTGAGAAGCAGCGTTACTCACCTCTTCGTCGTTGAATCTATGGCACGGGCAGCGGTCTCTTCCTTCTCGGACGCGGCAGCAGTGAGAGTCCCTGGGTGCTTCGACGACCACGGTTGGTTTGTGTGTGTAATGCCTTACAAAGGATGCCTTTCCTTCCGTGTCCTTCTGGATCTCTCCCAGAGCGATCGGCACAAGCTCTGTCTTCAGTGTTTGGGTCGTGAGCATGCTGAAATGGCGTTCGCTGAAGGGGGATGTCCTGCTTGCGAGGACATGCCCCTCAGCACACTCCGTTCCCGGGTCGCGTTCTTTACTAAAAGGCCGCGTCTCGCACCAACCGCTTCCGCTGCTGGTCCTTCTACTTCCGGGTACGATGTCCATTATGGTGGTCCAAGAGTGTCACCTTTGGCTGAATCTGGCGGAAATGAAGGACGCTGAGAAAGTTCGCTTTCTTGACGCCCCCATTTCTCAGGCTGGTCTTTTCGGTGACACTGTTGAGGAATTTGTGCAGCAGTTCTCCACAGTGAACAAGCAGACGGAGGCCATTAAACACATCCTGCCTCGTCGGGCACCGGCTTCCAGTCCTGCTCCACGCCGAGGCCGACCACCTTCCAGACCGGCTCAGGGCCCGCCACAGGCCGGTCCTGCACCTAAACCAGCCTTGCGGTTGAGTTCTCGCAAGAAGGTGGCGCCGTCAGCTCATTCTCAGGCCGCTAAGAACCCTCATCAGGCTTCGAAGCGCTCCTGAAATGAGCAGCCCGGAGGAGAGAGATCTGCTGACCTGTCTGGATCCACATTCGGCGAGGGGACAAGTGTCGGCTTCGGCTCAATCCCGGCTGTCTGCCTCACGGCGGACGGCCATCACATGGTCAATAAAAGAACAATTTCCTTCTTCTCTGGGCGTAAAAACCAATGTGACTGCGTCCCTCCGTGGTACCCAGCCACTGAAACACATCAAAGCATGCTCAACCACACACCCTGCGCTTCTGCATACTTTGACAAATCAAGCGCATCCTTCAGTCGATCCCCTGAGCTCAGGTGATCCTCTGATGGATCCTTGTATGTCAGCTATGGCGATCAAAGCACCTTATGTCCTCCGGGACAGTGCTCCCCTGAACAAAGGGCTTTCTTTACAACTCAGTCACACCGTACCCACCCGAGGTACGTCGGTGGTCCCCCTGAGACCATTAGCAGAGAGTCTTACAGCTTGGCTCAAGTTACCCAACCTCTCTCACTGGCTTCTCAGAACCATCCGACTCGGCTATGCTATCCAATTCGCATGGAACCCGCCCAGGTTCAGTGGTGTCCTCTCTACCGCGGTTCGGGATGAGAGTGTTCTTCGGGCGGAAATCGTGACCCTTCTGGCTAAGGACGCGATAGAGCCGGTCCCCTTGGCCGACATGAGGAAAGGGTTTTACAGCCGCTACTTCATTGTACCCAAGAAAGGTGGCGGTTTAAGACCAGAGGATTATGAATCGGGCCCTTCACAAGCTCCCCTTCAGAATGCTAACCCTCAAACACATTGTCACATGCATCAGGTTCCAGGATTGGTTTGTGGCAATAGACCTGAGAAACGCGTACTTTCATGTCTCGATTCTTCCAAGGCACAGGCCCTTCCTACTGTTTGCCTTCGAAGGTCGAGCATTTCAGTACAAAGTCCTTCCATTTGGGCTCTCCCTGTCCCCCCGCTGTTGTGAATTAGCTCAAAGGGGAATATTAATAATTAATCATAACTCGTTATAATTAATTATAATATTTGGATAATTCAGAAGAAAGAATCTTGATGAACAAAATTCACATTACAATCAATTGACCCGTTCGGCCAACGAACATTCAGGGTAAATTCATGTGTATTCACAGAAAAACTATTTTCTTGGTCGCAGAAAATAACTTAAATACTAATGCATTAGAGCATGTAGCTTTGATCGGAAATCGTAAAGTGACATTTTGCAATGCAGAATCAGAAACTCATGTAATTGGTGCACAAGAACTTTAGTTATGTGTTAGTCTGTAGTTAATAATCTAAACAACACATATACATACATATACACACACACACACACACACACACACACACACACACATCAGGCATACATGGTAAGGCTAATGATAGATATGATAGGTGCGAAATGGGGTTTGCTGGCATTGTGGGATGTAGCGGATGCGTAGGCCACAATCCAGAGATGAAGATGTGGAGAAAGAATTGTCTGGTCGAGGACATTTCCATGATGATAAGCTCCAGGGTTAAGTGAGAACAAACTCCAGTGTTGTAGGTTTGAGTCTTGTGATCAAAAGCCATTTCTATGGTTAGGAAGGCCGCATGTGGCTGGGCCACAGGCCTGTGGCCTTGTCGTGGAGGGCCTCCACGCAACCAACAATCTGAAGATTTTGCAGAAGAGAGGGCGGAACTGTGCGTGAGCCTTTTAACCCTCTGGGGTCTGAGGGTGTTTTTGGGCCCTGAAGAAGTTTTGACATGCCTTGACATTTGTGCATTTTTCAGCATCTTAAAAACATATTCATGGCTAAAGTCAGATGATATTGTAATCAGCACAAACTGGGCTACAATAATATGCAAGCAACATGAATGTACATATTTGTGTTTTTGAAAAAACAAAATTTATGCGTGGTTAGTGAAAAACTAAAAAAATAAAGTCACTTAAAAAAGGCAATGAAACACGGACAGAATATTTGTTCACAAGGCTTTTGAGATCTGGATGTGGTAGGCTAGAGTTTTTTCTACAAAATGATGTGAAAATCATCTCATTCACTCGTTCAAGGAAAACAATATATTGATGTAAATTTACCAAAGCATGTTTTGTGATGGAAAGAGAATATGCAAGAGATTGACAATGGTCATGAATATTTAGTGATTCACACCTGAGAGAGACAAAGCCCTCCCCTAATGGCCCATCAAGGACATTGTGACTCTCAGGTAAAAAACTATGTGAGAAGATTCAAAGAATGGAGTTTTAGATTAGTTGTATTTTATTTAACACAGTATAATCAAAACTTACATTATGAAGGCCAAAAACACATTATTGAGCACCCTGATCTGCAGATATGAACATATTTTGTTTCATTTCTGAAAACTGATTATTTTCTGAATTCTGTTCAACAAGTGAAACAAGTAAATCATACCTGACATTTAAGTGCTTGGAAAACTCATCATCAGTAGTCAAGAGACTTGTTTTGCACTAGAATATCAGTGTAGTTGAGTTTTATATCTGAGGAACTAATTATTGTTTAGCACGTTAAACGTCTATTCGCGATCAGAGTATTACTAATAAACATGGTCTAAACATACACTCAGTATAAACACTCATAGGCTATTTTTTATTTTATTTATTACATTTTGTGATAAATAAAATACATATACAAATATGATCTTATAGTCATAAACACAAGCATGTTTTGTATTGTATAATGCAATGCATGCTGTCTAAACATTCTTAGACTCTATCATTCAGTGTTACAGTGTAAACACTATTGCTTTTATATGGCATCGTTATCTAGAACAATAAAAAACATCCTTGCGTCGTGAGACATTTAGATTCAATGAATTGAAACGTACATCATAGCGTTTCACTTTATGTAGTCAGCAATTATAGTTTGGAAAAAGTCTAACTAGTAAAATGTATACAATTTAGTCTGTCACAGTAACGCAGCGAATGCCAGCAGGCAAATAAAAGAAAGACTTACATTACTTACGAACTAGACTTACGAATTTACGAATTTATTCTCTGTTGAATCTGCTGGTGCCACATCGCGTTCTTCTTCTGATGAGGTAAATATAAGATTTATTCCTCTCAGCAGGTCTTCTTTCACAAACGAACAGTAGTCCAGACGAATTTGAAGTAATGACTTGCTGCTTTGTTGACGGTGATGTGGGCGGTGATGTCTACGAGCCAACCACATACCGGGCAACTCAATTGGGTAGCGGACGCGCTCTCCCGACAGACTTCGCTCCGGGGCGAGTGGAGACTTCACCCTTAGACGGTTCAGCTGATTTGGAGTCTTTTCGGTCAGGCCCAGGTTGACCTGTTTGCCTCGATAGAAACCACTCACTGCCAGTTGTGGTACGGTCTGCTCACGCTTCCCTAGTTCAGTAAGTTTCCTGGCGTAAAATTCTGAACGACACTTCCATCATGTTGCACCCACAACATAGCTATGTTCGGCGGAGGAACTAGCTATCAGAATCTAATATGAGGTTAGGTTGCCTCTTGTGAACTCTCATATTAGGTTGGTGCTCCACATGTAGTGGCTCCTAATGTGGCCCCATGCGTGTATTTCCACCTATATTCCCAGAGATGCGGTGTTTCCCTCAAAGACAATTTTTTTGTCTCTGATCCTGAGTTCAGCAGCCTTTCCTTATGCGGAGCCTGTCTCAGGATCTTCCCTTTGTAGCGCTCCCCTAGTGCGAGCGTGCGAGCCCTCAGGTGTATTTTCCACACAACGACCTCCCTCCGGGCAGGGTGTGGTCTCCGTAGTGCCCTTCCCCCCGGGGGGGATGGACACTGACCCAATGTTCTCCAAGATGTTCAACCAAAGGTGAGGAAAGGCTGGCTGAAGCTCTTGGGCATTGGAAGGTCACGCAGAGGTGATTTGCATTTATTTAACACGTAGACCTGTTATTATTTGCACTCCATGCACTCGTGACGCAGTCTGCTGGTTGTGGCGTTTTCAACTGTACGTATGGTAACCCTCGTTCCCTGATGGAGGGAACGGAGACGTTGTGTCCCCCTTGCCACAACCTTGGCTATTGTGAGTGGCTATTCGGCTCCTCAGATCAGAACAATGAGTGTTGCTTAGCCCCCTCCTCTTATACCCCGCATGTCCGGGGTGGAGCTGGCTATGCAAATACTGCACACCAATTCTCACTGGCCTTTTCTCAAAGCTGTCAGAGGTGTCCGGGCTCCCTAGAGCGACCCCTAGGTCATCACTTCGACACAACGTCTCCGTTCCCTCCATCAGGGAACGAGGGTTACCATACGTAACCAAGATGTTTTTCTCTCCAAACTAATTTTGAGGATTTTTCTTTTTTTTCAACTTTCCGGGGCCAAATAAGTTGGCAAAACTCAAAAAAATTGAGGTAATCAGTTACATCAAATTGTTTAAGTTGTGAAATGTCCAATTTTAAGTAAGCAGAAACATCTAGTTTTGAGTTTGTTGTACTCATGCAAAATAATTTCTCCCAACTTTAAATACAGAATTACCTTGCTCATACAATTTGATTGCAATTAACTTACATTTTTTAATTACTCCCAACTTTAAATACTTAGTCACCCAGCTCATTCATTTTGATACATTGTAAAACCTGATAAGTTAAGAATACTCAAAACATTTGAAGAAACTTATTGCCTTAAAACATTTGAGTAATCAAACTCATTTTTTTTACGTTTAAGTTTTTTAGTTACTGTCCATCCTCAACCTAACCACAGGCTCAACACTACAAAACCAACATAAGAGAAACTTATGTAAATCCTAACATAACACAACATTTAAGTACTAACTTGTGTCTCTCTACATTAATCTTGTGCAAAAACACACAAAATAACACTTAATTTCAACATTTATTTTCCATGTTGTCTGATGCAAAGCATGCTGGGAACTAGAAAACTCAATCATTTTAAGTTCAGCTTACTACAACGACATTTTGAGTTTACAGAACTTATTTCAATTAAGTCCAATGAACTTTCATTATTATTTGAGTGAAATCAACTCATTTCATTTAATTAATTTCACTGTTCGGGTTTACAGTGTATTAGCACTTTCAATGAATGGAGTAAAGGTTGGCGAAATGAGTAAATAGTCGATGCAGGAGTAGGATTTATGGCGAGCTGAGAAAAAGGTATAATCTTTAACGGCCTCATTCCTCAATCACCATATATCGCATACATTGACCTGTTTTATAAAATCATTAAATAACTTTGAAGAGGCCTGATCAGAATGTGATATTTGAGATCTATCAATTACTGGATTATGGACAGCATTGAAGTCACCTCCGATAACAAGATGATAATCGTTTAAACTTAGTAACATGCAGACAAGCCGCTGATAAAAAACACAATCATATTCGTTAGGAGCATAAACTGAAACAAAAGCGCATTTAATATTGGACCATGTGCCAAATACGCAAGTAATGCGACCATCTGCATCACTTTTAGAGTAATGCATGGAAAAAGGAAGACGCCGGGCCATCAATATCAGGACCCCTTTGGATTTCTTATCAGAGGAAGAGAAGGAAACTAATTTGTAATACCTATTTTGAAATCTATGTACATCACAGGTTTTCAGATGAGATTCTTGTATTAATGCAACGGAAATCCGTTTAGATCTTAAATAATCTAAACATTTGGTTCTCTTAATGGCGCCATTTAAGCCGTTGACGTTCCAAGACATTACATTAAGACCCATGATTCGATCAGAATGCTGTACATTTTACAAAATAAGAAACAAAAAAATGTGGACTTAAATGAATAAATCATGGCATCTGGAATTACAAAGGAACAACAACAAGAACAAAATAAGAAGGCAGTAAGCAGAGAGTAAGAACAAACTCTCCTACCTGCCATCACAACAACCTCGTCTAGATACGTGGTCAACTTAACAGAGGATCGATCGAGTCTCAGGGCCGACCCGGTATACATAAAGTACTCAACACAGCCGCGACATCAATCTGTAAATCTCCTCTGGAAATTAAGCACTGGCATCTGTTAACATTCCAGCCAGCGTGCTGTCTCCTAATGGCTGAGGTGTAGCGAGCTCCTGTTGCTGGTCGATGTATGCTTCTACTTCGGTCGGCGTTTGGAGAAGAGAAGTTGATCCGCGATGCGTCACCTTGATCGTGGCGGGATCAAGAAGGAAGAGATCCCAAGTTGAGTAAGTCTTTTCCTAGACTGATTCATCTCGCGTCTTTTCATGGCGGTTTGGTTACTGTAGTCGGGAAAGAAGAGAAGTCAGTTTCCTTTGTGGAGTATTTGTCCAGCGGCTCGTGATCCATTAAGGATGGCGTTTCTGTCTTGAAAGCGCAGCAGTTTAAAGATTAGGGTTCGAGGGCTCTTTCTGTTGCTGTCACCGGTATATATATGCGGTGCGCCCTGTCTATCTCGAAAGATCTGTTTTTTAGTGAGGGGATCCACAGGGGTAACTGAGTTTGCATATACCCTAAAGCATCGCTGCATTCTTCCCCTTCTGCGAGGCCAACGAGACGAATGTTACATTGACGACTTTTATCTTCCAGTTTCACCATCTTGTCTTGAAGTGTGTCTACGATCAGCTTAACTTCGGCCGAGTCTTGTTTAACTTTTCAAACCGCTGTTTGGACATTGTCAAAATTATTACTAATCAGTCTCATCTCTTTCTCCAAAGATCGGATCCTTTCGGCGATTGGGTGAAATTCTTCCTTAAAGATTTCCCGAACAACGCCAAAATGTAGCTTTAGCTCGTCTGCCACCATAGCACACAGCGTTTCATTAACAGGCTCTTTCTGACGTTTCTTCTCCGGGGAGGACGGTAAAAGCTGTCGTTTAGCCATCATAGAAGAGGAAACGAAATCAGGAAAACAAATAAAGAGAGTTGCGCCGAGACTATAACTTAAACGAATAGTTTTTAACACCGGGTCAGGGAGCTTCAGACTCAAGTGTCCATCTCTGTCAGTGGGTCACGTGATCCCCGTAAGGATTCTTCTTCTTATTATTATTATTATTGTTAGGGCCCGAGAACCAAGGAGCAAGCCAGAAGCTTGCACCGTAGGTGCGGAAGCCCTATTGTTTCCGTAAGGATTATTAGAGCCCTATTGTTTCTATAAGGATTATTATTATTATTAGGGCCCGAGCATCGAGGAGCAAGCCGGAACGGCTTGCACCGAGGTGCTAAAGACCTATTGTTTTCAGCATGTTTTTTCACTATTATTATTATTATTATTATTATTATTAGGGCCTGATTACAAAACTGCGTATTCTGGAGGCTTGCACCGTAGGTGCGGAAGCCCTATTGTTCCCGTAAGGATTATTAGGGCCCGAGCATCGAGAGCGGCTTGCACCGAGGTGCTACAGCCCTATTGTTTCCGGCATGTTTTTTTACTACTATTATTATTATTATTATTATTATTATTAGGGCCCGAGCACCAAGGAGCAAGCCGGAACGGCTTGCACCGAGGTGCTACAGCCCTATTGTTTCCGGCATGTTTTTTCACTATTATTATTACTATTATTATTATTATTATTAGGGCCTGAATACAAAACTGCATATTCCGGAGGCTTGCACCATAGGTGCGGAAGCCCTATTGTTCCCGTAAGGATTATTAGGGCCCGAGCATCGAGGAGCAAGCTGGAATGGCTTGCACCGAGGTGCTACAGCCCTATTGTTTCCGGCATGTTTTTTTACTATTATTATTATTATTATTATTATTATTATTAGGGCCCGAGCACCAAGGAGCAAGCCGGAACGGCTTGCACCGAGGTGCTAAAGCCCTATTGTTTTCGGCATGTTTTTTCACTATTATTATTATTATTACTAGGGCCCGAGCAGCGAGGAGCAAGCCGGAACGGCTTGCACCGAGGTGCTAAAGCCCTATTGTTTTCGGCATGTTTTTTTACTATTATTATTATTATTATTATTATATATATATATATATTTTTTTTTTTTTTCAGTTTTAATGTTCATGCTAATTTTTAAGTGCTTTAAAATGGTTGAAAACTCATGAAATTTGACACAGAGATCAGACCTGCGAAAAATTTAAATGTTTAGTAGTGCTTGAGCTTGGGCGTGGTCGAGGGGCTCTACAGCGCCACCAAATGCGACCATGGGCCAGGATGAAGTTTCTCCGATCTGCACGAAACTCGGTATGGTCCTTGGTGACGTCATGAAGGGCTAAGATCACTTGGTTTTATCTGACTCCGCCCAACAGGAAGTCAGCCATCTTGGATTGAATTAGCAGTTTTTTAATTTTCACACACCATTTTGATGGACTTTCCATGTTTAAAATTACACAAAAGTCAACTGAAAATTTTGTCTTACGGTATATTTTGATTTAGTAGTGCAAATTTGTAGAGACGTGTTTCATCAGCTCCATAGCGCCACCTTGTATGAAAATGCATGTTTCATACCTTCGGAATACACGAAAACTCACGAAAATTGGCACACTGGTAGAAGCTTAGCCACAATATTTAATTCTGTGGTCATTTGTTTTGGGTGTGGCCAGTGGACTCTGTAGCGCCCCCTACAATTTTCACATTTTATTTATTGCTGTGGTTGCCACAGATTTTGTCTGATCCTCACGAATGTTCATAGGGACATTGCCATCATCATGACAAACAAATTTCCAATTCAAATTTTTAGCTCCACCCAACAGGAAGTCGGCCATTTTGGATTGTTTGAAAATGGCATGCTGTCATTTTCGAAATACTCCTCCTAGGGGATTCATGTAAATGGCACCAAAATTCAGTACAATCATGTCGAGACATAGGAGATGTTAAATTGCAGAGCTTTTTTTGATAGCTCAAACGGTGTTGCCACGGCAATGCGTCAAACATAATAGTGAAAAAACATGACGAATAGGGCTTTAGCACATCGGTGCAAGCCGTTCCACTTTACATGCATAAATTGGTCAACGTTTGCTGTGTTTCTAAACCTACCGGTCGGCGGTGAGCCCGTGCGAGGGCCCGCTTATCGCTGCTTGCAGCTTTAATTAGGGCCCGAGCATCGAGGAGCAAGCCGGGACGGCTTGCACCGAGGTGCTAAAGCCCTGTTGTTTTCGGCATGTTTTTTCACTATTATTATTATTATATTATATTATATTATATTATTATTATTGTTCTTCTAAGGGTTTTTTTTTTTTTTTTTTTTTTTTTTCTTTTTTTTCAAACTTCCGGGGGGTTTTGGGGGGCTTAACATGCTCAAAAACTCTTGAAATTTTGCACACACATTGGAATCCGCGGCCATCAGGACGCCGCAGAGGCTGGGACCCGGGCGTGACACAGGGGCTCTACGGCGCCCCCTGGAACACAGTCAGAAAACTTGATGTATAGCGCACACATACTTCCACGTATTCATATGAAACTCACATATGAACACATATAGATCTCACTAAGCCAAACAACTTTCATACTCTATGTCATAAGCTACGCCCAACAGGAAGTGAGCTATTCAGGGCTGTTTAAAAAACACATGCTCTGGAATTTGAAATACTCCTCCCAGGATTTCCATAGGATTGTCACCAAACTTGGTCAGCATGATCTAGAGACATTGGGGATGCAAAATTGCCAGGGGATTTTTGATATCTCGAACGGTTTGGCCGTGGCGAGGCGACGAAGTTATGGCGAGAAATGAGAAACAGGAAGTGTCTAATAACTATTGCATACATTGTCTGATTCTGATGAAACTTCAGCAGTTTGTTCTATTTTGTTGTTGTTGTGACTATTAGGAGTCCAAGTTATAGCGCCACCAACTGGCTGAAGGAAATGTGTCATTTTCAAAATGCTTTAAATTCAAGATCTTAATTTTACTCGATTTGCTTCAAACTTCATCAGTATAATGTCAAAACATGGCCAATAAGAATCTGTAAACAGGTTGTCGATACATTAAAAGCTGTTTCCATGGCAACGCGTCAAAGTTGAACATTTGTTTCCTGTGTTTATGAGGCAGTTAACATGCTTAGATTTCCATGAAACGCAACACACACATCAGTATTAATGATAGTTAGACACTGGCAAAAGCTCATAAATGGGCGTGGAGGAGGCACTCTATAGCGCCACCTTTTGACAATATTTGGGGGTTCGTTATTCCTACAGTCACCAAACTCTGTACATATATTGTTCACTTCAATCCGGACAACTTTCTAATTTACATCCATTAGCCACGACCAACAGGAAGTCTGCAATTTTGGTTTGAATGTGGATTTTTGGAAAAATCAGGCTGTGGAATTTTAAATACTCCTATCAGGAAAAATAAGAAATTCACACCAAACTTTTTCTGCATGATGCCAAGATACTGAAGATGCTAAATTGCGAGCGGATTTTGGATATCTTGAATGGTGTTGACGTGGTGATTTATTAAAGTAACAGTAAAAACAACAACCATAATTTTATTATATCTTTAAAATGCAGCATTCAAAGTCTTTCAAACTTTTTTCATACAGAAAACTAGTCATTCTGAGGAAGTATGCAAGAATTCAAACAAATCCAAAGCTCTATGAATTAAAGAAAATTAAAAAACAAATAGACATCTCATGTCAATCTGCCTCTATGTATGTGTGTGTGTGTGTGTGTGTGTGGTTGTGGTGGGTGTGTGAGTGTCAGAGTGTCAGAGTGAGTGTGGGGAGGGGGGATGGGTGGAAAGAGACACAGATTCAGAGAGGGAGAGAGGGGGGATATTTAAACTCTTTATAACAGAGAGATGAAGACTGTAATACCCAGGATGAACACCGGATGGAGTCATATGCTAAGATATCTTTTAACCCATCAGAAAAAAATACTTTGACAGAATCAGTTGATATGTAGTTTACTTTTATATAATTACAGAAACAAATACATAAAATAAGTTAATATGTCCTTTACATGTAATATATTTTATATAATTCACATTTCACAAATGCTTATAGATCACTATTTTATTTTATTTTTTATGGTTTTGGATCATAAATGTGTTATTAACAATTTACAATGAGGTCTCTTTTTTGGTTAGCATTAATTAATGCATTAACTAATATGAACTAATAATGAAGAATATATTTTTACAGCATTTATTAATCGTTTTTAGAGTTAATAAAAATATTCCTGTTCAAGGTAACTCACAGTGCATATAAACTAATATTAAAATACAACTGTGCATTTTAATAACATAATACATTAATAAATGCTATCTAATTATTTTTCTTGTTAACTAATATAATTATCCTATTAACACATGGAGGTCACTACAGTGGACAGATATTTGAAAATATCACACTGGTGGACTCACCATAGGGCGATTCAGCCTTTTGTATCAATTAATGACCTTGCTATTCCATGCTAACTTGTCATTAGCGGTTATCAAGAGACATTTCCATAATTTTCTATAAAGATAGATATGCACAGTTTCCCTAAAGTTGTATTGTCCCACTGTGCACTTTTTTTAATTGATTGTATCAGGGTGGCGATTGCACTGAGGGCGAGGGCCCGCCCATCGCTGCTCGCAGCTATATTTCTTCTTCTTCTTCTCCAAAGTGAATCACATTTTAGAGGGCCTAAACATGCTCGAAAACTCATGAAACTTTGCACATGCGTCAGGACTGGTGAAAATTTACATCTGATATGGGTTTCAGAAGTGGGTGTGGCAAAATGGCTCTGTAGCGCCACCTAGAAAACTTTAACGGATTGCGCCTCGAGCTACGTTTCACATACGTGTACGAAACTCGGTACATACATGTATCACACTAATACCTACAAAAAAGTCTCCTGGCACAACATCCCAAACCCAACAGGAAGTCAGTTATTTGTAATTTCCTGTACGATTTTTGTGCAGTTTTTGCCGTTTTCAGACCTCGTATTTTAACGAACTCCTCCTACAGTTTTTATCGGATCATCTTCAAATTTGGTGAGTGTGTTCATAACACCTTTATGATGCTAAATTGCGAAGATTTTGAGTTTTCCCTGTCGCTGGCAGTCTGACAAACTTTGATGTTTCGCCATGAAACAGGAAGTTGCTGTAACTCAGGCAAACAATGTCCAATCTGCCCTAAACTTCACACGTTTATTAACAGTCATGTCCTGAACACGTCCATGCCAATATTTAGTCATAGTCATAGCGCCACCTGCTGGCAACTACTCCTACAGATTTAATGATAGCAACATTATAATTGGTTAGTCTAATCTAAAGTCCTGTGTGATGCTAATTGCGAAGAGAGTTTTCATCGAAGGGTGTGTCCCTGGCGGCCTGACAAACTTTGATGTTTCGCATGAAACAGGAAGTTGCTCTAACTCAGGCAAACAATGTCCAATCTTCCTCAAATTTCACATGTTTATTAACTGTCATGTCATGAACACGTTCATGCCAATATTTAGTCATAGTCATAGCGCCACCTGCTGGCAACAGGAAGTAACATGTTTAACACTTTTATGGTCTCCTAGCAGCATATTAAAAAGCATCAGCAAATGTAAAATAAGCTAGCAACATGCTATACACTTGCTAAAACATGCTAGCAACACTTAGCTAAGTGCTGAAGGATATTAATGCAATGAAACAGGAAGTTACTGTAACTCAGGCAGGCAGTGTCTGATCTGCCCCAAACTTCACATAAGAGTCCTGACTTGAACACATCTAAAGGCTAATAATCTGTTACAGTCATAGCGCCACCTGCTGGGAACAGGAAATTGTTGTTTTTACACATGTAGTGTCCGATCTGCCCCAAACTTCACTTGTTTGATAAGAGTCCAGACTTGAACGCATTTAAAGGCCAATACACTGTTACAGTCATAGCGCCACTTGCTGGAAACAGGAAATTGCTTTTTTTTACACATGTAGTGTCCGATCTGCCCCAAACTTCACATGTATGATAACACTCCTGACCTGAAGACATTTTATGCCCATATTCAGTTATAGTCATAGCGCCACCTGCTGGCAACAGGAAATTACTTCTGTTACGCTAACCTTAACCTACAATATCCGATCTGCACCAAACTTAACATGTTTGCTAAGAGTCCTGGCCTGAACACATCTACATGACAATATGCAGTTTTAGTTATAGCGCCACCTGCTGGGAACATGACATGTTATGTTCCCAAAATTCACAGTTTTGGTAAGGGTCCTGGCCTGAAGATATCTACGTGCCAATATTCAGTTACAATCATAGCGCCACCTGTTGGCAACATGAAAATCACTCAATAACTCAACCATACCATGTTCAATCTGCACCAAACTTCATTTGTCTGATGACAGTGCTGGCCTGAAGACATCTACATGACAATATCAATTTATCTGCACCAGATAAATTTGAGATAAACTCATTAAACTTTGTACACACGTTAGAACCGGTGAAAATCTGATATGGGTTTCAGAAGTGGATGTGGCAAAATGGCTCTGTAGCACCAGCTATAAAACTTTAACAGAGTGCGCCTCCAGCTACGTTTCACGTACGTGTACAAAACTCGGTACATACATGTATCACACCAATACCTACAAAAAAGTCTCCTGGCACAACATCCCAAACCCAACAGGAAGTCCGTTATTTTTAGGGCTGTCAAATGATTAATCGCGATTAATCGCATCCAAAATAAAAGTTTATGTTTACAAACTATATGTGTGTTTACTTTGTATATTTATTATGTACGTATAAATACACACACATGTATATATTAAAACAAAATATTTATATGTATATATATATATAATATTTTATACCTGTATGCAATTTAGATTATATAGAAATATAAATATTTTAGATATAATTCTAAACTATTTTTCCTTAATATATACATGCATGTGTGTGTATTTATATATACATAATTAATATACACAGTACACAAATATATAGTATGTAAACAAACTTTTATTTTGGATGCAAATAATCGTTGACAGCACTAGTTATTTTGAATTTCCTGTAAAAATTTTCTGCAGTTTTTGCCGTTTTCAGACCTTGTATTTTAACAAACTCCTCCTTTAGTTTTTATCGGATTATCTTCAAATTTGGTGAGTGTGATCATAAGGCCTTTGTGACGCTAAATTGCGAATATCTTGAGTTTTCATCAAAGGGCATGTCCCTGGCTGCCTGACAAACTTTGATGTTTCGCCATGAAACAGGAAGTTGCCGTAACTCAGGCAAACAATATCCGATCTGCCCCAAACTTCACACGTTTATTAACAGTAATGTCCTGAACACATGTCCATGCCAATATTTAGTCATAGTGCCTGCTGGCAACAGGAAGTGACATTTTTTTATGCTGTAACAAACTACTCCTACAGATTTAATGATAGCAACATTATAATTGGTGTCTAATCTAAAGCCCTGTGTGATGCTAAATTGCGAAGATCCTGAGTTTTTGTCGAAGGGCGTGTCCCTGGCGGCCTGACAAACTTTGATGTTTCCCATGAAACAGAAAGTTGCTCTAACTTAGGTAAACAATGTCCAATCTGCCTTAAACTTCACGTTTATTAACAGTCATATCCTGAACACATGTCCATGCCCATATTTAGTCATAGTCATAGCACCACCTGCTGGAAACAGGAAGTAACATGTTTAACACTGTTATGGTCTCCTAGCAGCATATTAAAAAGCATCAGCAAGTGTAAAATAGGCTAGCAACAAACATGCTAAAACATGCTAAAACATGCTAGCAACACTTAGCTAAGTGCTAAACGATGCTATTAATGCAATGAAACAGGAAGTTACTGTAACTCAGACAGGCAGTGTCTGATCTGCCCCAAACTTCACTTGTTTGATAAGAGTCCTGACTTGAACACATCTAGAGGCCAATACACTGTTACAATCATAGCGCCACCTGCTGGAAACAGAAAATTGTTTTTTTTTACGCATGCAGTGTCTGATCTGCTCCAAACTTCACTTGTTTGATAAGAGTCCTGACTTGAACACATCTAAAGGCCAATACACTGTTACAATCATAGTGCCACTTGCTGGAAACAGGAAATTGCTTTTTATACACATGCAGTGTCTGATCTGCCCCAAACTTCACATGTTTTATAAGAGTCTTGACTTGAACACATCTAAAGGCTAATACTCTGTTACAATCATAGCGCCACCTGCTGGAAACAGGAAATTGCTTGTTTTACACTAACTTAAACTTACAATGTCTGATCTGCACCCAACTTCAGATGTTTGGTAGGAGTCCTGGCCTGAACACATCTACATGACAATATGCAGTTATAGTTATAGCGCCACCTGTTGACAGCAGTATATGTCATGCTTTACACTAACTCAAACATGCAATGTCCGATTTGCACCAAACTTCACAGGTTTGATAAGAGTCCTGACCTGAACACATCTATGTGCCAATATACAGTTACAATCATAGCGCCACCTGTTGGCAACATGGAAATCACTCAATAACGCAACCATGCCATGTTCAATCTACACCAAACTTCATATGTCTGATGACAATGCTGACCTGAAGAGATCTATATGCCAATATCCAGTTAGTCATAGTGCCACCATCTGACAGCAGGAAGTTTTGCCACATACAAATGACTGACATATTCCTTCTAAATGTACCACGTTAAATGCAGAAATTGCTCGCCGTTTGCCTTTAAAGTGTAACTCTTTCATTTCTGTAACCCTTAAATGCAAACAGCCAGAGGATTACAGTAAATGCAAACTAATAATTTCTTAAGGGGGCTTATAATATTGACCTTAGCAGTTTTTTATTTATTTATTTTGTAATTATTTGATTTAAGCAAATATAAGAAATCAGACTTTCTCTAGAAGAAAAAAAAAATATAGGAAATAATGTGAAAACATTATCTTGCTCTGTTAAACATTATTTGGGAAATATTCTAAAAAAAAGATAACATTTCACAGGGGGCCTTAATTTTGTCTTCAACTTTATATTTAAACATATATATATATATATATTAGTGCTGTCAAAGGATTAATTTTGGATTAATTATTTTATCCAAAATAAAAGTTTGTTTACATACTATATATTTGTGTACTGTGTATATTTAATATGTACATATAAATACACACACATGCATGTATATATTAAGGAAAATCATTTTAGACTTATATCTAAAATATTTATATTTATTTATAATCTAAATTGTATACAGGTATAAATATATATATACATATAATATTTTGTTTTAATATATACATGTATGTGTGTGTATTTATATGTACATAATAAATGTACAAAGTAAACACACATATAGTATGTAAACATAAACTTTTATTTTGGATGCGATTAATCGCGATTAATCGTTTGACAGCCCTAATATATATATATATATATATATATATATATATATATATACATACACACACACATATATATATATATATATATATATATATATAATGAGGTGAGAAATGAGAAATGATGAGAATAATGACAAATGAGGTTACTTTAACATCAAATGGAGACTTTTGCTTTTTACTTTTGCTCCTGCTTCTCAATACAAACGCTGTAACACTCTCACATTTGTCTCATTTAAAGTTTTAGAAGAAATCTCATCTGCATCACACATTGTGCTAGGATTTGTCTCTTTAGTTAGAGGCTCTGGATCCTTTACATTTGTCTCCATAAAAGTTTAGAAGTAACATCACACTGTGCTCAGAATTTCCTCCTAAACTAAAGACTCCAGTGGTCTCATATTTGTCTCTTCCAAAGTTTTAAACAAGGTCTCAACAACATTACACACAGTGCTCAGACATTTCTCCTACACTAAAGACCGAGGAGCTCTCACATTTGTCCCCTCTAAATTTCAAAATAAATCTCAACAACTTTGCAAGGTGTACAAGTCAAATGTTACAATATGAGCTCAAACATTTTTACCATTTAAGGCCAGAATTACTAACAGCTTGCACCAGCACAAACCGTCTTTTGACGTTAAATTGTAATGTTGAGTGGTTTGCGATTGTAGCTCTATGTAGTTTTGGTTTTCTTTTGGAATCTCACGATCACTGTTTTTTAAACTGCTAAATATAACTTAATTATCAGCATATATCTGAAATTATCTATCAAACTTACTTGACATAGTCGCTTTTAATTTAAAATTGCTAGCACAGCGTGTTAGCATTCTGTTAGCCCATCACTTGTGTTTACTACCGTTTCCCTTTCCTTTTCCCTTTCTCTCCATTTCCCTTTCTCTCTCTCACTCTAGATCCCCAGAGGAACAGTTCTATGGAGTGAATTTTGTGCCAATATTTATCAAACAAATCCAGCGTTTTGCAAACAAACACAATCTGCTTTGCAAAGAAAAACTCGACTTTCAACCAAATGCAAAGTGATTTGCAAATACAAAACTCTATTTGAGAGAAAATGCAGAAGTATGGACAAATATATTTATTGTGTGTTACAACTGTGAGCCTTTTTATGAGGAAACTTGGCTTGATTTTCTCACAAATGCGTGCAAACAGATTTTCTCACAAATGCAGGCAGATTTTCTCACAAATGCAATTGAGCAACTTCCAAAAAAACAGCAGATGCCGCTGTCGGTCAATTTATGTTAGTCTTCTGACACCAGAAACACCCATTTCAGAGAATACCAAAAACAGGTGAGTTTCTGTCTTACTATATCTATAATTAACTATTTAGATGTTTTCGCAAAGCGACCCTATACTACAATGTCAGTAAAGTTAACAATAGTGCTGTAAAGTTGTTAACATGATTGATTAGTTCAAAAATCAGAAGTGACATGACTGAACATTTAAATAGGCAGTCTTTACCTACAAAAACTGATCCAATCTCCATATCCAATCTGTCCCGACACATACCTTATTACCTTATCTCTCTGTTGGATCATGGGATATAGAATATCTACATATGTTGATACAATTGTTCAACATTCGAAACAACAGTCACAACATATTTTAATACTAAAACACAAATGTACTATGGAGAGCGACAACATTGTGTGCTAAAAATGAAAGCTAGAGCTTTTTTTTTTTTTTAGTATCAGATATGGTAATATCACGCAATAGGTAATTCATTAAATATTAATAAAAAATGGAAAACAAATAACATTATTAAGTACAATATCAAAAACTTTTTAAATGTTGTAACACTTTAACCATTTGTGTCTATTACATATTTTTAGCTAAGCAAAATGGTGAATATTTAAATAATAAAACCACTGTTACTTTTCACAGGGGAAACATATTATTATATGTTTAGATTATATTTTGGTACATATAGCTGAATCACAAACAAACAAACAAAAAAAATAAAATAAATCTGAACTTAAACTAGTATGATTATAGTAGCCTATTTGTATAATAAGATTAGCCTATACTCCTTTCAGTAGCTTGTCTACTGTAGTTTTATACTTGGTTTGTAGTGTGTAGTTTTATACTTGTTTAAACTTTTACTGTAGAGCTATAGCTTACAACATTTCTCTTCACTGTAGGCTATGTCTCAACATATATAGCAGAATGACAATAAATCTTACTTGACCGTAAAAATACAATTTGAAGCGCTTTTATTTTTGGTAAACATTTGCTACCCATTTGCTAGTATTTTAGTATTACAAAATATTGTGACTGCTTGTTTTGAATGTTGAACAATTGTATCAACATATATAGCCTATATATTCTATAAATTGACTGACAGCGCCATCTGCTGTTTTTGGAAAAGGGAGCTCAATTGCATTTGTGAGAAAATCTGCCTGCATTTTTAAAGAAAATCTGTTTGCACACATTAGTGAGAAAATCAAGCCAAGTTTCCTTATAAAAAGGCTCACAGTTGTAGCACACAATAAATATGTTTGTCCATACAGTACCTCCGCATTTTCTCTCAAATAGAGTTTTGTTTTTGTTTTCGTTTGTTTAAAAGTCGCGTTTTTCTTTGCAAAGCAGATTTGTTTGATAAATATTGGCAAAAAATTCACTCCATACAGTTCCACTCATTCTCTACTATAGGAGATGAAGAATTGTATAAGCTTGTTAAATCATCTAAACCAACAAAATGTATGTTAGAACCTGCAACTAATTAGCTCAAAATGGAAATGTATATAAATAATTACAATTAATTATAATTAATTAAAATTATTTATGTCAGCTACCAGTAGTAACTGTAGCAGAATTAAATTGCCATCAACTAATGTTCGTCCAGCGGCCACAGAAAATAACTTTTATACTGTACTAATGCATTAGAGCATGTAGCTAGATCAGATCGTAAAAGAGACATTATTGACAAGTGGTGATAAAATCAGAAACTTTTGTAATTTGTGGACAAGAGTTTTATTATCTAAACACTAACACAAACTACTCCAGATGCAGTCACTGTTGATAGTAAAATGAGAAATACATGAGAATAACAAGTACGTCTTATGAGCTTAGAAAGAGCAACCACTGAACAATAAAATATTACATATATATATATATATATATATATATATATATATATATATGTGTCATGTGTGTCTCCGTGGCTTATAAAGCCCTCGGCTGATGAGCCGCAGTCGTGACCGATCAGCCAGTGATGAGGCGTGGCAGGTGTAGCTCGTCCGTTTCCAGGGCGACGCTGATGAGTGCTCGGGACGCTCGTCACACTCCCCCCCCCCTAAGCGTTGTCCTGGTCCTACGAACAAGAGGGGAGGAGGGGGGTGGGAGGGAGGCAAACCCTGACAGACCTGCGGAAGCCGACCCCATCCGGGAGAGTCCATCTGCGTTGCCGTTGGCAGTTCCCGCTCGGTGTTGTAGGGAGAAGTGGAAGTCCTGGAGCGCCAGGAACCATCTTGTTACCCGAGCGTTGGTGTCCTTGGCTTTGGCCATCCACTGTAAGGGAGCATGATCTGTGATTAGTGTAAATTTTCGTCCCAAGAGGTAATACCTGAGCTCCAGGACTGCCCACTTCACTGCCAACGCTTCCCTCTCCACGGTGGCGTAGCGTGTTTCAGCGGGGGTCAGCTTCCGACTGATGAAGATCACCGGGTGTTCCTTACCGTCATGCACTTGGGACAGCACGGCTCCGAACCCGGTGTCCGAGGCATCCGTCTGGAGCAGGAAGGGGCAGTTGAAGTCCGGGGCCCGCAGGACTGGCTCCGATGTAAGCACCGTCTTCACTTGCTGGAAGGCCTCTTCAGCGGCTGGGCCCCAGGACACCTTCTCCGGCTGCCCCTTCCTGGTCAGGTCTGTCAGAGGAGCTGCTAAAGAGGAGAAGTTGGGAATGAAGCAGCGATAGTACCCCGCCAACCCCAGAAAGGCTCGTACCTGAGTCTTCGACGTGGGCCGCGGCGCAGAGAGAATCGCTGCCACCTTCTTCTCCTGGGGTTTGATGAGTCCGCGACCCACTTGGAAACCCAGGTACTTTGCCTCTGACAGGGCCAGGTGACAGGTTGGCGGTGAGTCCAGGAGAGATCCAAGGTGGAGATGTACCGGGCCCTCCCCAGGCGATCGAGTAGCTCGTCTACACGGGGCATGGGGTAGCCGTCGAACTCCGAGACCTCGTTGAGGCGGCGGAAGTCGTTACAGAAACGGAGGGTGCCATCCGGCTTAGGGACCATCACGATGGGGCTGGACCACGGGCTGCGTGATGGTTCGATCACCCCCAACTTAAGCATTTCCTGTACTTCCTCCTCAATAGCCTGTCGCCGAGCCTCCGGGACACGGTAGGGCCGCTGCCGGGCGATGACTCCTGGTGGTGTCCTGATGTCGTGCTGGAGCACATGGGTCCGCCCGGGCCTAGGGGAGAACACATCAGAGAACTGACCGATCAGGTGTTGGATCTCCGTTTTCTGGGCAGCCGAGAGGTGGGGGTTGACATCGACAGCCACGGGGCTCACGGTGGCAAGGGCCGAGAGCTGGGTTCTGGTCCCATGCCACTTCTTCAACAGGTTGATATGATAAAGCTGATCTTGGCGCCGTCTTCCCGGTTGGCGTACTTGGTAAGTGACGGGCCCCACCTTCTCAGACACCGTGTACGGACCCTGCCATGAAGCCAGGAACTTACAGGCCGTGTTTGGGACCAGAACCATCACGTGATCTCCCGGCTGGAACTCCCGTGGCTGGGCTGCCCGATTGTAGTGGCGCTGTTGGGCCTGTTGTGCCTTCACCATGTGTTCCCGGACTAATGGCATGACTCTGTCGATTCGCTCCCGCATCTCCTTCACGTGCTCAACGGCGGTGCGGTAGGGGGGCGGCTGCTGCTCCCAGGCCTCTCGGGCCACATCCAGCAGGCCTCGGGGTTGTCGTCCGAAGAGGAGCTCGAAAGGGGTAAAACCAGTAGAGGCCTGGGGAACCTCTCGGACTCCAAAGAGGACGTAGGGCAGCATCCGGTCCCAGTCCCTTCTGTCCTCAGCCGTCACCCGTCTGAGCATCTGCTTGAGCGTTTGGTTGAAGCGTTCGACGAGCCCATCCGTTTGAGGGTGGTAGACTGACGTGCGGAGCTGCTTCACCTGTAACAATCGACAGAGATCAGCCATTAGCCGGGACATAAAGGGTGTACCTTGATCGGTTAGTATCTCCGCTGGGATGCCGACTCGACTGAACAACAGAAACAGTTCCTGGGCGATGGCCTTTGCTGTTGCTTTCCTCAGGGGGACTGCTTCTGGATATCGGGTGGCATAGTCGACAATCACCAGGATGTGTTCGTGGCCTCGGGCGGACTTCGGCAGCGGTCCTACCAGATCCATCCCGATACGCTCGAAGGGCACCTCGATGATTGGCAGCGGAATAAGAGGACTGGGGGGAGGTTTCTGTGGGGTCGTGCGCTGACATGTGGGGCAGGCCTGACAAAACCGTTTTACCTCTGCTTCCAGCCCTGGCCAGCGAAAGCGGTCCCGAATCCGCTGAGCAGTGTTCCGGGGGCCCTGGTGCCCCGCCATTGGATGGGAGTGGGCCAGCTCCATCACCGTCTCGGTCTTAGTCCGGGGCACGACCAACAGGGTTTTCTCCTCCCCCCTCCGTGACGCAACACAGTACAGCAGGCCATTCCGAACGATGAAGTGGGGAGTTGGGTGAGGGGCCGGGTGGAGCTCCCGGTCCTCAATCCGCCGTACTTGCGCCCACGCATTTTTAAGCCGGTCGTCCTCGCGCTGTGCCTTAGCGAATGAGCCCCCTTCGGTCATCTGCTGAAAGACATCAAAATACAAGTCAGTATTAGGGGAAGGGGACTCACCGCTACGGCCACTGTCGGTGGCCAACAGCGCGGGACGCCGGGACTTCCTTGTCCTCAGGCGGCGTGGTGGGCGGCTCCCGGCGGGGCTGACAGGCTGGGCGTTGGCGGCGAGAAGGCGGTCAAAGCCAGGCCAGTCCCTCCCAAGTAACACGGCCACGGGTAAGTCCTTGACAATCCCGACCTCCACCGGCCACGCTCCAGGCATGGCCGAGACAGACACTCGGCGTGCAGGGACTAGCTGTGTATCTCCGTGGACGCATGTGATGGGTAGACGGGCTCGGGATTCTGGCCACGGTGGGAGGACTGTCGGATGTACCAGGGTGACAGCACTTCTGGAGTCGAGTATCGCCTGGAACGGCCGGCCGTTAATCTTGACCTCCGCTCGTGGCGCCCCTGCTGGCGGGTCGCGGTGGACGATGCAGCCTGTCAGCCACGTCCGCTGGGGTGACCGTGGAGGAACCGTTGGCATGGGTTCGTCCTGGGGGCCGGGAGCCGCCGGCCTGCTGACTGGTTTGAAGGTGCCCTCCGGCGTGCGTCGCTCCTGGACCACCCTCCGGGGGAAAGGCGGCGCTCGCTCCCCTGCCTCCCGTTGTTGGGTTGCTTCCGCCAGCTCGATGGCCTCCACGAGCTCGCCGATGGTGGTGGGGTTCTGCATGCCGGCTGCCTGGCGAATAGGGCGGGGAAGGGCACGTAACAGCCGATCTATTACCACGCGTTCCGCTACCTGGCTGGCACTAGGACCCCCCGACAACAACCAATGCTGGGCAAGCCTCATCAGATTTCCGGCTTGGGCACGGGCTGGCAACCGCGGCTTATACTCCCAGTCATGGAAGAGCTGGGCGGTGCAGATGGGCGAGAGTCCCACTCTCGCTAGGATTTCTTGCTTTAACTCATCATAATTATCACTCAATTCGGTTGGGATGGAAAAATAGGTTCGCTGAGCTTCCCCCGTCAACAGCGGTGCCAGCAGCTGTGCCCATTCATCCTGGCTCCATCCTTCCCGTGTGGCCACATTTTCGAACATCTGGAGAAAGCTTTCAACGTCATCATTGGCCGACATTTTTGGCAGCAACTGGGTGGCTTGGATACGGGGGTCCAGCAGCGGAACGCGTTGGGCAGCGGCATCGCGGAGATCGGCGAGCGTTCGTTCCGTCTCTCCCTGACGGGCGGCGATGTGCTCCACGATCTGCTGCTGGCGGATGCTGACCTCGGTGAGGCGTTGTAAGAGCTCCTCCATTCCGTGGGGAGGAGCGGCCGCCTGCATGGAGATGGAAAAAACAGCGGTGAGTAGAACGGCGTGGGAGGTGAGTCTCAGTGGAAAAAAAACGGTGTTGCTGGTTCGCTTGTCTGTGTTTCTTCACTGCAGTGCCCGCATTCTCCACCAGATGTCGCAGGGCGAAGAAACACAGAACAAGGAAGTGCAGTAACGGTCCCCGGAGGGTGGATTTATTAATAAATAAACAGGGTGTAAAAGGTGGCGGTGCTCCGTGGCTCGTGCTCGCTTCCCTTCTGTGTTCTCGGTGCAGTCCAGTCCGTGCTGTGCTCAGTGGCTGTGCTGATCGGTCAAGGGCTGCTTTCTGAAGAGAAATAGAGAAAAGACAAAGCATGTGAGTCTGGAGTCTTCTGGAGACGTGTCTCCCCGTCATGTGTGTCTCCGTGGCTTATAAAGCCCTCGGCTGATGAGCCGCAGTCGTGACCGATCAGCCAGTGATGAGGCGTGGTAGGTGTAGCTCGTCCGTTTCCAGGGCGACGCTGATGAATGCTCGGGACGCTCGTCACAATATATATATATATATATATATATATATATTAATGGAGACTCTGTAGAGATTGCAGCAAGACAATATAGAGATATTCTATGTTTCTTCCACATTTTCAGTTTTGATTATTTTTGTCTTAAATATTTTTCTCGTCTTGTTTGTTTCTCCAGATGAATTTTAGGAGAACCATCTGACATGCTGTTGATACTAAAATAAGAGATATATGAGAATCACAAACTAAGTCTTTTGAGCTTAGGAAGAGCAACCACTAAGCAATACATTTTTCTTCTAGGCGACTTAAAAAATTATAAGGAGTGTCATATGTGCTCAGCGGCCCCTTGAATAGATGTAGAATAAACTTGGTAATACTTTAAAAATAGGGAACATATATGCATTATTAATTAAGAGTTTTCCCTCAATAAACTCCTAATTTGCTGCTTATTAATCATTAGTAAGGTAGTTGTTTAGGTATGGGGTAGAATTAAGTGCTGTAAAATAGGGTCATGCAGAATGAGGCATTAATGTGCTTTATAAGTAATAATAAGTAATAATAAACAACCAATATGCTAATAATATGCATGCTATTACGTAGCTAGTTAATAGTTAGAACTTGTCCTTAAAATAAAGTGTTACCATAACTTATCATTTACGCATTTACATTAAATATACCATTCCCATGATTGGAGTTAAGCAGGCACCCTTTGCTGTCTTGTTGCTTAAAAGTGTTTGTCAGACATTTGTTTAGTCTTAAAGACTGTTAGTAGACAAAGTCTTGAAGACTAAGTAAACATTTATCAGGACAGTACTAAATAAATATCAGAATGCAATTTTGAAGATCCCTTTTATTTTGTTAAAACGGTGTGTCTAAACTTTTGACCACCAAATGTAAAAATTTTCACATCTACCATTTTCATTTTGCAGGTTTGCTGAAGCCAAAACACTTGGTGAGCAAGTTAACCAGATCAGGATCAAAGTTAGTAAGTAATCTCTTCACCTTTTTGTAGCCAAATTTGGACTCTGTTCATTAAGCACATACATTTTAACTTTAGCTTATAGTTACTGGTAGTGTGGTCCGTGTTTGTCCTGATGTCCTAGTATAGTGATGGGGACACTAAAAAGCACTGTCCTTAAGATGAGGCAGATTTTAAGCTTTAATTCAAGGGGTTGAAAAAATATAAAATGCTTAGGAATTACTATAACAAATAAATATAAACAAAGATAAAATGTCCATTTTTAATATGTTGTTGAGAATCCTTTGCAGGCAGTGTATGCCTTAAGTCTGATGCTGATGGGCATCACCACAGACTGGGTTTCATCCTTTGTGATACTTTGCCAGGCCTTTACTGCAGCTGACTGCAGTTGTTGTTTGTACTTGTTCTTGTGAAGTCTTCTTTGACAGTTCTTTTGACTTTGACAGTGACACAACTACCTCCTAGAGAGTAGAGCTGCACAATAAATCAAAATTAAATTAAGATTAGGCAGAAGATGCGATTGTCATGCACATTTTTCAGTGAAGCATGGCTCTGTGATCAGCAGTAAATCTTTATCTGAAGGCCAGAGGGTACACTAGCGCAGAAACTCCAAATTCGAAGAAGAAACCCAGAAAATGCCTTCAGCTTCAGCTAAATAAACAGAAAATTTAACTGCTTTCATTGATTCAGTGTGACTAAAGCATGGTTTATACTCTGCACGTGCCTCCATACCTCGAGCCTCTGCTCCCTGCATGCGCACTCACCGAATTCTGGAGGGTTTTATACTTGACGCGCTCACCGTTGTGATATTATTTGAAACGACAGGGGGTGCACAAATGAAAACGTCTTCGGAAGTAGCAGGAAAGGACCGAAAAGTAGAAGTTTCTCCACAGTTTACATAGATTACACCACATGTGAGAAACAATAAGTAATATGAAACACTAACAACAATTCTTTTTTATTACAATAGCCTTCAACACAGTAAAACCAACAGAATACAAAGTGTAATACAAAAAGATTTCATCCTTTCCAACACTGTTCGTGATTTCTCTCATTTGCCGTTTGGCTATCTTTATAATTATGCACTGATGGATCATAGAGATATCTGTACAGGCGTACATGTTCATTCAAAACAGCTTTAAAATTGTTCATGGTCAATGCGGTGCGAAGTTCGCTCGAGATGCCATGCACACCACCACACGAAATAGTGTCGCGCACACTTTCGCCAATGCCGCAATGTCGTCACTTTTGCCACGCACAACTTGTGGACACGTCGAGTATAAATCAAGCGTAATAAACACACGACTACAACTATGTATGGTTTATCTTGGTTCTTCTTGTTATGATTTTAATTAAAATAAACTATATAGTGCAATGCCTTTATCACTGGTTAGAATACTATGAAATATGTTATGTGCCTTATTCTGTGTGAGAAACCACATCATCTCACAGATAGATTTACCGTAGTTCACTGAGAAGCACTGAGAACAGTCATTGTCACAGAACAATTTATTTAGATTTCATAATCACGTGATTAAATCATCTGTGATAAATTAACGCGATATAGCGTAGCTTGTCAGTGAACTATGGCTCTGTGTAGTACATGCTGCTACATCTGAAAGCAGGTGCTGGAGATTTACTACTGATTACACAACCGGCTTTACTGGCAAAATGCGCAAAACATTCACCTTCGATTAGTTGTGCAGCCCTATGAGAATGTTCTTCACTTGTCTGGATGTTGTGAAGTGTTTTTTCTTTACCATGGAGAGAATCATCTGACCATCAACCACTGCTGTCCTCTGTGAAAGTCCAGGCCTTTTTATGTTGCTGAGCTCACCAGTGTGTTTTTTTCTCAGAATGTACTAATGTATCTCTTTTATCTTTTGTTTTTGAAACCTAGCAATTGTCTGTTTTACTTGCACATAGAGCTCCTGATGTGGGTTCAGAGCAACAGCTTCCAAATACAAATGGCACACTTAGAATCAACTCCAGACATTTTACTTGCTTAATTGATGTAGGAAAAAAATGAAAAATTAGCCCATAGCTGTCCATAAAACTGCTTTTGAGTCAATTGTCCAATTACTTATGGTCCCTTGGAAAAGGTGCAGGGTACATATTAAAGCTGTAATTCCTTAACCTTTCCTCCAGTTGTGATAAGAATACCCTTAAATTAACCCTTAAGCTCAGAGTATGCACTTTAAACCCATATTCATTATATACATTATATACTTGTAACTTAAATATTGGTCAACAGCTAAAAGAATAAAAAATGTGTCAGTGTCCAGATATATATGGACCTGACTGTATATTCTCACCCCTGGTTTTACAGACAAGGCTTAAAGGATTAGTTCACTTTCAGAACAAAAATGTACAGATAATGTACTCACCCCCTTGTCATCCAAGATGTTCATTCTTGGTCTCTCTTGGTCGTAAAGAAATTGTTTTTTGAGGAAACATTTCAGGATTTTTCATAGTGGACTTCTATGGTGCCCCCAAGTTTTAACTTCCAAATTGCAGTTTTAATGCAGCTTCAAAGGGCTCTAAACGATCCCAGCCAAGGAAGAAGGGTCTTATCTAGCAAAACAATCGGTTATTTTCAAAACAAATTGACAGTTTATATACTTTTTAACCTCAAATGCTCGTCTTGTCTCTGCGATGCGAATGTGTAGTCTGTGTGATCCGGGTCAGTACAGTTGGTATGTCGAAAAACTCCCATCTCATTGTCTTCTCCAACTACATCGCTGCAGAAGTACCAACCCAGTGTTTACAAAGTGAACATACAAAGAAGATCAAACGCCCTTTACAAAAAAAGGTAAAACAGCATTGTAGGACCATTTTGAAGTTGAAGATGAAAACGAGATGGGAGTTTTTTGACATACCCTAACTGTATTGACCCGGATTACACAGACTACGCATGCGTATCACAGAGACGAGACAAGACCAGCATTTAAGGTTAAAAAGTATGCAAATTGTCAGTTTGTTTCAAAAATAACCAATCGTTTCACTAGATAAGACCCTTCTTCATCTGCTGGGACCGTTTAGAGCCCCTTAAAGCTGCATTTAACCTGCATTTTGGAAGTTTAAACTTGGGGGCACCATAGAAGTCTATTACAGTATATGGAGAGAAATCTTGAAATATTAATCTTAAACATATTGGATGACAAGGGGGTAAGTACATTATCTGTAAATTCTTATTCTGAAAATGAACTAATACTTTAAGGTTAGTGCCAGACTAAAATGCATGTTTAAATAGTCTCAACTGATAAAACAGATAAACAGATAACATTGTTCTGCTCGTTTTTCATGAACGAGGAGTGGGCTTGATTGTGAGGCTTTTTTGCAGAAACCCTCTTGAGGCTCTGAGGAGCAACATTTCTCTAAGCTTCTTGCTCTTGCAGACTCTGTGTGCCTAGCTAGGGCAGAGCCCATGCTTCTGTCGAGATAGAAAGCATAATTCACTTGTTTTTTTTCATAATTTCACTATGTTCTATGCAGCCATAGTGAGTGAAATGATCTCATTTTCCCAGGCCTCTTTGGTAGGGCATGGCAATGCTCCTCTCTCTGTAGAAGGGTCTCTTATGAGCTCCCCACCCCTGGAGGATCAGGTGTTCCTCCCTGTCTCTCAGGAGTTAGGAACCTGTCCCTAACTACTATTCACTTACTCTGGTCAAGTGTCAACTAGCTGCTTGCGAGCTATCTGTCTTGGTTGGGTGCAGCAATGCTCCCCTCACCATAAGGGTTGACCCTTAGTATTGCCCCTCACTGCCGATCACCCTGTGTGACCCTCTGGGCACTAGATTTAGTTCCCATTCTTGAGTTGGTTTAAAGCCCCGGCCACCTTGAGCCCCACTCTATCTACAGGGTTCTGCTACCCATTCTAGTTCAGAATCTTCTCTATGTTATAAATCTTTGGAGCAATCCAGATGGACAATATTTATAAAACAGGACTTATATATATATATATATATATATATATATATATAAAATATATACATACTTAAATGTAGTGTAGTGAATTTTGCTTTCGCCAACCTAAGGGGCCGAAATAGAGTAGTGATGGATACTTGTGTCACAGGTGACGTTGATTCTTGGATCATGTGTCACTTAATGTGCGCTTATGAGTATATCACAGAAAAAGATTGGTGGGACCTCTAACTTGTAGAACCTCTCACTGTATTATCAACACAAGGAAGACACAAGTGTAATAAAATAAATTTTATTAACAAAAGATAGACGAGAGTAATTAACAACTACTAAATTAAATACCATGAATGGAAAAGGAATAAAGTGCATAAGATGCATAAAATACAAGTGATTCAGTTGGGTGTTGCTATGTCAGAGCTATGTTATCTCATGGAAAGATAAACTGTTGCTACTCTGAAACAAATAAGGTGAAGAACCTTATTATGCGTCAAACAAATAAATTAGCTATTGTTTGATATCAACTGCAATCAGCTATAATATCTAATGTAAATCAGAAAAATCATATACGGGTATCTGTTAGCGTCCCCAGGACGTGCTGGAGAACAAGGAGTGACTATTGGAAGGGTACCAATACCTTTCCGATGAGGAGGAGATTGCAATTTGGTGCTTCTCCTTTTCCATGCTGTGATTGGATGATTCCATCAGAGCGGGGGAAACATGGGGTGGCCCACCCTTCTTTCCTCTTGTGGAATTTATTTGCATAGTCCAAACACAAAATTAGAAAGGTGTATCTGAAGGTTTACCGGTGCATTTCTCACTTTACAAACCACAACAAGAATATATTTGACATTGTTACGAACACATTCCAAACATGGAAGTCTATCGAAGTCCAAACATGATGGGAAACGATTGAACTGTCTTGAACTGTCATGCATGCATTCATTTGGACAGTAACAGCTGAGCTTGTGGGAGATGTTGCACTACACATCGCTGTCACTAAGAATACTTATTTCTCTTAATAAGTAAGGCCAGTCTTAATGTGTGTGTGTAGTTCGCATCAATTCAGGGTTTGAAAACATAGTTATGAATGGATTTGGATGGATCTCCACGATCTCTCTTTGTTTCACACACTGCTGCTGCATCTGGAGAGCCTAAGGAATTTTTATGACGTCACATGACCAAACCTTAGGAATCAGTCTTAAGGTGGGTGGAGGGCAGAAACTACATTTTGAAAAAATAGAAAGTTCTGTCCTTCCCGGGCTTTGTACCGAAGATCTTCTTCTTGCCCTCTAAGAGGTGTCTGGCAGTTGTCCTGGCATCTTTATCTGATGGCGTTGGACAGTTTGCTTATGTTGATCCACCAAGCTCCAATCCAAATGTATCAAACCTTTGTCCACTATTGTGGTCAGAGAGGGGCCCCACCATAAACTGGGCCCTGGAATGTGCTGTCCACTACAGTAGGTAGGTTTCATAAAAAAGCAACATTTTGAGCAAAAATCAAATTTTTATCAATATCTGGAATATATTCATTACTTTTATTAAAACAAAGATGCAGTAGATGGCCTCCATCAGCACTCCCAAAGCTTCACAGTCCTTTACCAATTCCTGGGTCGACATTTCACTCTGTAACATTGAGCAGTTTTCATTGATATGCTGTTTATTGTAGATGATCGCATTATTTTTCATATGCATATGCTTACATATGAGATTGCTTGTTTTTGCCTCTTCCTGATACTTTCGAAATGTTTGAAAATGGCTCAAGGGTGTACAGTATACTCTGTGGATTATTTTGTATGGTTTTTGGACATTTTACCCCAGACCAAAATGTTAAAGAGCAGGTCATATGGTATTTTAAAGTGTAGTATATTGAGCCCCCTACAGCAGGTTTAAATCTAAGGTCAGAAAACACTGTAATTTTCTCAGAATATATAATTATTACTAGAATCATTTTGCAGTGATTTCAAAACGATTGGTTTGAAGCAGTTCTGAGCTTAAAGTCTGTAAACCTCATTTCCATAAGCCTACTTTGCTCTGATTGGTCATCTGGCCAAATCTGTTTTGATTGGTCTTTCCGTATACAATGCAAGCCGTAAGGATCCACCCACCGGGCCAAACGTGGAGTCCAGTGGCCTGTTCGGTCATTTACTTGAGCTTCTGCAAAGTTCACTTAATTTATCAGGATTTAGTTTAACTTTTAATCTAGCTCCATTTAATCTGACTCCACTTTCACGTGATCACGATCACTGATATCGCTTAGCAATTCAGTTGGCCAACAGTAAACGTGCTGCACAAACTCGCCAGTTCTGAACTTACTCAGAGGATACAGGGTGGTTATAATACCTTTAAGTAGGCTGCAACCTGCTAGCACATAACAAAAAGTGTACAGACTGCACTTTAATCTCCTAGAAATAATGATTTCAAAGGAGATCAGAATGAATAAAATGTAACAATTTATTTGTAAGGTAAAAATGTATCACGCCAATTACACAATTAAACAATAAGAATCCAATTTAGAAAATAAATTTAGTTCCAATTCAGATAAATACCTAACATCAATTGTTTAAAGATGAATCTAAGAGCAAGAGATGCATACCAGACTTTAGGAAAATACATAGCTTAGACTGTGAGGACACGCTCTATGCTACGGGCTTCTGACTGCAGAATCGCCACTTACAATAATTCCACTTCGCTTATATACCCAGACCAGAAACAAAGGGATCTTCAAAACAGTTGTAAAAGCATAAAATATATTTTGGTTGGTTAGGTTCTCGTGCCTCAGGGTCACACCTGGCTGGAGATTCTCACCCAACCCTAAGAGAGAAACACACCCCTCAGCTGGTAACACGATTCTACAAAAGTTTCCAATCTTTCTCATAATATAAATTATTTTATATAAATTGAGACCATTTTACCAATCACACAGAGACCTTTATTACGATACCAAACATGAAGGAGAAAAACAATATGTTCACAAGATATAACACATGTAGTATGGATATTCTTGGTGAACTTCAGTGGAACCTTTTGAGGGAAAGGTGTGAAAGGGAGAGGCGGAGAAGGCAGAGGGGAGAAGGGGGTCGTAAATGAACAAGGGGAGTGGTGTTGTTTGCTCTCTTTGGAGATCTCTTCTTGAGATTCGTTTTATTGTTCTGTTCCATGGAACCTGTTTTTGTGAGAGTTTTAAAATTTTTTGATCCCCTGTTGATTTTGTATGTTTGCCCACTGACAAAGAAATTTTCTGTCTATAATTTTAATGGTAGGTTCATTGATACAGGATAACAACAAAAAATCCAGAAAAACACATTTCAAAAAAGTTATAAATTGATTTGCATTTTAATGAGTGAAATAAGTATTTGACCCCTTCGCAAAACATGACTTAGTACTTGGTGGCAAAACCCTTGTTGGCAATCACAGAGGTCAGACGTTTCTTGTAGTTGGCCACCAGGTTTGCATACATCTCAAGAGGGATTTTTTCATACTCCTCTTTTTCCCTCTTTTTATACAGGTAACGAGCTGAGATTAGGAGCACTCTCTTAAAGGGAGATTTCTGCTCCCAGGTGTCTTTTATACAGGTAACAAGCTGAGAAATCTTAGAAAAGACACCTGGGAGCAGAAATCTTGCTGATTAATAGGTGATCAAATACTTATTTCACTCATTAAAATGTAAATTAACTTTTTTGAAATGCGTTTTTCTGATTTTTTATTTTTTTTTTAGCTGTTATTCTGTCTCTCACTGTTAAAATAAACCCACCATTAAAATATAGACTGATCATTTCTCTGTCAGTGGGCAAACTTACAAAATCAGCGTGTGATCAAATAACTTTTTTTTACCTCACTATAGCTAACAAAATGTAAACACACCGAGTTAACAAGACTAACTGACTAAAATATGTCTACATTCTTTATAATTAAAGTAATCAGAACAATGACAGTCTTTATTAAATGACACATTCTTATCAAATAGTTTGTTTACGGTGAATTATATGTATAACTATTTCAGTAAGATTCAGTAATTTGTGGTTTACATAGAAACATAAAGCTATAGTTACACACAGTGTAATGCGTTACAAAAGTAATGTATTACAGTAACGTATTACTTTTTGCTGTAACGCTGTAGTGTAAGGCATTACTAATCAATTTTCAGTAATATTTTACTCGGTACATGTTCAGTAACGCTTGCGTTACAACAAACTTTTGGCCTACGAAACATTAACAAATCAAAAATCCCACAAGTTCGTTCTATTTCCTGTTCGTGAACAGACCCGTGTGGTGTCATTCATCTCCTTTTCGCTGGTGGAACGTTGTATTTTGTAACGCGGTATGATTTCAACCTCTGAGCTCAAGGTCCACGGCTGTTGGACCCGTCTGGTTCGCCGTAAGCCCTAGCGCTCACTGGCCAGTGGAAAAGCGGCAAATGGATAAAAATGGAACGCGACAGTACAGTGGTTGGATGCTCAATTTGTGCATGACAGTTTTGTGTTGTGAGCCACTTGAATTCAAAATGAATAAAATGGCACTGGAGTTTACATAGTCCTGTTGTGTCTAATATGAATATACCCAAGCTATTCACAGACATTGCCAGATAATCACTTTACCTCTACCATACTTTTAACAGACTTAGATCATTTGTAATTCTGGCTGTCATCCTTTCTTGCATTGTCTTGAACTTTCACTTTGCCAATTATAAACTATATTGTTAGTAGCTTGGATAGACCACAGTAGAGACCTCCGTCTTTCTCCCACCCGCTTCCGCAGAAATATATGTAATCTGGTCCCTCTCCCGCCCGCGACATTCATTTTTGTCCTGCTCCCGCCTTCAAAAACCTGCATGAATGTAACCTACATGAACATACATAACAATAAGAACAGCGTATAAGCAAGGCGGCCACACCGCACAGCTGAAAGATGCAACACAACACCATCTTATCACAAAGCACTGGCTAAAGTAATTAGAATAAATGTGTGGGGGGAAACAGTAAGGAGATACTTGAATGATTCATTAATAAACTAGTGTATGTTAAGAGGCTTCTTAAAAGCGGCTTCAGCTTCCCCTCTCTGCAAAAAATATTGGATATGCACCTAATAGCACACTTTTATCTGTTTAACATTTAAACTAACATTGTTTTATAGCTACTTGAGCCGTTTTATATCTATAGATTTTATTTGTTGATCTGAGAAGGTAAATTGATCAAACAGACTATAAATGTCTTCCGCTGGCCGCTGTTCCTTACTTTAAAAAAAACCCCAAAAACTTATATTTAACAAACAAAATAAATGCTCCAAACATTTTTCTAAATTAACTTAATAAGAAAACAAAACGAAATATAATCACTTTGGCATTGCATGCAAAATTTAATTATTTTAATACCTGAAACAGTAACTTAATTGAAACTGCCTATTCTAGCGCTTGCTAATCATTTTTATGTTATATGAGTTGTTCTTGCTGCTTTTGTGCAATAGATGAATACAAATTTATTTGTTTTAAGTTTTGTCCCGCGCCACACTCTGTAGTGTCGGGTCCCACGGTACTCCCGTGGGAGTGCAGATCTCTAGACCACACTCATTAGTCTACATCATATCGCCTTCTTCTGGATGTAAAATGATCTGAGGTACATTTTAGTCATTTTAGGATGTTGTAAGGTAAGGGATTACTTTTAAATAACAATAACAAGTAATCTGTAATATATTACAATTTGGAAATAACGTGCACAACACTGGTTATACATTACATATTAACACAAAAAAACTTGATATTTTAAGAAAATCAACACATACTTGCAGGTTGTGGTTTGAAGACACTTGATGTTGGCTCAAATAAAGAAGGTATGGACTTATCTTTCATGGACAAGCATTTAGCGAATCCTGTGTTAAACTCGCAAAGATTAGAGAATCAATCCTCTGTAAATGAGCACACAAAAAAAGGTTTGAATTGTATTGTTGTGGTACCCTGGAATAAATCAATTTTAACTGCTGGTTCTTCACATCATCATCATTCAGCAATGAAAACAAAACAAACTTGCTTTCACAGCATGAAACAGCGTTTTCTCAACATGATGCAAACACTAACTAGCGGAAGTGTTTATGGGCAAGTCAGAGTGCCTGAATTTTGCAGGCAGGTGAGGATTATGCTAATGTATTATCTAGTGTGTCAGGAAGATAAGGGCTTTATTAATGATGAAAATAAGCAAAACAAACAAAAACTACCCCGAAGGGGAAAAACAGACTGGCAAAGGCAGGAAAAAAACTGGACAAGGCAGGGCACAAGACACACAATCAACATTCAATGACAAACTGGCACGGGACTGCAAACACAAGGGGAATAAATGGGGAACAGATTAGGAGGGTAATGAGGGAGCACAGGTGGGGCAAATAAACCAATAATCAGGTAACAAGGTGGGTGGGGTTAGACAATAGACATGAGAGCACATGGCACACAGAAACAAAACAAAAGCCGTGTGCTCACACAAAACAAAATATAAGCACATGGCCAGCAACACAAAAATCACTAGCCATGTGCAAAAAAGGATCTGAACACGCAGCTAATGAAACCACTCATAAGCTGCATGTTCACACGAAACTTGGCAAACAAGAACAAAAAGAAAGCACACAGCGATAAAATGAGCTGTGTGCAACAGAACAAAACACAGAATAACACGCAGCCAAACACAGACCGCGTGCAAAACAAAACAAATCAAACATGGACAGAGGAGTGCACGGCCCGAGCAAACTCGAATCCATACGTTCTCACAGCAAGACAGAACATGGAGCGTGAGTGTCCGAACCCCAACATGAAACTTAAACAAGACATGAGTGCCAGGATCCGAACACCACGCTCCAACATGCAACAATGCATGCAGACAATAATGCATGCGAGTCGAACACACTCAAAGCCACGCGCCCACAAGTACACAAGACAAGAAGGGAGTGTCAGGGCTCTGTCGCAAAGCTATGAAAAAACTAGACCGAAGTGACAGAACCCTAACATAGTGACAAATATTAGTAACAGGCAGAAGAAAATATTGTAAGAGGGGCTGTAGATCATAAGTGGAAACTCTAGTCTCTTCAAAAGTGGGTCAGCTGAAATAATGCAAGCATACACATAAACGGGAACTTGACTGCCTTTTAATTTTTCCAGGGCTCAGGAATGAATTCAGATTACAGCTCGCACCACATGTTTTACTTCCTTGACACACTGCCCGCGCACACACTGACTACAGAGAGAACCACTGCGCATGTCCTCGCGCCAACCTGTCTATTACGTCACATACATAAACATACCACTTATAAAACAATTTACACATAATATAAATAAAATAATCAAAATAAATCTCACAATATGATGACTCATTAAGGTAGTTTATTTCTCAATAGTAGTGTGAATCAACACCTATTTTACCATGTCAGAACCAACTATGTTCACTCCAACCCATTTCAGTGCATGTGCTTTTAAATCAGGGGTCACCAAACTTGTTCCTGGGGTGTCTGTGTCCTGCAGAGTTTACCTCCAACTTGCCTCAACACACCTACCTGGAAGTTTCAAGTATGCATAGTAAGACCTTGATTAGCGCGATTAGGTGTGTTTATTAGGTTTGGAGCTAATCGGGTCTAGTGACCCCTGCTTTAACTGATAATGAGCTACTGCTCACCCCGCCCATATGTTGTGAGTAAATGACGACTGCTATGGTCATTAATTACTCTTACAATAACTTACTCTTTCAATTGGTTTCTACTATGAATTAACGGAAGGTTGTATGTCTAGCCATACAACTGAAAAGACAAATAATACAACTTTGCCAGTGATAAGCCAGGGTGTCAAGCTTGATACAGGGTCTTTTGTTATTCTAGATAAATTTAGAGGGCATTCTCTGAAAGTCTGTGAAACAATCTTTAGGGGGAGAAATTCCAACATAGAAAAAAAAAAAAAAGAAAATTAAGACACCAAAGTACATAAAGAGAGAGAGAGAGAGAGAGAGAGAGAGAGAGAGAGAGATTTAACTCTTTGGTGCTTCTTACATGCTGTTCAAAAATTACAGATTTTTTCAATAAAATTAATGTACAATATTTTGTGATATTTTGTGTCAATAGGTGATTTTACAATACTAAATTATATTTTGCAGTAATCCATTTATTGTCTGATAACCAGCATAAAATTAAATTTCAAATTTGACCTGTCTGTAATGCAGCGTCAGAGGCATGCGGATCCATTTGCAACTTTATTAACAGAGCAAAAACAGTACAGGCAGGGTCAATCACCAGCGTCGGGAGTGTCAGAGGTAATCTAAAGCATAAACAATAACAAGCAGGGTTTCGGGGCAGGCAGCAGACAGTCCAATAAACGATAATTCCAAGTACACAGGTAAAAGAGCCAGGCGGCAACACAAACTCAGTGGTCAAACAATCCAGGATCATACACAAGAAAAACAAATGAAATACAGGGAAAATGCTCAGAAATGTCAGCTAGGGCAAAACAAAACTTTGCGAATGGTTGAGCGTGAACATGGCTTGCAGGTGATCAGGCACGGGGTCATGGGAAATGGAGTCCGGGAAGCTAGTATTCAGGCGAGGGAGCCCTCCGGTGGCGATCAGAGGGAGCCATAAATCTTGAATTTGAAGATTTGAAGCTCAGATTTTAGACCCCATTCACAGATGCGTTCAGCTGTGTACGCATAAGTTTTGAATCAAATAGGCATTTTGTCCAGGAAGATCTGGCGTTTTCTATAAAGCACCACCAGGGTAATGGATTTGGGCTTAAATATTAATATTAACATTGTGTTTTGGTCATACTGTTTTACTATTTATTCATTGTTGAATAAATAAGAATTCTTTAAATTATAGGAAATTTTTGTCTGACCAGTGTGAAGGATTTGAGCGATATTGTTAACTTGTAGAGCCTCTTACTGCATTACCAACACAAGGAAGACACTATTGTAATAAATGGGGTTTTATTAATAAAAAGGATAAACAATACTAACTAACAACTACTAAATGAGTACAATGAATAGATAAAGTGCAAAAGACATGTGTTGCATCCTTCAGCTTAGTGACAGGTCTTTTTTCATCCCTGCTGTAACCACAATGTGAAAAACTGACATTTTGAATGTGACCCTTAAACTGTCAAAGGATGTTCATCAATGTTTTACAGTATAAGGATTTTTAATGAAACAGATCAACAATACATAAAACCTTTTCATGTGTTTTCCTTTTTTTCATATCTTGCCTATTCTTTTCCCTTTTTCAGATGAGCTGAAGACCCAGCTAAAAATTAGCCGAAAGCAAATGGCAGTCCAAGGTTAGTGACTTTCAAAATGCTTAATATTTTCAAATAACTATTAACCACTGATTTTTACATTCCTTTTTCTTACCGCATTCTCATTCTACTCAATCAAAGATGGGTCAGTGTGTGCACCATGGGTCATGTTAAAAGATAACTGTAATGTAAACATGGACCATGTAACATACTGTAGTAAATTCTATACCGTAGAGAGATATACTTTAAAAAAAAAAAAAAAAAAAAAAAAAAAACCTACCTGTTGTTACTGTATTAGTGTTGTTCGGTAATTGTTTTATGACAAACTTTGCTAATGTTATGAAAGAATTTGATTAGAGATATGTATTTAAGTGTTTTGGTAGTAAATTTTGAATGTGAAATTTACTGCTGTGCTAAGTCAAAACAAGTGAACTGTATTTTTGTACTGTTTTGTACAAAGTGTTGATTCAGTTTTGATTCAGTCCAATAACTGTGTGAACTTCATCATTCATAATAAAATTGAGCATTAAGCAGTTTTACTGGTGACAGTAGTGTTCATAATACAACTTGAGTCAGTTCAGTGTTATTTTAATTAATTTCAATAGCAGTGTTGATGTTGCAACAATAGTGTTGTTATTATTACACAATTTAGTTCAAATTCAAGTTTGATAGTGTCAGTGCCATCAATATTGATAATATTACTAATTGTTAAATGTCTTTAAGTTGGTAAGAGTGTGATGACAGTGTGAAAAGTTATGAAAAAGTTAACTAAATACTGAGAAATATGCCCTAGAGATTGCACAAAGCTATAAGACTATTGCTGGTAATATTTAGCACAACATAACTTTTGGAGGACAATGTTTGGTAACACGTTATAATAACGTTCAGTTGTAAGTCATTTATAAGTGATTAGTTAATGATGAAATAATCATTTACAAAACATTTAGAAACCATTAATAAGTGATATGCTAATAATTTATGTATGTTTTGTTAATTCATTTACAAGTAATTAGTTAATGATGAACCAATTATTTACAAAATATGACTATGCATTCATAAATGATTAATAAATTATATGCTAACAATTTACAAATCTGTCATGTTATCTTAAAAAATAACATATCATGAAATAATCAAACAGATCCTTAGTAAATGGTTAATAAGTTACTAGTCAATATATTATTAAACAATTATAAATAATTGAAATGTCAGTCATTGAAATGTTTATCCTCCATTGAAGATCACATAATGAATAAATCATTTACACATCTTTCTGCATCCCCTATTCTAAAGTGGAAACAATTCATCAGTTGAAAATGTTTTACTCATCATTTGTAGATCTTTCCCCCCAGTGTGTATACCCGCACAACCTGTAACCAGCAGGTTTATAAAACATTTACAACTAATGAGTATTTTACACTTTAGATTAGGGGATGCAGAAAGTGTTGTAAATGCCTTGTATCCACCAGATCATTTTTAACATGTAAGAAAGATCTACAAATGATGTGTAACACATTTACAAGTGATGAATTTGTTTACACTTTAGATAAGGGGATGCAGAAAGATTTGTAAATTATTTACTCATGCATTTACACAACAGGTTTTGAATAATTTGTAGTGTGTAGTGCAATGTGAGGGCTGACTGGTGAAAGTAAAGAAGTCTTCTGTGGCACACATTTAGCACTGTGCACCTGTTGTGATCTTCATTGGAGGGTAAACTGGTTTACATTATCACTAGATCCAACACACTCCAAACAGAAAGTCTATGCCGATGAGAGAAAGGGTTTACATGTTTATTCACTTGACAGCAAATAATTTATTATTATTTAAAAAAGAAAATAGTTTTAGAATAATTGCATTTTTGCACTTTTTAACATAGCACTTATTAATCATTTATAAACACATAGTCATGTTTTGTAAACGATTAGTTTATCATTAAGTAATTACTTGTAAATGAACTTGTAATTGACTTGCAAATGAATTAACAAAACATACACAAATTGTTAGCATATCAGTTATTAATCATTTGTGAATGTTTTGTAAAAGATTATTTCATCATTAACTAATCACATATAAATGACTTACAGCTGAACGTTATTATAAAGTGTTACCCAGTTTTGGAATATGTCACATTACATTGCACAGATGTCTTATTGTATCTCTTTGTTTGGTTCTGTTTAGGCTTAACAGGAAGCCAAACAGCATCAGAGTCAGACTCTGTTGAGGACAGAATTCTCAACCAGATAGAGGAGGAAAAGAAAAAGTGTGTCTCATTTTATTACTCAAATATTTGTAATTCACTACTCTAACCTTCATTAATTATGTAATTTACAAATCTGAAACAGTATTATGCTTTATGGAGTGTTATGATGATTTTTAATATAATATATCTTGTATACAATACTCATATTGATTTTTATTTTTTTTATAGTTACAAGATCAAATCTGGATGTTTAAAAGGGTTGAAGACAGAGATTGAACATCTACAGCTGTTGCATGAAAAGTTGAAAGTGAAATTTCAAAAGGACTTTGAGAATTGGTGGACCCAGGAGGGCGCTTGGCTACAGGTTTTATTGTTCTCAATATGTAGCAGCATGCTATGTTACTTCCTGATATTTTGCTAGTTAGTAACTTTATAGTACAGTCTAGATTTATCTGACATGCAATGTTCATCAAACTGTCTCTAGCTCAGTTTCTGGGCTATTAAATGTAACACTCCCAATGTGCTATAAAAACGGTATTTTAAAAAAGTGTACATTAAGCATATAAGCAAAGACAAAATGGGAATATGCATTGTAACAATAATAACAACAGTAATAGTAGAAGCAGAAAGACAACTTTGCTGCAAGGATAGGCCAGTAGCCCTATTACACGTGGTGTTTCTTCCATTCTTGATGTTGCTGGCGAGCCATCTTCATAACATGAATTTTAAATTTTAAATCTTTATTTTACAAATGGGACGCATAAGCTATGCTTTATTATTACTTAAGCAAACTAAGGCTGTGAAACTCAGGTACACATTACTAAGCCACTAGTTAAAATCTGGGCTTTGCTTGCTTAAACACACATAGGTTAAGTCACTAGATGTTATAATATCTGGTCAAGGGATTAGGTATACATAGCATAGTCTACTTATGTTTGGACATTCAGCAAAGCAGGACCAGACACACATAATTAGTAAAACATGCGATTCTCATGGCTCTTCGTAGCTTTTTTAGAGGACTGTATTGTCCTGTCCTGTTTACTGTATAGCATGAATATATTGGCTTGTATTGTCCTTTCATTGTCCCCTGCTTTATTGGGGGAGATTTCATGTAAGCTGTATATGCAGTAGCAGTGTAGCAAATTTATGCTGCCAGGACCAAAGTCCATAAAACTCTAGGTGGAGCAGGCTGATTAGACTCTGCTGATTCTGCAGCCAGGGAGCTTGCTGCTTAATTTTAAAATAGTTTGGTTTTGTTTTTGCTGTAAGCAGGTCTTGTGGCATGCTTTCAGAAACCCTCCACCTATCCCAACTCCACCCATATAGATCTGGTATAGGTAATATCACATATTCCCATATGCTATATGTGCAGCAGCACCACCACCATTTTTTTTTTATTTTCACAGAATCATCTCTGAGAAAGTATTGGCAATGTTTCTGTACTCTGCAGCAGTGATAGCAATCAGCAGCAATTCAGACATCCCCGTCTTCCGCATAGGTTTACAACCTCCCTAAAATGAGTTTTTGCAGGGTGGGATGTTTGGCATTGTCTGTTTTAACAACTATGGTTCTGACAGTGGTTATTTTAAACTCAGGATACTAAGGGATAATTATTTTTTTCTTTCTCCATTTCTGTCACCAATGGAGTTTTAGTTTTAGCCTTTTTGGTTGCTTTGGTTGCTTTTGGATTCTTGGAATTGGCTTGCTTAGTTGTGGACACTTAATTACTAGTAATATTGTTGACTTGATTGCACAGACACTATTTGAACTGAGCTGGCCAATGACATCAGGGCCCACTTTAGTTGACGACTGACTTTATTACAATAATGTAATTAAAACAAAACTAACTAAAAGTCTGCAATAGTGCACTGCTCTCTACAGCCTTGTAATTCATTGTATTTTTTTACAGCTTCTTTTTTTTTTTATACTGGCCTTTTCAGCACCGCCTTTACGCTTGCTATTATGCATTTTTTTAATCTATTACTGTAACAAAACGGGACGTGGACAGTTAGATCTAAACGCAAGCTTTTTATTATCAGCAGTAATCATGGTGAAACAAGCAGGGTCAGGCAGGAACAAACATAGACAACGTAGAACAAACAAAGAGGCATCAGTATCCAAGCGAATGGTTAGGGCAGGCGGCGGGCAAAACAGGGGTGATAAGCAAGATGGCCGACAAAGGTAAGGGGTGAAGGGTCAGGAGTCACAGAAAGGGATTGTGGGGAATGGAGTTAGAAATGGAGTGTGTTAAAGTTCATGAGTGAAGTGAAGGCTCCCTCTTGGGGTGAAAGGAGGGAAAGGAAAGGATCTGGCAGGACTAGAACCCTCCAGGGTGGCACGGAAGCCCCCCCAGGGCAGAGCAGACAGGACAGGAGCCCTCCAGGGTGGAGTGGGATCCCTCCAGGGCGGAGCAGACAGGACAGGAGCCCTCCAGGGCGGAACGGGATCCCTCCAGGGCGGAGCAGACAGGACAGGAGCCCTCCAGGGCGGAACGGGATCCCCCCAGGGCGGAACAGACGGGTCTGTAACACAGAACAGAGACAAACACACAGAGAAAGAGAGAGAAAGCTCAGAGCCTAAGGGCCAGGCCTGGGTTGACTAAACCCCCAGCAGGCTGAAGGCCTCTGTGGCCAAATTGGTACCAGGTGAGAGCTCTGTCGAGTGGCATGAGTTGCCGGGCGCCACCTCCGTGCAAGGAGCAGGTGCAGTGCTGCCGACAGTGGCCCCCCGTTACCCAAGAGGAGGCCGAAGAAGGTAGCACTGCGACCCCTGGAGACTCAGTGGAGGTGTACGCGGCCCAAACAACCCACAACACAACTCCCATGAGGAGTGTGGCTTCTGGAGCTTGACTCTGGAGGCGGAGCAGCTGCGACGGGGCTTGACTCTGAGGGAGGAGCTTTGGCGACGACACCTGACTCAGAGGGAGGAGCTTCGGCAACGACACCTGACTCAGAGGGAGGAGCTTCGGCAACGACGCCTGACTCAGAGGGAGGAGCTTCGGCGACGACGCCTGACTCAGAGGGAGGAGCTTCGGCGTCAACGCCTGACTCAGAGGGAGGATCTTCGGTGACGGGGCTTGACTCAGAGGGAGGCGCTTCGGCGACGACGCTTGACTCAAGGGAGGAGCTTCGGCGACAATGCTTGACTCAGAGGGAGGAGCAGCTGTGACGACGACGCTTGACTCAGAGGGAGGAGCAGCTGTGACGACGACGCTTGACTCTGGGGGCGGAGCAGCTGCGGCGGAGCTAGACTCTGGAATGACATCATTTGACTCTAGAGTGACAGCTGCGACATCACATAACTCTGGGGGGACAGCTGCGAAGTGACTTGGCTCTGGAGGAACAGCTGTGACTTGACTTGGCTCTGGAGGAACAGCTGTGACTTGACTTGGCACTGGAGGAACAGCTGGGGCTTGACTTGGCACTGGAGGAGCAGCTGTGACTTGTCTTGGGTCTGAGGAAACTGCTGTGACTTGGCTTGGCTCAGAAGGAACAGCTGTGACCTGACTTCGTTCTGGAAGAAGAGCTGTCTTGACGTGGCACTGGAGGAGCTGCTGTGGCTTGACTTAGTATTGGAGGAACTGTTGTGACTTGACTTGGTATTGGAGGAACTGCTGTGACTTGACTTGGTATTGGAGGAACTGCTGTGACTTGACTTGGCTCAGAAGGAACAGCTGTGACTTGACTTGGCTCTGGAGGAACAGTAGCTGAACTTGACACTGGAACGACAACTGCGACTGGACTTGACACTGGGTGGACAGCTGTGATGGGACTTGATACTAGAAGGACAGTTGAGGCTGGATGTGACTCTTGACTTGGTTCTGGAACAGCGGCTGAACTTGACACTGGAGATACAGTTGTGGCAGGACCTGATACTGGAAGGAGAGCTGTGACCGAACTTGACTCAGGATGGGCGGCCATGACAGGTGCAGACTCTGGAAGGGCAGCCATGACAGTTGGATCCAAACGCAAGCTTTTTATTATCAGCAGTAATCGTGGTGAAACAAGCAGGGTCCGGCAGGAACAAACATAGACAACGTAGAACAAACAAAGAGGCGTCAGTATCCGAGCGAATGGTCAGGGCAGGCGGTGGGCAAAACAAAGGGCAGGCAAGGGGTAGGTAGGCAGGCGGAGCAGACTCGGGAAACCTGGGAACTAGCGGGATCAGCAACGGGAAACAAACACGGGTAAATATGCTCGGAATTGACGGGGAAACGATCAAGACTTTGCGATCTGAACAGTGGAAAACCAGGCTATTTATACAATGGGGGGTGATAAGCAAGATGGCCGACAAAGGTAAGGGGTGAAGGGTCAGGAGTCACAGAAAGGGATTGTGGGGAATGGAGTGAGAAATGGAGTGTGTTAAAGTTCATGAGAGAAGTGAAGGCTCCCTCTTGGGGTGAAAGGAGGGAGCCACAGTGGGACAGTTCATGTAAAATACTTTTTGCTTGCATATCATCCAACAAAATATTTTACTGTATCATAATGTCTGCCTGCAGTTAAGACGTTCTCAGAAATAATCACATTTGTTTTGCTTAACCTATTTGTGTACAGTTATTTTAAAACAAAATTTAATGTAAAAAAAAAAAAAATAAAAATAAATAAATAAATAAATAATTATAATAATAATAATAATAATAATAATAATAATAATTTATTGGCCTGTGTAAATTGTACCATTATAGAATTGTGACTGCACAATAGCGTAGTAATTTATAAGGTGAAAATACTGTGAAATTACATACAGTATCTCACAAAAGTAAGTATACCCCTCACATTTCGGCTACCATTTTAGTATATCTTCTCAAGGGACAATACTATAGAAATAAAACTTTATTTCTAAAATAGAAATGCTTGACTGTAGGCAAGACACAATTTTCTTGGTACTCGACAACAGAGCATCGCCACACATGCTGGACACCATCTGGGCCAAACAAGTTCATCTTAGTAAAAGAGTATAGAATCCCAAGAGGCGAAACTCTGATGCTTTTCTGGTAACCGCCACTAGATGGCGCTTCGTTAGCGCAGCCACCATTCTGGGGTGAAAATTCCAACCGAACAGCACAGAAGCAGACCGAATGACAACGAAAGAGAAGTCAAAGTGGAAATAAAATAATGCAATCACTGCACGGAAGTAGTGTATGAGACGAAAAAATGCAAAAAGTCATTCTATATGGTTTTTCTACACATTTTTTTTACAAATCCGTCACATTTTACTCACAAAATTGGCAAATCTCAGCCAAATCAGAAGTGCAATGGAAAAATTCTCAAATTAAGTCATCAGTACATTTTATGACTACTACATATTGGTATTGTATTATTATATAGCCTATGTTTTACGTTATCAATTGTGGAATCCAACCATTAATTTGAGTCAGTTTGGCCTGCTTTATTGAGTATTTTCGTTTTACTTTACACATTTACTATTATTAGTTACGTACTATTATAGGTCTGAAATGAATATTGTAATTATACATTATATTGTATGTTTTAACCCCTGAAACACACTACAAACATGCTGATCTTACAGAAATAATGCATTGCTGTGTCCATCATAACTGAATAATCAAGTAATTTTGGAGACTTTTTTTGTTTGTTTACAGTCATACTTTAACGGACATTAAAAGACAATGCAGCAAAAACAATTTACTGTGAAGCTGTTATATTAGGTTATATATTTATTTTCTAACATTCCCAATTTTCTGTGCATGTCCTTAATTTTGTTGGCGTTAAATTGTGTTTATAATGCTAATACTTGAACTTAATATAGGAGTTTCACCCGAAACTGATTTCTAGAGAGCAAAGATTTTGTGAAAAATAAATGGAAGAAAGTCTGTTTTTGACAATCACTAGTCGTGAGTTGTACATTGTACTAGTAGTGATTGTACATTATTCTGTTCTTATATTTTTTTTTTGCAATAACAACAAATAACATTACAGTAGGCCTACGTACAAAACATACAGAAATATTTTCAATAATAAACAAGTTATGGTTAGTTAGTTAAGAGAAGTAATATAGTATTATTCTTAAGAAACAAATGGAAACTAGTCACCATTCTGGTTGTGTATTTTAGCTTTAATGTAAGTTTTTTTTAAACAAAGCAGCTGATATTTGCCATAGCGACAGCAAGAAGCTAGTGAACTGGCGAGTCGCTTTCAGTCCAAAGCGGCGGAAGCGTAGGACTGCTGCTGGGCGCAACTGTTGCTATGGAGCATTCTATTGAGTTTCGCCTCTTGGGATTTTATACTCTTTGTCTTAGTCTCATCAGACCATAGGACATGGTTATTGTAATTCATGCTCTTGGACAGGTTGTCTTCAGCAAACTGTTTGTGGGCTTCCTTGTGAGACAGCTTCAGAAGTGGCTTTCTTCTAGGATGGCGCCCATGCATACTGAAATGTTGCAGTGTGCGATGTATGGTCTGAGCACTGACAAGCTGACCTTCTACTTCTGCAACCTCTAAAGCAATGCTGGCAGTGCTCATGCATCTGTTTTGAAGCCAGGTTCTATACCTGAAAAACTCATGTCCACAATCCTCAAAGATGTTTCAGGTTTCCAGTGTTACGTGGATGATGTCATCGTGTTAGTCATGATGCTCACCTAAAAACAGTGCTGCACAAACTTCAAGATGCAGGACTGTGTCTAAATGAGCAGACGTATACACACCATCTCTAAAGAGGGGCTAATGCCAGATCAGAACAGTCACCTGGAGGCAATACGTAATGCTCCACCTCCTTTGGATCCGTCTATGTTAAGATCGATTTTATGTCTTATAGCATGGTATGCAAAATCTATTCCAAACTTTGCAGCCGTAGTCAAACCTATGAGAGATGTGCTCAGACCAAATTCATACTTCACATGAACTACCAAAGCTCAGAAGAGTTTCTAGACTCTGAACTAGAAACTGTAGCTGTTTTGAGCACCCTTCTATCAGCTGTGCCACTGACCGAATTTGCTGTTAAGTGCTAGTCCTGCCCTGAGCTCGCCAAGCTCTGCAAGTATATTGAGAACGGTTGGCCAGCAACAGCTAAAACACTGCCTGATGATGTGATTCTTTACTTTCCAGTAAGAGTTGCACTGTCAATTCAATACTTATATGTGCCACATCGAATGTGACAGCAGCGATTGTTACGAGCGAAATTCCAAAGCTGAGGGAAGGAGTGTGTACTTATGAATGATGGATGGACATTGGACATGTCTCATGTGTTCATGTTTGGTAAATAAGACATTGTTCAGTAAATTGAAGTATAAAAAAAAAAAATATATATATATATATATATAGATATAGTAGCCCCTGAACTACAACTAGGTCTTTTATTGATGTTTGTATTACTATACATTTGTCATGGAAGTACAGGTTTTATTGTTAAGTTAGGGGGAGATGTTGTGTTGAATTACAAAGCCGGTTGGTTAAGAAGTACAGATAGTAGGAGTTGTTGTTGTTGTTGTAAGGGATTGTTATGAATGCATGTTAGAAGATAGATGTTTTGTCATGCAGTGCTTCAGTAAACAGATGAATGTATTAAGATATTTGTGCTCTTTTTCTGATTTATGCTGGTGAACTTAATACCACATAAACACATTGCATTACACCAAATACACAAAATAATGTTTTTCTTGCTGAATGTTGGGCTCACGATCAATAAGATGCATTTGGCCAAACTTATTAGTCAAAGTCAAACGAACAGGTAATTGCCATTAACGCAAGTCCAGCTCGCTGTGAAGTTGGAGCAGCCGTCAGATTCCGCTTGGTTTCGTTATCTGGGCCTGGACAACATCACTGAATCAATGTTTAATTGACTATAACTGAAAAATTTTGAGTGTTTGCTATTTCCTCTTGCATTATCAGCACACTATTTTCCTGTTTAACACTCTAAAGCTGCTTTGACACAATCTGTATTGTATAAAGTGCAACGTAAAACTCTTTTGGTCACTTGAGAGAGTGTGCATGCAAAAGGATTTCAGAGTGCAAGGCTGTCCCAAATCTTAAAAACACCAACGCGCAGTACTCTTAACGCACACCAAACCTACATCTTGAATGCTGCTTTTAGTACTTAAGGCTCAGCTCATCCCATCAGGCATTATGTTCTGGAAATAAATTGTGAGACTTTTGCAGAGACCTTGTGAGATGTTAATTAAATATTCAAATTAAATAATTAGAATGATTAGATATTACATATAATTTGGTAGTAAAACATAAAGCTTGGCACATTTTGTATGTGCAAAGATGAGTATGTTTATTATGTACGGTATTTAACAGTGCTATTACACCCTAATTAGAAGCACCACAATAATGAAATTATCGTCTTTTTTATTTTTATTTGCATGTAAGGTAACCTTGAGTGTCATGTAAGGCACCCACCAAGTCAAGTCACCTTTATTTATAAAGCGCATTTTACAATACAGATTATTTCAAAGCAGCTGTACAGTAGGGGGCAGTTAATTGTGTAGAGGGTTCATAAGGTTCCTGTGGTCTTGTGCTGATGGCCGTCTAGTTGACAAGGTCTTCACTGGGGATCTAAATAGAATGTATTATTATTATTATAATATAGATGTCACAGAGTCAGACACATCTTCTGCACCCATCCGATCTGAATCACCTACAGTGCATTCAGAAAATATTTAGACCCTCTTTACTTCTTAAAAAAAAAAAAAAAATGTTGCAGCCTGATACTACAGTTATTTCCTTGTTAATCCACATTCCATACCTCATAATGACAAAGTGAAAACAGAATTTCAGAAATATCTGTAAATGTATTAAAAAAAAAAGGAAATATCAAACATCTTTGGCAGCAATTACAGTCTGAAGTCTTTTTGGGTATGATACAACAAGCTTTGCACACCTGGATTGGGGCCACACTGCCATAAAGCCCAGATCGGTGGAGTGTTGCAGTGATGTTTGTCCTTCTATAGGTTTCTCTCATCTGCATATATAATCATGGAGCTCAACTAGAGTGACCATCAGGGTCTTGGTCACCAGTCTAGACAAGGTCATTCTCCATCAATTGCTCAGTCTGGCTCTTGGGAACCTTCAGTGCAGCAGATTTTTTTTTTTTTTTTGGTAGCCTTCCCCAGATCTGTGCCTCGATACAATCCTGTCTATGAGCTCTGCAAGCATTTCCTTTGACGTAATTTTTCGCTCTGATGTACATTGGATGTGCAGCTGTGAGGTCTTATAGAGCGGTGTGTGCCTTTCCAAATCATGTTTAATCAATTTAATTTACCAAAAGTGGACTCCAATCAAGGTGCAGAAATATCTCAGCAATGATCAAGATAAATGGAAGGCACCTTAGCTAAGTAGTGGTGAAAAAGTGGTGTTGCAATAGGGTCTGAATACTTGTTAATTGTAATAATTGTGATATTTCTGTTTTTTTTTTTTTTTTTTAATACATTTACAGACATTTCTAAAATTCTGTTTTCACTTTGTCATTATGAAGTACAGAGTTTAGATTAATGAGAAAAAAAAATGAATTTAAACAATTGTAGTATCAGGCTGCATCACACACACACACACACACACACACACACACACAAAATAAATAAATAAAAGTGAAAGGGGGTCTGAATACTTTCTAAGAGCACTGTAAATTCTAATCACCCTGGACAATAAAATAAGTTAAGTCTAACTTTTATGAGCTGCATGTACACATTATTGCCCTCTCGTCGTTAAAGTAAAAATATCGTAAAAAAAAAAAATATATATATATATATATGGAGAATTATTAAAAATAATCAGTGAAATGCCTGGTTTGGTAAAGTGATCAGCCCCTTAGAGTATACCATTATAAACTTGCTCAGGTGCAAGCAATCAACTTCCAGATTAAGCTGCAAGCTGTTTTAACACTTCCCTGTTTGAAGAGCAGAAGCTTCTAATGGTAGCGTTAAAAAAATATTCCACTGCAGCTCTTTTATGTAAACTTCAGTACAGATACCTCCTCTACAAAACTCTGAATTCAGTTTACAATCATTAACTGAGGACTGTGAAACCAAGGAAGATGGTTTCATGACATTCTAACTAGGGATCCACTATTGGCTGATTCCAATACCGATATTGGTAAATTGCATAAAGCAGCACTTAAAAACAAGAAAAAAAAAATAAACTCAATAAAAATCAATCGTTTCACTCTGAGCAATATCTGTATTTAAAATATTTCTAAAAAATGGGTTAACATTTTAAAAAACATTTTCTTTCTTTTAAACTCTTAAAAAAATGCTACTCCTATGCGCATTTGAGAGGAAAAACAAGCAGAAATTAGTAGGTTGTATGTCGCATTTTATTATTACATTAAGAAATAATGTAGGCTAAAATACCGGTAAATTAAGCAAAATATTTACAATCATTACAAACGCAATTAGGCTTTTTTAGTTCCCTTCTCTCCACAACAAATCCTCTAAAGTTGGATTTAGGCTAAATATAAACCTCAAGCCAAAACGAATTTAAAAGTGAAACTGAAGCCTACCTCTCATATTCTGCACAAATCCAGATGTTTCCATATTCGTGACATATCTGAATGCTAAAGTAAATGACCATTACTTCTTTGTATTCCTCCTAGATCAGGAATACTGGTGCATGATACATGTTTTGGCCATGTAATATTCTAATTAGCATATCTGCATGACAGATAAATGATTACAAGTACAATTATATATTAAAGCAATTGGTTACAAGCATATTTATGTGAAAAATAAGCACAATTTCCCTTAAGTAATTGCATATTTCTTCTTTCTCATATTGTTTTGCCTAGTGTTGATGGTTTCTGTGGTGGTTTTTAAGTAGTCAGAGATGATTGTTTTTATTTTTTTATTTTTTTTGAGCAAAGTGTACACACTGTGCAGCCAACAACATTTCAATTATGCAAGCAATATCAAATGTCAGTATTCTCTTCCACCATCTTCTATATTGCTGAAAGTTGTGAATTTAGTTTTGTTGGGTTTAGTAGAATGCCAACTTTATACTCAAAAACATCTATAGAGGATGCATTACATATGTATACCTTATTCAAATTTAAATGAGTGACCATTTTAGAGGGTTCCCACACAGGCCTCTGTTCGGGCTAATTCATAGTTGTTTATGATTAAAGTTATACAACTCCAATTTAAGTTACTTTTGGGTGCAATAACTTTTACATTGAATGTCAAGTCTGTGTTTTAGCAAAAAAAGGGTATGTGTCCAAAAAAAGTACTAGGTAGGAGTTACATGACATAGGCTAAATCATTTACATCTCTGGTTCACCGCAAACAAAGATAAAACCTTACAGTAATCTCACAAAATTATGTACAGGTGCATCTAAAAAAATTAGAATATCATGAAAAATAATAATAATAATAATAATAATAATATTTATGTATGTCTAATTGACAAAAAAAACTAATAATAATAATAATAATAATAAAAACTAATAAAATCTCTGATTGTATGGCTATGATTGTATAACAGTTTATACTAAAACACTTTTTTTTATTTTTATCAAAGAATAAGACAGAAAATATATTTTATAGCTTCTGTCAATTACCACTGTATCATTTTAATCATTACCTGGAGAAGACTTGAAAAACACATAATCCATATATTGTCGCAGTCGTTTATTGTCTTCACATTTCATCAGTTGCTTGTTATTCATCTTAGCTACAGCGATAGCGGGATGCCTTTGTCCATATTAGGGTTTTTCCCAAAGTTATTACTTCTATCATATGAGTCAGTTTTGGACTTTTTGCGCGAGAGCGCCCTCCGGCTTTGAGTATGAATGAAATATACACTGCATGAGAGTGTTCAGCGCTCTGACATCGTTTTGGATAAGAATAAAACGTATTCAAAATTACGTGACTATCTTGTCTCTTTTAATTTGTATCGATTTATTCACATTGGCCCTTGAAAATCACTACACGAACACACTTGCCCGAAAAGAAGTGCAGAGGAAGAGTTTAGGCTTTATTAAAAGTCGGAGTATACCCAAGCTACAGAGAGCCACTGCAGAGGGACGAAAGAACCGCGGGTTGCTGATCCCTGACCTAGGGGAACAACTGGGGAAACAGCGCATGGAACTGTGAGGAATGGCACAGCAAGCAGTCACAGAGCAGTCCTCCCGCAAATTGCCTGATGTTACCTTAGAGAGGCGTTGTGCGCCAGCGCATAGGAGGAGGCAACACTTTGAGTGGAGTGAGCTTGAACTACTAGGGGGCATGGTTTACCCTGGCTTTTGTACGCATTGGCATCTGCTACCCAATGAGTCAACCTATGTTTGGAGACAACATTCCCCTTCTGCTGTCCCCTAAAGCAGACAAAGAGCTGCTCGGAACGTCTTAAGCTCTGGGTGCAGTCCACATAAACGCAGTGTGCAAACAGGACATAGCAGTTCCAAGGTTGGGTCTGCCTTCTCCGGGGGCAGAGCTTGCAGGTTCACTACCTGGTCCTAAAAGTGTGTGGTGGGAACTGTAGGCACGCTTTGTTGACCGAGAATACATGCAACCCGCTTAATTGAGGCCACCGCAGTCAGGAGCGAAGTCATAGGCAACAGATATTTCAGCTTGAATGAACTGAGTGGCTCGAAGGGAGCTCTCTCCATAGGCCCTGGAAGACCTTGGAGAGAACATAAGAGGGAACAAGGTGCAGTCTGGGAGAGTTGATCCTGTTGAGGCAAACAGGTCCACTTGCGCCTGGCCGAATCGACTCCAAATGAGCTGGACCGCCTGGTGATGGAGTCGCCATTCAAGAGTAGGAAAAATATTGTGACGTGAGGCGCGCTGTCATGTTGACCGAGTCCAGCTCCATACCGAGAAAAAAGATGCTCTGCGCAGGGGAGAGCTTGCTCTTCTCCCAGTTGACCCAAAGCCAAAACAAATTTAAAAGCGAAACTGAAGCCTACCTCTCATATTCTGCACGATTCCAGATGTGTCCAGATTCACAACATATCTAGATGCTAAAATATAATTTATTATGTAAACTGTAGGCTTTGTTCTTCACTGATCAATGGAACAGTAGCTGACGTGCCGGTGGTGGGGCAGCCCGGGAGGGGAAAGGGACTGGTTTTGGGGGGACAGATATTGGCGTCCCCCAAAGAGCAAACGTCTCCATCTCCGGATCGCCCGTGTCAGGGCCGCTGCCTTCCTACAGCTGGCTCAACGCCCAGGTTGAGGGGTCGCCTCAACCACTGGTGCAAGGGGCAGAGCAGAAGCAGGGGGGGGTCTTGGCATCTTGGTGGACCCATGCAAGGTGTGGGCAAGATGTGACTTATGGCCTCCATCTGTCTCTGGACTGCCAAGAACTGCTTGACAAAGTCCGAAGAGGCCGGCCTGGGAGACGGGTGCATCAAGAAAGCGGACTTTGTCGAAGTCAGCCATCTGCGCCAGGTTCAACCAGAGATGGCGCTCTTGGACCATTACCTGACCGAGGGACCGTGCCGCGATCTTCATCGCCCGGAGGGCAAAGTCGATTGCCGAGCTCAGTTCCTGCACCAACCTATGGTCAGAACTACCCTTGTTCCTCAGACTTGGTGAGCTCCTCATGCACCTCCGGAAAGAAAGGCACTGGGGCGGAGTGAGGTGGAACGTCACTGCTCACGCCCAGAAACCAGTTGTCAAGTTGTGAGTATTCGGGTGAAGGTGCTTTAGTCACCTCTAAGCCAATGCTCATGGCCACCCGTTTTCAGTTCAGCATCCAACTGTTTTAAATTCTGGTTAATAATTTTTTTCACAAGTACAATTTAAAATAAACTAATATTTTACTACAAAAATAGCATTTACTTATTTTGGCTTTCACCCACGGGGTACTTTGTTTACACCCGGTCACTTTATGCGTTTTCTCTGGATATCTATCCGCTCGTGAAAAGACCAGGTGTAAATGCCCTCTGAAATGCTTTCGAGACGGATTTAAATCCGATCTCTCAAACGACTTCAGGAGGTAGTCTGGGCTGCATTCCAGACGTCATCTTCATTAAAAGTAGTGATATGAAATCAGTTTTGCGACGAGCTGATTTCTAGTGATGGTTATATTTTTTTACTGTAATGTTTACTGAGAAGGGAGACAGTTGGCGAGCCACATCATTTTTGTCAAAGAGCCAGACAGTGAGGAAGACAGTAAGACAGTGTGGCTCACGAGCCATAGGTTCCTGACCACTGTTTTAAGGCATGCTTTTTCCGTGGGGGCTGGCCCGGTGGAATATTCTGCACAGTAACCCTCAGAACACCCTGGCCTCTAACTAATGCAGCCATGGTGCCTTTACGGCCCATCGAACTGAAAGGGGTAAAGGATGAGGGGCACCATCTCGCAAACGAGAGGCGTGATCTAAGCAGGGCCATCTGTGGCGCCTAATGTGTGCCATTAATGCTTGTCCCAAAGTTTATTAAACGGGACTACAGTATATACGTTAGGGTTTGTTTCTGGTGAGACACACATAGTGATGCGCTCTTTTGAGTCCACATTTGTTAAATTTTGTAAATAAATAATAAAAGACCTAAAAAAAATTTCTTTGTTTGCTATACTGGTGGTGTAAAGGAATAAAGATGACTATTTCATCATGTTTAATTGTGTTTTATTTGATGATTTGTTGATGTGTCATTGTGTCATGGCTTCACTTTGAGAGGCCCATCATTACTAACTCTTTATTAACTACCTGTTAACTAACATCAACTCATGGTTTGTTAATGCACTATTTTGTCATGACTTTACTTGAGAGGGTCCAAAATAATTAACTCATCATTAGCTACCCATACACTAACATCTACTTATAGCTTGTTAATGCATTATTTTGCCATGACTTTAATTAAGGCAGGCCAATCATAATTAATTCACTGTTAACTACTTTCCAATCTCAGCTCATGAATTATTTTATATTTAATATCAAACAACACAGTGAGTATTTAGCCCAGTTATGAGATGTGGTGTGGATTTTCAAGAAGTCAGAGTACCATCACAGCTTTCATCTGGATGGCGAATGAACTGTTTCCAGTTTGGGCATTTCTCTAGGAATTGTTCTCCAAATATTCCTTTTGGGTTTTGAGATTTTATGTATTTATTTAGCTGCATAAGTGCATACAATTTCAAAGTCAGAGTATTTCTTATTCCTTCTTAACGAGGCTGTTTGGTTTAGTTTACCCATAAGTGTTAGTTAATGCATTAGCTATTAAACATGTACTAATATGTAGTTAATGACATCAAAAATACTGTATCACTGCCACATCGAGCTCATGATATCATAGCAATTTTGTTGTTATAAATATTAGGAAATCTTCTTAGTATGTTCTTAGTACTTCTACGTTGAAGTACTTTTCTTAACTGACCACTCTGTCTAACAGGCCAGCCATTTGTGCTTGGCCCCACAACTTCTGCTTGTAATTATAGTTTTCCAGTCTTATTCTTCTGCTCTAAAACATATTGTTTCAATGCATCTTCACAGATGTTTGTGATGTTAATATCCAGTTGTTTAGCAGTTTAGATTTGGGCGTTAATACGCTTTACTTTTAAAAACAATATAAACATTTAAAGCTTATTGTCAGCCAAAAACTAGCTGCCACTAGGTGGTGCTATAATATTCAAAACTCTACATTGTGTGCATTGTTTTGTTCCATATATTGAAATAAAAAATAAATACTTAGCTAAAATTGATTTATTGGCATAAAGTATATATTTTTATAATTTTTCATCAGGGTCAAAGTCCAGGGAACACAAGGAGTCAAAGTCACGTCATCCCTCTCAGCTGCATTTTAACCAGGTGACAATGTTACACACACACACACACACACACACACACACACAAACACACACACACACACACACACACACACACACACACACACACACACACACACACACTTGTATATGAGGTTTAAAAAACAACTTAAAATGATTTGTTATCTGTCTGCCTTCAAATTTTAAGTTCAGTCAACTCTTAAAAAGTTTAGTCAACTTGAAATGTTACGTTTTACTAAGTGACAACTTCAATATTTGAGTTGATTCAACTTAAAATTTTACACAAACACAGTTGTTTATCTAAGTTGTCACTCAATACTTAGTTGACTGAACTTAAATTTTTACAGCAGCAGGGTAACAAATTATTTTAAGTTGACTCAACAAGTTTTTTTTTTTTTTTTTTTTTACAGTGACAGGGTTAATGGTTTTTATACTTTATAAACTGTTTTTTTTCTACCCCCTTGCCCTAACCCTTAACCTACCCTCAAAGAATAATTTGATAGAAGAATAATTGATAATTTACACTGAATATGTTGTAATTGCATACTATTTTACAACATACTACAATACCTAGATGCAGATATTTGTCACTATTTGCAATAGAAAATGCTGCTATTTTTACATAGCACAAATAGAATGTGTATTTGCACTGTGTAAATAGCATCTATCATTCAGCAGTAGCGATTTAGAGCTGGGCATTAGTCTGGTTTACTTTTGGCAAGATGTAACATAAAGGATAAAAAGTAAAAGAAAACGATCTCAGTACATTTATTGCTCACTGTTGAACACAATGGTAATGACAAAAACTCAATAACATAAATCTTCTAAACTTTTTTAAATATCTAAAGTAATTAAAAGTTTTACACTTAATTACACTCAAACTTAGTGTTAAACAATTTGCAAACATACAGTACACTGACCAATGGTTAGGGTTGTTTTTAGGATGTTTTTGCATTTACCAATGGTCATTTTTATTCAGGAGCAGTAATCCAAAAGGTGATGACACTGATCCTCAAGAGAGAAGACAAAGGTAACAAACATATTTCTCTTGCAGAGGTCAGATTCTGCATAATAAATTAAAGATTCAGGGGTGTAAAGTACTTCAGTAATTGTACCTTATTACTTAAACTTGCATTAACAAACTTCCAAAGAAAGCCTAAAAGTCAAGATAGGCAGATAGTTTAAGTTTCAAATTAGTATTAAGTAAAGCCTGTATTCACTTATTCACTTCTTTCATTATTTTTGTTTGTTTGTTTCTTTCTGTCACAAGCTGTGCTGCTATGGCTCCCTCCATTCACCTTTAGAGGGAGCCTTCAATGTATTATGGACCATCTTTCACTACATTTCCCATAACCCCCCTGTTGTCACCCTTCACCTTTCACCTTAGTCGGCCATCTTAGTTCATATTCTCACTGTATAAATAGACCAGTTCACCCACTGTTTGGTTGCAAAGTTTTGTATAGTTATTCTGTCAATTCTGAGCGTTGTTTCCTGGTTGCCCTCCCGCTGCCGAGCCCCTTTGTTCCTGGTTTCCCGAGACTGTTCTCCGCCCGTCTATCGACCCCTTGCCTGCCCCTTGGATTACTCTGCTCGCTGCCGGCCCCAGACCTTCACGCTCGGATTCTGACGCTTCTGTGTTTGTTCTCCGTTGTCCCAGTCTGCTCCTGTTTGACCCTGTCTGTACGACTACAATTTCTGTTAATAAAGCGTGCACTTGGATCCACCTGTCTTCGTCCCGTCCTTGTTACAGGAAACTTCGCCAACCCCGGATCCAGCAGCTTTATTTCACCCACCAGCTCAACCATGGACCCCTTCGACCAGCTGCTAACACTCAAACAGAACGTTCTGCCCATTGAGGACTTTGTTTCTAGCTTTACCAACCTGATAAATAAACTTTCATTCTACGATGAGAAATTTTTCATGGACAATTTTCGGTTTAGCATTCGATGAGCCTCTCAGATCGAGGCTGCGATTTGAGTGGCCCCGCACCTGTTTCATTCTCTGTTCCTGTGGCTGTCACAGAGGGGGAACACGACTACACAGAAGCGGCACGTGATTACATCTTGCCACGCTCCTGTTTTTCTGACTCATTAGATTATGCACTGCAATACGGGGACTTGTTAGATTCTGTGGATTTCGCAGAGGAGGATCGCGAAACCACAGAAATGGCAGCCGCACCAGCGCGATCTCAAAATAGCGGCCGCGGCACGGCGCGATCACAAGATGGCGGACTTCCCAGCACAATTTCTCAGTCCAACCAATTATAACTTATAACTTGTCTGGAAGACCAACCAATCCTCTCAAGTCAGTGCTCACCAAAATCCAGCCTGCTCAGTACCCCAAGTCAGTCAAGTTTGCCGCCAAACCACAGCTTCCCCAAGTCAAGATGGCAGCCATTCCAGAGCCAAATTAAGAGTCATGTCCGGCCTCAACCATTTATCCAGAGTCAAGTCCAGTCACAGCTGTCCACCCAGTGTCAAGCCCAGCCGTTGTCCCAGTGTCTAGTCCAGTGGCAGCTTTTGTTTCCAGTCAAGTTACAGCCATCTTACCAAAGCCAAGTCAAGAGTCATGTCTAACCACAACTGCCTGTTCAGTGTCAAGTCCTGTCACAGCTATGGTTCCAGTGTCAAGATCAACTGATGTTCAAGAGTCAAGTCCAGACACAGCCGTTCCTCCACAGTCAAGTCAGTTCTCTCATTTCACTACAACACTCGACTGGTTGGATAACATCCTTGCTGCACTCCGCGAATTACAACAAGCCGCAGCTCCTCCCATGCCAAGTCAAGCCACAGCAGTCCCCTCAGAGCTAAATCAAGCCACAGCCGTTCCCCCAGTGCTAAGTCAAGTCACAGCTGTTCCTCCAGAGCCAAGTAAAGTCACAGCAGTTCCCTCAAAGCCAAGTCAAGTCACAGCCGTTCTTCCAGAGTCAAGTAAAGTCACAGCAGTTCCCTCAAAGCCAAGTCAAGTCACTGCTCTGCCTCCAGAGTCAAGCGTCTTCACAGCTGCTCCGTCTCCAGTGTCAAGCGTCGTCGTCGCAGCTGCTCTGCCTTCAGCGTCAAGCATCGTCGTCGCAGCTCATCCTCCTCCAGAGTCAAGCCAAGTCATCGCAGCTGTTCCCCCAGAGTTAAGTGACGTCTCAGCTGCTTTACCCCGAGTCAAGCATCATTGTCACAGCTGCTCCTCCCTCTGAATCAAGCGTCGTCACCGAAGCTCCTCCTCCAGAGTCAAGCCTCGTCGCTGCCACTCCTCCAGCGTCAAGCCTCATCGCTGCTGCTTCTGAACCCTGTCTCAACACAGCTGCACACACAACAAGCCAGGCCACAGCCACTGCTCCGGCGCCCAGTCAAGTCACAGCTATTGTTCCAATACCAAGCCAAGTCACAGCAGTTGTTCCTGAGCCCAGCCCCATCACTGGCACCACTCCTGTGCTGAACTTCACTGAGGTCATGCTCCTCCTGAGAACTTCTCTTTGGGTTGTCTGGGCCGCTCTGCCCTGGAGGGCTCCTGTCCTGTCTGATCAGCCCTCGGGGAATCCCGTTCTGCCCTAGAGGGTTCCTGTCCTGTCTGCTCCGCCCTCGGGGAATCCCGTTCTGCCCTGGAGGGTTCCTGTCCTGTCTGTTTCACCCTGGGGGGCTTTCGTGCCACCCTGGAGGATTCTAGTCCTGCCTGATCCGCCCTGGTGGGCGTCTGATTCATATGATCCGCCCTGGTGGGCGTCTGACTCGCCTGATCCGCCCTGGAGGGTGTCTGACTCGCCTGATCTGCCCTGGAGGGCGTCTGACTCACCTGATCCGCCCTGGTGGGCGTCTGACTCGTCTGCTCCCCTGGCCCTGCCCTGGAGACTTTCTCATTCGCCGGCTCCACTCAAGAGAATGTCTGCCCCATCTTGGGGGCTTCCTGTCACTCCAGAGTCAAGTGATGTAGCAGCTGTCCCTCCAGAGTCAAGTGATGTCACAGCTGTCACTCCTGAGTCAAGTATCTTCGCAGCTGCTCCGCCCTCGGGGAATCCCGTTCTGCCCTGGAGGGTTCCTGTCCCGTCTGTTTCACCCTGGTGGGCGTCTGATTCGTATGATCCACCCTGGTGGGCATCTGACTCGCCTGATCCGCCCTGGTGGGCGTCTGACTCGCCTGATCCGCCCTGGAGGGCGTCTGACTCGCCTGATCCGCCCTGGTGGGCGTCTGACTCGTCTGCTCCCCTGGCCCTGCCCTGGAGACTTTCTGCTCCGCCGGCTCCACTCAAGAGAATGTCTGCCCCATCTTGGGGGATCCCTGAGCATTCTTGGCAGCTCTGTTGCTCGGCTGCCATTCTGGCTGCTCCTGAACTTTTTGCCCCTCCGAACTCTGTCAGCCCACATGGACCTGGTCCTGCCCTTTGCACTCAGTCCCTCCCCCCCGCCCTTTGGTGATTCTGGTCTATGTTGAGCGTCTGGAAGCCGCTCCTAAGTTGGGGGGGGGGCTCTGTCACGAGCTGTGCTGCTATGGCTCCCTCTGTTCACCTTTAGAGGGAGCCTTCAATGTATTATGGACCATCTTTCACTACATTTCCCATAACCCCCCTGTTGTCACCCTTCACCTTTCACCTTAGTCGGCCATCTTAGTTCATATTCTCACTGTATAAATAGACCGGTTCACCCACTGTTTGGTTGCAAAGTTTTGTATAGTCATTCTGTCAATTCTGAGCGTTGTTTCTTGGTTGCCCTCCCGTTGCCGAGCCCCTTTATGCCTGGTTTCCCGAGACTGTTCTCCGCCCGCCTATCGACCCCTTGCCTGCCCCTTGGATTACTCTGCTCGCTGCCGGCCCCAGACCTTCATGCTCAGATTCTGACGCTTCTGTGTTTGTTCTCCGTTGTCCCAGTCTGCTCCTGTTTGACACTGTCTGTACGACTACGATTTCTGTTAATAAAGCGTGCACTTGGATCTTTCTTACACTTTCTCTTTCTTTCTTTCTTGCTTTCTTTCTTTATTTCTTTCTTGATTGATTGATTTAAAGGGATAGTTCACCCAAAAATGAAAATGTGATGTTTATCGGCTTACCCCCAGGACAATTCAATTTAATGTGAGGTTTGTTTGTTTGTTTATTTTATTTTATTTTACTCTGCAGCTTGGGGTTTTGTTTTGTTTTATCTTTGTTGTTTTATTTCCATTTTAAATTTTTGCATCTTACATCATAATGCGGGGGCATTTGTTTATGCTTGTGGGATTTTTTCTGCTATTGGTGTCGGCCTGGAGGCTTTCCCCATGTGCTAAGGACCCTGCTGTGGTTTCTGTTACGATGGATGCGGCTTTGCTGATCATGCTTTTACGTTATTCTGTGCACCAGCTTTTATCTCTAAAACAGAACTTTCCTCTGGCCAAAGACATCTATGATTGTTGTGGTCTTGCTGGTCTGCTGCGCCCAAAGCGGTACATTCACCGGAGTTCAGAACACAGATATTCTTCAACTTCTTCTCTCATTCCGATCCTTGATTCCCGGCAGAGGATTAAAAGTCTGGACCACCCTGGTGTTGTCTTTGAAAATTTACTATCGTTGCCCTGTGTGGAGTGGAATGCAAGTGCAGCGGTGACATCTAGCCTTTTAAATGCTGCGGTATGGAACGCACGATCCGTGAACAATAAAGCCGTATTATTGATGGACATTATTGCAGACAATAAATTGTACTTATTGTTTCTAACTGAAACCTGGCACAAGAAGGACAATGGTCTTCTTTTTAAACAGCTTACTCCAAACGGCTTTGGACTGCTTAATACACCGCGGCTTACTGGTAGAGGTCGGGGAATTATGGTACTTTACAATCTGCTACTTAAGATATGCCCTGTACCTGTTCCTAGTTTTACTACATTTGAATGTTTGGCTTTAAGAATATCTACTGCTCATTCATCTGTCATTGCTACAGTGTACAGATCTCCAAGATCTAATACAGAATTTTTGCCAGAATTTGCTGATTTGTTGACAACACTGTGTTTTAAATACAGCAGAGTTATAATCCTGGAGGATTTTAACATTCATGTTGATCAGGAAGCATGTGTTATGGCAAGGGACTTCTTATCTCTGCTGGACTGTCATAACTTGACTCAGTTTGTTCATCTCCCCACTCACTCCAAAGGCCATATTCTGGACTTAGTCATTGCAAATAATGACATTGTATCTAGCATTTCTACTGCTGATGTTGGTCTTTCAGACCATTTTATTGTCTTTTTTAAATTAGAAGGCATACGTTCTGTTAGGCAGGAGCCACGCACTGTCTCTTTCCATAAATGGCAATCAATTGGTCATACTGTTTTTGCTGATTCTATTACTACATCCTTAGAGGCCATATCTACAGCTCCTACTGAGGATAGAATTTTATTGTTAAATAATGCCATCACTGCCAAATTGGACACTTTTGCTCCTCTAAAAACACAAACTATTTCTTTTGTTTACTCGGCTCCTCAGTTCACTCGGTATAGTGATGAATTGCATTCAAAGAAGGTTGCTTGCCGTAAACTGGAGCGTAAGTGGCGCTGCACTGGTTTGTGTGTTTTTCATCAGGCTTGGAAGGCATCTCTGGGTCGGTACAAAGTAGCACTGGAAAAAGCAAGATCATCCTACATTTCTCAGATTATTGTAAATAATCATAATAACCCTAGGCAGCTCTTTCACACTATTAACTCTCTTCTTAAAGTGGACAGTGCTACTTCTCCGACTGCATCAGTTCAGTTGTGTAATGAAATTCTTACTCACTTCAGTGCTAAAACTGCTTGTATCTGTATTGTATCCGTATCTGCTTGTTCTCTGGTTCACAGACTTTGGCAGTCCGTTTTTTAGGATTTTTCGGTACTCCTCTGTCCAGTTTTTTTCCAGTTCATCCTGAATCACTCTGTGAGCATGTATCAAGTATGAAATCTACCACTTGCGTACTTGATCCTCTGACAACTAGTTTATTTAAATCTTGTTTTGGTGTTTTGTGTTCTACTGTTCTTTCAATCATAAATGACTCATTGTCAACTGGTGTTGTGCCAGCAGCACTTAAAACTGCTGCTATCACCCCAGTTCTAAAAAAGCAAAATACAGATGTGAACAATTTAAATAACTTTCGTCCAATATCTAATCTTCCTTTTTTGGCTAAGATCTTAGAGGGTGTTGTTGTCGCTCAATTACACACTCATTTGATTGTTAACAACCTTTTTGAGCCATACCAGTCTGGGTTTTGGAAACTGCACAGTACTGAAACAGCCTTGGTCAAAGTTACCAATGACCTGTTATTAGCATCTGATCCCGGATCTGTGTCAATCCTTATTCTTGTGGATTTAAGTGCAGCTTTTGATACCGTTGACCATACGGTATTACTTAGTTGTCTTGAATCCATATTTGGGGTGACAGATATTGCTCTGGATTGGTTCAGATCCTATTTAACTAACCGTAGTCATTTTGTTTTTATGGATGGTCTCAGATCAGAGGTTGGTCCTGTTAGTTCTGGTGTCCCTCAGGGCTCTTTACTTCCTTTGCTTTTCAGCATGTATATTTTTTCACTTGGGCAATTGTTAAGATCTCTTAATCTCTCAAAGATTTACATTCACTCTAATCCTGGCCAAGATGTAAATATTTCTCATCTCTCATTTTGCCTTTCAGAGATTAAGTTGTGGAGTTGTGTTTGAATAGTTCCAAAACAGAAGTTATGCTTCTTGGCTCTCACCAAAAATTGCGTAATGTTGGATCTTTAGTTTTCTCGGTTGATGGTGGTGTTCTGGAGTTACAAAGTAAATTAAAAAATCTGGGAGTTATTTTTGATCCTACTTTGTCATTCGAGCCCTTCGTGCTGAACACTGTTAAGACTTCGTATTTTCATCTTAGAAATATTGCATGGCTGCGACCTATGCTGTCTTTCGCTGTTGCGGAAAGGTTAATTAATTATTTTTTATTTTCTCGCCTAGATTACTGCAATGCTCTTCTTATTGGAGTTTCTAAATCTTGTATTAATGAACTTCAACATTTACAAAATTCAGAAGCTAGAATTCTGTCAGGAGCCAGGGTTGTTGATCATATAACTCCTGTTTTGGAATTGTTGCATTGGCTCCCGGTTAATTTCCCTATTAATTTTAAAGTTCTTATGTTAACATACAAGGCACTGCATGGTCTGGCTCCTCAGTATCTTTTAATCCCTTGAAGATCCCTAGTCACAATTTGCGCTCTTCCCAGAGAGGTCTTTTAGTCGTTCCTAAAACACGGCTGCATTCTGGGGGGGACCGGGCATTTTCATCTTACGCCCCCAAATTGTGGAATTCTCTTCCGGCTGACATCAGGGAAGCAAATTCATTAGAAACTTTTAAATCTCGTCTTAAAACTTTTTCCTTTCATCTTGCTTTCAACTGAATGCTTTCTGTATTAGTGTACTACTTTGGATTGTTGTTTGCTGTGTTGTAAAGTGCTTTGAGAACGTGCTCTTTTAAAGGCGCTATACTAAATAAAATGTATTATTATTATTATCCAAGATGTAGGTGACTTTGTTTTTTATCAGTCAAACCGTTGCAGTTGTCAGTCATATAATGGCAGTCAATGGGCACCAAATCTTTGCATACACAACAGCAGGCGTGTGACTATTCAACATGCTCTGGCATAGTAGAGCATGCACGGAAGGGGCGGCTTCCAGATGCGATCAGTCAGAGGCAGTTTTTGTGACCGTAACAGGCAGGGCTGAGAATTCATGATTGGTTTGTAGAGCTAAGACGGGTATGACAGGGGATTCACTGACTGTCTCCATGACCTCATCAGTATAGACGAAGGGTTCATAAGTGGAGACCCCTGTCTTGAAGCTGAAACGAACATCCCTGCCACCTCTGGAGGTGCCTTGAGCCAGGACGGAGCCGGCAGAACAGGGAGCCAGGGTGGAGCCAACAGAGCAGGGAGCCAGGGCAGAGCTGAAGCGCACCAGTTCGAGGTGCTGGACTGAAGATCCCCACGGTGGAGCAGACGACCACCACAGCACAGCAGATGGGTCCACAGATCCCCATGGTGAAGCTGACAACCACCAGGGTGGAGGTTAACGATGGCCTCGGTGCCTGTAGCAGGCAAACAGAAAGTTCACAGACGGTTTCCATGGCCGTGACAGGATAGTCTGTTTCGTTCGATCACTTTTTGTCTGATTCCTTTTAATCTGAGTCTGTTTCGTCTGATGTCTTTTTGTCTGATGCCTTTTAATCTGAGTCTGTTTTGCCCGATGCCTAATTTTACGAGACCTGACACCTGACGTTGTTTTTCCTGAGACCTGAAGCCTTTTAGTGTGAGGCACGATGCCGTTTTGTCCAGTGACTAAAGCCTGAGGCATGATGCTTTTTCATTTTATGATTGAGGTCTAAAGATGTCCTAAAATGTACACCGTACTGGAGGTTCCGCTTTGTATGAGTCCCACCACCATCTTTTGCGAAATGATGAGCACACTACTATATTGCAAGTTTATTTTCTGTTCAATAGTTTTAATTACAAAACTTTGGAGGGACAGATTATATATGACAGTTTATCACTGAAAAGAAACATTTCATATAGAGTGAAATAAAACCTGACCTTGACCTTCTATGTGTGCTTTAAGTCTTTGACGTAGACCTCATTTTAATCTTTGTTTTGCATAAATTACAGTTGATTCATGTGAAATATCCACTCCTGTACATACTTTGCAAAATCATCAGATAAACTCTTGTCAGTAGAGAGAAGCTATGAGATGCGTGATATCACAACAGATGGTGGTAATGAACACACTGCAAAAAATGTTCTTCCTTAGTATTTTTGTCTTGTTTTCTAGTATAAATATCTAAACATTCTTGAATCAAGTCAAGTCAAGTCAGCTTTATTTATATAGCGCTTTTTACAATACAAATTGTGTCAAAGCAACTTTACAGTATCAAATGGGAAAGTAATATATCAATAATTCAAAAGAAACTTTAAACAATTTTAATTTAAGGAAATTAATCAATAGTTCCAAATTAATAAATTGTTTGACCCCAATTTAGTTTTACCCAATTTAGATGTTGTCCCCAACTGAGCAAGCCATAGGCTTGACAAGTAAAATGATTTAAGATATTTTGTCCTGTTTTCTGGAAAAAATAAAAAAAAAAGCAAAAAATAAAAAAAGCAAAATATTCTTAATTAAAAAATTAAAAAAAAAAATTTATTTATTTAGAAAACTAGACATAATATCTTAAGTCCTTTTACTTGTCCGGTAAATGCATCTTGATTTAAGATTTATTTAATATTTATACTAGAAAACAAGACAACTTTTTTTTTTTTTTTTTTTTTTAGGGAAAATGTTGTTTGTAATTAGTCAGAAGAAGACACTGCGCTGCTTCAATGCATTGCAGGCTTGCGACGCAAAAACAGAATGTAGCCTTTGGTGGCGCTACACTGCTACTTGCTGAAAAAGTAGTTAGCTACTGAAAAGGCTACACTGTTTAAATAGTTGCTGAGCCACTGTCACGCTACTGGAAAATGTAGTTACATTAGTAACATATCTTTAGTTTACATATGTTCATATAGCTTGAAACTGAAATAAGTCAAATCAAATCAGATCAAATCAGTCAGTCCTAAAATAAATCAACCCAATCATTGGAAGGACAGATACTGAAGCTAAAGTACTTCTAAAGTAATTAAATACTTCGGCAACCTAATGAGAAGAGAAGAAAATACCTCAATGCTGGGAATGATTGAAGGCAAAAGAAGATGGGGAAGGCAGATGATGAGATGGATAGATATAAATTTATTATAAAATATTACAATACAATAATATCATAATTTGTGTACTCGAAACGCGTACTGGTTCACTGAATAAAACCACATTAAAGAAGCACAAATGTAAAACAGACCTGTTCTGATGGAGTCAAGTCGGGCAAATCTTTAATCATAATTTTATATATATATTTTAATATACTGTATATATTTTTTACTTTACTTTTTTTTTTTTTTTACTTTACTTTTTTTACTTTTTTACTTTTACCCTCTGGAGTCTGAGGTGTGTTTTGGAGGCCTAGAGAAGTTTTGACATGCCCTGACATTTGTGCTTTTTTCAGTATCTTAAAAAGGTATTAATGGCTAAAATAATATGTAAGCAACATGAACGTACATGTTTGTGTTTTTGAGAAATGTGTTTATGTGTGGTTAGTGAAAAAAAAAAAAATGAAGTCACTGAAATAAGGCCATGAAACATATACAGAACAATTGTTCACTTCAAGACTATTGTTTAAATAAAATATTAGTTTAGTTGAACATCTGATGTTGGTACATTGTGCTAGAACAGCTTCATTTTGTTCCTCTGACCGCATTGCTTGCTTGTCCTTTAAATGTTTTTTATATTTCTTGCATACGGTGAAGATAATTAGAATTTGCACATTTTGCCTAAACTACCTAAATATTTATTTATTTATTTATTTATTTATATTATGTGACCCAGGCCATTAATTAATGACAAAATCACAGATAAATACTGATAATGGAGCAATCATCTATACAGTCATAACCATACCTGAATCAGCATGTCTTGGTTTGTTCATTGTGTTATAGAGCCTTGCCCCCAGCTGAATGCTCATCTACCTCTATTCCTTTAACTGGAGATAAACAGACTGATGCTGATATACAGGCCTTTATCAGAGCCAGACACAACCTACTCAGCAGCACAGGTATTACACACACACACACACACACACACACACACATATGTTGAGTTTTGCATGTTTAATGGGACATTTCATAGACGTAATGGTTTTTCTGCTGTACAAACTGTATTTTCTACCCCTTACCCTAATCCTACACCTAAACCTACCCCTCAAAAGAAACTTTCTGCATTTAAATTCTCAAAAAACTTAATTCTGTATAATTTATAAGCTTGTTTCCTCATGGGGACAAAAAAACAAATGACCCTACAAGGACAAGGTTTTTGGATATTGCCATCTTTGTGGGGGCATTTTGTCCCCATAACGTCCCCATACCTGAACCACACACAGTATTGCACAGTATTAAAAAAAAATATATATATATATATATATATATATATATATATATATATATATATATATATATATATATATATATATAATATTAGCTTTCAGTTTAACAGGTATGTGCAAATGTCACAAATGTAAAGGGACTTGATTTAAACATCTGAAATTCATTTGATTCATTTGGAAGGTTTGTTGTAAGTGGATTTAAAATGTTACATCAGACAAATAATTACTGATATATTGCACATCATCATATAGACAATCACATTTACATAGACTTAATATCTCATTGAGATGAACACTAATTATTTATTAGTGTGCATGTTACTAACATCCTGGCTGGCCTTATTCTGCATGACCATATTTTAGCTCCCTTAACCCTGCTCCATAGCTAAACTTAACAACAACTTTACTAAGCAGCAAATTAGGAGTTTTTGATGTGTTAGTCTAATAGTTAGTTACTAGTGAGAACTGGACCTTGAAATAAAGTGTGACAATATTTTTTTCTCAGTGGTTTGGAGGACATTTAGCTGCCATTGTATTTACATATGTTTGACCAACAGGTGTCCTCAATGTGAAGTGCTTGATCATTTTTTGATTGCAAAGGCAAAAATTAAAGCACATAAAACACAGATTATTTTGATAAAAGCATTGATGACCAAAGACTCAAATTATCCAAGAATTTGGAAATAAAATAGATACCACACCAGACACCACACAAAAATGATTAAAATAATAAGTCATATTTTATTAAATAATAAATTTTTATTTTATTTTATTTTATTTTATTTTTATTTTTTTTATTCTCATGAGAATTCATGATTTTATCATACTTTCAAAGTTACATTATGTGACTGTAATGTGTGTAGTATGTGTTGCCTTTTCTATATTAGACTTTAGGACATATGGATGACCTTAATGTTTCTAACCTGATTTGATTTGATCATTATAATGTCTCTTTGTGTCTTTTTGTTTCAGGGGTGGCAAAACAGTTATTAATAAGAACAGAGGAGAACAAACAATGAACAGTCACAGATTTCTGCAAAACTCTGGGCCAGGCAGATTACTAAAGGACATCTTAATGACTCCTAAACATGTCAAAACCCTTATTTTCTGGGTCAGAAAGAACACTGATAAATATAACTTTATAAATGTATCACTTTATATCACATATTTTCATTTACAACCTGGCTGGTTATTGATCTGTTACCTTTTAGTGGTGAACTTGCTGGAATGAGGAGGATGATGTAGTTGCATAGCAACCGTATAAATAATTAGTAAAGGCACTTGAGCAAATATTTTTACAAGCTATCATAAAGTGTTAATCCGATCAGAGCTCTGTCTCCCTGCCAAAACCAATATAATCTTATTTACAGCGTGATGAAGTCATATTCTTTGTTTGTTTTTCAGACACTAATTTATTGTCCTGTATATACACAAGTTCTACTGTTAAACAATGTCACTGCTTCTTATTGTTTTATGTTCTTTGGTCCATTATAAAACTGTCTGTCAAATCTTTTTGGTCATTTCACTGTTTACTAATGTTTTATGACCCGCTGAACTACACCTCTCTTGTTTTAGTCATTCATGTAAAATGCCTGTATTTTTTGAGGTGTAAAAAGATTATCTTTTCAATCAGTGGTAAATTGGCTTTTTCTGCTCTTTTGGAAGAATGCAAATGAAGTTAAGATAATTTTTCAAGAACCTATTTAACAGTAAATAAATGCTGATACTTGTTCTATAAAAAACAATGCAATGCAATGTACTAAAAGCACTGTTCTATTTTAGATATTCAAAATTGTTGAAATTGTTAATGGCAACTGTTTGACATTTCTCTGCTCGAAAATCTTACAACTGAGATCTGGTCATTTTTGTTTTATGATGCACTATTTTGCATGACTATGAATAGATTTGTTTGAGCAATGAAGTTCAGAGCAGTCATTTGCATTAGGGAGCAGCACATGCTTTCATCAGATTTAACAGGCATAAAGTAACTATTCTTTGCTTCCTTTCTTCATGTAATCTGAATATTTCAGCAGTGTACAGTAGATCACGTCAAGACATATAATTATTATAGGATTATATGATAATTTTATACAATAACATGGTAATTTATAAAGTTGCTTTAATAGTTAATATAAAGACTTTATAATATAAAATCTGTTGTGCTCATTTTCAAGTTTTAGACAAATTAATAATTGTATTATTATTATTATTATTATTATTATTATTATTATTATTGTATTAACAAGCTTCACATTTAATATATTGTTAATTGTAAAATATTAAAATAATTCAGTATATACTGGCTATAAGTCACATCTCAAATACCTTTTACATTACATTAATGATAGCAGTGGTATTATTGGAGATGAACACTGAGCAGCCACGTAAATATCTATTGACCCCTTTTTTAGAGCCTTCGTGTCTGCGATATTTTGTGTTTGAAAGATTTTTTTACAGGCAAAACATCAACTGCTGTGGCATTGTTGTATGATGTATTATTGGATGGTTGATATATCACAGGAACCAATGTTCTACTCAAACAGCACAGGGTATCAAACATCTGCTTAGATTCTACCAGACCAATGAGGAATCATTCCATATATGGACAATTGTAATTGCGGTACAAAATGCTGTCGATTACACTTTTATGACTTAAAATATTATTATAATGGGCTCAACAGAGCTAAAAATGATGAGAAAGAAACCTCTATAAGTAAACTAATTATCTAGTTGAATTCATTTGCCATTACTTTATATATCCCATGGGCAACCATTTTGTGTGCATTTAATGATAATTGGTTCCTTTGAGCAGTTTGATGTACAGCCACCTCTGCTTACCCCAGCTTCTCCTCAACCTCTTGAACATAGGCGTAAATCGCGGTGGGGACAGGACATATACTTAAAACTTTAATTGTGTAAGTAGTAAAACAATATATATGTTTTTTAAAGTTCATGAATGTTTTGAGTCCCTCATCCCTTGCCTTACAGTGGTTTGGTCCACTGCCCGCTTTGCTCCTTTACCGACACACACACACACACACACACACACACTTAGTCTGTTAATGCTATTTTATTCACTTTAAACATCAGGTGAAGTGGTTTCTTTAATACAGATTATGCTGGATCATTAATAAATTAGTAATGACAAAAAAATTATGTTATCTAATGTATTTTTCTATGAGCGATTATTAGGTTACTAAGCTTAGCTTGTTTAATACCGTAGCTTGTCACCCACTACCAGTGTTGTGGGTAACACATTACAAGTAACTCAAGTTCCCGTTCACTCGTTCTCTACGACATTACGTCAATGATGTAATAATGGGGATCGGCTAAGAGACCCTATCACCTCTGAGCTTAAGAGAAAAAGTCAATGACAATTGGTGAGTGGAATTTGCATGCCGTGCCACTCCCCCACACATACGGGTATATAAGATGGTGGCGTGCAACCACTCATTCAGATTTCTGCTTAGGAGCCTTGTCTTCTGAGCTGGAGGAGAAGAAGAAGAAAAGAAGAAGTGTTCTGGTGTTCCTGCTGTTCCTGCTCGATCGTGTAACCGACGCTACCAGCATCTGTGCCCTTCCAGCGATCGTGACCTGCCGCTACTCTTGCCTTCCCTGGGGCACACCGATCCTAAAAGAGCAAATTTTGTAAACACGGTCGTTAATAGCGTATACATCAGGGCTCCTCTCTTCTCACTACTGGGGCAGCCACGGGGGTACGTTGATGTCCCCCAGGTGGAGCGTGTGGTTGCGGTGCACGCAAAATGCTGCCACCTGGCAGGACTGTCCACGCCTCCCGTCCAAGGCCTGTAAGCTGTCGTCGGCTCTGGCTGCGAAGGCTTACATTGCTGTGGGCCAGACTGCCTCCACCTTGCATTCAATGGCCACCCTGCAGGTCTGTCACGCCAAAGCACTCAAAGAACTGCACAAGCAGTTCTGCATGATCGTGACCGTAGGCTGATGCAGAAGCTGCATTTGGCTACCGACGAAGGTCAGGTGATGTCTACTATGGTAGTCCAGGAGCGACATCTCTGGCTGAGCCTGGTGCAGATGGCTGACGTCGACAAAGCTCGCTTTCTTGACGCAACCGTCTCCCAGATCGGCCTCTTCGGCGACACTGTCACATCTTGCCCCGGCGTGGATCCACCAAGACATTGGGTGCCCGTTCTCCGCCTGCTCGTCACCAAGGGCGCCCCCCTGCGGCCATGGCTTCTGCTCTGCCCCTTGCTCCACCAGCTGCCCCAGCCTAGGCGTAGAGCCAGCTGCAAGAAGGCGGCACAGCCCGTCTCTCAGCGGCCCGCTAAATCCACCCGCAAGTCTGCGAAGCCGGCCTGACATGGGCAACTCGGAGATAGAGACGTTTGCTCTTCGGGGGACAACAACATCTGTCAGGTCAGGTACTTTAGCTGCCGCCACTGACCTCCGGATTTTACAGTCTGTATTTCATCATGCCCAAGAAAGGAGGTGGGTTATGACTGATCCTGGATCTTCGAGTACTGAACCGGTCCCTTCAGAGGCTACCATTCAAGATGCTTACCTCGAAACGCATACTGTCTTGCAGCCATCAACCTGTACGACGCATACTTTCATGTCTCGATTCTGCCTCGACACAGACCGTTTCTTCGGTTTGCTTTCAATGGTCAGGGATATCAGTACAAAGTCCTCCCCTTTGGCCTGTCTTCCCGTGCCTTTACCAAGGTCGCGGAGGGTGCCCTGACCCCTCTTTGGTGGAAGGGCATCTGCATTCTCAACTATCTCGACGACTGGCTCACTCATGAGATTTGTTGTGCGAGCACAGGGACCTGGTGCTCCAGCATCTCAGCCATTTGGGGCATCGGGTCAACTGGGAAAAGAGCAAGCTCTTCCCTGTGCAGAGCATCTGTTTTCTCGGGATGGAGCTGGACTCGGTCACCAAGACAGCACGCCTCACCAACGAGCACGTCCAGTCGGTGCTGAATTGTCTGAAATTATTCAGACACAAGACAGCGGTCCCTCTGAAAACTTTTCAGAGACTCCTGGGGCATATGACAGCCGCAGTTATGCCACTCGGCCTGCTTCATATGAGACCGCTTCAGCACTGGCTACACGACCGAGTCCTGAGATGGAAATGGCACTGTGGCATGTTCCAGGTAGGTGTTAGCCTGGAATGTTGCCGCCTCTTCAGCCCTTGGTCAGAGTCTTCCTTTCTACGGGCCGGAGTGCCCTTAGGTCAGGTGTCGAGGCATGTTGTAGTCAACACAGATGCTTCCATGATGGATTGGGCTACAACGGGTTTCTTCCATTGCTGCATCACAAACACGTGCTGGTCTGCACAGACAATACAGCGACAGTAGCATACATCAACCATCAGGATGGTCTGTGTTCCCGTCGTCTGTCGCAACTCGCCCGCCATCTCCTTCTTTGGAGTGAGGCGTGGCTCAAATCGCTGCGGGCCGTTCACGTCCCAGGGAAACTGAATCATGCAACAGACATGCTCTCACGACAGCTTACTCTCCCTGGAGAATGGACCCTGTGCAAGATCAGGGAGGACGAGGAGCAGGTCCTGCTGGTTGCGCCATTTTGGCCCACCTGGACCTGGTTCACTGACCTCATGCTCCTTGCGACAGTCCCTCCCTGGAAGATTCCCCTGAGGAAGGACCTTCTTTCTCAGGGGGACGGCACGATTTGGCACCCATGTCCTGATCTGTGGTACCTACATGTGTGGCTTCTAGACGGGACACAGAAGACTTCACTGGCCTCCCCAGGCCGTGGTAGACACTATCACTCAGGCTAGAGCCCCCTATGCTCTGAGATGGGGTCTTTTCCTACAATTCTACTGTACATACGGAAACTTACTTTTCCTTCAGCCTTAGGCTTATTCACTTAACTTTTTGGTGTGAAAGGACTTTTACATTTGCTAAAAACTGAACTTGTTATGTTAATAACAAACACTCCCTGCCCAGATTTTAAAAAGTAACGCATTACTTTCCATAAAAAGTAACGTAAATAGTTACTTTTTTAGGGAGTAACACAATATTATAATGCATTACTTATAAAAGTAATTTTCCCCAACACTGCCCACTACAACTAACATGGCGATAACCCTGTGTGTGAACTGATATTAGGCTAATATTGTACAGGTGCAGCTCAAAAAATTTGAATATCGTGAAAAAGTTCATTTTTATTGTAACTTACTTCAAAAACGGAAACTTTCATACATTCTAGATTCATTGCATGTAAAATGAAATATTTAGTTTTTTGGTTTAATTTTGATGATTAGAGCTCACAGCTTATGAAAGTCAAAAATCCAGTATCCCAAAATATTAGAATGTTTACTAAGATCAGTCAAAAAACGGATTTGCAAAAGTTCTTTAAAATATGTTCATTTATGCACTCAATACTTGGTCGGCAGCACATATTACAGAAAATGGCTTGCTCCTAGCACAAATTACAGCATCAGTGAAGTGTGACATGGAAGTGATCAGCCTGTGGCACTGCTGAGGCACTACTGAGCCTTCAGATTGTCTGTATATTGTTGGATCAACTGTTTCTCTTCTTTCTCTTGAAAATATCCCATAGATTCTCAATGGGGTTCAGGTCAGGCATGTTGGCTGGACAATAAAGCACAGTAATATCATGGTCACTCACAAGTGGTTGTTGCACTGTGGGCAGGTGCTAAGGTCCTACTGGAAAAGGAAATCAGCATCTCCATAAAGCTTGTCAGCAGATGGAAGCATAAAGTGCTCCAAAATCTCCTGGTAGATGCACTGCATGAAAAGGCGAGTTTCCGGACCTGTTCACGTCAGCGCACGAACCTGTAAACGGCACGTTTCCGGCAGTTTCTGTGTATGTGCCTTGGCGTTTCTGATTTCCTGACACGGACAGAAACGGACTCTTCTGTGACGCACTCACCGGTAAATCCACGTATCGTCCAGGGCACAAGCAGTTAAATCTCCGTAAACGAGCAATCATACATCTCAGTAAGCGTCTTTAAATTACCGTGCACTTAAAATGCTACTAACCATTTACACAAAAATGCGTCATATGCGCTCATAAAACGGTAAAGAATGCCACAAACAGCAAATATCAACAAAACTCAATTTAATTTTTTTCAACAAATTTCAGGACTGCAAACGTTTAACAGAACTGCAAATATTATTCAACAAATGCAACATTTAACTCATTTAGATTGAGAAAATGGTTTTGCAAACAAACACTTCAAGTTAACTTAGTAGTGTCCTGAATAAGCAATTTTACATATACTGAATTTATAAAAAAATAAACTGAATTTGTAGAGTTGGGATACTCGGACTTGTACTCGGACTCGAGTCCGGTCTCGAGTACAATTTTTAGTGGACTCGGACTTGTCACGGACTCGGATGCATTTTTACTCGGACTTGACTCGGACTCGGAAAATATTGCCGAGTCCAACCGAGTCCAGGGACAGTTGACGGAAATGTAACTGACTCGTGCATTATTAAAAATGTGACATTCAGTATTCTCACGTGATTTAAAGTCTTGCCAGTACGTAAAAGCCGGCCAGAATCGAAATGCAAAAAAAATAAATAAATAAAATAAATAAATAAATAAATAATAAAAAATAGAATACTGTCATCAAAGACGCCATTTAGCTGAACACAGATGTTTAAACGGACAGATTAATGGATGAACCTGCTATGATTACTTTTAAAACATACATTTGATTTAAACAATAGGGTCTACATCATTTTCACATATGCAGTTCATAGGGAACATATTATATTAGCACTGCAGAATGAAATATTAACATTTATCTATTTTATCTCACAATTCAGATTTTTTTCCCCCTCGAAAATGCAGGTTCCGTCGTCGTCGTATTTCAGACTTTATAACTCAATTTAACTGAACAATATAAAGTTTGTAATTTCTGAGTGGGGAAAAAACAGAATTTTGGGATATAAATTCGATTTTTCAATGATTTAAGCCGAGGAGAAAAGGGAAAATTGCACATTGATTTTTCTCATCAAAATTGTGATATGTCGGAACTGCGAAAATAAATTTAAAATACTGAAATATAAACTCAAATTTACCCTTTTTATTCTTTTATTCTAGGGCTGTGCAATTAATCGAAATTTAATTCCGATTTTGGCTTCAAACTTTTCTGAAAATACAATAATCAAGATAAACTTCCAGAAAAGTTTTGTATGTAATGGCAAAGTGATTATGTATAGGCTATATTTCGTTTCGGGTTTAGTTAATTTGGAAAGTTGTTTTGGAAAGGATTTTTTTTGTTCGTTAAGCTTTTGTTTTTTTAAGTAACGAGCAGCTATTAACAATTCAGTTTTGTATGTAATGGGAAATGTGCATTTTGTTTCGGTTGTTTATGAAGTTAATTTGGAAAGTTGTTGTGAGGATTTTTTTGTTCGTTAAATATGTTTTGTTTTTTGTTTTAGCCATATTGCAGGACACGAGGCGCCAGCGCCGTCGCTTGCATTTTTTTTCCCCAGTGGAAACAATTTAAAATTATCCACGATAGACGAAATAAATACATATATAGAAAGTTTTAAATTATTGCTTAACGAAATAAAACAAATCAAAACAAAAACATGTAATTATGCAGCTAATCCGGAAAGATGTCTATTTCGCTCTAAAGGCGGTCAAATAGGATATTTAGAGTCAGGATCTTTGCAACACTGATTCAGAATACACTAGTTTATTCATAAATAATATGAAAAATCTCTTTACTATTTTCCTCCGACACATTCATTGTTATTTATTTTTGCCGGTGTTTTGTGGCAAGTTGCAGCCTATTGCTTGAAGACGAACCTGCGCTGAAGGCACTGCGGCTGGCTGAGGCACTAAACGCCGTCCGAGCCGCTCCCGAAAGTGAAAGCGAAAATGAAGTCTCACTATTTTAGAGCAGCAATTTTTTTAATCACCATAATTGATGAATGTCTAATTGCTGGAAAATATAAAAGTAAGGAAAAGCCTAAAACAGCGATGCCCGGCCCACGTCTGAACTATTACGTGAAAACTGGCTGAAGCCCGGCCTTAAAAAAGGGACTAAAATGCAGGGCTCTAATCAACCAAATAAAGTTCCGGACCCACTCATAATCGTGTTAAATTGTCATGATTACAATATTGACCAGAATAATCCTGATTATGATTTTTTCCATAATAGAGCAGCCCAATTTTATTCCATGGTTTTCACTTCTAGCCTACTTGAAAACTGTCAGATAAGCTCCGCCTACAAAATCATCATTGTTTGCAAACACCAAACTGATCTATTATTCCCTACATAACAAACTTTATTATCTATAAATGCATTAAAAAATATAATAGCTTTATAAATATAAATAAAACGGTTGTGAGCTGGCTTGCTGAGTTATTATTAGAATGTAGGCCTCAATTTCATCCAAGAAAAAATAAAATGCCATCTACTCTGTATATGGTCTAACCATTCATCATATAAAACCCAAAACAAACAATCATAATCAGAGATATGAGGTGCATTTTCTGGTCCCATTCACCAAGCTATCTACTACCCAGCCCAACCTTAAAATTGTACTTTCACTATAACAACAACAAATATATAACAAAAAAAGTCCTGCCCTATAATTTTTCACATTCTGTAAGCTGTTCCTCTCTGAAATATGTCACAATACATAAATCAAGTCACCTATAACTTCTATTACATGACTTTTTTTCTAGTTATAAAGGTTAAAACAATAAGATACCAAAAAAAGTAGTTTCATTGGACTCGGACTTGGCCCTTTGGGACTCTGACTTGAGTCCGACTCGGCCCATTTTGGACTCGGACTCGACTCGGACTCGACTGGTCAAAGACTCGGACTCGACTTGGACTCGACTTATGTGGACTCGAACCCAACACTATGAATTTGTAAAAGCTAAAATGTATAATTTATAAAAATGTCACAATCACTTGATTCCTAATACTGTGTCATTACCTGGATAACCCACAGCTGATTTGCGATTGTTTTTCATGAGTCCCTTCATTGTCCTGGGCTGCAGGTACTACTTAGTGTTTTGGGAAATGCAGCCCAGAGCAGTTCAACTACCTGCTGTTCTTTAGAAAAATCCTCCAAGTCTCAGAAATTTGTTGGTTTTCCAGCATCTTCTGCATAATTGGACCCTGTCCAAGAAATGATTTTGATTTTGAGATCTGACTAATACACAACTATTATAAAAGGTGAAAACATTCACTGATGCTCCAGGAGGAAACAATACATTAAGAGCTGGGATGTAATTTTTTGAACAGGATAATGATGAGTAAATCATATTTTTTCTTTTAGTACTGCCCTTCAGAAGCTACATACATTTTTTTTGTATACTTTTGAGACAAAATAAGTAATTTACCCTGATCATCCAATTCAAATAGCTTACACCCTGCATCTGTTAATGTATTGTGTTCTTGAGCATCAGTAAATGTGTTTACCTTTTGTAATAGTTATAGTAGTTATAGTCTATAGTCCCTCAATTGTCCTCACTGTCAAAAGATGGTTCTGGAATCATACCGTCACTGCTGGAAAGGGTTCTAATCTACAAAAGATGCTGGAAAACCTGAGAAACTGCAAAACCTTGAGGAATTTCCTGAAGAAAAACAGGCAGTTGAAGTGCTCAGGACAAACAAAGGACACATGAAACACTATTACAAAAACATGAACCACTATTCCTTTTTTTTTTTTAAGTTTAATTATGACATGCAGACCAAAAATAAACATCTGTTAAATTAAACAGCTTTACCAGGCCAGTCCTAAATAATAAATAAAAAACATTATTTTAATAACATTATTATTATTATTATTATTATTATTATTATTATTATATTAGTTTAATCTTATTATTATTATTATTATTATTATTATTATTATATTAGTTTAATAATAATAATAATATACAATAAAAAAAAAAAAATCAGTTAATAGATTTACAACTGTGGGATGGATAAAAATGTTTTATCCATCTCTGATAATCCCAGGATGCTATAGTCATGCAGGTTTGTTTACATATATGAGAAATTTGTTGTTCCCTCAACATAGGATCTCGAGGCCACAACTTATGTCATGGAAGATGCCATGACATAAGGTTATGTTACCTCGACAAAATGGCTCATGGCCCCGACAAAACTAAGTGCACTGAACATGTCACTGTACATATGAGAACTTGTAAATTGCTGTATAATTCGGCTAACAAAATAGCTGACTGTTAGCATTACATTTGTATTATCATGTTATGTTTCATCACTCTAGCTTGTGCTTAAGCAATGAAAACTGTACAATGTGTTTTATGATATTTATTTATTTTTATTTGTTTACAGGATCCTCTGTTCCTAGACTCAACCATTCATCTGAAGGACTGTGAAAATGTGACAGAACCACCAGTGACAGCTTCTACAAAGTAAATAGAAAGGCCATGGCAGAGAATGATAGGGGTATTGATATTTCACTGAAATTAGCCTGCTGTTCTCACTGTTTTACACATACATATGCTTGTGGTCAAAAGTTTACATCCCATTGCAGAATATGCATTAAATATGTTATTAAAATAATGTTTTTTTTATTTATTATTTAGGACTGGCCTGGTAAAGCTGTTTAATTTAACAGATGTGTATTTTTGGTCTGCATGTCATAATTAAACTTAAAAAAAAAAAAAAAAAGGAATAGTGGTTCATGTTTTTGTAATAGTGTTTCATGTGTCCTTTGTTTGTCCTGAGCACTTCAACTGCCTGTTTTTCTTCAGGAAATTCCTCAAGGTTTTGCAGTTTCTCAGGTTTTCCAACATCTTTTGTAGATTAGAACCCTTTCCAGCAGTGACGGTATGATTCCAGAACCATCTTTTGACAGTGAGGACAATTGAGGGACTATAGACTAAAACTACTATAACTATTAAAAAAGGTAAACACATTTACTGATGCTCAAGAACACAATACATTAACAGATGCAGAGTGTAAGCTATTTGAATTGGATGATCAGGGTAAATTACTTATTTTGTCTCAAAAGTATAAAAAAAAATGTATGTAGCTTCTGAAGGGCAGTACTAAAAGAAAAAAAATATGATTTACTCATCATTATCCTGTTCAAAATATTACATCCCAGCTCTTAATGTATTGTTTCCTCCTGGAGCATCAGTGAACGTTTTCACCTTTTATAATAGTTGTGTATTAGTCAGATCTCAAAATCAAAATCATTTCTTGGACAGGGTCCAATTATGCAGAAGTTGCTGGAAAACCAACACATTTCTGAGACTTGGAGGATTTTTCTAAAGAACAGCATGTAGTTGAACTGCTCTGGGCTGCATTTCCCAAAACACTAAGTAGAACCTGCAGCCCAGGACAATGAAGGGAGTCATGAAAAGCAATCGCAAATCAGCTGTGGGTTATCCAGGTAATGACACAGTATTAGGAATCAAGTGATTGTGACATTTTTATAAATTATACATTTTAGCTTTTACAAATTCAGTTTATTTTTTTATAAATTCAGTATATGTAAATATCTTATCTTATATATTATCTTATAATATATAATTGCTTATTCAGGACACTACTAAGTAGAAGTATAGAAATAATAATAATAATAATACAATGCATTACATTAACTGGTTAGGACTATATTTTTATATTGTTTTATATAACATTTTATATAAAATGTTTTCTTGTAGGCCCATTTTATTTTGTGCGCTTTATGTAACATTTATTCATGATAAACTCGTTTCAATAGCCATCTACATCATGTGTAATACAATCTGGTAGCCTAGGCCCGTGGTTGTTACAAACTGTACCGCTGTGGCCCCCTCTACTCCCCGCTAGAGGGAGCCTTCACATTTACTTTGGACATTTACACTCACACTATCATGGACTACATTTCCCATAACCCCCTTCTGTCACCTCTCACCCCTGTCGGCCATCTTGCCTTCACCCTCACACACCTGGCAGTCATTACACCTAATCACTTGTAGTATAAAAGCCATTCACACACACAGCCGTTCGCGAAGTCTTGTACAGTTTCTGTCAATTCCGAGCGTTTTCCCGTGTTTTGTTTTTCTTGTTGCCGATCCCGTTTGTTCCCTGGTTTCCTGAGTCTCCTCCGCCCGCCTTTCGACCCCTTGCCTGCCCTTGGAATACTCTGCTCGCTGCCGGCCCCAGACCTTCACGCTCGGATTCTGACGCTTCTTTGTTTTGTTCTACGTTGTCCAAGCTTGTTCCTGCCCGACCCTGCTTGTTGACCACGATTATAAATAAAAGTTTGCATTTGGATCCACCTGTCTACGTCCCTTTCGTAACAGAAGACTTCGCCAACACCGGATCCAGCAACTTTATCTGCACCACCCCGCTCAACATGGACCCCTTCGACCAACTGCTTCACCTCAGACAAAATGGTATGTCTATTGATTCTTATGTGAGAACTTTCAGTGACCTTATATACCAGCTCCCTTTCTATGATGAGGCTTATTCTATTGACATATTTCTTTACGGACTGGACGAACCACTAAAATCAAGGCTAAGACTTGAAGGCCCTCGCTCATGCTATTCAGACTTTATTGATTATGCCTTGTGGTGCGGGGGCTCATTAGATACTGAAGATTTCTCAGAGCACGATCATCTAATGCCGGCCTTGCCAGTGGCCATTAATAAAGTCCCTGTTGCCTCTGCATGCCCCCATGGTCTTATATCCAGTCTGGGGTATCATCCCATGCAGTCAGTTAGGTCCGCGCTTGCCAGCTTTCGATCTGCCCAGCCTCCTCAGTGTGACAAGATGGCTGCCACACCAGAGTTTGCCCATGACAAAATGGCCGCCCTTCCAGAGTCAGCACCTGTCATGGCCGCCCTTCCTGAGACAGCACCTGTCATGGCCGCCCTTCCTGAGACAGCACCTGTCATGGCCGCCCTTCCAGAGTCAGCACCTGTCATGGCCGCCCTTCCAGAGTCAGCACCTGTCATGGCCGCCCTTCCAGAGTCAAGTTCGTTCACAGCTCTTTCTCCAATGTCAAGTCCCATTGCAGCTGTATCTCCTGTGTTAAGTTCGGCCGCTGTCTCAGAACTAAGTCAAGAGTCATGTCTAGCCTCAACAGTCCTCTTCGTGTCAAGTCCCGTCACCACTGTCCATCCAGTGTCAAGCCCAGCCATTGTTCCAGTGTCAAGTCCAGTGAAGTACAGTCCAGTTACCGCAATACCAAGTCAAGTTACAGCTGTTTCTCCAGAGCCAAGTGATGTAGCAGCTGTCACTCCAGAGTCAAGTGATGTCGCAGCTGCTCCGCCTCCAGAGTCAAGCCTCGTCGTCGCAGCAGCTCCTCCCTCCGAGTCAAGCCCCGTCGCAGCAGCTCCTCCCTCTGAACCAAGTCAGGTAGTCGCAGCTGTTCCTCCAAAACTAAATCATGCCGCAGCCACCCCCCTCGTGTCAAGTATCGCAGCTGCTCCGCCTCCCAAGTCAAGCGTCGTCTCCGCAGCTGCTCCACCTCCTGAGTCAAACGTCGTCTCCGCAGCTGCTCCGCCTCCTGAGTCAAACGTCGTCGTCGCAGCTGCTCCTCCCTCTGAGCCAAGCACCGTCATCACAGCTGCTCCTCCCTCTGAGCCAAGCACAGTCGTCACAGCTGCTCCTTCCTCTGAGCCAAGTCATGTTGCCGCAGCTCCTCCTCCCTCTGAGTCAAGTCTCGTTGCAGCTGCCCTCAAGGTGAATGATACTGCTCCAGTGCCAAGTCAAGTCACAGCAGTTCCTCCAGAGCCAAGTCAAGTCACAGCAGTTCCTCCAGAGCCAAGTCAAGTCACAGCAGTTCCTCCAGAGCCAAGTCAAGTCACAGCAGTTCCTCCAGAGCCAAGTCAAGTCACTGCAGTTCCTCCAGAGCCAAGTCAAGTCACTGCAGTTCCTCCAGAGCCAAGTCAAGTCACTGCTGTTTCTCCAGAGCCAAGTCAAGTCACTGCTGTTCCTCCAGAGCCAAGTCAAATCACAGCTGTTCACCCTGAGCCAAGATACTCCCTACCTGCAGTTCCAGAACTGGCTTTCACTGAAGCCACACTCCTCCTGAGAGTTGCTCTATGGGTGGTCTGGGCCGCGTATACCACCACTGAGTCTTCGGAGGTGGCGGCTCACGCTGCAGAACCTCAGAGGGTGGCTTCCCCAGAGGTGGTGGCTGAGGCCACGGATCCTCGTACTGAGGGGATAGCCACACCTGCTCCCTGCACGGTGGTAGCGCCCAGCAGTCCATATCCCTCTAATGAGCTCTCACCCTGTCCCAATTCAGCCGCTGAAGCTCGCTGCAAGCGGTTGGTCCCGCCAAAGGAGGACTGGGACAGGGGCTCTGAGCTCTCTCTCTTTCTCTCTGTGTGTCTGTCTCTGTTCTGTGTTCCAGACCTGTCTGCTCCGCCCTGGGTAGATGGCGCTCTGCCCTGGAGGGCTCCTGTCCTGTCTGCTCCGCCCTGGGTAGATTCCGCTCCGCCCTGGAGGGCTCCCGTCCTGTCTGCTCCGCCCTGGGGGGATTCCGCTCCGCCCTGGAGGGCTCCTGTCCTGTCTGCTCCGCCCTGGGTAGATTCCGCTCTGCCCTGGAGGGCTCCAGTCCTGTCTGCTCCGCCCTGGGGGGATTCCGCTCCGCCCTGGAGGGCTCCTGTCCTGTCTGCTCTGCCCTGGGGGGATTCCCCTCTGCCTTGGAGGGTTCCTGTCCTGTCTGATCCACCCTGGAGGGCTCCTGTCCTGTCTGCTCCGCCCTGGGTAGATTCCGCTCTTCCCTGGAGGGCTCCAGTCCTGTCTGCTCCGCCCTGGGGGGATTCCGCTCCGCCCTGGAGGGCTCCTGTCCTGTCTGCTCCGCCCTGGGGGGATTCCCCTATGCCTTGGAGGGTTCCTGTCCTGTCTGATCCACCCTGGAGGGCATCTGATTCTCTCTTTCTCTGTGTGTGTCTGTTTATGCTCTATGTTACAGACCTGTCAGCTCCGTCCTGGAGAGTTCCTGTCCTGTCTGCTCCGCCCTCAGGAAATCCCGTTCTGACCTGGAGGGTTCCTGTCCTGTCTGCTCCACCCTGGGGGGATCCCGTTCCGCCCTGGAGGGCTCCTGTCCTGTCTGCTCTGCCCTGGGGGGCTTCCGTGCCGCCCTGGAGGGTTCTAGCTCCGCCTGATCTGCCCTGGAGGGCGTCTGACTCATCCGCTTCACCCTGGAGGGTACCTGCTCTGCCCGATCTGCCCTGGTGGGCTTCTGACTCATCTGCTCCGCCGTGGAGAATGTCTGCTCCGCCAGTCCCGCCCTGGGAGCTGTCTGCTCTGCTGGTTCCACTCAAGAGAATGTCTGCCCCATCCTGGTGTTCTGAGCATCTAGAGCAGCTCTGTTGCTCTGCTGACCTTTGGGCACCTTCTGGACTCTTTGCCCCTCCTAACTCTGTAAGCCCTCATGGACCTGGTCCACCCCTCTGCACTCTGCCCCACCCCCCCACCCTTTTGGTGTTATTGGACTGTTTTAGCGTCTGGAAGCCGCTCCTAGGGGGGGGGCTCTGTTACAAACTGTACCGCTGTGGCCCCCTCTACTCCCCGCTAGAGGGAGCCTTCACATTTACTTTGGACATTTACACTCACACTATCATGGACTACATTTCCCATAACCCCCTTCTGTCACCTCTCACCCCTGTCGGCCATCTTGCCTTCACCCTCACACACCTGGCAGTCATTACACCTAATCACTTGTAGTATAAAAGCCATTCACACACACAGCCGTTCGCGAAGTCTTGTACAGTTTCTGTCAATTCCGAGCGTTTTCCCGTGTTTTGTTTTTCTTGTTGCCGATCCCGTTTGTTCCCTGGTTTCCTGAGTCTCCTCCGCCCGCCTTTCGACCCCTTGCCTGCCCTTGGAATACTCTGCTCGCTGCCGGCCCCAGACCTTCACGCTCGGATTCTGACGCTTCTTTGTTTTGTTCTACGTTGTCCAAGCTTGTTCCTGCCCGACCCTGCTTGTTGACCACGATTATAAATAAAAGTTTGCATTTGGATCCACCTGTCTACGTCCCTTTCGTAACAGTGGTAAATATAATATTTAATAATGTAATAATTACTAGAATAATTAACATGATAAATTCTTATCTCAAAATAAACTATTAATAAATCCATCTCTGATAATGCCAGGTTGCTATGGTCACACAGGTTTGCTTACGCATCAAACTCTTGGCCACAACTGAAGATGTCCGCTCCTATTCACAGTAAATATGTACATAGGAAGGGGTAATGAATAAACACATTTGGCCTGCTGTCCTCTGGAATGGAGGTGAGACTTACTGTGATGCTTACTGGTTGGACTATCTCAGGGATCCTCAGATCTGGCTCACGAGATCCACTTTCCTATGAAGAATATGGTAAACAAGTTACTATAAAGAATGCATAATTAGTCTATATAACCATTGGTATTTCATTGAAAAGAAGACCATGTTCTTTATGAGAAGTGGTTTTATTTCATTTTAATATTAAGGCATGTTGTGTATCACTGCAATGAAATTGTGTTTATCATGATAAAACCTATAACAAATAACAAACCTATATAATGAGTTTAGAAATTTTAGAGAAATTCTTAATAAATGCATTGCACTGTAACTAAACCCATTACATTTTAGCCGACTAAATTTACTGTAGATTTAGTCGACTAAAATCTTATGATATTTAGTCGACTAAAACTAGACTAAAACTAAAAACAATTCAGATGACTAAAATATGACTAAAATGAAATGGCATTTTAGTCAAAAGACTATGACTAAAACTAAATCAAAATATGCTGTCAAAATTAACACTGCTCTTATCACATTATAGTCCCTCACGTCCACTGCGTTCTCAAAACTCTGATTGTACCTAGAATATCAAAATCAATTGCGGGCGGCAAATCATCCCAAACTTTGGAACAATCTACCTAAAACTGTTCAGGAGACACATCTTTTTAACCTGGCTTACACATAACACATTAACACATTTCTATAATTTCAAATCTGTTAAAGGATTGTTAGACTGCATTAATTAGGTCAACTGGAACCGGGAACACTTTCCATAACACCCAATGTACTTGTTACATCATAAGAAGAATGGCATCTACGCTAATATTAGTCTGTTTCATTCTGATACTGAGGTCACCGTAGCCACCAGATCCAGTCCGTATCCAGATCACATGGTGGATCAGCACCTAAATCCCCAGTGAAGAAAGTGTCACCTAGACGGCCATCGCTGCAAGACCACAGGAACCTGATGAGTCCTCTGCATCTGACTTGCTGCAACATGAAACAACTACTGGTTCATCTGGCCAGAGGAGAACTGGCCCCCTGACTGCGCCTGGGTTCTCCCAAGGTTTTTTCTCCATTTCTGTCATGATGGAGTTTTGGTTCCTTGCCACTGTCGCCCCTGGCTTGCTTAGATGGGGACACTTAATTTCCAGCGATATCGTATAATATTTGAACTGAACTGAGCTAGATGGTGACATTAATGAATTTAATGATGAGCTGCCTTAACTGAAAAATGATTGTTTACTGTTGTTTTACATTATTGACACACTACTGTCCTATTTAATATTGATAAGTTTTGCTTTGACACAACCTGTATTGTTAAAAGCGCTTCATAAATAAAGGTGACTATTGTCCCCCCCTACTGTTTGATAAAATTTACGCCCCTGCTCTTGACTAGATTAATGAACCACCTTCTGGGCCACACACTGGATCCCTTCAGTACAACAGATAAAAGATGTTCTTTAGCGCAAAAACAAGAGGAACAACTCAGCATGCCATCCAACTGTGAATAACAGAGAGCATATATTAATTTAGTGGGGCCAATCTGTTTGTAGAAGATATTTTTGAAAACTTGTTGAATTTTCAGAATAACTGATTTTAAAATAATTTACAGTGGTCCCAAAAAGTATTGTTGTAGATTGTATATTTGATATTAAAACACACCACCTATGTTCATCCTATTCATCCTATTATGTGCATATATCTTGTAACGTTTATTTTAACTTCAATGTGTTCTAACCTCTTCAAACTTGATCTTTAACTCCTCACTCCCAGTGTCTTTTGCTCTCCTTCAATCAACATTTGCATGCCAGGTCATAAGGTCTGATTCTGGCATTCATTACACAAAGGGGTGATTTGCCTGTCACATAAACAGAGTAAATCCACACCCAGTAGCACCATCCTGCAGCTGCACTGGCAGACAGGTGAGCCAGGCGACCGAAGGAACCATGCTCCCCGTGTTTTCGGGAAAGTTATGCCAGTTTCTCAGCGTAGCTCGGTTCCCTTCTATTCTGTTCCTTGGAATTATTTATGTAGCCTATGTCCTTGTTGGAGGGCTGATCTTCTGGAAACTAGAAGGATGGTATGTGTTGCAACAGATTGATCTCCTGAAGGAGAAAAGAATGAAACTACTTGAGAAGTACCCATGTGTGGGTCAGAATGGACTCAGAGAACTAGCAGAGGTATGACTGGAGAGTAGCTTTTGCTTAAATGTATTTATTCCACATTAACAACATTTATTATTATTATTATTATTATTATTATTATTATTAATAATAATAATAATAATAATAATCTTTTCAGTGCAACAGCCTGAATTAAAATTTATGCAGGGATTTTTATTAATTCAAAATGGTTACTGCTTGTGGTCAAAAAATATCTGAAATGAAAATGAACAGAAAAATGGAAAAACAGAAAATGAGCAGAAAATAATCAAGACTACTAGTTTGTATTTGTTAAACAGGGCAAAAAAGTTTATAATAATTGAATTTCCTTTATTGTAAACTTGGAAATCTTTCCTACATATAATTCTCTTTGTTGTTCTATAAATTGTTGAGGTTATTTACATATTTAGCTCTTTTACAATGATTAGCCATGTACATTTACATGTACATAATGACACTCTCGGTTAATTTTTTTAATTATTGTTATTTCATGTATTACAAAAAAGTACTCATTGCTTGTCATTACTGTTTTAAAGATGATAAAAGCTGCTTCCCTGAGTGGCTTGAGTCCTGACAGCAATGACACCGCAGATGGCTTTTGGAAATTTACCAGCTCATCTGTGTTTGCGGCAACTGTGGTCACAACTATTGGTGAGGAATGGGGCATTTAACACATTGAATTTGACAATCCAGTTTGTTGTTGTTAAAGCATCTGGTAAAGAGCATTTAAAGTTTTCATCTTTTTACAGGCTATGGGAATATAATTCCACTGACAACGGCTGGTCAAATTTTCTGTGTGTTGTTTGCTCTTTTTGGCATTCCCTTGAATGTAGTGATCTTAAATAGAGTTGGAAAATACATGTTGGCCATTGAAAGGAATTTCTGCAATTTTCTGGAGAAAAAAATTGATAGAGGGGTGAGATTTATGTATTTATCTATTTATTACCAGTCAGCAATAAAGATGATGTGGTGGGTTGTTTTATGAACCAATGAATGAATTAAGCAATACAAATACATGCTTGACCTTTACGTGCAACACGCTTTACATTTCCTTCCCACAGAAGTGTGTACGAATATCTATTCATAGTATATCCTTTGTGAGTTCAGCATTCCTGTACTTTGTGGTTCCTATGCTGCTTTTTAAAGAATATGAGGGATGGAGTTACTCTGAAGCTATTTATTACTGCTTCATAACACTCAGCACTATTGGATTTGGAGATTATGTTGCAGGTAGGAGACTACACTTACAAAAAATAAACAATTTATTTATACTTCAACTTTTGTATTTTTAACTGTCAGCATGTACCTTAAATTTAAAACAAATAGATTAATAATGCTATAATATATAATTATTATGTGTTCAAATCCACTATTATTCAATATGGACTATTTAGCTTTGTTGTTGTTGCTGTTGCTGCAAACCCATCTTTGTTTTACTGTTATTTACATTAAGTTATTTACATTTTGCAATTATTCTTGTAGCCCTTCTTGTAGTCAGGAAGTGGCATCACAGCTTGGGTTGTGTGTCATTCAAAATGGAATTTTCCTGAATTTGAATTTTGAAATGAGCTAGCAAATAAGATGCAGAATTTTAATTCAAATTGAAAATGTATCTAAGCCAAAAGAAAGAAATTCATTTTACTGTTGTAAGCGCATAATTTAATAGTATATTTAATAGTAAATTTTAAAAAATAAACCATTTTCATTAGACATGGTAAGACACAGAAAATCTTCAATGCAGATGTAAACTTCAATATATAATCAATAGATTGAAATTATGAGTTTAATAAATAAATTTCATATATTCAATATATTTACATCAATGTTTTTCCTGCCAGACCACAACCCAGCAATAAACTACCCAGAGTGGTACAGTTGTCTGATGGCAGCCTGGATATTCTTTGGCCTGGCTTGGCTTGCTCTTCTGATCAATCACTCCATTGATTTACTGGAGAGTCTGAATGCTTACATGAGAAGAAGGCAGAATGCACAAGCACAAGTGGAGGAGTCCAAAGAACAGCCAGAAAAAGGACTGAAAGGGCAAGAAACATGAAAAAAATTTTTAACAGTGGTATGAAAAACAAAAAGGTGTCTGGTGTATGAAAAATACTGTATCTACTCATCATAAAACAATATATGGTTAATAATAAGATTAAATCTTTAATGTTTACAGTATCCTTCAAATTTATAGTAAAATGGATAAAATTCAAATGATACTTTCTTCTAAAAACTGAGCTAAATGTTTTGATTACCAAACAAAGTTTATGGTTAAAACAGTGATGATATTTGGCATCACTTGTCTGACTGACAATTTTTGGCTTGAAAATCTCAATTCTCTTAAAATGAATTACTGTCACACCACAAACCAACAGGCCAGTAAAACTCATAATGAGTTTATGTATTATATAACACCATTATTACACACATAAGTAATAATACATATTTTTCAGATTTCTCTGAATCAATATATTTCAGTGATATCAAACTGGAACACCAGTTCATAATTATTTTGATGGTATCTTTGTTAGAGTGTGAGTTATAAAGAGGGGAGGTCTAGCTTTTTAAAGGGATTTTTGTATAGCTGATTTTGATTTTGTGGTATGTTAAGGTTTGTACAAATGCCGTTTATATATATAAAATAGTTTTTGCTGCACTGACATAGTCATACATTCTCTCAAAGTTTCAAATACTTTTCAAACAAAACACTTAAGTTCTAATACTTATATACTTGTGATATGTAAATCTAAAATAAACTGATAAATATTGATTGATTGATATTGATTGATATTAAACATGTTACATCATTGTACCACATGATATAGACCCTGATTCCTTAAAGAACAATCAAGCAGCCTATTGCTACCCTATAAACGCTAGACTGTCCTCAAAGAAAATACGACCCAGTTGTACGTTTTTGAATCGACCAAATACGACCCATGTTTACATTTTAAAGTTAAGCGCCCTCTAGCGGTCGTAAAAATAATGACAGTGTCGCGTTGGATCTGACGTCATGGAATGACGTATGAGTTTTTTTTTTTTACCGATTTCATGGTAATTTAAACGTGTCTTACTAGGTGTAATTCGTATAAATGACCACACCTAACCCCACCCTAAACCTACCCCTTACAGAAATAGTGCAAAATCATGATTTCTAGTGCATATTCCAAAAAAAAACATACAATGAAAACATATGCATTCTCTGGTATCGAACCTGTGTTCATATAATTATACCACTTCGCAGTACAACGCGCTACTAATTGACCTACACATAATGCTAAGGTTGTGTGAGATACCTGTTACTGATAAGGGAGCAAATGTTAAATACGCTCTATAGAGACATATTTGATGTTGAATACACTCTATAGAGACGTATTTGAGGATTTGTGAAAACGACTTACGTCGGTCGTATAAATTGGAGGACATGTTGGAACAGCAACTGCAACTGTGTGTTGAGCATCACACTGAAAGAATTTCTGCTGTGTAACAGACAAGGATATATTACAGATCCCAGGAGTTACAAGGTTGTAGGGTGAATTCAGGTAAATTGGGCCATTTAGGCTTGATTGCACTGCATATTGTCATATACAATAAATAGTACTGAATTAAAGAAACACTGCTTATTCAAATTATAAAAATAAATTCTGGTGATGCAGTTTAATACTGGTGACTGTAGCCAAAACTCAAAGGAGAACTCCCTCATCAAAAAAAAGGTAGTAAAGCTTGTTTGTCATTATGATTTTATTAATTTTTACAGTGTGGGTTGTTCAATAAATGTAAATATATATATATATATATATATATATACAATTTAGAATTTATTTATTAAAAAAAAAATGTAGACAGAATAAAAAATACTTAAAATATGATTACATACCAGTGATGGTTTTGTAAGCAAGCATTAATGCTTTGAATTTTATGCAAGCAGCTATTGGTAGCCAGTGCAAATTGATGAAGAGAGGTGTGACGTGCGTTCTCGCTGAAAATTAATCTTGCAGCTGCATTCTGAATCAATTGTAAAGGTTTGATAGAACTGTCTGGAAGACCTGCCAAGAGAGCATTGCTATAGTCCAGCTTGGACAGAACAAGAGATTGAACAAGGAGTTGTGAAGCATGTTCCGAAAGAAAAAGCCTGCTTTTCCTGATGTTGAATGAAGCAAATCTGCAAGACTGGGCAGTTTTAGCAATGTGGTCTGAGAAAGTCAGCTGATCATCAATCACAACTCCAAGGTTTCTGTCTGTTTTTGAAAGAGTTATGGCTGATGTGCCATGCTGCATATTTTGAACTGAAAGGTAAAATTGTGATGAAACGATGGGTTTGATGGAAATACAAGCAGTTCTGTCTGTCTGTTTAGTTGAAGGTGATGGTCCTTCATCCAGCAAGAATAGCTGTTAGCAGCTACAGTTGCCAGATCATCAGGATGGAATGAAAGGTAGAGCTGAGTGTCATCAGCATAGCAGTGATATGAAAAGCCATATTTCTGAATGACAATTTCTGAAAAATTGTTGTAAAAAAACGGCCAAAATCTGACAGTAACAAACTGTTTTCCATTAAAACAGTAATGTACTGTAGAAAACAAAGCATTCTGGGCAATATTTTGCTATTTAAGAAATTGCTGTTAATTTACAGCCAATTTTTAACAGTTCTTTGCTGTATTTAAGTAATACCTTTTTTTTACTGTTTGCAATGCATTGTGGGCTGTGATAAATATAGTACAATGCAGTATTTTGTATTTTGAATTAGGTGTAACATTACAAGTGCCAGCACAAGTGCGTTGCTGAGTCAGTTTTTCATTTTCAAGCACCCGAAATCATTTTCATTTTTTTTTTACAAACGTCATTTGTAAACACTTTGTTCCTGAAGAGGACAAGTTCCACGGATATCTGCCTTATATTGCCATTTGCCATCCAAAGTCCTTCAGCTGCATTGAACTGCATCTACACGGTAATTCAAAGCATTTTCTTATATTCCTCACCAGTATTTTATTAGGTAGGATTACCAGAAGCATTGTTATGACATTGATGCTCAGTAAGCTGTCGAGCTAAAGACTGTATGGTTTTAAAATGGCTCTTCAGTGCTGAAATGTGAATAGTTCAAACATTTACAGTCACAAGGTTGTATAGATTGTAAAACATCTCTTCACCGCTAAAATGTGTGAATAATTAAAGCATATCGTCTCAGGTTACGTATGTAACCATGGTTCCCTGAGATAGGGAACGAGACACTGCATCCTCTAGGGGGCGCTAGGGGAACGCCGTCAGCGTGACTCGTGTCTGAAGCATACATACAAAAACTACAAGCAGTGGCCGGCGACAGCCTATGACGTCACTCACGGCGCGACTCGTCGCTGCCGGTGCGTCACTACCGTAGCGGCTATAATATAAAAGGACGCCGGTAGAACACAACATTCGCTTCTTCGTCTGAAGCATACATCTGAAGCATGGCAACCAGCCTAGAGGACGCAGTGTCTCGTTCCCTATCTCAGAGAACCATGGTTACATATGTAACCTGAGACGTTCCCTCTCGAGGGAACATCGAACTGCGTCCTCTAGGGGGCGCTAGGGGAACGATATACCCACGCTGCCATGCTGAGGGGAGTGCATGCTAAGTAAGGCGAGCACTAAGTACCAATTCACTTAAGAGAATTGCCCCCAGACATTAGTGACGGCTGTCAGTGACATTATCCCCTTCGGCCAGAGGCCTAAGCTGTTACCCAACTTACCTGTAAAGGGTCAGGGGAGGACCCAGGGTAGAGCTCAGCTTTGGAATCAAGAAGACTCCTTCAAGGGGATACGGCAAGTGCCCAGGAAGTCTAGGCTTGCCCGTCATGCAGGAGCTATCACTGGTTCTGCAAGGGACTGTTCCCTCAGGAACCGATCTAGAGAGCACGTAGCAGCATCCTGTTCAAGGAAACATAGGTGGATTAATTCTAGGAGTGTCTCAACAGGTCCTAGGTAGCAACTGCCCAATAGGTATCAAAGAGGATATATAATCGGAGCGGGGCCCAAGGTGACCTATTCTGAAAGAAACAGTATAGGATTAGCACTTGGATATATACAAAAAGAGATATACTCATCCAAGAGAGGTTGTAGTCATGTATCGGGGCGCTAGCAACCATGGAGGTATCTCCCGAGGTTAGTTGCAGCCGCCGGCAAGGTTCTATCCCTGAAACATAGGAAAAACACGACAACAGCCATACATACTACAACATAGGTGGTTCTTACGCATAACTTCAGTTAGAAGTCTAATTTCAGACCATCAGTAAAGGTAGCCTCTAAACCATAGAAGCCATCAAAACATCATAGGTCCGAGGAAGCACGCAAGAAACTCTCACCTAACCTCAGTTAAGTGGTGTTATGTAAAAGAGGGAAGGTAAGGGCAGATGTTAAAAACCCCTCTGAGGGAAGGGAGTAGATGTTTTAAGATTTACTCTGATCCAGACGAGAACGTTGCCTCGTCTGAATCACTTCCCTCAGATCTGGTCTACCTCCGCTCGACCCGCGCCCTTTGGTTGCAACACTAGTCTTCTGTGCCCGTCTTTGTTCCTCAGAACGAGATGGGCCAGGACCCCCATGCTGTTCGGGCTCAGATCTGGACCTTCGAGGAATGAAGGTTTTAAAGGCCGCTGAGCGCATCTTTGCCTCCCTAAACTTCTCGACCACCGTCTCAACGAAGGCACCGAAAAGCTCGGAAGGCGAAACCGGCACATCAAGAAGAAAGCCCCTTTCTTTCCTCCCAATGTCAGCCAGGTTTACCCACAGATGTCTCTCTGTGACCACCATGGCCCCCATAGACCTACCCATGGAGGTGGTGTAAACCTGTATAATTTAGAAAATGATAATTAAATAAACAATTAAAGCGTCTATTAAAATATTAACTAAGCAGAAATGAAGAAAATAATATAAGAAACAATTGTATAATTAAGTGAAAAACTTTTCAGTGTCATGATTGACATTTTAATGATTAACCAATTATACGAAGTCTAAACTGAAGTCCCACCCCACCACGCTAGTTGCTGGATGGGAGTAGCCATTTTCTTTTTCTCTTCGAGGCTGGTGAGAGACGTGACGCAGTTAACTTTGAAAAGATTCAAATAAGATCGGAGAGGATTAAAATGGGTTTTCATGAGTTTATTTTCTTTGGATTTGGTCAGGTCTTTCAGTCTTACGTTGGAACTGCGTTTATTCAGCGTGATGTAAGATGGCGAGCCTTCCCAGCGAGATGAACACTGATTGTTGTGAGAGTTAAGTTCCAAATCGCCACCCGAGGAGATCGGTAGGAAAGTTCTGTTTGCCTACTAGGTATCAAAAACCGAACTGAGCTGTGCTTAGCTGAGACTTTTCAGAAGTATTTTCTTTTCTGCTCTGACGGATTTGTTTCGTCATTTGGAACGATTGAACCGAATCATTTTTTCGTGATTCTATTGCTTCTCTTTGAACTTCCTGAACTGAATCTTTTTGATCAATTCTTTTGAGTCAAATCTTTGTTTTTGAACTGGACATTTCAACGAACTTCCTGAACTGAATCTTTTTGATCAATTCTATTGAGTCAAATCTTTGTTTTTGAACTGGACATTTCAACAAACTTCCTGAACTGAATCTTTTTGATCAATTCTTTTGAGTTCTTGTTTTTCCTTTTTGAATAAGGACCTTTGAAACAAAACTTTTGGACTGATATTTGAACTGTTTTTCTTCTGATCTGTTTATTGGTCTTGTGTTCAACATTAAGGAGTTATTTTCTGATTCTGAGTGAACTTTCAAAAGTATTAATTGTGAACATTGTAAATGTTTATGGTGATCTCATAATTGTTGTATTCTAGGTAAATTGTATAGCCTAGAGGGTGCACCCTAATGAACAAATAGGCAAACAGAGAGTGAAAATTTGTTCAATTAATTTCATGCAATTGTAATCATATATTGGACAAAGAAAATTGTGAGAATTGGTGATTATCAATTAATTTTATTATTGATTTGAAAGAGAACACCGCAACCAGTACAAAGTTATTTTCAATACAAAAGTTTATTTTTACTCAATTGTTGTGGCTTTAATTACATCTCCAAAGTCGAACCTACTGGCCTAAGGGTAAATTTAGCAACTAGTGCATATTATTTGACACAGGTGCTACATAAATATTGGCGAGCCAGCCAGGAGATGTAATTATTTGCTTAATTTACACATATTTAAAGGGGTTTAAAGAACAAAAAGAAAAGTATTTGACACAAGACATTCAGATCAGTTGCATTCCAAGGAAATTGACATTAGGGATATGGAAGTAGTACAAAAGGAAAGTGTCAAAATTGTAACCGCCCTTTTAGTTAATGCACCAGTAAGCATTCTTGAAGACGAAGGGGTCCTTGATCTTCTAAAACGTCATGGTTCCATCGCAAGAGTCATTCCCATTCACAATCCGGAGTCCAAGTATCATGACCACACCATTGTGGAGTATAACTCTGGGTCAGCTATTGAATCAATAAGTCCCTCTCTACCTCTCAGCTACACAAGTAAAGAAAACCCAAGCTTGACTTACCAGATAAGAGCCCTGAGCAGCGTCTATTCTTGGGAAGAAAGTTCTGATGTTACCACCTCTTACATATCCACCCTAAAAAACATTGCTAAGTTAACTGGAAAATCTTTTAATGCTTTACTACGAGAAGAACTCTCTCAGATCTCAAGTTCCTTAATTCAAGATGAGGTGGATGAAGAGGAGGAGGCACCTGTTGAGCTCAGTTCCACTAATGAGCAGAGTGCTTTTAAGAAGGATTCCCAGAGTCCTAGTTCAATCCCCAATGAGCCAGCACTTGACCATGATGACTTACCAAGGTCTAATAGGCGGTTGTCAGGTACCATGAGTCATGTTCAACTCAATCCATCTGAGGTGCAGAAAAATATCGTTGAGCATATAAGTGAAGTCAAAAGTGAAGTTGCTTCAGCAATTCCATCTACAGCTGTGGTTAAGCTCCGCCCTTTCTCAGGAAGAATTCCCCAGCCCAGTAACGAATCAGATTATGACACTTGGCGTTGTAATGTTAAATTACTTCTTGATGACCCTTCTGTGTCTGACTTACAAAGAGTAAGAAGAATCATGGAGAGTCTTTTACCTCCTGCCACTGATATTGTTAAGTCTTTGGGGCCTCGTGCTTCTCCCAGAGCTTACCTCAATATGCTTGATTCAGCTTACGGTGCAATTGAAGATGGTGATGAGTTGTTCTCAAAGTTCATGAACACATTACAGAATGATAGAGAGAAAGCGTCTAGCTATCTCCAGAGACTTCAAGTTGCTTTGAGCAAGGCAGTCAGGGGAGGTGGAATTAAATCATCGGAAACTAACCATCAACTTCTACGGCAGTTTTGCAGAGGCTGTTGGGATGATGTCCTTATTTCTGAACTCCGTCTCGACACTCATAAAGACGACCCTATCGAATTCCAAGACTTATTGCATTCCATCAGAGCCAAAGAAGACAAGAGTGCACAGAAATTGCTGCGCATGAAAAGCCATATTGGTGGTTCTAAGCATAAACAGCAGCCAACATTTAGATCTGCTCATGCTTACAGCCAAGACACTGCCATTCCAAGCAAAAAGAAGCAAATCGCTGAGCTGAAGGAACAGTTAACTTCATTGACTCTTCCAAAACCCCGAAAGACAGTCAACCCCAAGCATAAGACTGTGCCGTCTTCTACTACTGTGGAGTTTGTCGCTAAGCAACCAGTGAAGTCAACGGGTGGTCCTGTCACCAAATGCAGACCACGTCCTGGTTACTGTTTCAAGTGTAGTGAAGATGGCCACATCTCTGTCGTCTGTGAGAAACCTCCCAACTCCAAGCTAGTCGAAAAGAAACGAGATGAGTTGCGCTTGAAGCAACAAGAGTGGGACAGAGAGAATTGCCATGTGGGTGCAGTTTCTTTAAACAGTTCCAGTTGCGGGACAAACTGGGGCTAGTCAACCTGAAAGTCGTCCCAACAGAAAATATTCAAAAGTGCACTGTAAATTAATTGCACACCCTCAATCAAGTATACAATGATTAGTAGGATCTAAGTGCACTGCGCAAGTCAAAATCTCAGGAAACAAATGTCATTGCTTGCTCGACACAGGGTCACAGGTGACCACTGTTCCTTGGTCGTTTTATCAAGCTTGTTTGACTAATCACCCCATTAAGCCTTTGAATAATCTGCTTGAGGTCAGTGGTGCAAATGTTCAGCCAGTTCCATATAAAGGATATATTGAAATCCCCATTACCTTTCCAGAAGAAGTGGTTGGATCTGAGATTGAAATTTCTACACTTGCACTAATCATTCCTGATTTCAACCCTGGAAGACAATCTCAAGTCTTGATCGGGACTAACACACTCGATTCTTTGTATGCTGAATGTTCTGAATCAAATGGCCTTGAACCCTATTCTCCGCAATATGGATACAATGCTGTGCTAAAAACTCTTGAACTACGGCACAATTTGAATTCCAATGGATGCCTTGGGTTGGTGAGGCTACAAAGCAAAGAACCTTTGATTGTTCCAGCAAAGCAGACAGTTGCTCTGTGTGGAAAAGCAAGTATAAGTTGCTTACCTGTCAAAGAGTCTGTTCTTCTAGAGCCCCCATTAACTTTCTCCCTTCCTGGGGCTTTTCTTTTCCCAAGTAGCTTAGTTCATGTGGCATCCATTCCACAGCAAAGGTGGACCATCCAGCTAAAGAATGAAACAAATCGTGATGTAGTTTTGCAGCCCAATGCTGTCGTTGCTGAGGTCCATGCTATTGAACATATCCTTCCTTGTGAATGTGAGACAAGGTCTATGCCTAGTAGTCAGTGCAGCTCCAAGTCAGTGATTACCTTTGACTTTGCGGACTCCCCATTGTCCCAAGAATGGAAGGATAGAGTCAGTAAGAAACTCAATGACATGTCTGATGTGTTTGCTCAACACGACCTTGACTTTGGTCGAACTTCCAAAGTCAAACATCGCATTAAGCTCTCTGATGAAACTCCATTTAAACAAAGAGCACGTCCTATCCACCCTCATGATCTGGCTGCTGTTCGCCGACACTTGCAAGAATTAAAACAATCTGGAGTAACTCTTGAAGAGAGTCTGAATCTCCTTTTTCATCCCCGATTGTAATTGTACGCAACAAAAACGGTGATGTGAGATTACAGGTGATGTGTGGATTACAGGAAGCTGAATTCACAAACTGTGAAAGATTCTTATGCTTTGCCCAACCTTGAGGAGTCTTTTTCTGCTTTATCAGGTTCACAGTGATTCTCAGTTCTGGATTTAAAATCTGGTTACTACCAGATAGAAATGGAAGAATCTGACAAGCACAAGACCGCATTCTCTTGCCCGTTAGGATTCTGGGAGTTTAACAGGATGCCTCAAGGTATCACAAATGCGCCAAGTACTTTTCAAAGATTAATGGAGAAGCGCATGGAAGATCTGCATCTTACCGAGGTCTTGGTGTTTCTTGATGATTGTATTCTCCCGAACTCCTGAGGAGCATGAGGAGCGGCTCTTAAAAGTACTGACAAGACTGAGAGAATATGGGTTGAAACTATCCCTAGAAAAGTGTAAATTCTTCCAAACATCTGTCCGGTATTTAGGTCATATAATATCAGAGACCGGTGTCCAGACTGATCCTGAAAAGATAAGTGCCTTGAAGACCTGGCCAAAACCAAAAAACCTAAGGCAGTTAAGGTCATTTTTGGGATTCGCGGGATATTATCGGCGATTCATCCAAAATTATTCTAAGATCGTGAAACCCCTAAATGACTTAACAGCCGGCTATGCCCCACTGAATCGTAAATCGCTGAATGGAGAGGTGAAAGGGAAGTACTTTAACCCAAAGGAGTCATTTGGTAGTCGATGGACGGTGGACTGTAATGAAGCATTTGATGCCATCATTTCCAAACTTACCTGCTCTCCCGTGCTTGGTTTTGCTAACCCGACCTTACCTTACACCCTACACACGGATGCGAGCGCCACAGGTCTGGGTGCCGCGTTATATCAGGAACAGGATGGAGAGAGTAAAGTCATAGCTTTCGCCAGTAGAGGTCTTTCAAGAAGTGAGTCCAGATATCCAGCCCATAAGTTAGAGTTTCTTGCCTTAAAGTGGGTAGTTACGGAAAAATTCTCTGACTACTTGTACGGCAACCACTTCACTGTCATAACTGATAGTAACCCTCTCACATACATTCTCTCTTCTGCAAAGCTCGATGCCATAAGTTATCGTTGGCGCTCAGCTTTGGCGACTTTCTCTTTCAGCCTGATCTATAGATCGGGAAAGCAGAATCAGGACGCTGATGGATTATCAAGACGCCCCCATGGTGAGTTAGTGAATGACATGGTATCACAGAAGGAGCAAGAACGCATACAGAAATTTGCTTCCCAGCATCTGGGTGAAGGTGAAGGTGTCATAATAGACTGCTCTGTTGTCCAAGCGGTGTGCGACAAGCATCTCGTACAACAGGAAGACGGATCTCATGTTGCTCTTTTGGAGTCCTTGACAATAGAACAGGAGGCTATTCCTGGATGTTTTGCTCAAGAAATGATAGAAGGTTTGTTTACAGTGCCCGATTTAACTGGAATAAATCTGCAGCAAGAACAAAGAGAAGATGTTACTCTGAATCAAGTCATCAGTCAAATAGAACAAGGTCAATTGCCGTGTCGTGCAGTGAGATATGAGTGTCCAGATATTCCCTTGTTGCTGAGGGAGTGGAATCGCTTGGAATTAAAGGAGGGAGTTCTATACAGACGGCGACGATGGAATGATCAAACAAATTATCAGTTGGTGTTACCTGTGAAGTTTTGAGCTGTAGTGTTGGAGAGCTTGCATGATCAGATGGGCCACATGGGAGTGGACCGTACACTCTATCTTGTCCGTTCTCGCTTTTATTGGCCAAAGATGAGTGCTGATGTCGAGAAGAAGGTTAAAACGTGAACGTTGTGTTAAAAGAAAAGCTGTGCCTGAGAAGTCGGCACCACTCGTCAACATCCAGGTGATGCGACCCCTTGAGTTGCTCTGTATAGACTTTCTTTCCATTGAACCAGATCAAAGTAATGTCCAGAATGTACTTGTCATGACAGATCATTATACAAAGTATGCAGTTGCTCTACCCACCAGCAATCAAAAAGCAAAGACTGTTGCTAAGTGCCTCTGGGATGGATTCATTGTCCATTATGGTTTCCCAGAGAGGATTTTAAGTGATCAAGGAGCTGACTTTGAATCAAAACTTATCAAAGAACTTTGTGAGATGGCAAAAATTCACAAAGTGCGGACAACTCCCTATCATCCTCGCGGTAATCCAGTAGAGCCCTTCAATAGAACGCTTTTAAACATGCTGGGTACCTTAAAGGAGCAGGACAAGTCACGGTGGCATGATTTCGTAAAACCATTAGTGCATGCCTATAATTGCACAAAAAATGAGGTAACTGGATTCACGCCATATGAACTCATGTTTGGGAGGCAGCCCAGACTGCCAGTGGATTTGGCCTTTGGGCTACCTGCAGAAAAACCTGTCCATGAGTCACATTCTAAATATGTCAAAAATCTCAAAGCCCGACTTGAAGAGAGTTACCGAATTGCCACTTATAATGCTTCAAAGTCTGCAATGAGGAATAAGGACAGATTTGACAAACGAGTGAGAGAGTCAACTTTTGATGTTGGAGATAAAGTCCTAGTGAGGAACGTCCGAATCAGGGGAAAACATAAACTCGCAGACAAGTGGGAGCTTTCCATCCATACAGTAGTTGAACGTGTAGGAGACCTACCAGTGTATAAGGTTCGTTCCCAAGATAATGCACCTGCGCGAGTGTTGCACAAGGATTTATTATTACCTTGTGGGTTCCTTACTTCTGAGGAAAGTATACCCATTCCTAGTTCAGAAAAGTCCTCCAAACCTAAGACACGGAGCCAAAGGAAAAGAGAACTGTTTAATGAGGAACAATCGGATTCAGAGGATGAAATCTGCATATTCAGTAGAATTCCTGCTGGAGAAACAAGGATAACCTATGCATATGACATTAAGTCAAAAGAGGCTGATGGAAAGGAACAGGATTTGCCTCAGAGTTCCGACTTGCCTCAGGAAACAGAATTACCTCAGACAGTGAGCAGTCCAAATAACGTGTGTCCCCCAGATGAGAGCTTGGGCGAGGTAACAGAAATGAATGAACCTACAGATTCTGAACAAGAAACTATCCTAGCAGGAAATGAAATTGAAAGAGAATACTTGCCATCATCCGATCGAGTCGGTGATGAGGATGAGATGGATATGTCCACAGGTATCCAAGATCTGGAAGAAAGAACAGAACAAGAGATCAATACAAATGGAGAATCAAGTGGAAATGTTAACCCAAGACGATCAAATAGAATTCCGCAACCTCCAAAGAAATTCCATTATCCACAGTTGGGTAATCCTCTTACCTCAGTAGTCCAAAACTTGTTCCAGTCCTTGAGTGAGGCAGTGATTAATTCAATGAGTCTTCCTGACTTACCAAAAGTTAACTACATCCTGCCCAAGAGTTAACTGAAGAGTTAAATAATGGACAAACACAAAGGGACTTGCTTACCTTTAAGAGGGGAGGATGTAAACCTGTATAATTTAGAAAATGGTAATTAAATAAATAATTAAAGTGTCTATTAAAATATTAACTAAGCAGAAATGAAGAAAATAATATAAGAAACAATTGTATAATTAAGTGAAAAGCTTTTCAGTGTCATGATTGACATTTTAATGATTGACCAATTATACAAAGTCTAAATTGAAGTCCTGCCCCACCATGCTAGTTGCTGGATGGGAGTAGCCATTTTCTTTTTCTCTTCGAGGCTGGTGAGAGACGAGACGCAGTTAACTTTGAAAAGATTCAAATAAGATCGGAGAGGATTAAAATGGGTTTTCATGAGTTTATTTTCTTTGGATTTGGTCAGGTCTTTTAGTCCTACGTTGGAACTGCGTTTATTCAGCGTGATGTAAGATGGCGAGCCTTCCCAGCGAGATGAACACTGATTGTTGTGAGAGCTAAGTTCCAAATTGCCACCCGAGGAGATCGGTAGGAAAGTTCTGTTTGCCTACTAGGTATCAAAAACCGAACTGAGCTGTGCTTAGCTGAGACTTTTCAGAAGTATTTTCTTTTCTGCTCTGACGGATTTGTTTCGTCATTTGGAATGATTGAACCGAATCATTTTTCCGTGATTCTATTGATTCTCTTTGAACTTCCTGAACTGAATCTTTTTGATCAATTCTTTTGAGTCAAATCTTTGTTTTTGAACTGGACATTTCAACGAACTTCCTGAACTGAATCTTTTTGATCAATTCTTGTTTTTCCTTTTTAAATAAGGATCTTTGAAACAAAACTTTTGGACTGAGATTTGAACTGTTTTTCTTCTGATCTGTTTATTGGCCTTGTGTTCAACATCACGGAGTTATTTTCTGATTTTGAGTGAACTTTCAAAAGTATTAATTGTGAACATTGTAAATGTTTATGGTGATCTCATAATTGTTGTATTCTAGGTAAATTGTATAGCCTAGAGGGTGCACCCTAATGAACAAATAGGCAAACAGAGAGTGAAAATTTGTTCAATTAATTTCATTAGTTGGGATTTCATGCAATTGTAATCATATATTGAACAAAGAAAATTGTGAGAATTGTTGATTATCAATTAATTTTATTATTGATTTGAAAGAGAACACCGCAACCAGTACAAAGTTATTTTCAATACAAAAGTTTATTTTTACTCAATTGTTGTGGTTTTAATTACATCTCCAAAGTCGAACCTACTGGCCTAAGGGTAAATTTAGCAACTAGTGCATATTATTTGACACAGGTGCTACAGTGGCAGCCTGCTTGGTGGCACGGAGAGCCAGATCTGTGGTGCGACGCAACTCAGCAACCTCATCAGGGGACAGACCCTGACCTTTGTCCAGATCCTTCAGCAGGTCAGCCTGATAAGCTTGAAGCACAGCCATAGTGTGCAACACGCCCACAGCCTGGCCTGCTGCTGCATATGCCTTGCCATTCAATCGAGATGTTATTTGAAGGGGGATTGATGGCAAGGAGGGAGTCTTGAGAGAAGATGTCTCACCAGTAGAGAGATAGCTAGCTAGCGTCTCTTCTACAGGGGGCATCTTCTCATAGCCGTGGTCAGACATCCCTTCGATATTCACATAATTAGCATGTTGAAAATTATGGATACGAGAAGAAAACGGCTTTTTCCAAACCTTCTCGATCTCCGAATGGAGATCAGGAAGAAATGGAAGACTCACTAGGGCTGGGGGTTTGTGGTCTGAAAGGTAGCGTTCGTCGAGACGTCCCCGTGGCGCCACCTTTCTAGCCCGCTTCCACAGTAAGTCAAGCCTTACCGTGGCACGGTCCATAACCTCCAACAGCTCCTCATATGCAGGGCAGGAGGATTGAGAAGGCTCCGCCTCAGCTTCTTCGCCCTCAGACATCTCCTGCTCTTCTTGGGTGGACCCCAAAAGAGCACTAGCTCCTGGATCAGATGACGTCAGGGAAACTACGCCATCCTCCAGAAGCTCACTCTCATCTCTGACAGACGAGCGAGAAAGGGAAAGCCCCTTTTTTAACTCATCAGCCAGATCCGCCTGTGATCCCCACAAACTCATTTTCCTCCGAGCCTCAGCAGCAGAGGGTCCTGAGTCGCGGGAAGCAGACGGCTGCTGCTCTTTCCTCGAAAAGAGAGCCAGATGAGAGCGGAGCTTTTTCATCGGAAAACGCTCACAATGCACGCAAACCGCCCCCTCGAGGACGTCGCGTGCGTGCTCTTCACCCAAACAGAAGACGCAAAGATCGTGTGTGTCATCAGGTGTCAAATAACGTGGACACGGATGCACGCACCTCTTAAACGCCTGACTAGTGCTCGCCATGATTATAGGAAAGAAACAAAATCAGTCTTACCAGAAAATGCACGCTTAGACAAACAGTCGCTGAAGACAAAGAAGAGAATGTTGTGTTCTACCGGCGTCCTTTTATACTATAGCCGCTCCGGTAGTGACGCACCGGTAGCGACGAGTCGCGCCGTGAGTGACGTCATAGGCTGTCGCCAGCCACTGCTTGTAGTTTTTGTATGTATGCTTCAGACACGAGTCACGCTGACGGCGTTCCCCTAGCACCCCCTAGAGGACGCAGTTCGATGTTCCCTTGAGAGGGAAACATGCATTTTACAGCCTCCAGGATATATTAAGTTTGTTTTAAATAATTTCTAAACTATTTAGATTAAGACTGTTAAGTTGGTCCCTTATTAATGGCTTCACATTCTTTTAATGTTAGTTTAAAGGTGGTTTAATATCAACAACAAATATATATATATATATATATATATTTACTGATAACCTTTTTTTTGTGATTAGAAATTTAGATGCAAAGATTGAAATGGGTTGTAACCAAATCAAGATGTCAAGGATGTCTTCTCCAAAAGTAAAGATGATGAGATGGCTCTTTGTGTGGTTCAGCTGCTCATGGCACACTTTGGAGAGAATCTCACAGGGCAGGTCTTTTTTACAGATGTAAGTTTATATTTTGTTTTTTCCTTGTCTTTCAATTTCTGAATGTTGTCTATTTATTAATGCAGGTTTTCTGATAATTGCCTGTTTTGTTTATTTTGCTCTTTAAAAGGTTAGTTCTCCTAAATTTCAGTCATTAACTACTCCCCCTCATGTCGTTCCACACAGATAAGACCTTCATTCATCTTCAGAACACAAACTAAGATATTTTTGATTAAATCTGAGAGGTATCTGAACTGCACATAGGCAGCAACGAAAAGTGCGATGACATTGCTGCCTATGTGCAGTTCAGATACCTCTCAGATTTAATCAAAAATATCTTAGTTTGTGTTCTGAAGTCTTACCTGTGTGGAACAACATGAGGGGGAGTAATTAATGACTGAAATCAAATTTTTTTGGTGAACCAGCCCTTTAAAAACATCTTTTAAAATGTCTGTTCCCTACAGGTGTGTGCCACTGAAGCTGACACTAAGACAACCCTGACTGTACCTGCAAGTCCTCGCCTGATTCTACTTGGTATACATTTCATTGATAGACATATTACATTGCTGTTTTTCTTTGAATGCACAGCAAGGTAAGATGCATGTTGCTATTACTTGAAGTTTCAGGTGGAACATGGCAGGTGACTATTACGCACTGGATGATCACGCTTGAGGGTTGTGTCATATCTGAAGGCATCACACCAAACTTTTTGACGGGACTTGCTGCTGTATTTTCAATCTACTACATGCTTAACCTTTAATATCAGGAAGAAGCAGCCTGTACTCTGGAATTCATTCAGAGGTTAGGCTGCTTGAATTTCCTATATAGCTTTTCATGAGTTATAATTGTTGAAACCTACATCACCAGAAACCATTACTTTGTCTAAAGAGATAGTTTGCATTTATACCTACTTTTAGTAAGTACCCGTGAGCAATACCATCTTATGTTAAAACCATCTTATGTTGCTTATTGCAGCTTGTAAAGTTTGCAAAATTAAATGTTTTTGCTTAGAACAAGCAAAATAATCTGCCAGTGGGATAAGCAAAATAATCTTATTTCAAACAGAAAACAAGATTATTTTGCTTACCTCATTGGCAGATTATTTTGCTTGTTTCGAGCAAAAACTCACTTAATTTTGACTTGTTCTTTCTGAAAAGACAGTCATTTTTACTTGTCTAGAAATTCCTTCTTGATTTAAGAATTTTAAAATATTTTGATTGGAAACAAGATAAAAAATCTAAGTAAGAAAATCTTTTTTTTTTCTTTTTTTTTTTTTGAAGTGTAATTAAAACCCACCTGCCTATAGGGTCCTAGTAACCCTTCATACCTTGATTTTGCTTTTGTAGGATTACAAATTTAAGATTCTGTTTAAGATATGCTGATCCTATGTTCTGATGTAACATCATATGGAAAACTAAGATGAAGTACATTGTATTTAGCATTTAAGGTAAATATGCAGACAAATGATTCTCTTAAGCAATGTTTGTAGCAAGATGTTCCTGCCAGTTCCTGTTCTCTTATTGTAAATCAAATGAGCCAACTACTGAGACTCACACCTTTTGTTTGTAAGGACTTTTGGTGTCTCTGCCCCAGTCTTTGAGTAGATATGATGATTGGATTAGCACCTATGCATTTGAAGGACACTGTTATGCTGATGAGATCAGGGATGGGAACAATCTGGTAACGGGTAGAAACCTGTACTACATTTGCATGCTTTGTTTAGATTTGTCTCCACCTATATGTAATCCCTCCCCCTTGAAAGGTATAAGTTACTTTGTACCACTAACTAATACAGACTTGGATGACAAGACTTGGATGACAAGACTTGGTTGACAAGACTTGGATGGACTACAGCAAACACACAAGCGAGGTTCTTCAATAAAGAGTAACTTCTGCTTGAAAGATATCCCAAGCCTCCTGGAACTTTAATGAAAGAACAAAATAAGTTTTCAACAGATGGTGCCGTGACCCGGATAGAGCTCTTCACTTGAAACCAGATTGAAACTTCAGTTCAACAAAAGATCTGACTTCATTCCAGACTGAATTCCAGAACCTTTTTGTTCAGCGCAACAATTTGGTGAGTGTTACTCTATCCAAAGAACCACTAAAGACCAGTAAAAAGTGCTATCCTCTGCTCTCCTCTGCAGAGAAGAGTTAACAAACAGCTGTAGGGTTTGGTTAACTTCTAAAAGGTTAAAGTTATCCTCTAAAAATAGTTTTAGAGATGTGTCAGGCAGTTTAGCATCACATGCTAATATTTGTGCAGACAGAGAAGGCTTAACATTTCCTGTTTGTGTCAGAAAGACATTACAAAATGTTGAGAAGAAATGCTAGGTTAATTCCAACAACTGAGAAAGGTGGGTTAGCTACCCCTTTTTGGGCAGACAATGAGTTCAAATCATTGTTAGGAGAACAAATGGACTCAATAGTGACTGAGTCAGTAAGATTGGATTTGACAAAGAAATTTGGTATTGATCCAGATAAAGTATGGTCAATTGAAGAATGCAAAAAAGTACTTGGGGCATGTATCAGAAAGAAAAACCTAAAAGGTATTATCTGCTACCATAGAGAGTTCAGTTTAGTGATAGCGCAAGAGCAAAATCAGTGCATTGCTAAGTTAAAAGAACAGATCAAACAGTTGCAAGCTCGAGTGTCCAGTCTCACTAAAAAGGTGGGTCGTAATCAAACAACCACCAAAAGTGATTCAAAAGAACCACAGTCAGATGAAAGCTATCTTGACTTACAGTCTTTGTGTAGACAAGAGGACAATAGCAATACTGGATTAACAGAGAACAATGTAAATGCAGTTGAGGTGTGTGCAGCAAGACACCCCACAGAAACCCCCACACTGCAGATCCAAGTGGCCAATACTTTAAGCCCTGAAGACATAGAAAGACTTGCTGAGAATTTGCCATCTATACATGGAAATTTTTTTGAGTTTAGGAGAGAGATGTCTAGAAAGATACGCCTCTATGATATGTCTCTAACTGAAGTCACCCAGATATTATCCCAAATCTTGACACCGTCTGAATTCAGTGATTTTGAAAATGCAGTAAGCAAGTCTGCATTTAAAAATGCTACTAAAGACGAATTAAGAGAAGGAGTTCTGAGAGAGTTAAAGAAAATTGTTGGGCCGAAAGTGAATTGGGCAAAAGTCACTAGTTGTGTACAAAAGAAGGATGAAGCTCTTAGTGAGTATACTGAACGATTTTGCCAGTCAGCAGCAGTATACAGTGGTATAGTTGACACGGCAGAGAAGGTGCTGGATCACAAAGGTCCACTAGTTCGAACATGGGTTGATGGACTTTTAACAGAATATAGAAATGCATTGCCTTTCTTAGACCTCACATGGTCAAACAGAAACCTGCAAGACAACTTGGACAGGTTAGCTACTTGGGAAAGAGACTCTGATGTTAAAGCCAGAGTAAAAATTGCAGCAGCATCCTTTAAGGTCAACACACAGAACCAGCAGAAACGCCAATGTCCTAAGAGAGAAGGTAATTGCCACTTCTGTGGGAAGTCTGGACATAGGATGAAAGAATGTAGGAAAAACAAGAAATATGTAAAAGAAATGAACAATTTAAATCAGCTTCTACGCAGTCTCTTAGAAACACTGAAACGTACGCTCCCCACTACGACACACTCGTTGGGCGACTTGCTGAGGTGTTAACTGTTAAGGCTGTGAGTTCTTAATCACCCCCCTAATCTAACACAAAGATGAAAGAGTTCTTTGTAAACAAAATAAGTTTGACTAACACTTCTTAAACTTGGGGACACTGATTATGTACACTCACAGCCGTAACTTTTAAATTACAGAATGTTTCATTCAGTCACTCATCCTCTGTTATGATGTCTAATAGGACTGATGTTTCATTAGAGGATAGAAATGTAACAATTGCAATAATTTGGGAATTTTTGGAAATTCCTGCATAAGAAACTTGTCTATACAGAAAAATATAGTGTTCCTCCACCTACAGGGATAGGATAGGACACACGGACCAGTGAGGGCCCAGGGAGGAACCGAATGCAACAGGCTTCGGGGGTTAACCCTGCGTGAAGATTCCCTCATAGGCTTTCCCCATCCATTAGTCCATCCTTACCTCACTGATCTATTAGGTGTCAAATAACTTTAAACTAGTTTAAGGGAAACACTATATGATCACTACTTAAAACCACTATACGATCAACTGAAGTCTAAAAAACACTATACGATCATTAGACTTAAAATCACTATACGATCAAGAGAAGTTTAAAAATGTCTATGCATGAATACTGCTGGTCTGCTGTTTCTTTGTTTTCTTGTGTGCAGGTATGTGTATATGCCAAGTCATCTTCATAACCCGGACCCTGGTGGAAAGCATCACTTCAGAAATCCATGAACAAGCTTCATGAGGAACAAGAATCATCTGAGTGAATCTACGTGAGAAGTGGACTACAGAAGACTTCACAGAACAGACTTCACAGCGATTCAAGCGCCATGGACTTCAAGACTTCCACACTGATGCTACATGATTTTTCTGTGTTATCATGTAGATTGTACAACATGTTATCATACATTGTTGTATACGTGTCAACATTTATGGTTCTAGAAGGAACTATTACACCTAAGTAAATCTAGGATAAGACACAGAATAAGTTATATTTGCCTGTAACTTCTTCAAGTTACATGAATGGAAGATGGGGTTATGTTAACAAACATAGACCATAGAATGGACTTATGAAGGTTTAAATTTGTGTTATGTGAGAGTTTTTTTTTAGAACTCTCAAATGGGGGATTGTAGGATTACAAATTTAAGATTCTGTTTAAGATATGCTGATCCTATGTTCTGATGTAACATCATATGGAAAACTAAGATGAAGTACATTGTATTTAGCATTTAAGGTAAATATGCAGACAAATGATTCTCTTAAGCAATGTTTGTAGCAAGATGTTCCTGCCAGTTCCTGTTCTCTTATTGTAAATCAAATGAGCCAACTACTGAGACTCACACCTTTTGTTTGTAAGGACTTTTGGTGTCTCTGCCCCAGTCTTTGAGTAGATATGATGATTGGATTAGCACCTATGCATTTGAAGGACACTGTTATGCTGATGAGATCAGGGATGGGAACAATCTGGTAACGGGTAGAAACCTGTACTACATTTGCATGCTTTGTTTAGATTTGTCTCCACCTATATGTAATCCCTCCCCCTTGAAAGGTATAAGTTACTTTGTACCACTAACTAATACAGACTTGGATGACAAGACTTGGATGACAAGACTTGGTTGACAAGACTTGGATGGACTACAGCAAACACACAAGCGAGGTTCTTCAATAAAGAGTAACTTCTGCTTGAAAGATATCCCAAGCCTCCTGGAACTTTAATGAAAGAAGAAATTAAGTTTTCAACACTTTTTATATAAACGTGGACCATTCAGTAAATCTGAACAGTAGAAACATGTACAAAAATAATTAGCCGTATGGAAAAACAAGTTGACTTGGGACATGCAGGATGAGTTTTGCTAGTCAACACTATCAGCAATGTTTTTGTAATATAGGTTGTATTCTACATTGACAATTCTAGAGTTATTTTGATAAAATATTTAGTTTGCTGATGTTTTACAGAGTTGGAATACCTCAGGAGATGCCATGCAGCCAGGTCGTCATGGTTAAGTGGGTGTAAAATGACAAAGTCATTCACCTAGGACTAGAACTCTTTTAAAAGGTACACAAGCCTCCTCACTGGAATGATAACAAAAGTGCTGAAAAAAACCCTGAACAAATGTTTTCTTTCACTAAAATATTTCACAAAATTTGTTGTTTTGAGTAGTGCAGATCCAAAAATTTTCAAAAAATGTTAAATGTTAATGTGTTTGACCTCAGGTTTTCAGGTTTGTAATGTAGGATATGGACCAATCAGACAATGGTTCATTAGATTTAACCAAATCAGTAGTTTATTGAATTAACAAAGAAGCAGACTTCCCCTTCACCCAACAGAACAGTGGGTGACACAAAGTCCCAGATATGCCTGGTTACCATGGCGGCCAGGACGCGCCTGGCAGACCAAATGGGCTTTTATGATCTAAAAGAATGTGTGAAGATGCTCTCCCCCACCTTGACTGTCTCTAAAGCAATACATTCTTCCACTGAAAGTGGCTTATTTGTTAATTCTTAGACAAACCTTCCTGTGAACTGACACATATGCCCCCATATATCAGTGTATGTATATTACGACTGTCCATGTCCTTTGCATTTCTTATTTTATAACTGTTTTATGCTTGTGTTATGATAGAATGCTATAGCCACATACAGTATATGCCATGTTTGGTCTCTTTCAACTCCTAGTTTGATTACCCAAAAGATGGTTTTTGTTATTTGTTGTTAGATGTGCAACATATTAGTGTTTTAAGAATCCTTAGTAGTATTTGCATCAACACCCAATCGAATCACCTATGCAAAATACTTTGGATCCAGACAAAGACCAATAAATTTTCCCTCCAAAGATACAGGACACCATTGGCTCTCTGAACTTTCTAGAGGTGTGACCACCCTATAGATAAAAGATTCACACCAGCCACACTTTCGTTGTTCTTCAGGACTTGAGCCGTCGGAGGTTCTTTTCAGAACCTAGAAGATGATGAGAAGAAGATGATGAGCTAAACTCTTCTGGAACTTCTAAGTCTGTGCCAGGCCGTGCGGCCTTGTTCTTTCCATTCTCCAAGAATCATCAGATTTCGGCTGGGTCTCTCTCTCTCTCAGCCCTTTTGTTCTTCTGCACGTCACTGGGAGGAAACTCCCAATCACCACAGAGTCAGGACATCTCGGAGGACACTCTTCAAACCGGAAGGAAGTGATCGCAAATCCAAAACCTTGAAACCATCAAGACCTTCATACGGGACTGCATTTGGACACGGGTCCACAACCAAGGCAATGCAAGTATCGTACATTTAACTAAACAAACAGAGTTTAGTATAAGCTATAGACCCATTGAAAAATGGCACAGATGGTTTCACAGGTTAACTGACTCTTTTCATAGCTTCATTTTCCTTGTTTTCTCTAATGCCTTCTCACTTGCCCTTCCCCCTGTATGAATGACTGTATGTTTGTTTGTTTAGATTAGTTATGTGTTAGTTCTTAGTTAATAAAATTCTTGTGCACAGATTACATGAGTTTCTGATTCTGCCTTGCAAAATATTAATGTCCCTTTACGATTTCCGATTCGAGCTACATGCTCTACGCGCTAGTATAAAAGAAAGTTATTTTCTGTGGCCAAGAAAATATTCTTTCTTTGAATACATGTGAAATTACCCTGAATGTTCGCTGGACGAACGGGTCAATTAATTGTAATGTTAATTCAGCTTTATCAAGATAATTCTATTGAATTATCCAAATATTATAATTAATTATAATGAGTTATGATTAATTAGTAATATTTCCCCTTGAGCTAATAAATGCACTACAGTAACCTATTTTGTAATCTTTGTGTCTGTTATTTATTTGCTTTATTGCCATTGTTTTTAAGTGAGAACAAAAATCTCCCTGTCAGTGAAGAACTGCCATTATCAAGTTTTTGCTTGTTAGCCAAAATCTTTCCTCACCATTTTTTATTATTATTATTATTATTTTTTTTATTATTGTTTTTTTAGAATCCTTGTTAAATGTTGACTGCTCTTTTAAATAAAACTTTATTTTGATTCATATCCTCTAAGTGCTCCTTGTTTAAATCTTTCAATATAATGTATATTAAGTAGGTAGATGTTTGTGGCCCACAGAAATCTAGTGTTTGACTAAATCTAGTTACAACGTCATTGGTTACATTAAATGCACTCGTTACAAAGGCTAAAAAAGGATAAAATATCATTAGATTTAAAATAAATATAAAAAAAGATTTGAAATAAGTAATGTTCAGTCTAGTTATTTATATCCATTTTAAGGCTATTTTACAATAAAGAGTGAATTTAAAGTAAAGATAATGATGTTGAAAATTGAAATCATCACAGCAGTGTACTGCATTTAATTTTTACAGAAAAAAGCTGTTAAATAATTCACAGTATGAATACTGTAGAATTACAGTAGATTGCTGGCGACTCTGCTGCCAGCATTTTACTGTAAATTTGAAGAAAATAGAATTATACTGTATTTCATTTGTATGGTAATAAACTGTAAAATAATTTCACAGTATGAATACTGTAAAATAACAGTACATTGGTGGTGACTCTGCTGCCAGCACATTACCGTTTTTTTACATAAACATTTTTTACAGTGCAGTCTTAGGGCTTCAACAACTGAGAGCAAGGCAGTCTCGGTTGAATTTTCAGTTCTGAAACCAGACTGGTTGCTGTCCAGGAGGTTGTTCTGTGAGAGAAAGGATAGAGACTTGTTTTTGCAATGAAAGGAAGAAGGGAAACCGGTCTGTAGTTCTCTAAAAGGGATGAGTTCAGGGTAGGTTTCTTAAGTAGTGGGGTTATACGAGCCTGTCTAAATGCTGATGGAAAAAATGTTTTCCTCCTTCTGTGAGAGTATGAAAGTAATGGATGTAATTTGTTCCTAAAGATGTGCAGAGTGGGCCACACATTGACTGCTCCAAGGACAATGAAGATTTGCTTATGAAATATGACTGTACCATGGGTGTCAATATGTACGCCATTTGTTCAGTAAATATGAATAATAGTAAACTAAAATACAGACATCTTTAAAAACATTTGACATTTTACAAAACACCAAATGTGTCATTATGTTTATATTGTAGCCAGAGGGGATGTTTGTTTGTTTTTTGCTCCTTGCCATAGTTGCCTCTGGTTTACTCACTAAAGGATTAATGAATCATATCATATTTTTCTAGCAGCTCCCTGATAAAAATGCTTAGAGGTGGTCAATATGACAAAACCCTTGCAACACGGCATAAGTCATTCTATCAAGGTAATGATATATTATATCACTCTGTAAAGCTGCTTTGAAACAATATTGTGTGTTGTGAAAAGCACTATGCAAATAAAGATAAATCAGTTGCACCACCACTGTAGCTCTTTTGGTCCAGGGGACCTTTAGATTTCTTTTCTTTCTTTCTTTCTTTCTTTCTTTCTTTCTTTCTTTCTTTCTTTCTTTCTTTCTTTCTTTCTTTCACCACAAAACCACTGTCCAATTTAATTTGTCACCACAGTGGCACATTGTAAATTAAATTATCCGAAGAGCATGCACCACAAGGGGGCACAATTAAGCTATCCATTATTAAAAATTCCTGTAAGGTCATCAAAAGATAAAAGATAAAAGATAAAGATAAATATATATATATATATATATATATATATATAAAGTTTCTATATTTTGCATATTGTTATTTTAATATTATATGTTGAATTTTGTGTTTTTAACATGGGAAATAACGTAATATCAAATGAAGTAGAATGTATTTATTATTGTTATTGTTGTTATTATTATTATAACCACCACTGTTATCAATAATAATAATTGAATACTATTATTCAAAATATTTATTAATTTAAACATATATCTTTTTAAATTTATTACTATTTAAACTTAGTATGACTTTAAACAGGCTTTCAGTTAAAATGGGTCAAAAGCAAGTGTTCAAAGATTGATTTCTCTGTACCATGCAAGTCAATAGCTCAAGCTATTGTGGCTGGAAGATTTAATTCATGCAAACCCACTGACTAGAATTTCCATTTACAGTCACACAGCAGGCAAAGTGTGCAAATTAATTTTCCACTGAAAACTATTAAAAAAAATGCACATGTCAGAATTTAGAGGTCAAAAAAGGTGCTCTCCTGTCTACATGGTGTGCCTATAATAAGCCTTTCAAATAAGCCTAAAGGACATAATTAGCTTGATCAGGTCTGCTTAACTAGGGTTGAACCTAAACTCTGCAGAGCTGTGGCAGTTTGACCAATCCTGGTACTTGGCCTTGTTTGCAATTAGTTGAAATGGTTTCTGTCTTGCATTTTATTTCTCAAAATGATGTATGTCGTTAAAATGTAGAATTTAGCAGAAATAACATAATAAAAAATCTCATTTACAAAAGGTAAACAAAAAGCTGCTTGGTTTATATTTTTATGTATATAATTGTATATAATATATATCGTAAAATTGTATTGCATACCTGTTGCTGGCATAATAATGACCTGTTTCAAATGTGTACGTGCTTTTCTTCTTTCTCTTCTTTTCGCTCTTAATAGCTTCCGCTCGCTGTGGTGGAGTAGTTATAAAATCTGTCATGAAACTCTAGATGGCGAAGTCCGATTTAATGTAACTCATTACATCATAATTACATCATTGTCATATGGTGCAGCTTATTGGTTCTTTTTGTATCAGCAGCCAATGCCCTTTTACTCCATATTGCTATGCATATTGTGTGGTCTGCTAAATTAATTAAAAAAAAGAGAGAAACCATAAGTTTTACACAAAGTGTCATGTGAGCAGTCTTGCATTCATATGCAAGAGTCAATATAAAGCATATTAGCAGTAGCATTTACGATCTGTGTTTACACAGCTGGAGCAAAAGTCTAGCATGTTATCACTTTGAGGACATGCTGACAGTAACAGAGATGAGAACAAAAGGTAAACACAGTTATTCTAAGGTCAATGTTTTCATTAGCTGTGATGAGTGTATGGTTGATTTTAGCTGCACACAGCATCAGAAGCACATGCTTTATTGCTCCTAATTGCTTACTATACAAAGATAACTTAAGTATATCAATGACATTTATCAAATGACTTGTGATATTTGCTCAGGTGGGTGCTGGGGATTTATCTAGTTGGAGTTTAATTAGAGTTAAACTGGTTGGTGTGGTAGGCCGCGTCCTACAAAAGCTGCAGTTGAAAGTTGATTGCATCACAGCAGCACGATGAAGAATGTCCCAATTCAGGATGCACCCTTCGAAGGCCACATTCAAAGGCCAAATTGCATCACCACAGCGCTGCAAAGGCTGCCACAATTTGAAAGAGACTTCAAATGCGCCCAAATGCAGCCCAGGTAATTAAGGATACAACAGATGGATCTTTTGCAGCGTACCCTTGAGTTTTTGCCTTGTAATATGTTTTTTTGGCCACTAGAGTGTTATGTCTAACGTTTGCCTCCACTAATCAGTTCTATTGTTTTCACGTGTCTCATTCAGTCTTGTGTATTTAAGCTGATCAGTTCCTCTGTCTAAAAAATATATAGAAATTACGACCTATGCTCTCAATGTCAAATGCAGAAATGTTAATCCATGCATTCATGACCTCTAGGATAGATTATTGTAATGCTTTATTGGGTGGTTGCTCTGCACGCTTAATAAACAAACTTCAGCTAGTCCAAAATGCAGCAGCTAGAGTTCTTACTGGAACCAGAAAGTATGACCATATTAGCCCGGTTCTGTCATCACTGCACTGGCTGCCTAGTAAACATCCTATAGATTTTAAAATCTTGCTAATTACTTATAAAACCCTCAATGGTTTAGCTCCTCAGTACTTGAGTGAGCTCTTATAACATTATAGTCCCTCACGTCTGCTGCGTTCTCAAAACTCTGGCAATTTAATTATACCTACAATGTCAACATCAACTGCGGGCGGGAAATCATTTTCTTTTTTAGTGCCCAAACTCAGTAACAATCTACCTAACACTGTTCAGGAGGCAGACACACTCTGTCAGTTCAAATCTAGATTAAAGACTCTGCTATTTAACCTGGTTTACACACTAACACATTAAGACACTAACACATTTCTATAATCCAAATTCGTTAAAGAATTGTTAGGCTGCATTAATTAGGTTGACCGGGAACACTTTCCATAACACCTGATGCACTCGCTGCATCATATGAAGAATGGCATCTACGCTAATATTAGTCTGTCTCCTTCTTATTCCAAAGTCACTGCAGCCACCAGATCCCGTCTGTATCCAGATCGGATAGTCACTGCATCTGGATCAGTACCTAGAGACGCCCTCTACAGCCCTGAATGTCAGCGGAGACCACGTCAACTAGATGAGCCCCAGAGTCCGATCCCAAGTGAAGACATTATCCCCTTGGCGACCATCAGCGCAAGACCACGGGAACCAGATGAGTCCTCCGAAATCCGAAATTCGCTACACATGGAACTTTTGCATTACTGACCCATTATTGTCCTATTTAACCCCTTAACTATCATCCCCCATTTTGAGTTCAGACTTGAAAAGGTCATGTCTAACTTCAGATGGTTGTAATTATGGAATGCTTTTACATACAGGTCCTTCTCAAAAAATTTGCATATTGTGATAAAGTTCATTATTTTCTGTAATGTACTGATAAACATTAGACTTTCATATATTTTAGATTCATTACACACAACTCGAAGTAGTTCAAGCCTTTTATTGTTTTAATATTGATGATTTTGGCATACAGCTCATGAAAACCCAAAATTCCTATCTCAAAAAATTAGCATATCATGAAAAGGTTCTCTAAACGAGCTATTAACCTAATCATCTGAATCAACTAATTAACTCTAAACACCTGCAAAAGATTCCTGAGGCTTTTAAAAACTCCCAGCCTGGTTCATTACTCAAAACCGCAATCATGGGTAAGACTGCCGACCTGACTGCTGTCCAGAAGGCCATCATTGACACCCTCAAGCAAGAGGTCTGTGGGAAGGAAAAAGTGTGGCAGAAAACGCTGCACAACGAGAAGAGGTGACCGGACCCTGAGGAAGATTGTGGAGAAGGACCGGTTCCAGACCTTGGGGGACCTGCAGAAGCAGTGGACTGAGTCTGGAGTAGAAACATCCAGAGCCACTGTGTACAGGCGTGTGCAGGAAATGGGCTACAGGTGTCGCATTCCCCAGGTCAAGCCACTTTTGAACCAGAAACAGCGGCAGAAGCGCCTGACCTGGGCTACAGAGAAGCAGCACTGGACTGTTGCTCAGTGGTCCAAAGTACTTTTTTCGGATGAAAGCAAATTTTGCATGTCATTCGGAAATCAAGGTGCCAGAGACTGGAGGAAGACTGGGAGAGGGAAATGCCAAAATGCCTGAAGTCCAGTGTCAAGTACCCACAGTCAGTGATGGTCTGGGGTGCCATGTCAGCTGCTGGTGTTGGTCCACTGTGTTTTATCAAGGGCAGGGTCAATGCAGCTAGCTATCAGGAGATTTTGGAGCACTTCATGCTTCCATCTGCTGAAAAGCTTTATGGAGATGAAGATTTCATTTTTCTGCACGACCTGGCACCTGCTCACAGTGCCAAAACCACTGGTAAATGGTTTACTGACCATGGTATTACTGTGCTCAATTGGCCTGCCAACTCTCCTGACCTGAACCCCATAGAGAATCTGTGGGATATTGTGAAGAGAAAGTTGAGAGACGCAAGACCCAACACTCTGGATGAGCTTAAGGCCGCTATCGAAGCATCCTGGGCCTCCATAACACCTCAGCAGTGCCACAGGCTGATTGCCTCCATGCCACGCCGCATTGAAGCAGTCATTTCTGCAAAAGGATTCCCGACCAAGTATTGAGTGCATAACTGAACATAATTATTTGAAGGTTGATTTTTTTTTGTATTAAAAACACTTTTCTTTTATTGGTCGGATGAAATATGCTAATTTTTTGAGATAGGAATTTTGGGTTTTCATGAGCTGTATGCCAAAATCATCAATATTAAAACAAAAAAAAAGGCTTGAACTACTTCAGTTGTGTGTAATGAATCTAAAATATATGAAAGTCTAATGTTTATCAGTACATTACAGAAAATAATGAACTTTATCACAATATGCTAATTTTTTGAGAAGGACCTGTATAAGCTTAATTCTGGTCTTGTTTTTAAGACAATACCTGGATTGTTTATGGTACAAGTGTCTGCAGTTGAAAAAAAAAAAAAATAATAATAATAATAATTACAAAAAAGTTATAGCAATTTAAGTTTATTACAATAAAAATTTAATATAATATATATATATGGAAAAATATATATTCCAAAGGGGGTTTTAGCCTAAAAATGCTAGGAAATTATAGCATGAAGTCTAAACAAGTTGTGTTATAAATTTTAAATTGATATCTCTCAAACCTTGTAGATTATGTGAGACTTTTAGCTGCTGTACCACCAAAGGACAGTAGGTATCATTTTTCTTTATTGGGGATTCGTATGCTGCATTAGTGACACTTGTTTATCACTTGATCTCAAAACACACACAATTATTTATTTATTTTTTTTTATAGAATTTTTAATACAAAACATTGTACTCCAAATATTTTTTTTTTTTAAATACATGGGGTACTTTTTATTATTATTATTATTATTATTCGGAACAAAACAAACTAACAAAAAAAAAAAAATAATAATAAAAACTGTACTGTATGGTTACTGAAATTCAGTGGTGTAGTATGTTTTTTTATATATATATAAAAAAATACAGTGGTTATAAAAATTTAAATGACTGTTTACAACTATGTACAACTCTGTACAACTATGTACAATTATGTACAACTATTTAATGCTAAGCTCTACAAATTATCATCATGCCAGCGACTGAAGCAGTCTTGCTTTGGAAGGAAGCAATGAGGCATGTCACACATGCAGCAGATAACAGGGGTTTTCTGGTGGCACACTCTACATCTTCTTCTGAATTTACTGGAAGGTTTGAGGTGTTTTGGTGTGTGTCCTGCTGAATGCTGAGAAGCAGGAGCAGCAGGAGGAGCAGAAGCATCTGGAACATCAGGAGGAGGCAACCAATCAGCAAGCTCCTGTATTAGAGCTTCCTGGAATTCCCTCTGATTTTTTTTGAGTAGTACCTAATGAGGGCATCTGACATATCAACTCCCACCATGTTCCTGTGTAGAAAGAAAATAGTCAATACATAAAATACAAACACATCAGCAAAATTTCTGCATGACCCACTGAAAAAAGAATTCTACTTACTTGTTGTAGTCTGAAACTACTGAAGGAATTGGAATGGTCATCACTGTCCATTCTCCATCTTTTGTCTTCACCCTACTCTGGACAGTCTGACGTTCATTTGCTGAATGGAATGAGGAGCACATCAGTACCTCTCTTGTGTCCTTCCACTCTAACATTTTTGGGCAGCCTGTTAATGGTGGTTTTCGGGAAGCCCTCCCGGTTGCTCCTGTTGGTCCCTCAAGCCCAGATGTTCTTTTGGAGACGTCTCTGAAGAGCATGGGGCTGGTGTAGAAGTTGTCTACATATAATTTGTAGCCAGACCCCGACAACTTCTCATCCACCAGAGCCATGACAGATTCGTAGCTGAGGCCCTTGCCTTGTTGGCTCTGATCTACTGGGGATTTCCCTTAATAAATGAAAAAATCCCATGTATAGACGTTCATAGAGTCTGCAAGGACAAAAAGCTTGTATCCCCACTTTGTAGGTTTGTCCTTCTGGTATTGCTTGAGAGAAATTCTTGCCTTTGATGCCATCATTCTTTTATCAACTGCAATGTTCTACTGAGGCTGATAAAAGCTTTTGCAGCCATCCCAAATCTGGTCATACAGTGGTTTGTCTTTGCATAGGCGATCAAAGGCAGGAGTTCCTTTTTTCTTTGCATTCTCAGCATCCACTTTAGGGTTGCTAAGGTGAAGTGATGAGGAGACGGTGTGAAATTTCCTGCAGGACATGACAGAGGCTGGGAAGCCAATACTATAGAGTCTGGATCCACTCCAGTAGTCTGCCACTGATGGTAACTTCACCAGACCCATACAGATGACAATTGAGATAAAGGAAAAAAGGTCCGTCTGGGACAAGTCCTGCCTTGGCCTTCTTGCTGTCATCAGGTTCTCAGCAGCACAGGTGTTTGAATTCTGGATGATTGTTTGACAAACCGGTGATGAAAAAAAGAGCTGGAACAACTCCAAATGACTGTAGGACTATGTTTGAATAATTTGAGGTCCAGGAGTTCAAGCTGGCCTGAATATGGTGTCTGGTGGTGAAACATCAGGATGGTACAGGCAGCATAACGTTCTCCATGGCTTCTCCAGACCCTTTCACGTCTGTCACATGTGCTCAGGGTGAACCTGCATTTATCTGCGAAAAAAGGGCACCAATGATAGACCTGTCAATTCTGATGTTCAATAGCAAATGACAATCGGGCTCCATGGTGCTGGGCAGTGAGCACAGGCCCCACTAGAGGACGTCGGGCCCTCAGGCCACCCTCATGAAGATTCTGATTGTTTGGTCAGAGACATTCACAACAGTGGCCTGCTGGAGGTCATTTTGTAGAGCTCTGGCAGAGCTCATCTTATTCCTTCTTGCACAAATGAGCATATACCGATCCTGCTGATGGGTTAAGGACCTTCTACGGCCCTGTCAAGCTCTCCTAGAATACCTGCCTGTCTCCTGGAATCTCCTCCATGCTCCTGTGAGTGTGCTGGGAGACACAGCAAACCTTCTGGCAATGGCACATATTGATGTGCCATCCTGGAGGAGTTGGACTACCTGTGCAAACTCTGTAGGGTCCAGATATCACCTCATGCTACCAGTAGTGACAGTGGCCTTAGCCAAATGCAAAACTAGTGAAAAACAGTCAGAAAACATGAGCGGGGAAAAAAAAAAATGTCAGTTGCATCCACCTGTAAAACCATTCCTGTTTTGGGGGTCATCTCATTGTTGACCATCTAGTGCACCTGTTGTTAATTTCACCAAATTAAATAACACCAAAGCAGCTGAAACTGATTAACAACCCCCTCTGCTACTCAACTGACCAGATCAATATCACATGAGTTTAATTAAATTGATGCTATACTTGTCACGGCGTGCCAAGGAGGAGAGGAGACAGTAATCAGGTTGTGTTGTTTTTATTGACAACAGTGATAGAGCAATGCAACGGTGAATCAGGTAAGTGCAAATCAACTTGTCCAACAGTCGTTGAAATCAGGTAAGTACAAGTTCAATAAGTCTTTGATTCAAAGTAGTACTTCCCTTAGGCTGAAAGGTAAAAATCCTTATCACAGGTCCATGGGCAGATCAGAGGAGAGAGCTGGAGAGAGGCGCATGTGAACGCGATTCTGGCTGGAGAGCAACTGGAAGTGGCGAGTATATATACAGGTGAGTAAACGAGGTGCACAGGTGATGGTGATTCGAACTCTGGTGAAGTTTCGTGGGTAAACTGGGAGCGTGTTGGTGATTGGATGGAGGAGTGACTGGGTGAACGAGGTGTGGGCGTGTCAGTACCCCCCTCTCCACGGGTGACTCCCGGCACCCGAGATCTCTTACGGGAGCATCCACGACCACAGGGAGCTGGGCGGTTCGGGTGTTGGTGATGGTAATCCTCGAGGAGAGTGGGATCCAAGATGTCATCACGGGGTATCCACGACCTCTCCTCGGGTCCGTAGCCCTCCCAGTCCACTAGATATTGCAGTTGGCCGTGGCGCCGCCGGGAGTCGAGGATTTCCTTGACTTGACAGATGTTGTCGTCGAGGATTTCAGGGGGGTCAGGCGGCGTGTCGGGTCCTGTGGGAGGAGGGATAGCAGGTTCAATGTAGGGTTTGAGGAGGGATACATGAAAGGTGGGATGAATACGGTAGGTGGCTGGGAGGTTGAGACGATAAGTGACAGGGTTAATTTGGGAGTGAATAGTGAACGGCCCTATGTAGCGGGGACTCAGCTTCTTACAGGGCAGTCAGAGGCGTATGTCACGGGTAGACAGCCATACCTGGTCTCCGGGGTTGTATACTGGAGTTTCAGACCTGTGACGGTTGGCGGTTTCCGTATGCCTCCGAACTGCACGCTGTAGATGGATATGAGCTGAGTCCCACACCCTCTTGCTCTTCTGGAACCAGGAATCCACCGTGGGCACTCCAGCGACCTCCCCAGACCAGGGAAAGAGAGGTGGTTGAAATCCTAGAACACACTGAAATGGGGTTAGGCCAGTGGTTTCTTGGCGGAAAGAATTTTGCGCATACTCAGCCCACGGTAGATACTGGCTCCAGGTGTCTTGATGTTGGGAACAGTAGGCTCGGAGATAGCAGGAGATTTCTTGGATCTTGTGTGTCCAGGGTCAGCGGGGAATAGGTAAGGGGTGAAGTTTACCTTCGGGTAGGTGACATGGAGTGGCAGTCACGGCGCAGACCGAGCAGCTTCGGACGTAGGTGGCGACGTCTTTTGCCATCTCCGGCCACCAGTAACGTTGACGAAGGAGCGAGAGGGTTCGCCTGCTGCCAGGATGCCCAGAACCTAAGGAGGTATGAATATGATCCAGTAAATTAAGACGGTGGGTTGATGGTACATACTGTGATCCATGTGGGACCCCGGGCGGAGCAGGTTCGGTGAGTAAGGCAGTGCGAATATCCTCGTCGATCTTCCAAGTGATGGGGGCAGAATGGATTCAGGTAAGTTATCATGCTGTTCTGGAGAATACATATGGGATAGGGCGTCGGCTTTGGTGTTCTTGTGACCAGGTTGGTAGGTGATGGAGAAACTGAATCGGGCGAAGAATAAAGACCATCTGGCTTGACGGGCATTAAGACGTTTGGCATTCTTGAGATATTGGAGGTTCTTGTGATCTGTTATGACAGTGAACGGGTGTGTAGCGCCTTCGAGCCAATGCCGCCATTCTGTGAGAGCAAGTTTGATAGCAAGAAGCTCGCGGTCACTGATCCCGTAGTTCTGCTCTGCCGGGGTTAACTTTTTGGAGAAGTAGGCACATGGATGAAGGGTTTGGGGCTCACCAGACCATTGAGATAACACCGCTCCCACTCCAGTATCTGCAGCATCCACCTCGACCACAAAGGGAGCTTCAGGGTTAGGATGACGAAGGATGGGCGCTGTGGTGAAAATCTCCTTGAGGTGATTAAAAGCTTCCTGAGCTTCAGAATTCCACAACAGCTTCTTGGGAGCTCCTTTGAGTAGAGCTGTCAAGGGGGATGCATGCAGGCTATAGTTCTGGATAAACCGCCGGTAGAAGTTTGCAAAACCCAGAAAGCATTGAAGCTCTTTAATGGTTGTGGTAATTGGCCAGTCTGTCATTGCGGTTACCTCGGAGGTTTCCATGCGAACTCCCTCCGCAGCTATCACGTAACCCAGGAAGGAGACGGTGGGCTGGTGAAATTCACATTTTTCCAGTTTCAGGTACAGGTGATTTTCTTGAAGACGTTGTAATACTTGCTTGACATGGGTCTGGTGCTGAGATATGTTCCTTGAATAGGTCAGAATATCGTCAATGTAGACAATTACGAACTGATGGAGGAAATCTCTGAATATTTCGTTCATGAAGTTTTGGAAGACGGATGGACTGTTTGCTAACCCATACGGCATTACCCGGTATTCGTAGTGACCTGTAGGGGTGATGAAGGCGGTTTTCCACTCGTCTCCTTCCCGGATGAGGATGAGGATTCGGATTCGGAAGGTCAAGTTTAGTGAAGATCCTAGCTTTACGCAACTCCTCCAAAGCGGCAGGTACCAGTGGGAGCGGGTAAGCAAATTTGACGGTTGCTTCATTAAGGACTCGGTAGTCGATGCATGGTCTTAGCCCTCCATCTTTTTTGGGAACGAAGAAGAAGCTGGAGGCTGCTGGTGAGGTGGAAGGTCTGATGAACCCGTGTTGGAGAGCTTCCTGTATGTAGGTATCCATGGCTTCCTGTTCAGGCTGAGACAGTAGGTAAACTTTACCATGAGGGAGTTTGGCATCTGGCAGCAGGTCAATACTACAATCCCAGGGCCGGTGCGGTGGTAAGCGGGTTGCCTGTTCCGTACTGAAAACGTTTCTGTAGTGGTGATAAACGGGAGGGATGGTGATTTTGGTGGTGACCTCGGGACTCTCTATGGTGGTGGAGTGGACGGGAAGTGACGTGGTTGCTCCCCTAAGGCAGTGTTTGTGGCAGTACTGGCTCCAGCCTTGGATCTCACCAGTGCCCCAGTCGAGTTTAGGATGGTGCCGGATTAACCATGGACGGCCGAGGATCACGTCAACGGTTGAATGAGGGAGTGCAAGAAGGGTCAGGTCCTCGCAGTGCTCGCAGTCAAACCGTAATTTGAGCTTACGGGTGCGGAGAGAAATCTGTCAGTCTCCTAATGGTGTTCCTTGAATAGTGGTGATACGATATAGGATGTCGTTTTTCACCGTGGGGAGATTGTGATTTTGGACAAAATCCGAGGAGATGAAATTCCCTGCGGCTCCCAAGTCCACCAGCTCATGTGCAGAGAAACGACGGTTGTTAGAGACAATTTCAGCAGTTATATGAGGAATATTGGAAACGGATGGAGTAAGACGGACAGCACTCACCAAGAGGCGTGATGGTCGAACGGGACAGGTATGGATGAGATGATCTGCTGCACCACAGTAAAGGCAAAGGTGATTGCGCAACCGGCGTTGACGTTCTTGAGAGGTGAGATGGTAAGCATTGGTGATCATCGGTTCCTCCAAGTCGGTGGGGGGCACCGGTGAGTGAAAGTGGGCAGTGGGAGTGACAGATGGACGTTCGTCACAAGCGTGCAAGCGTTGGGAGATTTGGATGGCCTTTTTTATGAATATCTCTATGTTGACAGAGTCATCGTAGATTACCATGTGCTTTTTAACTGATGATGTTAAACCTTTACGATAGGCGGCGAGGAGGGCGACATCGTTCCATCCACTTGTGGCTGCAAGGGATCTGAAGCGAAGGGAGTAATCGTGGATATGTGATGAGCGTTGTTTGAGGTGTAACAGCTCGTCGTGGACCGAGAGATGAGTAAGTGCCACTCCAAACACCTCTTTGAAATGGTTCATAAATGCGTTGACTGAATTTAGTATCGAACTCTTGGTATTCCAGATGGCTTTAGCCCATTGCAGCGCCCGTCCAGTGAGTAGTGACATTATGAAGGCTATTTTGGATATTTCACTTGGAAAATTGTGCTGATTAGCCTCTATATACAGTGAACATTGCAGGAGAAATCCGTTGCAGCTCTCAGGATCGCCCGTATACGTCGCTGGGCGTGAGATGGGCACCTGGGCGAGCATAGAGGTACCTGCTCCGGCAGGAGGATTGACTGACTGGAGTGATTGTCGGAGAGCTTGTACCATCTCCGCAAAGGGGTCCGTCATTGTGTGTGCCATAGCGTGGACCTCCATCTTGTGTACGAGCCAGAATCCTGTCACGGTGTGCCAAGGAGGAGAGGAGACAGTAATCAGGTTTTGTTGTTTTTATTGACAACAGCGATAGAGCAATGCAACGGTGAATCAGGTAAGTGCAAATCAACTTGTCCAACAGTCGTTGAAATCAGGTAAGTGCAAGTTCAATAAGTCTTTGATTCAAAGTAGTACTTCCCTTAGGCTGAAAGGTAAAAATCCTTATCACAGGTCCATGGGCAGATCAGAGGAGAGAGCTGGAGAGAGGCGCGTGTGAACGCGATTCCGACTGGAGAGCAACTGGAAGTGGCGAGTATATATACAGGTGAGTAAACGAGGTGCACAAGTGATGGTGATTAGAACTCTGGTGAAGTTTCGCGGGTAAACTGGGAGCGTGTTGGTGATTGGATGAAGGAGTGACTGGGTGAACGAGGTGTGGGCGTGTCAATACTCTGATTAAAAAGTGTTCCTTTAATTTTTTGATAAGTATATATAAGAACTAATGTATATTTCAAAATAAGTAGAATAGACCCGCACATTTACTTATCACATACCTAACATATATTAGAAAAGAGTATAATGCAACTTACTGATCTAGTGATGTATCTGGGGGATTCACTTCTGAAAAAAGTAGGTCTGGCTCCTCATCACTGGATTCTTCATTTTGCGCTTCATTGCTATATTTACAAAGTTCATCTACAACTTCTAAAAGTGTATAAAATTGCTTTTTTGGCCTCTGTGGGTCCATATCACAAACCATGTAATGAAAGTTAAAATTAAATGGCTGCTTCTGGTGGTTACAAGCTTATTTTGTACACGTTTACAAACTCCCAGCAGGTGTTTTCAAATGTCACATGGACATGTGATTAGCAACAGCAGAAAATTAGCCTTTGATAGGACAATGGTTGTGTCAATATCCATTTTCAAATAGGCCATTGGCTAGGTGAGTTGCTGAGATCTTGTAAGCGTTAGTTACAGCTCCAGCTGGTCTGGTTCACTATTGAGAGTTATTTGATTGACTTGCTTTATCATTATTGGACAAATGATCATGGATTATTTTTGATCAGAAGACTTCACCAAACATGGCATCTAGTGTGTCGTTCCAAAAAGATCTCACAAAGAGTGGGTTTCATTACATGATCATGTCTCAAATGGACATGATTATTGAAAACAATATATATGCTATTTTTCCTATATATATTTCTGCACAAATACTATTTGAAATTGTTGTGTTATTAATATTTTGCCTAAAAAGTTTGCATGATTGTGAGCGTATCGACTTTCATACTAAAGGACACAACTCTTAGTATACTTTTTTTTTTTTTTTTTTTTTTTTGCTGCAAACCCTTGTTATAACTTAGTAAATTTCTGTCACAACAGAATATATTTTGCAAAATGGTGAATATTTTGCAAATATGAAAACTACAATCCGAGAGCTTTCCAATGATATATAGTTTGTCAAGATTAGTTCAGGTTTAGAGTAAGATATTATTGTTTAAAACATGTAATGGCAGACGGTTAAGGGGTTAATACTGTAAAGTTGCTTTGACACAATTTGTATTGCTAAAAGCGCTGTATAAATAAATTTGACTTGACTTGACTTTGCAACACATTCTCACTCCCAAGTCATCACATATTGACCCTTGGTCAGGTCCCCTTGGAGTCACATTTTGACGCTCAAGGTACCCCTTTAGCGTTGTTTTTTGATGCAAAGGGTCCTCCATTGTTTTCAGTTGTTTGTCTTAATTTAATGGTTTGCATGCATTTGTAAATTATAGAAACAATTTTATATAAATGTATACTTTTGATTGGAGCACCTAAACCTACCCCTACTGTCACCATCCCGGTCTCAGTGGCTCCCTCCGACCGTCACCAGCGGCAGCCCTCGCCCGAATTCTAACCCGAACTGCATTACCCATCATCCCGTACCTGGGGCCGCTCTTCCGGTTCCGTCTGGACTTACTTCCGGTTCCGGGTTTCCGCCGCCATTTCGCTCCGTCTCCCCTATAAATAGTCGGACATTTTGCCGTTTACTTCGCGAAGTTTTGATTTGCCGTGGCTATCATCTCTGAGCGTTTTTCCCTGTGTTTGCCTACCTGTTGTCGACTGGATTGTTTTACCTCTGTGATCGTTTGCCGCCCGCCTACCGACTTCTCGCTTTGCTTCCTGGATTCACTCTCTGACTGCTGCCCGCCCCGAACTCTGCCTGGACTGCGTTATTCCCTCTGGATATCCTACGATACACCTGGTAAACCCTGTCGACCCTTGCTTGTCTGTTTATGAGATTAATAAAGGTGCAAATGGATCAAACGCCTCCTGAGTCCGCGTTACAGAAAACTTCGCCGGAAACTGATCCAGCATCTATTTACCGACTAACCACGGAGCTGTCTGCTCAAGCATCCATGCTGGTGACGCATCAACAACAGCTCACCCATCTCACATCGCTCACTGGAGAGATTTATAAGTCCCTGCAGGCACTGCAAGCCCAAGCTTCAGCCACCGCTATCGCCGCGGCCTCTCCGCCCATCGCAAGCACCTCCGCCGAAGCTGCTCCACCTCCCCCAGTCCTCCATCCTTCTGCCAGCCCTCGTTTGGCGTTTCCTGAGAAATTCGACGGTACCCCAGGCAAGTGCAAAGGTTTTTTATTGCAATGCTCACTTTTCATAGAACAGCAACCTGCACTGTACCCGACAGACGAGAGCCGGATTGCTTTCGTCTGCTCATTACTCTCGGGGCGTGCACTGGAATGGGCCACCGCCGTGTGGAATTATCAACGTCCTGTTTTCCCCACGTTTGCTGCCTTTGTCTCTCGTTTTAAGGAGGTTTTCCAGCAGTCTGCTGATGGCAAGGAGGCCGGTGAACAGCTGATGGCACTAAAACAAGGCCGGGGCTCTGCGGCGGACTATGCCCTCACGTTTCGCACCTTGGCAGCCCAGAGCGACTGGAACGAGGGCCCCTTAAAGCTGCATTATCGGAAGGGCCTCAACATGGAACTCCAGGCGGAACTCGCATGTCGGGATGAGGGACTCTCGCTTGAACAATACATCGACCTCTCCATTCGAGTAGACAATCTCATGCGTTCCAGAAAGCCCATCCGCCACACGGTCTCATATTCCCCTGCTCAAGCTGCTGCATCGTCCGAGGCCGAGGCTGAGCCCATGCAGGTGGGCTTCACACGCCTCACCGTGGAGGAAAGGGAAAGACGGATGAGGAACAACCTATGCCTGTATTGTGGCCAGCCAGGCCACCTACGGGCCACCTGTCCATCTCGTCCTCCTCGCAGAACATCTTCGGTGAGTTCAGTTCGACCCACTTCCACTACTTTTGAGATACCAGTCACTCTCACTTTTGAAAACAGATCAGTTACTACCTCCGCTCTAATAGACTCTGGAGCGGCGGGAAACTTTATTGACGCTGAATTCGTAAAAACTCACCATGTTCCTTTGGTTTCTTGTGCATCCCATGTGGCAGTGGCAGCCTTAGACGGCCGACCCCTGGGCTCAGGCCTCATCAACCATACCACCACGGACATCACTCTCAATGTTGACACCACGCATCAGGAACGCATCTGCTTCTTCGTCATCACCACTCCACAAAATCCCATAATCCTGGGTTTCCCCTGGCTCGACCTCCACAGTCCCTCGATTTCCTGGGCCCAGCGACGCATCACACAATGGTCAACCCACTGTAAAGAACACTGTCTGCACCCCAAGAGTCTCACCCCAGACCCGGCACCCACACCCAAGTCTGCAACCAAAGGGGAGGAGCTACCCAGCCATTACCAAGATCTCCATCTCGCCTTCTCCAAGGTCAAGGCCACCCAACTACCACCTCACAGGGCCGGTGACTGTGCCATCGATCTGATTCCCGGTTCTCAACCACCCAAGGGACGCATCTTCCCTCTCTCTCAGCCTGAATCTCAAGCCATGAGGGATTATATCCAGGAGGAGCTAGCTAAGGGGTTCATTCGTCCATCCACTTCACCCGCTGCAGCAGGTTTCTTCTTTGTCAAAAAGAAAGACGGCGGCCTGCGCCCCTGTATAGACTATCGTGGCTTGAACGAAATCACCGTTAAGTACAGATACCCACTGCCCTTGGTTCCCTCAGCCCTGGAATTGCTCCGTTCCGCTCGCTACTTCACCAAGCTTGACCTGCGCAGTGCTTACAACCTCATCAGAATTCGAGAGGGAGATGAGTGGAAGACGGCCTTTTCAACCACGAATGGACACTACGAGTACCTGGTAATGCCCTTTGGCCTAGCCAATAGCCCTTCCTGTTTCCAGGCCTTCATAAACGACGTCTTCAGGGACATGCTGAATCGGTGGGTCATTGTCTACATCGATGACATCCTCGTGTTCTCAGACAATCTTCAAGACCACATCAAGCACGTCAGGGCTGTCCTGGAAAGACTTATCAAGCACCAACTCTACGCCAAAAGGGAGAAATGTGAATTCCATCAATCCAAAATCTCCTTCTTGGGTTACGTCATCAGCACTGACGGGATAGCCATGGACGATGCCAAGGTCAACGCTGTCTTGAACTGGCCCAGACCATCCACCCTGAAGGAATTACAAAGATTTCTCGGCTTCGCCAACTTCTATCGCCGTTTCATACGTTCATTCAGTTCAGTGGCTGCTCCCCTTACCGCCATGATCAAGAAGGGCTGTCGTCACCTGTCATGGTCGTCTCCCGCTCTCCAGGCTTTCCAGGATCTCAAGACTCGCTTTACCTCCGCACCTATTCTGCATCACCCCGACCCAGGAAAAGAGTTCATTCTGGAGGTGGATGCTTCGAACACTGGAATTGGTGCGGTTTTGTCCCAGCGGCATGGCAATCCTCCCAAGATGTACCCGTGCGCCTTCTTCTCCCACAAGCTCAACTCAACAGAACAGAACTATGATGTGGGTAACCGGGAACTACTCGCCATCAAGTCCGCCCTGGAAGAATGGAGACACTGGTTAGAGGGTGCCAAATACCCCTTTACTGTGTTAACAGATCACCGAAACCTTGAATACCTCCGGTCCGCCAAACGCCTAAACCACCGTCAGGCCAGGTGGGCCCTGTTCTTCACCCGATTCGATTTTAAGGTGACTTACCGCCCAGGTTCGCTCAACTCCAAGGCCGACGCTCTGTCTCGACTCAATGAACCCCTGCCTAATCCTGCTACCCCGGAAACCATCCTGCCCAGTTCAGTCTTTGTTGGACCCGTCCTTTGGGACATTATGACCGAGATCGCCGAGGCTCAACACCAAGACCCAGGACCACCCAACTGTCCTCCCAACCGCACCTACGTACCGCAGCCACTACGTCGTCGTGTCCTCTCACAAGTTCATTCCACGCCCAGCTCTGGTCACCCCGGCATCACCGCAACCACCCGACTTCTTACCAACCGCTTCTGGTGGCCCACACTACAAACGGATACCATACGCTTCATCAAAGAATGCCCCACCTGTAATATCTCCAAAACTCCCCGTCATTTGCCAGCCGGTCTGCTTCAACCTTTGCCAGTTCCTCAACGACCATGGTCCCACATAGCAATTGACTTCCTCACGGACTTACCTCCCTCGCAAGGCCACACCACCATCCTCACGGTCATCGACCGATTCTCCAAAGGCTGCAGATTCATACCCCTACCCAAACTGCCTACCGCCCTTGAAACCGCCGAGGCCCTATGCAATTCCGTCTTCCGCTTCTACGGCCTCCCCGAAGACATTGTGTCCGACCGCGGACCCCAATTCACATCTCGACTTTGGTCCAACTTCTGCCGCCTGCTGGGGATAAACGTCAGTCTAACATCGGGTTACCACCCTCAAGCCAACGGCCAGGCGGAGAGACTGAACCAAGAACTTACCAGATTCCTCCGCACCTATTGCCATAATAATCAGAATGACTGGAGTCGTTTCCTCATGTGGGCGGAATATGCTCAGAACTCCATAACCAAACCTGCAACCAATCTCACCCCATTCCAGTGCATCCTAGGATTCCAACCTCCCCTCTTCCCCTGGTCAGGCGAGCCTTCTGATTTACCCGCAGTCACATCCTGGTTTCAGCGGAGCGAGGAGACCTGGAACTCTGCTCACCTCCATCTCCAACGTGCCGTCCGACGCTTCCAGGTGCAAGCCAACCGACATCGAACCCAAAACCCTCCTTACACGCCGGGACAGTGGGTTTGGCTCTCCACTAAGGACCTTCGTCTCCACCAACCCTGTCGCAAACTAAACCCCAGGTACGTGGGCCCATTCAAAATTATCAGACAGATTACTCCAGTTTCCTTTAGACTTGACCTACCTGCTCAATACCGTATCTCACCCACCTTTCATGTTTCCCTGCTTAAGCCCGCTGGTGGTCCGGGAGGAGTGGAGGACCTAGATGAGACCGGTTCCCAGAGACCCCCCCCCATCATCATCGAGGGCGAGGAGGCCTACAGAGTGAACGAAATCCTGGACTCTCGACGCCGGCGGGGTCATCTTCAATATCTCGTGGACTGGGAGGGCTTCGGCCCCGAGGAAAGATCCTGGGTCCCCTCTAAGGACATTCTCGACCCCTCTCTCACCCAGGAGTTCCACCAACGCAACCCAGATCGCCCAGCCCCCAGAACTCGGGGCAGACCCCGCCGCCCAGGTCCCACTCGCGCCAGGAGTCGCTCGCAGGGGGGGGGGGCTCTGTCACCATCCCGGTCTCAGTGGCTCCCTCCGACCGTCACCAGCGGCAGCCCTCGCCCGAATTCTAACCCGAACTGCATTACCCATCATCCCGTACCTGGGGCCGCTCTTCCGGTTCCGTCTGGACTTACTTCCGGTTCCGGGTTTCCGCCGCCATTTCGCTCCGTCTCCCCTATAAATAGTCGGACATTTTGCCGTTTACTTCGCGAAGTTTTGATTTGCCGTGGCTATCATCTCTGAGCGTTTTTCCCTGTGTTTGCCTACCTGTTGTCGACTGGATTGTTTTACCTCTGTGATCGTTTGCTGCCCGCCTACCGACTTCTCGCTTTGCTTCCTGGATTCACTCTCTGACTGCTGCCCGCCCCGAACTCTGCCTGGACTGCGTTATTCCCTCTGGATATCCTACGATACACCTGGTAAACCCTGTCGACCCTTGCTTGTCTGTTTATGAGATTAATAAAGGTGCAAATGGATCAAACGCCTCCTGAGTCCGCGTTACACCTACCCTAAACCTAACAGTTACGCATTTCTGAACAATATAAAACACAGGCAAATATAAGTACAGGCACAGACATTTATTGCAAAAACTGACCATAAATAAGCAGTATAAAAGCATTGCAAACAAGTTGTGTTGCATTCCAAGTCTTCTGAAGCCATACGATATTTTTATGCAAAGAAGAGAGTAAAGCATAAGGTTCTAATCACTGAAAATGATCCCGCTCCATTAACTAGGTCACATTTCATTCAAAAGATACTTCCAAACATTAGCATGAAGCAATAGGTCATAAGACACACAAGAGCCAATGACATTTCACAACAGCATGACGCAATCGGTCACAAGACACGCAAGGGCCAATAGAATTTCACAACCAAGGCTGACGTGAAAGGCTTCTTCTGGCTGCATTTTTTGAATTCGAGCATGGACTGTGGCAAACAGGACAAACTTTACAGCGGACGGAGACGGCGATTGCGTCTGTTCCTCTCACAAATCAATCATTTTGCCTCGGAAGACTTGGAATATTCATATTTTTTAAATAAATTGTGACTGTAATTGTATCTGCCTGTTATATCTGTGTTTTATTAACAAATGGTTAGGTTTAGGGGCAAGGGTTGGGTTACGTGCTCATAAATATGTAAATAGTGTGATATAAATAAAACTGTTGTGGCTGTTTGCATTCAAAAATCACACCCTAATATATATGCAATAACGGCAATATTATTACCCAATATATAATTTCATCACAACGATACAATTCCCAGTGCCTTTCGCATCAGCTTATTGACGCCAAAGGTTTCTTATTTAAAGCAGTGGAGGACCCTGCACATCGGAAAATGATAAAATGTGACGCCAAAGGGGTCCTGACCAAGCTTTAATATGTGACGAGTTGGGACTTGACATTGTCTGCCTCTTGTGTATACAACAATTAGCCCTCAGCCTATACAAAGCCCACAACTATAAGTCAAGACGTAGATAAGGCTAATTAATAGGTAGATAAGTCTTGCACTTGTTTATTTTATTTTATTTTATTTTATTTTATTTACAGTTCTAGGGAAATTGAGACTGCTGGGGAAACTTTCAAATAAAATAAAGTTTTACATTACTTTTGTAATTTAAGTTATAACTTGTAAATTACAGTTTATTCTATACATTTTATTTATTTATTGCCTCTAAAGAATATTTGTAAATTAAAATAAATTGTTAAATACTAAAAGTACTTTCTACAACTAATTTCAAAATAACTTCAATTCAACATCAGAAAAACAACATAAAAATTAATTAACAATAGGCTACTTAAAACAGAGAGCTAAGCGTGTAAATTACCGCTGAGTCTGTGCGTCTCTCAACAGTGTTAGGCACCAGCATCTCTAATTGTGAAACTTTAAGTTAATTTTCTTCAGGAGCAGCACTGTTGTTACCTCGCTTGTGAGAAATGTCATGTAGGTTTTAAGTTGTTAAACTTGTTACTGATAAAATCGTCAGAGCAGCGCTAACAACATTAGCATGTGTGTGCAAACTGTATTTGTGTACTTCTGTAAGGGTGAGAGAGAAGAAATAGATTATGTGCTTTCCGTACATAATAAAATGTAATTTTGTGGCAAAAACGTGGAAACAATCTGGAAATAATTTTCTGTCCTCCTCACTTCTGAAATCATGGCTATGCCCCTGAATTCAGTTAAAAAAATCTAATGGATTGACAGCCCTAATTATTATAAATTATGAAATTGTACATTGTCTTCAAGGTGAGAAAATACAAACAGTTCAGTCTCAACGGCTGAGAAGTGCTCAACAGTTTTTTTTTTGTTTTGTTTTGTTTTTATCTTTCTTGGTTAAACGTTATAAAGCAGTAAGGTCAGGTTTAATGCGAGTGTGCTGCATAATGAATGGAGGCAAATGCTCAGTGCAGCAACTTTAGTGGTTCAGTAGTAGCACTGTTGTCTTACAGCAAGAAGGTGACAATTTTTTGTCACAATGTTTTTTGCTGGTTTCCCCCACAACCTAAATTAGATGAATTAGAGACACCACATTGCCTGTAGGTGTGAGTGTGTTAACCCTTTGATGAACTTTGTCATCTGGAGTAAAATCTCTGTGTGTGTTCTTTCGTTTAGCCATGTCAGAAACTCTTTTTGCTTTCTACTATTTGAGGGTGGCATAGGTGTGTGATGTCTGCATGAGAACATGAGAAATGTGTGTAAATAAAAGATAAACATGCATTGCCTGCTACTGATACTGTGAAAAACAAACACACTGTGATAACTCTTCATTGAGGGTTAAGGAAAAGGCTTCACAACATTAGTCAGTCTCATGGTACACATGTCTTGGTGATGCTTTAGGCATATGTCATACAAAGCATTTTTTTAAATAGACCTAATGACCTGATAGTCAAAGCAGAACATTTTATGATTTTTTTAGAACACTTCATAAAATCATGGTTATTTCACAGCGGTGGCCACCTAAAGATTTCAGAGTGCCACCACGAATGACAGCTCAATAATTAAGCCATTTAAAGCATTCTACAGCACACGCTTTTCCAATTAAATGCTGAGGGATGAAGAATAAGTAAGCAGAATACAGAAAGTCTGTTAATCTTGTTGCTGGTAATTTATGTCACAAGACCTCAGTGCAGTGTGTGTGTGTGTGTGTGTGTTTCCTAATCAAATAAAGTCAAAGTAGGCCACAACAAGCCTTTTGCTGTTCTTTCTCATATTCTGTCTTTTTCACTCCTGCCATTTCATCATGACCTGGGAACAGTCTTTAATAATCTAGAAGAAAGTCCATATAAGTGACAGCTCATTTGCATTCCTTTAACAAAATAGCAATTTGCAAACATGTCTGCAATAACACTGGAATGAAAATTATGCAATGTGTTGATGGAACAAGCCCACTGTTAAATATGATTAAAAAAAAAAAATAAAATAATAATAATAATAAATAAATAACAGATAACAGATTCAATAATCCAATAACTGTAGACAAATTTAGGTAGTCCAGTAAGTAGAAAAAAACAGTTCTTTTTTTTTGTTGTTGTTGTTTTTTTGTGAATAGTTATTTATTGATATACACTGCAGGATTATACAAAAGAATGGTATGTCAATTTTAATCTGTTATACCCCCCACCCACCAACCCACAAGGCAGACCCACACTGCGTTTAGGAAATACAAAACATTGCAGTGGAGAAAATACAGAATATAATACTAAATCAAAGGAGAGAAAGAAAATAAATAAATAAAATTAACAAATAAATCATACATCAAAAAGAGGAAATAAAAGATTTAATAGTGTCAAAAATGGCACGCCACAGCTTCAACGTTTTTTGTCTTTGCTCCATGAATGCGAGCTGTAGACAGTTCCATGGAAACAATGTCCAGCAAAGATAAGCCCCATACACGCCTGGTCATTGAATGAGGAGGAACCCAGCGACTGACTAACATTTTCTTTGCAGCAGTAAAAGCAGCTAATAGCAAGCTGAGACCAAAAAAAGAGAAAGTGAAGAGCATTCCCAAAAAAAAAAAAAAAATGTAAATATGTACCAAGTGCCCCCTGAGGACATAAATTGCAATTTGGGGAAGGTGACACATGCATATAGAAGCCTTTTAAAGGGGACAAATAAACTCTATGTAGTAATTTCCAATGGATCATCTGATGATTTGGGTTTTTTGAGGCTGATGTGATTGTCTCCCAAATTTGATCAGAGAATAAAGTTTGTAAATCACCACTGATATCCTTAGACCAGACAGTTATTATGGATAATGGTGTAAGGATCCACCCACTGGCCCAAAATGCGGTGTCCAGTGGGTGAAGGCGTTCTGCGTGTATGTCTTTTCTGACGCTTCTGTAAAAAATCACTTGATTTATTAAAACTTTGATATTTAATTTAATGCTGACTCCTTCCTCGTTTGAATCTGACTCCAATTTCAAGTGTTTAGACGCGAATTGCGGGAATAGTTTTAAAAGCTGATCGTGTTATTAGTTGTGCTATAATTTGGATATTTGATTCTTTCCGACTTACCATACTTTCAATTATCCATTCATTGGGGACCTAATGTCTCATTTATGTCTAACGTCGGCCTGCGCAGAGCATACGGGCACAAACTCGCCAGCCTGATCCTAGTCAGAGGTTGTAGGTGACTAATACCTTTTGCCAGCCACCTACTGCTTGCTTTATTACAAAAGTGTAGTTTACATAGTCTCTCCCCTTACAACGTGCTAACATCAGCGATGGGCAAATCAGGGGGTCTCAGAAGTGCCTACTGCTCCCTCGTTCTCGAGCCTGCTGCCTGCCCACCCTGGCCGTATATTTGCGGTAACAAAAGCCTCCTCTTAATATAATAATCATAATGATTTCAGGTGAGTCTGAAATAAATCAAAAAATGTTTATTTTGCCAGGCATAATAAAAACTTTCAATCAACAGGGTAAATTCACTCAGTTAATAAAAGAAACATATACATTAACATTTAGTTACACAACTGATCAGCATAAAACATATAATAAAAAATAGTGTTACATAGAGTCAGCATACCTGGCAAATAGAGAGACACACGGCAATCGTGTGGGAAGTTCTGCTTACAGAGGCTTCCCTGAATGTTTTGCCAGTCCTCTTTAAATACCCAGATTCAAACAAAGCTATCATAAATTTGGCATAACAAAAGCTTCACTGGCCTTTTGCTGGCACAGGAGACAATCTGGGGGTCATCTCCCTCCTGGGGTCGTAAAAGCAACACCTGGCAGAGACCTTATCAGGGACACATCCCACACCAGTGGAGCAGAGTCTTCCTCAGATTTGGGATCTTTATTTTTGGTCTGTTCCACTGATGTGAAACTGAGATAATATACCAACCGCAATGAGACCATAAAAATGATACCAAACATGAAAAGATTACAGCCATGAATACTGAAAATAAAGTAAATACATTATACCAGCATCTCCCGACACTTCTAAGTCACCTTTTAATGCCCTAACTCATCTGTCCTGGAGAGAAGGAGGGGGCCTAAGGATGGGTGAAGGGACAGAGGTGCAAATGGTCTGTCTTCCAGATCTTCTCGTCAGATTAAAAGTTTTTATTGTTTTGTGGCACAGTAGGTGTGCTGCGAGAGTTCCTGCGTCTTTGGTTTCCCGGGGGGAAAAAGGCAACCTTACAATGGTTTATATGATTGTTTGAGGAGAAAAGAGTAAATAGATGAAGCAGAGATAAAAGATTTATCAGTGGGGAGAATTACTTTCCGCAAAGGATGTACAGGTAATTGTGCATCCCAGGGAACTCCATATGCGCGAAGCACCGACCTAATACGAAGATACATGAAAAAGGAGGTCCCTGGTAGGTTAAAAGAAGCTTTAATATCTTGAAACGATTTCAGGCCTTTGTCATCAAAAATGTCACCAAAGGAATTTACTTTACATTTATTCCATTGTGGGCAATAAAATGGGGTTTCACCCGATAAAAAATTATTATTATGGAACAAAGGTGAATGACGATGCAATCTCAAGTTTGGTTCTATCTTCCTGGTCACAGATCTCCAAGTAGAAATAAAATGAGTTATTATAGGGCCAAAATGAAGTTTGCATTGTCTAAGTGTGACACCAGCAGAAACCAAATGCTCTAGGTTGTGTGGAGAAACAAGAGATTCTTCGATGGCCCACCATGAGGTTGACACATTTGGTTTGAACCAGGCTGACAGTGCACGAAGAGTAAAGGAGTCCGCGTATAATTTAAAATTTGGAAAGGACCAGCCACCCTCTGATCTGTTTCGTTGTAAAGTATATAATTTAATTCGGGGCCGTTTACCATTCCAAATGTATTGAGAGATTACAGAATCCAGCTTTTTCCAGTATCCTGCAGGTGGGGGTAGAGGAATCATAGATGAATAGAAATTAACACGAGGAAGGATGTTCATTTTAACAACAGATATTCTTGCATGAAAAGAAGTAGGAAGATGTGTCCAATTTGCCAGATCTGAGGTGACTTTAGCCAGGTTTTTATTCAAATTTTTTGAGACAATATCCTTCAAGGAAGGATAAATATCTACACCCAAGTATGTAAAAGACTGCACCACTGGAATGAAATCAGAAAAAGTAGCAGACCCAACACAAAAATTGAGAGGGAGCAGATATGACTTGGTCCAATTGATTTTATACCCTGATAGATTACCAAACCGATCAAATAATTTTAAAATGTGAGGGATTGATAAAGATGGATTGTCCAAAAATAGCAATATATCATCTGCAAATAAAGATATGTGATGCAAAGTATTCTTAACAGATATAGGCAGTATGAGTTCTGACTGACGTACAGCTTGAGCAAGAGGTTCTAAAGATAAAGCAAACAGTAAAGGTGAAAGAGGACAACCCTGGCGGGTGCCTCTTCCAATTGAAAATGATTGTGAATTTATCTGGCCAGTAAGAATAGTGGCTGAGGGATTAGCATAGAGGATTTTAATCATATTTATAAAATTAGAGCTAAAACCTAGGTGATCTAGCACTGCCCATAAATAGTTCCACTCCAAATGGTCGAATGCTTTCATTGCATCTAAAGAAAGTATAGCAGTGGGAGAAATCAATTGTTCAGATGAGGAGATTATGTGAAGTAGTCTTCGCAGATTATCTGAAGCAGAACGAGATTTAATAAACCCTGTTTGATCATGATTAACAAGTTTGGTCATAAAAACTTCTAGGCGGCAGACTACAACTTTTGCATAGATTTTAACATCTGTACCAATTAGAGAAAGTGGGCGGTAACTTGAACATAAAGTAGAGTCTTTATCTTTTTTCAGTAGAAGAGATATAATGGCCATGTTCATATTTTGTGGAAAGGATCCTTGATCAATCGAATATTGCATCATGTCCGACATAAGTGGCCCCAAATCAGACCAGAAGGTCAAGTAAAACTCCACTGGTATGCCATCTAGGCCTGGGGATTTCCTTTTGCTCATAACTTTAATCGATGATTCTAATTCAGTAAGTGATAAAGGTCTATCCAAAGACTCAGAGTCAGATTCTGACAGATGTGGAAGGTGAAGAGAAGATAAAAAAGAAGTGAAAGATGTAGGTTCACATTTAGAGTAGAGAACTATAAAGAACTATAAAGATCACAATAGAAGGAACGAAAAGTGTCATTTATACTCTTCTGATCAGTCAGAACCTCGCCAGTTTGAGATTTCACCGCTGTAATATTAGCAAATTTTTCACTATTACGTAGTCTTAGCACCAGTAAATGGCTAGGTCTGTTACCTTGAAAATAATAGTTTTGTCTGGATCTTTGAATCAGAAATTCGGCTCTCTCCCTATATAACAAATTAAGTTCTTTCCTAACAGTTTCAATTTTAGCTGCTGTATTGTCAGAAAAAGTGTATTGATTTGCCTGTTCTAGTGATCCAAGACTGGATTCCAGGTCAGAGATTTTCTTGCGGTGGATTCTCTGACGAAAGGAAGCAAATGATATTGAAAAATTCCTTATGAACCCCTTTGTCACCTCCCAAAGAATCCGTGGGTCATCTACCGAACCTTTGTTAATGTCAATAAATTCACGTAGCTTACTTCTGAATTGATCACAAAAAAAATTGTCTTTTAATAAATTTGAATTTAAACGCCATCGGAGGGATCGCGGCGGTCGCTGGGTGATTGAAAGCTTCAAAAAATTACTGCTATGGTCAGAGAGAGCAATGGGAAAGATGTGGACTTCAAGTAGCATTGAGGTCAAGGAAGAGGAAGCAAAAATGTAGTCAATCCGAGAATATGATTTGTGTCTAGCTGAGAAAAATATGTAAGATTTTTGGAAAGGACTGAATAATCGCCATGCATCTACTAGTGAAAAAGAAGCTATGCATTGATTGAGTTGCTCAGTAGAAATAGACTGGGAGTTAGATAAATTATCACCAGATCTGTCAAGTTCATTAGACATTACAGCATTCATATCTGCTCCCATTACAATCTCAAAGTCTGTGAGATCAGTGAGATAGGTAGATAATTCTGAAAAAAAAGTTGGATCTGGACTACATGGTGCATAAACTGAGAGAAATGCTATCTTCCTGTTCTCAACCGTAGTCTTTATATGAGCTATTCTGCCAGCATTATCACCATTTTTATCTAAAACTGAAATATTTGAATTTCTTCTAACAATTATCAGAACACCTCTAGTTTTATTATCAGTCGCAGCAAAAGAGACCACCTCATAATATTTATTATTACATCTATGAACATCCTCCTTCCGTAAGTGAGATTCCTGAATTAAAGCAATGTTAACTTTTTTTCGTTGCAATAGTTCTAAAAAACTTGTACGTTTATGGGGCCATTTAAACCATTGACATTACAACTTAGTATATTGATTTTAGTCATTACTATCAAACAAATAAGTAACCTGAACAAATGGGGGGAAATAAAACCACTGCAAATGAAATCTCTTTAGTCTGCCTTTAACCCTTCCTGAAAAAACCGTTAACAAAAAGAAAGCCCAGCCCGTAGAACTTTTACAGACTGGGGTGAAAACAAACCCCAGTCTGCTGCCCTCCCCTGTCTTAGTCAGTGACATTAACATGACAGCCTGTGCAATTCTCTAGAACACCGCCATGAGCCCTATAATTAGAGAACGGAATAACTTCGAATTCACATGAGTAGTATGATATAAAAAAATAATAATAATAATAAAAATAAAAAATAAATAAAAATAAAAATAAAAAAATTGGGGTATGTATACTCTCTATAACCAGAAAGCAAACATAAACAATTACATCATGTACATTGAAAATTGTACATCAACGATACCGAGCTTCCTGGCTTGCATGAAGAAAACTGCCAGTAAACGATTAGTAAATCAGAATCCGAGTTACTTGGTATCATCAAACCCTTATGCCACGTCCATCTCAGGAGAATGAGTAGAGGGCATGGAACTCAGGAATCGACGCGCTTTGTCCGGTGAGTGCATTAGTTTGGTCTCGCCGTGTTTCATGACGATCTTCAGCATGGCAGGATACTGAAGGAAGGTCTGGAGGCCTGCCTCTTTCAATTCCTTCCTTATTATACTGAAGGACCTCCACTTCTTTGCCGTTGCGGGAGAAAAGTCAGGGAAAAAGCTCAACATCGCACCGTCATTTACTTTCACAGGGCTGTGGCGTCTCGCTTCGTTAAGAATCAAATTCCTGTCATTGTAACATAACAGTTTCAAGAGAAACACTCTCGGCTTGGAGTGATCAGTTAAAGCTCTGGAGTAAACTCGGTGCGCACGTTCAATCTCAATATCTTTACCCGAAAGTGATGGTAACCATCTCGGCAGTGACCGTTTCAAAAAGCCAATCGGGTCACCCCTTCAGGTAGTCCCAATAGGCGGAGGTTGCTGCGTCTGCTGCGGTCTTGTAGGTCTATCACTTGTTGCTCGAGGGCATCCAGACGCCCGGTGTGTTCGTTGATCACTTTTTTCTGCTCTCTCTGCTCCCTGATTAAGAAGTCAACTTTAGAGCACATATTTTGAACCGTAGTCATGTGAAAGGAGAATTCGGAGCGCATCGCTGCTAGTTCAGTTTTCAGAATGTCCTCAAATCGTTTTATAGTGATCATCATATTGTCTTCCATGTCTGCTCGGCCCGCTGCGGTTGCGGATTTATTTTTCTTCTTAATTGGTAAAGATGATGGTGAAAAATCAGCGAGTTTCCAACTGTGCAACATCTACAAGTCAAAAGCAAACGAAAAAACTACCCCAAATGAAAGAAAATAAGTAAAATAACAGAAAATAAGGGCTACATATGCGGAGGTCAGCTAATGTGCGTTATGCTGCATGAAAGCGTCACGTGATCCCCCAAAAACAGTTCTAATAACGAGACCAAACAAACTTTGTATGTGAAGTGTTTAACCTTATATGGTACCAGGTTATATAGCTTATATGGTACAAACAACTGAAAACATAGCCTATTTCAGTTGTTTTTAATAAAATGAGACACCCATTTAATAAGTGCTATCTCATGGTAGGAGAACGTACTCGGTTACTAACGTAACCTCGGTTCCCTGAGATACGGGAATGAGTACAGCATCTGATAAAGATTGAAGCACTTTTTTAATAACGCAGTGTAACTGCATGACTATTAGTCGCTTTAGTGATAACTAAACGGACCAATAGCTCAGCAGCTGTGCTGCGCAAACCTATGGCAACGCAGCCTGCCGAATTCTGCCAGATCCAGCCAGAATGTGCGTGGTAACTGGCTATACGTTTAGTAACCGAGTATGTTCCCTTTCGATACTTTCAATCGTACTGCGTCTGATAAAGACGCTATGGGGGACCAGTATAATCCCGCCATTCTAGTGGGGGTGACAAGCTCAATTAGACATCAGACTCTAGGACTTAGAGGTCACATGAACCATCTGTCCATAGGATAGAATCGATTCGAAACTTCACCGATAGTGAATCAGAAGGTACTAGAAATACTGAGCCATTCAGGCAGAAAGTACCCTGGCCTGTAAGGCCGGGACATCCAGATTGTAAAACCTGGTAAATGTGGATGGAGAGGCCCAGCCGGCCGCCACACAAATTTCCGCCATAGAGACTCCGCTAGACCACGCCCAGGACGAGGCGATGCCTCTAGTCAAGTGGGCCCCTACTCCTTTGGGGAAAGGAAGGCCCAAGGAGGAGTAGGCTAGCTTGATGGCTTCAACTATATCCATCTATATAGTCACCGTTTGGTGTGGCTGCCGAAGCAAACAAAAAGCTGTTCCGACTGTCTGAATGAGGCAGAACCCTCAACATAAATTTTCAATGCCCGAACTGGGCATAGAAGAGTCCTGGTCCTGCTCTGACTGAGGAAGAGCCAGGAATGTGATGATTTGGTCTCTGAAGGGAGTCGTAGCCTTGTTTCGGTTTCAGGATGACCTTGGAGTCGTTGGGCCCGAATTCCAAGCAGGAAGGACTCACAGAGAGCGCCTGCAGGTCGCCTACGCCCCTGACTGATGCTAGTGCTAACAGCAGAGCAGTCTTAAACATTAGAGGGTGGAGGTCAGCAGACTGAAGCAGCTCAAAGGGAGGGCCCTTAAAGGCTCTCAACACCGTGGGTAGGTCCCAAGAAGGGACATGAGAGGGCGAGGAGAATTTAGCCTCCTAGAACCCTTCAGGAAATGAACAACGAGGTTGTTCTTAGCCACAGACTGGCAGTCTATAGGAGTGTGATAAGCTGCTATAGCTGCTACATAGACCTTGAGTGTGGAGGGAGTTTGTCCCTTTTCCAACAGCTCTTGCAGAAAGGACAATATCAACAATATGTCGCAGGAGGTAGAGTCTGCGCCATGGGCTGCACACCAGGAGGCAAAGACAGACATCTTAAGGCTATAGAGCCATCTCGTAGACAGAGCCCTAGCCTGAGATATAGTATTCATGACACTCTCTGGGAGGTTATTAAGCTCCCATCGAGAGGCCAAAGGTGCTCTCAGCTCTGGCTGGGGGTGTCAAATAATTTTGTTTGCCTGAGAGAGAAGGTCTCACCTCAGGGGAATTGGCCATGGGGCTGCTGACAGTAGTTGAAACAGGTCTTTTTCATGCCAATGCTGGTTCTTCCAGAATGGGGCCACCAACAGAACTTTGTGTTTGTGTCCCCTGATGTGCCTGATAACCTGAGGAAATGCATAAAGAAGGAGGTTGGGCCAATTGTGGGCCAACGCATTCCTTACATTCCGCATCCCTCAATTTAACCTAGATGTGCTCTGTCTGACAGAAACCTGGCTAAATCCTTTGAAAAGTAAATTGGGCAATGAAAGTTGAAAGACGAAGAGGTCGACTCTCGCCCCGCCGAAGATTTTCCATATCCTCTGAACAATGAGGGGGCAGAGCATCCATTTGTCTGAGGGGATATTGCTCCGAGATAGCATGTCTGCACCTCGGTTCAGTCTGCCCAGTACGTGTGCTGCTCTCAGCGAGTGCACGTTGACTTGAGCCCACACCAAAACCTCCTTCGCGAGAGTGAACAGGCGTTTGGAGGAAAGGCCGCCCTGGCGGTTTAAGTAGGACATCACTGTCTTACTGTACGAGTGGACCAGGACGTGTTGGCCCCTTAGTTCTGACTGGAAGGTGTGAAGGCCTAAACATACTGCTAGCATTTCCAGGCAGTTGATGTGAAGGCGACATTGCGTCTCTGACAAAAGGTCGGTCTGCCATCGCACAGTGCCCCCCATCCTAAGTTGTCTTCCAAGGGGTGAGGGCTGTGACACAGGCTTGATCCACCTTGATACAGAAGATGCATGGGACAGAACTCTCAGTTTCAGCCAATACTGGAGGGGATGCATTCGAAGCCCAACTGAAGTACTGCTGATGCGGAGGCCATAAGGCCTAGCTTCCTCTGAAAGGTTTTGAGAGAGTGATGGCCTCCCATTTTGAAAGGGCTAAATGACGCCAAATGACCAGAGCTCTGTCTGGCGAGACTACAGCCCTAGAGTGGAGTCTAAAACTGTTCCCAGAAAAGCTATCCACTGGCTGAGGGACAGTGCGCTCTTGGAGAAATTTACCCTGAGTCCTAGGCACTCTAAGTGGCTAAGGAGGAGGGTTCTGTGATGCTTGCTCTCTGACTGGGCTAGAATGAGCCAGTTGTCGAGATTATTCAGAACACGGATTCCCATCCATCTCAGGGGGGAAAACGCAGTGTCTATGCACTTTGTAAAAGTGCGGGGAGCTAGGGACAGCTTATCTATCTCTGTTTATACAGTTTATCTATCTCTGTCAGCAGTGAGGGATTTACATGTGATAAATGCAGGGAAATAGTTAGGCTGACAGAGAAGATTTCAGAACTAGAGACACGCATCCAAACTTTAACTGAGGATAGTAAGAATGTGAGGGCTTTAGATTCAGTTTTGGATGCGACTAGTTCAGGAAACCCTGTACATTGTTCGGTTCCGGTAACTTCGCCCTTGCAGCAGGGTAATTGGGTGACAGTGAGGCAGCATAGTCGCAGGTGAAAACACCGCTCTTCCTTTCTGACTCAAACATCAGTCAGGTTCTCCCCACTTAGTGACGCACCCACTGCGAAACCTGATGAAAGTGCTCTAGTCATTGGCGGTTCTGTTGTACGGAATGTGAAAATAGAGGCACCAGCCACCATAGTCCAATGTTTACCGGGAGCCAGAGCACCTGACATCTTGGCAAATTTAAAAGTGCTGGCTAATGCTAACCGTAAATTCGGTAAGATTGTTATTCACGTCGGCACTAATGATGTTCGACTTTGCCAAAAATAATGTTAAAGAGGTGTGTGAATTTGCAAGTTCGATGTCAGACACTGTAACATGGTCTGGTCCCCTCCCTGCTTACCGTGGTGATGAGATACATAGCAGACTGTCGTCACTCAATGGCTGGATGTCTAAGTGGTGCCCGCAGAATAACATAGGTTTCATAGACAATTGCTCTTCTTTCTGAAAATATGGCACATAGTCTTAGAGTTTGCAGCTGACTAACAGGGGCCCAGGTCGGGAAGCAGACAGACTGGCTAAACCAAACATCTGCTAGCTGCCTCACGTCACCAAAATCAGCTAACTTTCAGCACATAGAAAATCTTTCACCTAGATATCATACTATAGAGACTGCGTCTGTGTTACGTCCAAACCAATCTAAGAGTAACAATTTAATTGATGTTCAACAAATAAAGCAATCACATAGTACAGAGAAACAAATGATAAAGCTTGGCTTATTGAATATCAGGTCCCTTTCTTCGAAAGCACTTTTTGTACATGACATGATCACTGATCATAACCTAGATGTGCTCTGTCTGACAGAAACCTGGCTAAAACCAGATTATATTATTTTAAATGAGTCTACTCTCAAATACTACTGTTATAAACATGAACCACGTCTAAAAGGTAAAAGGGGAGGTGTCTCTACAATGTATAGCAATATTTTCAGTGTTTCTCAGAGAACGGGCTTCAAGTATAACTCGTTTGAAGTAATGGTGCTTCATATAACACTATCCAGAGAAAAAAGTATAAAAAGGATAAATCCCCCGTGACATTTGTACTGGCTACTGTATATAGGCCTCCAGGGCACGATACAGGCTTTATTAAATAATTTGCTGAGTTTCTATCTGTTTCTATCTTATATTTTATACAGAATTTTAAATACAACTTTTATTTTTGCAATGAAAATAGTTTCAAAGAAACCCATATCATATAAGCTGCTTTAAACGAATCTGTTGAATAAATGCAGTTGTAACTGTACCAATTCAGATGCATCCTCTGTGCTACCCTGCAGTGCAAATATTAATTTTGCTGTTACTTCATTTAATTATATAACAATTTGACAAAAATGAAGATAATGTAAAGCAATTTGGGGAAACAAATTAGTATTTAGTAAAAAAAAAAAAAAAAACCTGATAAAAGAAAAAAATCGCTAAAAAATTTTCTATAAAGTCTTGGTCTTGACTCGGTCTCGCCCTGCCTTGGTCTTGTCTTGGTCTCAAACCCTTAAAGTCTTGGTCTTGTCTTGGTCTCAACACACTCTGGTCTCGGTCTCGACTTGGTCTCGGTTTAGGTGGTCTTGACTACAACACTACTTTACATGTTACCCTTAGGACCGTGGTCTCAAACCCAATTCCTGGAGGGCCGCAGCTCTGCACAGTTTAGCTCCAACCAGCTCCAACTCACACCTGCTTGGAAGTTTCTAGTTAACCTGAAGAGCTTGATTAGCCTTGATTAGCTGGATCAGGTGTGTTTGATTAGGGTTGGACCTCCAGAAATTGAGTTTGAGACCAATGCCTTAGGAGATATCATCAGGAAACATGGTGTTAGCTTTCACTGTTATGCTGATGAAAAACTAATAGATTGCATAGTCGACATAAAAAACTGGATGACAAGTAATTTCTTACTGCTAAATTCTGAAAAAACGGAGGTGTTAATTATTGGGTCTAAAATCTCAGCAAGTAATGACTTAAAACACAGTCTAATACTCAATGGCTGCTCTGTAAATTCATCATCATCAGTTAGGAACCTAGGTGTGCTATTTGATAGCAATCTTTCCTTTGAAAACCACATCTCTAGCATTTGCAAAACAGCATTTTTCTATTTCAAAAACATATCCAAGTTACAACCTATGCTCTCAAAGTCAAATGCAGTTTAGCTTCTCAGTACATGAGCGAGTTCTTATCACATTATAGTCCCTCACGTCCGCTGCGTTCTCAATACTCTGGCAATCTGATAATACCCAGAATTTCAAAATCAACTGCGGGCAGCAGATCTTTTTCTTACTTAGCGCCAAAACTCTGGAACAGTCCACCTAATTCTGTTCGGGAGGCAGACACACTCTGTCAGTTTAAATCTAGACTAAAGACCTATCTCTTTAACCCGGCTTACACATAGCCCATTTAAACATTTCTAAAATTAAAATCCGTTAAAAAGGATTGTTAGGCTGCATTAATTAGGTCAAACCGGAACTGGGAACACCTGATGCACTCGCTGCATCATATGAAGAATGGCATCTATGCTAATATTAGTCTGTCTCCTGTTTATTCTGAGGTCAGTTTCAGTCTGTATCCTGATCAGATGGTCACTGGAGTTCCCTGATCCAGTCCGTATCCAGATGGTTGGTCAGCACATATAGACCACCTCTACAAGTATAAACTGTTTGTATGTTGGTCAGAGGAGAACTGACCCCCCGACTGAGCCTGGTTTCTCCCAAGGTTTTTTTTTTCTCCATCTGTGCTACAGATGGAGTTTTGGTTCCTTGCCACTGTCGCCTATGGCTTGCTCTGTTGGGGACAATTAAATTTGTTATTAATTTGGAATTATTGATTATTTTCCTTCAACTAAAATTACTTATGGTTTCTTTTTGCATTAATAATATATTACCTTCCTATTTGATAATGTAAAGTTGCTTTGACACAATCTGTATTGTAAAAAGCGCTTTATAAATAAAGGTGACTTGACAGCCCAAAGGGAAGGACCGTGCATTGATAAGCCACTCCCTCAAAGGCGAATCTCAAGAATGGCCTGTGATGGGGGGTAATCTGGATGTGAAAGTAAGCGTCTTTCAGATCCAGCAAACAAAACCAGTCCCCTAGGCGAACTTGCGAGAGAATCTGTTTTGTTGTGATCACCTTGAACGGCCATCTCATGAGGGCGCGGTTCACAATCGCTGACTGGAATCTAGCATTTGGCATTTGGAATCTCACCATAACAACGGCAGTTTGTGTGAGGTCGGTTTTGACTTTTGACAGGACACGGAAGAGATCGGTGTCCATTCCTGAGCCGGCAGCGCTGGGCTCTGTAGACGGCAGGGGGGCCGCGAGCACAGAAAAGCGAGACTCATATCCTCACAGTGAGGACATTCTGTGTTGTTGAGTGCGAATCCGCTGCGAAGTGCCGTTCACGGTGGGCGATCTAGTAGAGGTGAGCTGAGCTTGCTTGTAAAAAGGCTTGAGTCTTGAGTGAAGATGTGATGTTGTAGCTGAAGGAGAAGGATCTGAGCCCCTATGGCAAAGCACCTGCTTATATAGCCAGTTACCACGCCCATTCTGGCGGGATCTGGCAGAATTCGGCGGGCTGCTTTGCCATAGGTTTGTGCAGCACCACTGCCGAGCTATTGGTTTGTTTAGTTATCACTAAAGCGACCAATAGTCGTGCAGTTACATTAACTTTTTTAACTGTTATTAAAAAAGTGCTTCAGTCTCGGAGAAAAAGGACTTTTTCCTCATAGCGTCTTTATCACACGTAGTACTAGTGAAAGTATCGAAAGGGAACTCAAATACTAATCAATGAAAATGCAAAAAAAAAAAAAAAAAAAAAACACATTGAAAATGAAGCCGTCAAGTTGGAGACTTTCTGGTCCTGCTAGTGCTCTTGCTGTGTTTGTATACTCTATCACAGATGAAGTGAATTAAATGCAATATTTATCAAATATACAGATGTTTCAGAAATGTTTTCATGAGCAACAGAAACACTTTTTATATACTGCTTAATACAGTGCCATCTGTTAAAGAATAAAGTTCAACATAACAATATACTAATTAAATACTAATAAAGTGGGGGTGTATATGCTTTTATCAGTGTTTTATAATAAACGTGACTCAATATAATATTGTGACTGCAGTAAAAAAGCTTTTACTATTCTAAAAACAGATTTGTGGCCAATTTTTGGAATTGAGGATGTTAGAAAAAAACCAAAACACACATTTTTTTAGCCAGTAGTAAAAACCATTTGAGAAGTGTTGTCAAAACAGAAAATATTCCTCTTTTCACAGAAAACTTGTTTTGATGATGAAAGGGACCCTCTGATTGGTGGAAATGTTATGTTATATTGGAGGGCCTAACCTATGTGTCAATATCCTGACCTATGGGGCTACTACGGGCCATTAACCGTACTCACTTCTTGACAGTGGTGTAGTGGTACCTGGAGAAGTGGGTATATGCTTTATTCTTTTTCCACTTGTGTGCCTCCCCTGACATGCTGTTATGAACAGGCAGCATCTGGGGAGCGGGAGACAGAGCGGGCGCAGTCATCAAACATATAAAGAAGTGGGTATACGCCGTATACCTCCGTATACCCTCCACTACACCACTGCTTCTTGATGTTATCGTCTGCCATTCTATAAATTTTTTACTTTATATTGACTTTGTTTCTTGGCACACACAAAAAAGAGGGTAACAAATTACAGACACATATGTTATGAGAAAATGTCCAAATTTAGCAGCAAAATCAGGGATGTGCTTCAATTCTTTTTAAGATGTACCCACCCAAGCCACTTGACAAGATTGTTATGACTTTTATATTTTTAAGGGGACATTGTCTACTTGAAGGAGGAAAATATTTCTGTACAAGGTCTAGCATAAAGAATATGGTGGGCCCTATACATGTGGTGCAATGTGGCTCCAGGTGTTTTTTGCTAGTTTCAGCCTGACGCATGTCATCATTTTCACGTTCATGCATTTGTGCCCATTTGTGCATGCTGGTCTTAAAACAAGGTGTGTTCAGGCGCACTGTTGGCGCGTTGCTATTTTGAGACAAAAAAATAGACTGACATAGACTGCACCATTGACCAACTGGATTTCAGTTTCACTTTTGAAAACTTATACACACACAGTAACATATTTTTATAAATGTACATATATATATTCTGAAGTTATTGAGTATTAAATGCATACATTGCAATATATAAGTAAATATATTTTTTTAATATATAAATGTTTTCAATATATGTGTGAATATATGAAATATTCCACAATTACCACAGTATATTATTCTGTATATTTTATTATATATATATATATATATATATATATATATATATATATATATACATTAAATATATTTCCTTATAAATGTATAATCAATACATTTTATTGAATATAAATATATAAGGAAATATATTTTTTTATTTGTGTAAAGGAGACTCTGGGTGAAAGAAAGTTGGATTGGTTATAAGCAGTGTCCATCACCATGGTAACTGTGTGTTCACGGGGCAAACAAGGAAATGAGACACAGGTGTAAATGACCAGTAACATACCAGACCAACAAGGGCATAATAAATTTAAACTGTTGCTGTGTATTTGAGGGGACAACCTTGTGTAGTGGTCTCTGAAATCATAGTGGACATTATTAAGTGCACTTATTCAATTTGATAATGCAGCACAGTAATGACATTCAGTCGATGTACACTCAACAGCTAGAGCATACCCATAATGCACTGCAAGGGTTGTGCCAAATGTGTTTTGTGGTCAGATGAGTTGACATTTCAGTTTTTTTTTTTTTTTTTTTTTTTTTTTAAACAACAACAACAACAACAACAAAAAGGGACCATTCAGACTTTAATCAGCAACAGGTGCAAAAGCCAACTTCTGTCATCATATGGGAGTACATCAGTGCCCATGGGTTAGGTTCCTTGCATATGTGTGAATGTACCGTTAAGGCTGAAATTCAAATTGTACAAATACATATGCAAAATTACGTCTTTTTCCTGAGAAGTGCCTGGTAATTATTGCGAGACAATGCCAGGCTTCTGCACATGCAACAACAGAGTGGTTTCATAAACAGAGTGGATATGCTTGACTGGCTTGCATACAGTCCAGATCTGTCTAATATTAAAATAAAAATAAATCCAGGGGTGTAAAAAGTACTCAAAAAGTTTACTCAAGTGAAAGTACAGATACTCAGTTAAAATTTTACTCAAGTAAAAGTACAAGTATCTTGCCAAAAAAAATACTTGAGTAAAAATAAGAAGTAGAAGTACTTTTTTTTTCCTGACAGACATACAGGGAGATTAAAGGGAGAGAACAGGAAAAAATGCAATGGCACAGGTCAAACACGTATATTTAGTTCAACAACAACTATTAAAATGAAGCAATTAAAAGGAAACTCTATGCTTTCCACCCTCATGCCATCCCATACGACTTTCATTTATCAGATGAACACACACACAAAAAAAAAAAAAAACATCTATCTTTATAGAACGCAAGTGTATGGGACATCCAAAAATGACATTTCTAAAAATATGACAGTAATTCATGCAACCCCTGTTAATGAATCAGGGTCTTCTTAAGTAAAACAATATGTAAGAAGAATACAAATACTAATATTTTAATCTTGAACATCATGTTCACTTTGTGTTGTTTCTGAAGTGGGCTTTGTAGACAGTTATTATTTTAACTGTTTATTTGGGGCATTTAGAATTGTTTTTTTCTCATCAAATATTGATAAATAATTATTTGCGACTAAGTAGCGACTAATTGAGCTGGATGATAACATCAATAAATTCAAAATTTGTTTGCTGTTTCTTTTTGCATTGACACATTACCTTCCTATTTGATACTGTAAAGTTGTTTTGACACAATCTATATTGTAAAAAGTGCTATATAAATAAATGTGACTTTAACGCAACTTTGCTACCTCAACATGCTTCCTCAGATTTAATGGTGAACTTTTGAAGCCAGACGTTTACCTGATGAAAGTCAACTGAAGTAGAAACGTGTTTGATGCATGAAAACGATCATTGACGCACATTTGAGCTTCCGTTTACCATATTTAATGCGCATAGGATAAAATAAAATTATAATGTACTTTTCAAGATGAAATAAAATTGTAAGGAGAAATAGTACTGTTTTTTCTTCAGAAATGTAATCAAGTAAAAGTACAAGTAGTCAGTTTAAATTTATACTTGAGTAAAGTACAAATCCCCCAAAATAATACTTAAGCACAGTAATCAAGTAAAATTACTCAAGTATTTTACACCTCTGAATGAATGGAGCGTCATAATGAAGAAAATAAGACGCTGACCTATTTTTATTTTGCAACAAAATATTCATAAAACAACAACGGTTGTAAACAGGGATGAAGTCAGGACCAACGAAAACAGAAATAATGAATAAAATAAGTGGTTACAAAATGAAACATAAACTTGTCACCTGTTGCATGAAGTTAGTTGAACAAACTCAGAGTAGGTTGAGAGTTGACAAAACCTAACAAAGTGGGCTCACAATCTGATGATTTAGGGTTTGATCCAGGATTTATGATGAACGTGTGCACTTGAAATTGTGACATCTGCAGCGAATGGCCAATCACACAAAACATGTAGAATGTCAGTTTAATTTGCTTCTTGCCAGTAAATAAGCATAATTCACTTCTCTGCTGAAGATTAAGAGATTGGTATGAAAGGATATTGTGAATTTAAATGCATCTACAAAGCAGAAAGAAAGGTCACACTTATTAGGTATTGGGTAGGATTAGGGATGTAGAATATATGGTCATGCAGAATATGTGTTTTATAAATACTAACAAATAGCTAACATACTAGTAGATTAGTAACATACATGATATTCACCTAACAATAGAGATAAGAACCAGATAGACAACTTGCTTATTAATGGAATGTGGAGAAGATCATTACTGGATGTGAGAGTGAAGTGAGGTACTGACGTTGGAAGCGACCACCAACCGGTTACAGTGATAGGGAGGCTGAAACTCAGGAAAGCACAGAATAAGACCCACATGCAACAAAGATTAAATATCCAGTAACTGCACCTAGACAGCCATAGAAAGTTGACGAAATTGTAAGAAATAATTGCTTTTTAAGCATGTGATGCTCCTGTAATTTCTATTTAGACACACCTGTGGCAAGTACTTGGCTGTGCCAAGTGAGCAATATAGTAATCACACTTGCAACCAGTTAAAATGGAAAAAAGTTGACTCAACCTTTGTGTTGTGTGTCACACTGAGCATGGAGAAAAAAAAAGTCTGTGGATTTGAGAGAAAAAATTATAGACAATATCAAGGCTACAAGTCCATCTCCAGAGATCTAAATGAAAAATTACAAAGAAGGATTGTTTGAATGGTGGAACCCAGAACCCAGATTAACTTCCAAACAAATTCAAGCTGATCTGCAGATACAGGGTACAACAGTGTCAGCTCACACCATCTGAATGAAAAGGGACGCTATGGTAGGACAACCACAGCTGACACAAAGGCATAAAAAAGCAAGACTGGAGTTTGCCAAAACTTATGTGACAAAACCACAATCCTTCTGGAATAACGTACTGTGGACAGATGAGACAAATGTAGAGCTTTTTGGTAAAGGACATCATAAAAAAAAAAAAAAGAAAGAAAAAGAAATTAGGTCTTCAAAGAAAAGAGCACAGTCCCTACAGTCAATTATGGTGGAGGTTCAAAGATGCTTTGGGGTTGTTTTGCTGCTTCTGGCACTGGATGCCTTGACTATGTGAACGGTATTATGAAAATTGATAATTACCAAAGGATTTTGGGGTGCCACGTAGTGGCCAGTGTCAGAAAGCTGGGTCTCAAAACAGCAGTTGGGAGAAGGTATCCTTCAAATCTGAATGACCTGAAGCAGTTTGCAAAAGAAGAGTGGTCCAAAATTACAGTAAAGAGGTATAAGAAACTTCAATTTTGTCCAGTGCATTTTTTGGGTTTTGTATAGAATTGTATCAGATTTGACTTTTCTTTTCCTTTCTATTTGTGTGTGTGTGTGTGTGTGTGTGTGTGTGTTTGTGTGTGTGTGTGCGTGTTGTTCCAATGCAATAAAATGCAATGCAATAAAATAAAATGCAATAAAATAAAATAAACATGTGAGTACCAAAACATTTGCAGCTGCAACCATTTTCTGAGAGAAAGGTTGCATTTTCTGAGAGAATTGCAAGTGTGACTGTATGCCCAATGTTCCCCTTCTTTCTTAAAGTGTTTTAACTAATCTCAATTCAAAGACAAAGCAGGACCACATGTGACCAGGAGAACAAACAGCAGCCTGTCCTGTTTGTCTTAATCCTTGGATTTTAAGTGTGGCTTAAGTGTCCAAATACGTTTAAAAATTTGACGCATTGCAATGACTATTCATGAGACTCATAAATAAAGAAGCTACAGTGTGTGGTTTTGTGGAAGCTGTTTATTCTTGGAACCTTTACCTCATTGTGGATGCCAGTATAGCATATGCCAGGGTTGTAGGTTTAATACTAAATGAAGGCCCCAAAATGCAAGGTTGCTGAAATTATAATTCTGTAACATCATTGTGTTTCTTGGTTATAGGCACTTATCCTCTAGATTTCCAGAGATTATGCTTGTGCTGGTTTCTGTGATTTAGGCTCAGATCTCTTCTCTGTTATGTGAATAATTTGTGAGTTTAGATTTCCATGGGAAAGCCTTTATGTAACCTCATCCAGCAATGGTACACCTGACAGAGACAAAGACTGAGCCCATCTCAGCCTCAAAAAGATCTTAGGTAAGCTCTTAATAGTAGCTCTTAATTACTGAAAGTCTTCTGTTGTATATAGTCAATATGTGAAAGGATTAAGGCTGAGGAACTACTGCATAAATATCTGATAAATTACTACTATAAAGAAAGAGTAACGATAGGTAAAGATTAATCATGAGGAGGAAGATATTTCCAGACTAATAAATCAGCAATTTAATGTTGTGATCACAAGACTGTTTTACAAAAGTTTCTCAGATCTCTTGGATTCTATTTCATAGGGACACTGAATGCTGCATTAGTAGCTGAAACTTTGGGAGAACTCTTTTGTTTGATGATTCTCTAAAGCTCATATAGAAAAATGCCAATTCATTGGCTGTTGGCAACAGCATCATCCACTGAGGCATTGCATCACAGTATAGCCTCATAAGCCTGCACCATCAGATCTCAGATGTTTAGATTCATAGTGTTCAGCAACCTACACAATACTAGAAAGTAATTTATTATAAAAACTCTTATTTGTTAACTGTTTATTGATTTTTTTTTTTTTTTTTGAATTATTATTATTATTTTTTCCTGTGAACAGTGATATAAAACAAAAACATCTGTGCAAATTTAGAACCCAACCCATCCCACCGCTGGTAGACTTCCAAAAAAAAAAAAAAAAAAAATCATACAATGTAGACCTACAAATAAACACACATTTTACAAAGATTTTAGAAAAGATTACACATTATATTACATGATTATATGTACTCTTGATTACATAATCAGATTCAGACAAAATGTAAGTACTTGTTATTATTACATTTTAAAATGCTCATAGTCGTATTTCAGTCTTTTTTTTTATTATTATTGACTACACAATTATATACTATTAACATAAATATTAATTTGTCTTGCCAAAAAATCTACAGCTTGCAATATCTAATTAGGGAAAGTATCCCTCTTTTGTGGAATTGCACATAGCAGCCACATATTTTACTATAATAGAGACAATTTGCAAAAACATTACTTTGCATTATAAACTGTGCAAAAGGATAACATGTAAAATATAATAATAATAATAATAATAATAATAATTAATGAATAATTACATAAATAAACAAACAAAAATATCAAATTGCATATCCTTTATAAACCTTCATCCACACCACTGAGAAAAATGTCCTTCATAGTTTTATACAATGTAAAAAAAAAAAAAAAAAGCAGCTTTTTATAAATTGATTAAAAATAATTAATTTAGCAAATTACTAAACACTGTCGATGTTTAGTTGTAAAAACACTATTTTCATCAAATGCTGTGACTTTCACTATGCAAAATGTGCAGTGTTGGGGGGCCTCCAGGAACATGGTTAGGAACCATTGTCTTACACTACATGGCAAACCTTGGGTTAAAATCCAGTTGGGTTAAAAGTACTCAACAGTTGGGTTATTTAGTATTATTTTTTATTAGTATGTTAATTATTATATTTATTTATTATATTTATTCATATTTTTATTATACTTTTAAATATTAATGAAACTACATCAAAAATGTACTTTTTCAAAAACATTTACTTTAATATGTGAATAATAAATGAATGTATGTTTACAACAATTTACTAAAATGTGTAACAAAAAAATTTTCACAACACCTGACATCTTCATGTATGGAACTGAATTTAAAACCAGTATTCATATTCCTGTTAAAACATATACAAATTTGCACATAAATTAGTACATAAACAAAATTAATATAGCATATACATAAATACATAAATAAAATAAATATATCATATAAAAGTACAACACTACCACAAAAATAATAATAATAAAAAAAAACAAGTAATAACTAATAACAATAATAATAATAATAATAATAATAATAGTAAAAATCTGCTGGCTTCTGCACCTACTAATGATCAGTAAAATCAGTTTTACTGACCACTGAATACAAAGTTTTTGAGGAGGAGGCAGTGTGCAGAAGGGACTCCTCCTGAAATATTAAAACTCCATGCTGCAAAAACTCCCAAATGGGAGCAGAGGGCTTCGGGTAGTTGATATCATAGACAAAAAACAGTTTAAAACACAGATCCACTGCCTGTAGTAGGGTCTATTGTTCCATTGCCTCTCCGTTGAAAATGATGAAAACCTGGGTGGTGTTTTCTTTGTCCCCAAGCACCAAGATATGTGGATTTTCACTTGTCTCTCCATTTAGGTAATGCACCATATTAGTGCCAACCTTAAAAGAAAAAATAAAGTTAAGTTGGCATGATTTTATGGATAAAATAAAACTGCAAATGAGTCACAGCAAAATCATTAGCACCAAGTTAAGCTAGATAAAGGGTAACACTTAAGCCATAGCGAGTTAATATTTGTTAAGGTTATAGTTGATCAAAATATATATATTTTTATTTTTAAACATATCTTCTTGAAATAACCGGTATTGTAAAAAGTGTGTCTTATACAAAATAAAAAAAGGTGACTTTACAGTGTTGTTTTAACTTACAGGCTGAATGTCGATGAAGCAGCGCTTCATTTCAGTGTAAGTTGGGCGCACCATTTTTCCATTTATGTGGTATGGTGAAGATGGCAGGATGGCAGGAAGGGTTTTAAAGGCAATTTCTCCACGAACATCTTTAAATGACAAAAGTATAGAGAAAACACAGGTTAGAGAGACTTAACCAGTTTTACAAAAAAAGCCGCAGAGGTCTATATGAAATCAAAAATGACCTATGACTTACCTATTGCCAGTGTTTTTCAGATTTTCTGGAAGATCATCTGAAGCCTTTGATTCTTTTTTTGCAAAGAGTAAAATCCGGTCAGTGATGACAGAAGCCCAGAATTCATAGAGGCGATCAGAGGCATGGTCAGGGAATATAACTTTCAAGTCTTGCGATATCTAAGTGAAACATGAAGTTGAAATTAATATATAGCAGATTGCAAAAAAAGACTGTAAAGGCTAAAGCATTTTGTTTAAATGAATGTAGGATTTCTACTACAGGCAAAAACAACCCTTCAGGGAATTCTGTACACCGCACATCATTTTACTCACCATTCCAGGAAAGTCACGAAGTCGAGGATATTCTCTGTTGATTTCTTCAATAGTTTTTGTTTCAGAAGATGGGATCCATGCAGCTCGATGAGGTGCCGTTCATTTCATGAAGTCCTCAACTTGACTGTGCGGGCTTCGGTTGTTCTTTAGCCACTCAATCATTGTGTGTATGTCAGACAAAGACAACTGTGGGACCTTGGTCGAAAAGATCATCAAACTGCAGAGATCACCACATTCCAGTCGAATCTAAAAAAGGCATCTTCTCAGCCATGTGCCGATTGTAAAACTGACCCGGAGACCTAAAGATGCCCCCCCCTTTTTCATCTAGGCTCATTCAGGCAACTAGAGCATGCAGTGTATCTCTTACCAGGTACACGTGAATTGACAAACAAATATACAAACAGAAAGGTTTTTAATGACAAAAAACAGCCTGCAAGGTTCAATGGGGCTTCACAGCATGACCTCAGGACAAACTCTGGCCACTCCAGACCCCCCTCCTTTCTGCATTCCACTAAACTCACCCCCAAAGTGGACAGCTATTCAGAATACACAAACTCTTAAAGCAGACTATTTCTACCACAATTAGAGCAACAGTACCGCTGAATAGTATGTTCTTTACCTTTCGATATGTGTGGTGTGTTTTGTGTAATCAAATGTATGTGTGTGAGTGAATATATTCCCCTTTTATGTGTTTGCATTATATTTCCTTTTAGTAGATAAGGCTACAAAATGTATTTGACTGTATGCAAGATATCTGATGTTTGGTGTTGACCAGAAGCTTGTTTCATTTCCAATATGCTTATGAATGAGAAGTTACTATTGGGTATGAAACTTGCATCACAAAAGTTTATTGAAGTTATTGACAAAACTCACAGATATACCACGTGTGGGACACAGGTTAATTTATGCAAGGAGGAACAGCCTGGAGCGTGGCTCCACCCCCAACCACATCCGATTGGAGCAAGCCTCATGGGGACGGACCAAAATGGCTGGGCTTTAAAACCCTAGGTCCCTAACAATTCCTTGCCTTTCGCCGTTCGATTTTCACCTTGCGCCTTTCGCGCTGCCATTCCACCGCGCTGACCATCACGCGATCGTGTCATCCAGAACTCTGCAAGAAACAGACTCAGCTCTGCTAACCTGCCGAACTCTTCAAAGACTTTGCGTCTCGCAACTCTGACTGCAGAAGAAACTTCCCGCGCATCACATTGCATAACCCGGCAACCAATCGGAGCCATCCGGCCAAGCAGCTCAATCATCACTGACGTGTTTCCCAAAGACATCATCTATGAGCCACCAATCAGGACACCCGGCAAAGTCACAGAGGAAACCCCCGTTCAAACTGGACGCAAGTAAACAAAATCTCCTTTGCTCGCTGAATTGGTGCATAAAATCCTTATTAGCAGCTAAAAGCCGAATCTCTGCTTTTGTAGTTCTACCAGGTCGCAATCTAAGAACTATAGTAGCAATTGCTAGTAATGTTGTTTTGGGATTTCGTAAACCTCATAACCCTCTAGAACAGTATGAATGTGTGTGTGCGTGTGTTTGTTTATGTGTTAGTAGTTTAGTTTGTGTGTCTTAGAGTAACTCAAATAAATTCCTGTTTCATTTATAAAGAAGCATTGTCTTGTGTTGTGTATTTTAAAGTTAAATCTATGCCCAGATCTTGGTTACCTTGCTCTTAAGAGTTAACAAAATAATTGTTTATATTGTTGTCGTGGCCACGAAGTAATATAAACCTCAGAATTGGTAACATGTACTAATTTAACCCTTTCGCTGGACGAACGGTTAATAGGTGCAAATTATTCATTCTGAATCAAGTTAATCTAATCAAGCTGAATCGAATCGTTAGATCTGATTCCCATTTGATTCCCTATAATCATTTTGAGCTAATATCTTACACAACTCAGACTCTGTTAAAGTTAAAACAATTAAAATGAGGAAAAAAATTAAGAGAGACACATCAAAAAAATTATATTGTGAAATATTATTACAATTTATAATAATGTGTTTCTGTTTTAGTAAACTATTAAATGTAATTTATTAAAAAGTAAAAAAATAAAATAAAAAAAAAAAGAGAAGAGTAGTATTGTGTACATCATGACCCATCCCAAATTCTAACCTGGAAGTGAAAAATTTGGTCGAGAAGAGGAATTCAGACTTGACTGTGGCTGGCTGTACTGTCTGTGGCTTTGTGGGGCTCTAAGGCGTTTCCTTACATTCCGCAGTCTTTCTTCAAAGTACCCAGTTTCAGGGTGACGATAACGGCCCGGTGTGTACCATGCCTACTGCAAATAAATAAATAAAATTACATATAAGTGGGGACTGATTCTCATTACCAGTCCACGATTTTCTTGTCAGCACAACTTACATATCCACGTCCCTCACTATTTTTCAGACAAGGAAACTGGTTAGTTAGTGCCAGAGCCATCTCCTTTTTTATCTCAGCTGTTAGACTTTACATAGAAACAAACATATGGACATTCATATAGACCTTATTTGTTTAGTTTTATTTAAGTGAATTTGTCAAATAATTATCATTTAATACATTACTTACCTTTCCCCAAACTTCTCCATCAAATGAGAAACCAACAACCGCACCATCTGACGTCGCTCCTTGAGGCTTAGGTGTCTGTCCCTTTCTAAGGATGCTATTAATGCTGATCCTCCAGATTGTCTGAGTATTTCTCGTATATCCTGTAAAAAGAAGAATGGATGGTCTAAAAAAAAAACATAAAATAATTAACCTAGAATTCAAATTCAAGTGTAGCACTCAAATTCAAGTCGTAATTACAAATGTGGAGTTGCTTGCTGTTCTTGTCTGGCAGCTTTCCACTATTGTCTCGGTGTTGGTGGTTCATTCCTTAAAGGTTGACTGGGACATGACCGATTGTTGATAGGGCTATTGCCCAGAGACTGTTTAAAAGAAGAAAAAAGAATTAAATATCAAGTATCATTATTAGCAATGACCAAAAATTAATTTTCTGTTTACCTGTATAAAAGATTATTCTATGTGTCTGTGCAGAATTGGTCTCACCCATTCCAATTCTCATACATGTGTATTTATCTACCCAACCCTCCTCAACCCATAGTGTCCATTGTGTGAGAACGTGAAGAGGTGTATGCAATCTAAACAGTGGCGTTAGTAAATGCAGCATTAAAAACGCTGATATCTTAATGGAATGTAGTAATGGTCATCACAGTCAAATGACTTAACTGGATGTAATGGGTGAAAATCATGCAGTTCACTGACACTAAGTGCTTCCAATGCCTGGTCAGGAACAACAGCATAGGCAAAGTAATGATGACTGAAAGAAACTGTTGTCCATCTCTGAACTATTAGCTTCATGTCCTTAGAAGTGACTATTTTTTTAATTCGTCCAAACTGAGGATCTCCATCTGTAGTGCAGGTTACGAAAACAGCCATCCCTGGTCTGTATACTGTGCCGTTAACCTTGATCCACACTGGGATATAAACATCACTTGAAAGAGGAAAATCTTCCAAGCCACAAGTAACATCTTGGACATCCTCGACCGACTGAAGAACAGAGTTTTGACCAGGACCAATCTCAGATTCCTTTTTGAACAACCTGCCTGTCAACAGCTGGAAGCAGAGCATCATTTGGTGCCTGTATGCCATTGTCTTTGCGACATTTTTTAAATTACTTGTGACATGACTTAGTCTTTTAAAAAAGCTATGTTTAGCTTCGTACCGCATTGTCCAAAAGTTGACGAGGGGACCTATCTTTCTGACTGTAGATGGATAATGAACCATGAAATGGTGCTTCGGCTTTATATGCAAATGAGGGAATAACTCTAGGAAAAGTGTATGATGGTCTTGAATAAGACATCTGAGGTATATTGTGGCCTCTGGAGTCAGGGATTGGGAAAATATAATTTCCATACAAGACAACAGTAGAAGCAGCAATTCCCAGTGCTCATTGTCATGTGGTATTAAGTTTCCTATCATAAGAGGAAGGAAATGTAACAGACACCACATCTGTGTTGCAGTCTGATGTGTAGTGGTCCTGGGGTTTTTAAGTTCTTGGCTTAACAAGACAAATGGTTTATTGCACCTATCAACAAACCATAATCAAAGCTTGTGAGCCTATAGTTGAGAGTATCAAGCGTAATGTGGCCTTCAGCTATAAGTTTTGACAGCACTAGTTTCATCTCCAGTGGGCCAATACCCTCTAAAATATTGTGCGTTATGTCCGGTGTGACATTATGAACAACACTGAAGAATGCAAGCTCATCTAGGACACATTTTCTTTTAAGGCCAGTTTCTGAAGGATTATTTGTTTGTAAATCCTGGTTGTAATTCACTGCATTCCACAGCAAATTTGGTTCCTCTGCTGTATGGGTATGAAGACTTGTTTTGTTAATCCTGCATAAACGACAGACACTATTTGCTACAAAGCTTTCTGAGAAACCAAGATAAGAGTTTAAGGCAAGATTGTCCCCACACACTTGGGCAACCCCAACTTTTACAGTACCACAACATTTTTCTGTCTCAATTTGGAATCCATTTTGTTCTAAATCTTTCAAATTATTTACAATGCATTGAAGAACAGATTCCATGCCATAAGTCTTGACATCGTCTGACTTGTACACAGCCAACAGAAAGCATGCTGACAAGGAAGACAACAGCTCAGGAGGTAAACATCTGATCTGAAAGTAAACTAGGCCCAGTTTGTGAATTGTAGTCTTGGAGCCGATGGGATTTACAGTTTCACAATCATCTTTATACAGGACAAGTGGAATGGAAAATTCTTCAGAAAACAGGTGGTTGGTTTTGTAAAGTTCACCATCAATGTAATCGATGAGGGCTCCTTCTTAATTTTGCTTGTACGCAAGGATTTTTTCCATGACACCTGGACTTTCAATGATTTTTTTAAGAATAGGTTGCAATGGTACATACTGAAAGGTGTCCTGAACTGCAATCTGCCTCACATTTCCTGTAGATGCATCCAAACGCTGGACATATGAAATGCCTGGAAACTGTTGAGTCTCTGGCTTAATGAAAAATCCTGTTTCAGAAAAATATTTCATCTGTTTATAGTCCGAATCCAAGTCCATCAATGGTTCAGCTGCTCTCTCAAAGTGGTTGTTAAGGGTACTGACATCAAGTTCATCTGCGTGACCAAGTCGTTCAAACAGAGCCATTGTCTTCATCTGCAAGTTTCGTACAATATCAGTGATCAAAAAAGATGTGTGCTTCACCATGTAATTAATTGCAGAATAGGTTTGATTTGATTGTGCTTTAAGTTCAGCAAGAAAGCATGCCACTCGGTGTGTGATGTTTTCCTCTGATAAATCATCCCAGTCGTCAGTTTCCTCATCAGCTCCAGAGTCACCATGTTTTCAGATGGTGACTGAGTTAGAATATGTTGGTTGTGTGAATGATCTGTTTTGGAATGTACTGTATCACATATATGTTCTTTTAATATTTGCCTCTTATATGACCACAAATAATTGAATGTTCTGTTGCAGCCATCTTCACAGCATCTAACAGAAGTAAGTGCTAGCGCTATTAATGCCATGAACCAAACTTAGATGTGCAAACAGTTGTTTTGTGTCTCCTGAAATTGACCGGTTGCACTTGAAACATGTAATCTTCATGGTTTAGTGTGAACTTACTGCCAAAAACGCTGAATGAAATTTCTTGAATTTAACCCTGAGACCAATTCTTGGAATTAGTGCAGCAATGGCTGGTGTCATCTAGCAGCATAAAACTTTCTTCATCCACTACTTCCAAGATGAAGCAGAAGAAAAAACAGGTTACAGAGAAACTAGTAAACTACAGGTGCATCTCAAAAAATGTGAATATCATGGACAAGGTCTTAAAAAGAAAAAGAAAAAAGAAAACCTCATATTTGTGAAAACATTGTAGTTTTTTTTTTTTTTTTTTTTTGAGATACTGCATCTTTAATTGTCCTTAGCTGAAAGTTATGAAAGTTTCAAAATTTAAAAAACATAAAAAATAAAAAAATAAAAGAACTTCTCCATGATATTCTAATTCTTTGAGATGCACCTGGATTTAGAGCATTTCAATTTTGGCAACAATTATTTTAGTCAACATGAAAATCACAATTATTTAGCATGATTATTGGAAGGCGTTATAAACAAAGTCTTTTATGAAATTAGTAATTTTAAATGTCAGATGTTTGACAATAAACAATACTCGTTCAAAAACTAGTATTTGACTGATTTAGTTGGTAAGTTTGGACCAAAAGTAACAAAAGTACACTGCTGTGAATAAAAAGAAGCGGTGTTGAATGGAATGTGGAAACAATACAGCAATTTTCACCTGGTTTATGTGTTTCATAACTTGGAAATTTTAATTGAAACTGAAAAACGATATGTAACAACAATTTAATGATTGTGTTTACTTACCTTCAAATGTTTCAATTAATTGGCAGAGATTCCACTCTTGTAATTTATCCTTTACGAAAGAATCCATTTTCTAAAACAAAAGTATAAGCACATTAAGTAAAACAGATTTTTAATTACATGTAAATTTGTGAGAGTTTCAAAAGTAAAGAACATTCATTATTCATATTCACAAGGATATGACATTAGTTTGAATTTCCAATGAAGAAAACGTTAATATCCTTTCAGCCTTCAGCGGGATGTTGCTGCTGCAATTATTCGTCATGTCGAGCTGTTGATAAAGCTAAATATAACTTCCCCTTAATAGTGTTTACAGCTTTTCAATTTTAAAGTCCCAAAGTCACTTTTTTTTTTACCGCTGTCTTATAAAAACGGTCTCTTGTCGCCATCTAAAGGCGGAACAATGTAACTAAAATCACCATCACCAGTACACGCAGTTTCTCAATAAACAATTCGCTCTACACAGCATTGAATTTACATAAACATGCGATGGCCAAAACTATCTGCTTCTTTGGAACAAATAATAGATCATGAGACCAAATACTACGATTAGATTTACCCTTAACGAATTATAGCTTATGTGTAAACACAGAGCCAGATGTAAATCTAGCCGAGGTGAGGCTGCTCTTTGGCGGGTTCATGAGTGCAGAACAGCCGCCGACGAGCCGGAGCTCTCATGTCCGAAAATGTCGAAGCAAATTTTCAAATAAACGTTATCTTTATAAATGTTTGATATTTACACCCTTTTAGTCGTGGGTTTATTTAAAAAACGACGAATATCCATTTTATTTATTTAGCATAGGCAGACTATTTAAAGCGGGAACAGAACGAGAAGAGAGCTGAGAGACATTTACGAACTCCATTACGAACACACCGCGATAGCTTCGTTTTAAAAACTTTAATATTTTTGATATTATAGCTCTGGAGAAATAAGTTGACTCTGGCCCGTCCGCGATACGTCTCTAAACAGTTTAGGTATGCTATCTATTAATTTTTTCATTATTTTTTTTACTGCTAGCGACCCAGCAAACACAGAACGTTGTGACGACGTCGCCAGTTCGTCCTCCTTTGGTCAGCGCGACATTACTTTATGGCGACGTTGTGAGGACGTCGTGTTAAAGTTCCATTTTTTAGAATGTTGGCTAACGTTCCACAAACGTAGTGGGGACGTCCTCAAAAGACGTCGCTATTTAGTCCCATGTGAAACGTTGTGGCGACGTGGTCCCTTGGTCTCTATAGTATATGTCTACTAAAGTAGCTATTTTATTCGCCAAGACTAACATTCCATTTATACAAGCTGGATAGATATTCAAAGCGTGTCTTCATCCAGTTAAAACATATAATTGAACTGTGTGTGTGTGTGTGTGTGTGTGTGTGTATATATATATATATATATATATATATATAATTTATTATTATTATTATTATTATTATTATTATTATTATTATTATTATTGTTACCAAATTAATGGCAAAACAAAATCCAAATAGTTTGCTAGCAAATAGAGATAATTTATGGTTGTAAATGACAGGGACAAATGAACATTTAAACGTGTGCACGTCACTTTCTGAGTTCTGCGTAAATGCGCGTGCCCGTCATTTAACGGTCGACTTCCAGAAGACGCACGCGAAGGAAAAGGTAAGCGCTATAAATCTACTTTTATGCATTGTTTTTTTGCTGATATAACGTTAGATGTCACGTAAGATGAGTAGTGTTTTGTGTTTTTGTAGGTTTTCTATGTTAATTTAATACATAAATACCCTGTTTGGTTTACATTAATTAGCTGAGGTCTCATATGAGGCGGTCTGAGGTAACGTTAACGTTAACTGTTAAAATCCTAATATAAATTATTACACCTTCTTTTCTGTTTAGTTAAACTACACAATATTCACTTTAAAATTCCTTAAAGTTCAACCGTTGTAGTTTGTTTGACTGCCTGCCGCTGCACTTGATGATGTTCATGCTAGCCATATGATGCTAGTCATATTGTAAACTTAAATATAAACCACTAACGTTATATAAACGTTTAATTAGACCAAGGCTGCCGAAATCACATTCATTGTATGTGGGATTAATAATTTCCGTCTTTCCCGTCGAGCAACAGGCCTGTAACAAATTGTGTCATTTAAAGATCTGATACTTTAGTTTTAACAAATATTTAATTAACAAATGGCTCACTTTTTTTAGATCCTGACTGCAAGTGAACCAGTTGTCTTGATTCAGTGAGTTGCTTATAAGAAACGATGCTCATTTGTTACCACCTAGAAGTTTGAATGTTTTATTCATTGCTGTAACACACACTTTTATCAGCAGGTGGAGAAACAGTCTGGGGAGCAGCAACAAGACAACCATGAGTATGAGTAGGGATGGTTATCGAGAACAGGTAAGTTACTGATTTGGTTTCTGACTTGTTCAGTACTGAAAAATTGATAAAGCAATAGAACCAACGGTGCTGCTTTCGGTATTTTAGACAAGACCACATATCATCCAAACCGTCTAAGTGGATGGCAGTAAGGATCCAGGATCAAGAGATCATCCATCATGAAAACTTTGTTCCATAGAAACTAGCGAATCCTGGGTGAAAAACTAAACCTCTTTGTTTCAGTGTCACTCAGGCACAACTATAGATTTAAATTGATTTCAGTGGCTTACATGTTAATATTTCAGGCCTCCCTGACCATTCTGTTGTCCTGGATGTGAAGACATGCTGGAACTGCATTTCTCATGGTTGAAAGAGTTGTGCAGCGGTATCCACACATACAGGCAGCCTTCCTGGACCCACACAACAAAATGCTTAGGAGGAGGAACAGGTAATCCACAGGGTTGGATTTCACAATTCAGTTAACTTATTCCTAAATTGTACAAAACCACATTTTGCTGTGTTTCCCACAGGATTTTTTGGGGAATTTGGAGGCTGGACCTTGGTCTGGGTGATCTGGGGGCATGGCCATGTAAGAAATTATGTACTGTACATTTTAGTTCAATTTGTCTATTGGTGCACTTTGAGATTAAGAGCTCCAACCCACAAAGAAGTGCAATGCATTAAGAAAGAATGGCTATATTTCCTCTTGTATTTCTGCTGTTTGGGTAATTACTTGTAATAATTATTTGTAATAGAGTAGGCACTGACTGTTGTTCATGCATTTGTCCTCATTTAGCGAGAAGCAGGATTCATATTTAAATGGATATTTTTGCAGCTTAATATGTACAGATACTAGTCTATATCACAATTTGATTTAAGTGTAATGACCTACTTTTGGTTTATTTATCCAAAATTTGACAAATTTCGTGACATTCCTCGTTATAAAATTTTCAGTTCTTACGACTGGATTCCGAGCCGCAAATTAAAGCTTGGCGAGCCACATGAGGCTTGCGAACCGTGCAATGAGTAACACTGTTGTAAACTCTTAAGAGTATTGTCAATAGGTTTTAAGCTAAATCTCGTAACTAGGACACCTAGTAGTAAGATCAAATTCTCTGTGAATACAGGCCCAGATTCTGCCTTTCCTTTAGAAGCTGGAGAACTACTTAAGATTTCAGAAGGAAGATTCACAGTTTGTGGCCACCATCAAAAATTGTTTGACTTATCTAAATTGTCTATATATATTTTTTTGTTTGTTTGTTTGTTTTTTGTGTAGATTCAAGGGAAAGGTGAAAAATTAGGAAGCCTGGGAAGAACTGAAGAAGGCAGCCGTGAGGAAAGAGTAATCATCAGAATGTAAGTTCTTTGAGAATGTGTGCATTATTTATCACAAGGTGTGTTTTAATTTACATGTAGTAATGTGCACTGCTAGTCAAATCTTTGAAATTTATTTTCAAATGTGATAAAAGCTGAATTGTCAGCATCATTACTGAAGTTGTAAGTTTTCAAAATCATTCTAATATGCTGATTTACTGATCAAGAAACATTTCTGATGATTATCAGTGTTGAAAACAGTTGTGTTGCTCAATAATTTTGTTTACACCACAGTTCAAAAGGTTGGAGTCACTAAGATATTTTTTTTCATTTGGAAAGACATTAAGAATGTTAATGTTTTAATACTTTGAACTTTGTATTCATAAAAAAATCCTGAAAAAAGTTAAGCTTACACAGAAATATTAAAGGGATAGTCCACCCAATTTGCACCCATTGCATTTGGTGCAATTGATTAATGAGAAATCGGCCGTTAGCTGCAAGCTGAGCAAAATTTGTGAATGACGCACAGAAGTTCTGCGCTAAGCATGGACAAGTTTTTAAAAAAGCAGGCACGTGCAGAGGGGAGGGCTTTGGGGGCTTGAGCCCCTGCCCTTTTTCCAAAAGTAATTAAATGTGCCCCCTCGCAAAATTTATCAACAAAAATATTATGGTCGATAAAATGCATTTGAATCATGAATAATATGAGAACGTGCATAAAATAGTAAAGAATATAACTCGAAACGAAGTTTGGATAATCCCCCTATTGTTCAATGCAGTTAGACAGTCTGACAAGCCGTTGCCATAACAACACGATATAAGCATTAGCGTTGCTATTGTCATAGCATGTGCATGCCTGACTCTTTACTGTTGCTCCATTGCTTCTTGCATCCGACGGATTTTACGATCATCATCGGCAGATTTTCGAGAGGGCATGTGTTGGTAAGTTAGTAACCTACTTGGTGGTCTTGATGTGGAGGTGAGTGGTGATAAACAAAATACTAAGCTATGTGCCTCGAATTTACTAATTACCCAACAAACAAAACGCAAAGCGAGTTAAATTGAGATCACATTTTTTATTTTTAAAACTCCTCATATGAGGGTCTACATAACAAAGTTTGACCACTTTCCAAGAATGAACGCTAGTGGAGTGAACAAGGCTTGAGAGAGTTGTAAGTGGGGGCGCGGGCGCAGCCATGTTGCCAGATCCAGTTGTTGTAAGCGTCTTTGGATTTGCCTTTTCCACTTAATTTGACAGTCTAGAAATTTAATAGAGGGAAGTTGCAGTTTTGGGATATTTATATATTTATTATTATATTATTAGTTTAGCTAAGGCAATATTAGGCAACTTAATGGAAAACGACATCTAAACACAGTAAAATGAATAATGTCATCAGAATCTAAATATATACTTGAAACTAGTAACACAGAAAACATGCACATTGTGGCTTAGTTTTCTTTATTGTTCTTTTGATAAAATTTGTGAATGCTAAAGAAGATGGTCCCTATTGTAACTGATTATTTTGTAGACATCTGTTGAAAAAACAAAACAAACAAACAAACAAACAAAAAAACAACGTGAAACAATTTGGGTGAGTGTAATGGAATTAAAATAAATTGGTAAGTAAGTCAGGAGTGGGTGGGGGGGGGGGGGGGGGCTTTTTTTTTTTTTTATTTTGCAAAAGGGGGGCCCGGCAGAAAAAGTTTGGGAACCACTGCATTAGTAGATCAAGAGTGAAGTGTCACCCTCCTATACTTCCCTCAAAAGAGCCTGCCTTCTGCTGCTGGGGTAAGAAAGACACTCTTCTTCTCACAGCTGTCCAGAATCTAACTCTGGCTCCGCAGCTGGGGATGGAGGCCTCAGGTTTTCCTGAGAAAGTCAACATGCTAATTTTCTGTTTTTTTTTTTTTTATTAGGCCTAATACAGGTTAGATGCTCTACATTGTTCTATTTGCATATCTTTGCTATTTATGAATGTTGGTATTTTCTTTATTTTTATTATCTTTTAAGAAACTTGAGAACTATGGCCCTTTGGTATTTGTAATATTGTTTAGGTTTTGCTTCTGATAGTGACATACTTAAAGTAATATAGAAGTAGCTACTGTTTCCTACCTTTTTATTAGTATTTTTTGTACTAAATTATGGGGTGTTGTCAATAAGAGTACTGATATTTATTGATCATTTTCACAGATAAATTCGATTATACCCATAATTGATGAGATTTTTTTTTTTTTTTTTTTTGTAAAAGTTACATTTTTAATCAATGGTGATAAAAGAATAGGTGTGATGTTCAAAATGTATAAAACGAATAAAGTTTCACTAAATAAATGCTTATTAATAAATTAATGCACTGTGTTTTAGCAAATTGTGTTTTTTTGTATTTTTTTTTTTTTTTTCAGAATTTATCATTTTTGCATTGGTTTGCATGTATCCACTGAATATATTCACTAAAAATCCCATATAACAATTACAAAATCATTAGAGTGTTAGTGTTTACAGCCGAAAATGTTTGAGTTTGTCATTTATATACCGATTTCAATGTGGTATGAGCACATCCTCAGGACCCGAACTAAAGGTGAGAAGTAAATAATAAAATGTAGGAAACGTGCTAGTTTGGTCGTAAGGACGTACCTGCCACGTCCCAGCAACATAATAACGTCGCCACGACGAATATGGGAATCACAAAGTTACATCGCTGGTAGGTTATTTGTTACGTCGCTGCGACCAATATGGTACTTTGTAGTCACGTCCTCACAACGTACCCGTTTGGTCGTTAAGACGTACTCAGCACCTTCCAGTGACGTACCAAATAACGTTGCTACGACGAATAGGGGAATCACAAAGTTACGTCGCTGGTACGTTATTTGGTACGTCGCCGCGACGAATATGGTCCGGTCCAGCAACATTGTCACGACGTAACTGTGTTAGCTGGGTTTAGACCTGTGGTCCAACTACATTGTAACGTTACGTACTTTGTATGTGGTTTACATGTCATAGATATGGACATTGCCGGCGTTTATATTAGAGCAGAAAGTCGTATTGAAATCATATTACGTTACTCTCTTAAATTCGCTTTTCAGTGAAGACCCTTTCCTCTATTTTCAAAGATATTCACATATTTCACCCTTCCGTCACCATCTGATACTTATTCAAACTGTATTAATCTGTCGTCTCACATACCTTAACACGATGTGAGTAAGGAATGTCCGTCTGAGGTAAACTGTTCGTAATTGAACATGACGAAAGTTTGCCTGTAGACGTATAACAATATTGTTGCCGCGAAAAGTTATTCAGCATATTAAAATACTTATTCATGAAAACACTATATAAACTTACCTTGTAAGTAAACAGCTGAAACAAGTGGCTTTGTCCCGTTGTCCTTTCAAAATGTCAGTTAGGGGAGCGATTTAAACATCTTCAAGGCGCGAAGGTCGTTAAATAACTCAGCGCAGATCTGAAACAACCCAGCAGGTTTGACCCAGCAACCGGAAAATTGAAACTACCCAACAGTGTTTAAAATGTGATAAAATGACCCAACAGACTCAGCCCAGCATTTTGGGTTAAAAAATAACCCAGCATTTTTAGAGTGTAGTAACTTAAGCTTTTCAAAGATGAGAAGAAGAAAATAAATAAAAAATATGTTGTTGTGACATTCATTTTACTAAACAACTGTAAGATTAATGAAGTGCCCCTGTCATATCATAGTTTGTCTCTCTTCTCTTCTGGATATAAATTCCCCTAAGTTCCCTGACTCATTACAGGCTTTTATCAGATGACCACCATGGTTGATTTTTGAAGAACACAAAAGACTGTTTTTCAGTCTCCCAGAAGTCATAAACAATCTCTGCAAGGTTAGCCAGGGCAGTTATTCAAGATGGGAAGATTCAGAATGTGTACAGTAAGACTGTAAAAATTAAAAAAAATCATGACAATGAAACACTCTTGTACTGATGGAGTCCTTATTGACATGTTTTGAGTATTTGACTTGGTCATCACTTGTGTTTATCAATGAAATTCTCAAAACTATTTTGTATAGGCCTATATTAGAACCTAGGCCCTATATCATAACTTTTGGAGAAACAAACAATATAGTTTCTGACCAGTGTTTACTAACATTCCATGCATGTCATTTTGGCATCCTACAAATGACCTGTTTTTAAGAATGCCATGTATGCTGATTATGCATTGTGTTACCCTTTGAAATTGTTTCATTCTTTTCAGACTGACAGTTTAAAACTGGTTCTGTGAGCACCAAAATGTTTGGATCTTGGGAGATTTATGGTTAGTTTTATATATACTATGAATTACATGTTCCTTAAGACAGTACATTTTGCACATTTGTATGTTTTATATTAGCTGGTCTCTTCTATTTAGGCTTATGGTCATGCACATGCAAGTTATGTAGTTTCATTCTTCAAAAACAAAACCTGTTAAAGATTATGTTTACAAAAGGTATGTGGATGAGTCACCATTCTTCAAAAATACTTGTTCTGGTATTTGCATGGAGTCAAGACTCATGAACTGGTCTTTATTTCTTTTTTAAAAAACACATACAAACCGTAGGTGTTCAAATTCTCAATTAATTATTGAATTATTAAGACTGTAGACATTTCACATTTCAGAGATACTTCTATAATAGTAGGGATAATATTTGTGTAAATATTTGTGTAAAATGTAATTTCTTGTCTTGAAATAATGAATAAATGAAAACATGACAGTACCTTTATTATTTTAATGCGCTACTTACCAACTATGTAAATAAATGGGCAATAAACATGTATTTGAGTTTTAGTACCTTTATGTGAAAAGAAAGAACATTAAGTTATACAGGAGACACAAAACTATGAAATAAATTGGTTACTTGGCACAACAGTCAATTACAGAATTTAGCTGTCATCAAAATAAATAAATAAAATGATAATAATAATAATAATAATAATAATTGCAGATTACTGTGTTTGACTAATCTGTCAACAATTTCAGATAAAAGGCTTGAATCTAGAGTAAGTGCTCTGTTCAGAGGCCAAACCCAAAATCTCCACATCCTCAGCCGAGGATGCCAGACCATTAATTTCATGAATAAATCTTAGAAGAAAATACTTTATATATACTAAATAATTTTAAAAAGCTTTATATGTATTCTAAAGCATTTATTTATACATAAAATGTATATTATATCATGTATATTCCTTCAATAAGGATCTATAAGTTTCTGATATTTAAGCTAATAATTGAGATAATAGATAGGAAAGAAATATTCTTTCATTACATTTCCGTTTCAGTCCACATAAAACCCACTTTCCCTAAACTTTTCATTCAAAAATGAAACATTCCTAAAAAAGGTTATTTTTCTTAAAGTGCTAAATTGTTATTTTAGAGCAATGTGGTGGATGTAAAAACTATAATTAGAGGAGGCATGTTTGTGTTTTTAATAAATATAGTCTCATTTATTTAGTTAGTTATTCAGTTTAGTTTAGTTTGTTAAAAAAAAAAAAAAGTGTGTGTGAAATAAAATGTGTGAGTAAAATATCGAACTGAAACAGTAAAATGTTGTTATGAAAGAGACTATGATAGAGGGGGGACTCTAGTGGGTGGATCTTGGCCAACTTCCTTCTCTTACTGTGTGTTGAAATACCAGACGACGAGTCGCGTTTGATCAGAGCACTACACTAGCAAAGCGAGCGGCACCACGTGGACCGCCAACTCTGACTGCGACTTTTAAAAAAATATATATTTGTAAAAATATATATTTTATTTGCTAGATATACAGTTTCACACAGCTTACAGTTATGTTTCTTTAGTATTGTGTCTATTCCGGACAAGAAACTGTACTTTATCTTCATTAAGAACTCTGTAAGTTTGAGCCCGCGCTAAATTAATCAATAGTGCATAATGTGCGCGCTGAGTAATTTTTAAGAGTCACTCCACATCATTTGAGCTCATAATGGTGGACAAGGGTCCCCTTCTGACTTCGACTATAATTTTTTACCTGTCCATTGGGGCAGCAATATTCCAAGTCATCGAGGAACCAAACTGGGAGATCGCAGTAAAGAATTATAAAGCAGAAAAGGAGAAAATATTGAAACAATACCCATGTCTTACAAAGACTGACCTGGACCGCATTCTAAAGGTAGGATTACCACTGTTTGGGTGACGTAAGTTCTAACAAATGTGCTAAAATACTTGTTGCAACTGGTCTTCACGTTGGTGTGTAAACAGAAAGCTAAATGCATTCCTGTTGTTTATGATTAAGTTAAGGTTTAGCACTCTGTGAGAAACCTGTGCATTGCATTAGGTTATGGTATTGTAAGTGCTGTAATAGGGAGGTAATTTTGCACCTGCTCTTTTTTTTTTCTTCTTACCAATTAGATTTTATTTATTTTCATTTATTATTTATTTTTTTCTGACATGCTGTTTAAGATATGTATGCTCCAAATATTTTATCTAAGTACACAAACACTAAATGTGTGTCATCTAAGTGAGTGTTTTTGCATTATTGCATTATTTGATAGTAATAAATAAATATAAGTATCTATTGTGTCAACTTGAATTTTAGTATTGGACAAAATGTACAGGAATGTAAGGAGATGGCACACATGTCTCTTAGGGTCATTTAATTGCCTGAAACCAGAAACAAAAGGCATGTAGAAACAAGTATGTTCTCCTGTCCCATCCCCCTCATGTTTACATGAGTGAATTGCATATATGTTGCCTCCAGTGAAATGACTCTTTTCAAACTGACTCTTTTCACTTTCACTTCTTTTGTTCTCTTTTATTATTAACCATGAGGGACAGAGTAGGGTGAAAGACAACTTTGTGGTGTGAGGGCTTTCATTGTGTCTGGGCTGTCTGTCAGTTGGGGAAGCTGTCTGCTAAATGAATGTAAAACATGATCCAGTGCAACCCCAGGACAAGACAGCAGCAGCACCTTCTGAATATATAACTCACAATAATGAATATTAAGCCACATAATTATTATGAAGTAACAGAAATGATTATAGGGTTGTGCAGTGGCTTACTGGTTTCTTACATCAGCACAGTTTTTCACATTTCTGCAATTTAGTATTCCATTGTTTTTCACGTTTGTGGTTGTATGATTTATGAAGCAACAAGCCTCATGTTTGAACCATTTTTTGAAAGAAGTTGATCTCCTCTAAAAAAAAGGATTCGAGATGGTTAAGTATAATTGCTTCTTGGTTGCACTGTTTTAAAATTGTTGAAAATTTTTGTTAACAACAAAGAACCATTATGGAAACATTTGGTGGTTTTATTGTTTTATTTTAAATGAAGATCAAAGGCAAGAACTGGGGGACTATAATGTGTATTAATATGAAATCTGTGCAGTTTATATCTGTGTATATCTGTAAAATACCTGTTTGCTAAATAATTAACTTTCATCTGCTCTTAGGGTTAACAGCATTCTTGTCTGGACTGTCATCATTTTATGATTTTATGTAAGGCAATGAAACTTGAATGAATTTAAAGCAATAACTGACAAGAATGCAATGGAAAGGCAGCACTACAAAAATAAGAAATGTTATATTTGATAAGGTCACCTCTGGAGAAATTTTACATAACCGGTAAAAGATCTATCCATTTGAAACTGTGGTCATTTCCTTCTCAAGCATTACAAGACGTTCAGCTTCTTGCAATTCACATTGCTGTGCAGTTTAGGCTCAGTCTTTTATATACACTGTCGCTCAAAATACTGGGATCAGTAAGACTTGTTTTTTAAAGAAGTCTCTTATGCTCACCAAGGCTGCATTTATTTATTTATTTATTTATTTATTTATTTATTTTTAAATAAGATATAATTTTAAATAAGATATAATTATATAATTGTTCCTGTGATGCATAGCTGAATTTTCATCTGTTACTCCAGTTTTAAGTGGCGCATGATCCTTCAGAAATCATTCTAATATGCTGATTTATTATTAGAATTATCACTTTTCATTAATTTAACACATCCTTGGTGAATAAAAGTGTTAATTTCTTTAAAACAAAAGAAAGAATAAAAATTTACTGACCCCAAACTTTTGAACCGTAGTATATATTATAAATGCTATAATTTGCTGTTATTTTTACCTTTTATTGATCAAAGAATCCTGAAAAATATTAAGCAGCACAACTGTTTTCAACATTGATAATAAATCAGCATATTAGATTGATTTCTGAAGGATCATCTTGACACTGAAGAGCTCAAATATATTCACATAGAAAACAGTTGTTTTAAATGTAAATAATATTTCACAATATTACAGTTTCTGTATTTTTATAAAAAAAAATGCAGCCTTGATAAGCATAAGAAATGTCATTAAAAACATTAAAAATCTAACTGATCCCATATCAGCACTGCTGTGATTCGACCGTAGGTAATCACAGCTTGCTGATATACAGCGTGCGCACGCACACACACAGTATATAAAAATAAAATAACAAAATAAAAAGTTGAGCCTAAAATGCACAGCATTGTGAATTACATCTAGAAATTAAATGTAAATGCATTTATCATGCCAAGACCTTTATCAAGCTGAACATCTTGTAATGCTTGAGGAGGGGATATCCTGTTAATTTAAAGATATTTAGTGCAACATAACTGTGCTGCTTTTGCTCATTTTATGTAAAAATATGGTTCCACCCCACATACATTTACTTTAGTTTGCATAGACACTAAAATAAACAATACTGACATTGAAAGCATCTAAAACATAAATTATTTATATATAACTGTACAGATGTACAAATGTTTACTAAACTTAAGTTATGAATATTTAGCTCATGGAATGAATTAGTTGATTCTGTTGGGTCATTCCGTGTCAACCAAACCAGAGGTCCCTGGCTCAAATTTTTGGTTTGGCTAATATTTATTCTGAAGAAAGATAGATATGTATAGTGATGAAAGACAAATTAATAAATGTCATGGATGAATATTTACTGAGTAATGCACTCATTAATTACACCCACACTGTAAACCCGAACAGTGAAATTAATTAAATGAAATGAGTTGATTTCACTCAAATAATAATGAAAGTTCATTGGACTTAATTGAAATAAGTTCTGTAAACTCAAAATGCAGTTGTAGTAAACTGAACTTAAAATGATTGAGTTTTCTAGTTCCCAGCATGCTTTGCATCAGACAACATGGAAAATAAATGTTGAAATTAAGTGTTATTTTGTGTGTTTTTGCACAAGATTAATGTAGAGAGACATAAGTTAGTACTTAAATGCTGTGTTATGTTAGGATTTACATAAGTTTCTCTTATGTTGGTTTTGTAGTGTTACCGTTGTGGTAAAGAGTAGAGCCTGTGGTTAGGTTGAGGATGCACAGTATGTGTATATTACTGTTATGATGAGTGGGGTGGGACCATGGAAGCAAGCCTGGGATTGGCTCCCATGGCTCTCGGCCCGCCACTCTTGTTATAAGAATGTAAAGCTTTGCTAACTTAAAAAAAAATGAGTTTGATTACTCAAATGTTTTAAGGCAATAAGTTTCTTCAAATGTTTTGAGTATTCTTAACTTATCAGGTTTTACAGTGTATCAAAATGATTGAGCTGGGTGACTAAGTATTTTAAGTTAGGAGAAATTATTTTGCATGAGTACAACAAACTCAAAACTAGATGTTTCTGCTTACTTAAAAGTGGACATTTCACAACTTAAACAATTTGATGTAACTGATTACCTCAATTTTTTTGAGTTTTGCCAACTTATTTGGGATTACAGTGCAAGTAATTTTGTAGAGAGAGGACAAAATGGCAATTTTCACTTTAGATTCAGTGTCAAGTTACAGGGGGTTGAAAATTACTTCAGTAAGATGACAGCATCATTATCTTTTTTTTTTTTTTTTTTTGCACTGAGATTGGAAGCTCTATTAGTAAAATCAGTTGACTTTAGCAATCTTTGTTGCATTATGTGCCAATGGGGAAACAGCACTGAAGTTTTTCTCCAAAGTTTGCATGTCTGTTTCTCAAGAAGTATTAAATATATTTTAATGCCCTTTTAGATATTGGTTCTTAACAAACTTCTTTTGGCTTCATCATTTTTAATGCCCTATGAGATTTGGTTCCAGAGATATTGAAATTTCAATATGGCTCCGGGAGTACATCGTTGAAATGTACAAATTTTCAGTGAATAAAAACCAAATGTGGGTTAGTTTAAAAAAAAAAATACAATATTTTTCTTTTAAAGAGGAATGTCTGAAGAACAAATAATGTTAAAACTAGAGATGTATCTAGTTTCTTTCTATCAAAACAACTGCATTGAACATGCCAGTCTAAGTGCCATAAATATTCTTTTTCCAAAGTTTGCATGCCTATAACTCAAGAAGTATTAAAGAGATTGCAATATGATTTTAGATTCTAGTTGTTAATAAACTTATTTTGGAATCTTAATTTTCAAGCCCCTACATAATTTAGTTCCAGAGATATGGGGATCTCAATGAGGCTTCATGTCCAGATTGTTGAATGTTACCCATTTTCAGTGGTTAAAAACCATGTTGGTCACTTTGTATACAGCTGATACTTACTTTATTTAGGGATGCACCGATGTATCGGCCGTTTTTTGATGATTTTAAAGCTATTGGCATATTGGAAATGGCACCAAAAGGGCTGATACCGATGGTTTATTAATTAAATGCATGGAGACAATGAGTTGCATGTCTGTTGCATAATCCAGTGTTTTTCTCTGGGCAAAATAATTAAATACTTGCCAAAATAAAATCTTTGCAACATATAGTTTGTCACACGGGATATGGCCTCTGCAAATGTTAAGATGCATCCAAAGAGTGAAATGTCTGCGCACTCAGCTGTAAATTCATAAATTCATGGCCATGCGTTAGTTTATCTGAGGATATGTCATGAACTGACAAGCATTAAGACTACATTTAAGTGAAAATGAATGGCAGGTAGGCTAATATGCAGCTTTTGTGTGTGTTTAAAACCAGCAAAATGGCATGACCGTGTAGAACACCGATTCACACAAGATCACATCATGCACCTGCAGCGCGTCTGTGAACGGAGAAAACTGAATAAAACTATATAGGCTACATAAAAAGAAACATATAGGCCTATGCACAAAATACGCATATTTCACTTTCATTAACAGATTAACAAAACGCAAGAAAACAATTGTGCTGAGTTTCAGATCGTAACGTGCTCCGAGGTTCACGGAATGGAAGTTGCAGTGATCTTGTCTGCACCTCACACGCACACAACGTATTTTTGCTAACTTTACATCGCAGCCTGTTCATTATCAAAATAAAATAAAGAAATATAAAAAGTTACACTGCTCAATTTAAATAGTCCGTAGTAGTACAGTCTGTGCCGTTCAGTGTGACCAGAGCCTCACTGCTGATATAGCTTATGTGAAGGATGATGTTCGATGACATCGATATAATCTAAAATCATATTGTGATATCTTTAATACTTCTTGAGTTATAGGCATGCAAACTTTGGAAATAATATTTATGGTACTCAGACTGGTATGTTTAATGCAGTTGTCTTAACAGAAAGAAACTAGATACATCTCTACTGTTAACATTTTGTTCTCCAGACATTCCTCTTTAAAAGAGAAGTAGTATCGTATTTTTTTCAAACTGACCCACATTTGGTTTTTGACCACTGAAACTCCCAGAGCCATATTGAAATCCCATTATCTCTGGAACCAAATCTCATAGGGCATTAAAAATAAAGATGGCAAAAGAAAGTTTAAGACCCTATATCTAAAAGGACATTAAAATATCTTCTTGACTTCTAATACTTCTTGAGTTACAAGAATGCAAACTTTGGATGCAAACTTCACAATTTTTGAATGGTCACCATTGGCACATAATGCAACAAGGATTGCTAAAGTCAACAGATTTTACTAATAGATCTACCAATCTCTGTGTAAAAGTAACATTATGATGCTGCCATCTTTCTGAAGTCATCTTTAATCCCCTGTAACTTAACTTTGAATCTAAGATATAAATTGCCATTTTGACCTCCCACTACAAAATAGTGGATTAGCCATTAAAGTCTGAGATGCCACCAAGCTTTTAATATTTAACATACCTCTGACAGTTTGAGCATACCTTTTGCACCATTGAAATATGACCAGCAACCACTGATATTAAGGCTTTGTTGTACCGTTTCTATAGCTGCAAATGTTTTAGATGGTGTCTGTATGTCTAGACTGTATATTTCAGCATCTCTCCAAATTTATAAAACATGTTTTTGTACCTTTAAATGTTACATATGAATACCTATATGGAAACAATTAAACCAGGCTGAGTAGTATGTCAAACATCTGGCCAGGATACTAACTAGATTAGGCTGACTCTGATATCTTCAGAATGATCCTGGTAATGAGACACCTAAATAGAGAGAGTCTTTTTGAGCATAGAGTACATTCAATTTGCATCCAGAGTAGGAGAGTACATGTGTTTTATGATGTGGGTCATTCTGTGTCAATTCAGCCAGTGGCATCCAGTTTTCTAAAGTAGCTCACTCCTAGAAAAATCATGAGTGCGCAATAGAGGTTGACTGATGTATCTGTTTTGCTGTTTTGTTTTGTTTTCGGCACCAATAGTAGATAGTATATTGGCAGAACTATCAGTTATCGGCAACAATTCTTGGCAATAGTTTTTCTGGGTTGTGTCCGTTGCTGAAGCAGCTGAGAAGGCTCCACTGTCATTATACAGTATGAGAGCCATAGATGGTGAACAGAGTGGGACACTTCAAATGTGCATTTAAAACATCAACAACAAACTAGTGCATGTTTTCATATCATTACTTAGTAAGTACTTTGTTGACTAGATGCTGCATTAGTAGAGAAAGCAGAGCAGTATGTTTGCTATCAAGGCTGAGAGGAAGCAAACATTAGCCGCACCTCAAGTGGTTAAAACAATGTGACCAAAACAGTAAGTCCAACCAAAATGTTTAATGTCACGATTGTTACAGTCTATTTGCATTAGCTGATATCCAGCTGATCACATTAATGCATTTGTTAGCCAGCAAGTTGCATATTTAAAGTAGGGTTGCAACGATACAATTTTTTTCAGAACCGATCCGATACTGAAAATTCTGAGTATCTGCGCGATACCGATTCAATCAGATTCAGATCAGATTTTTTTTTTTTAATATCAATGTAGAATTTCTATACTTCTCTGTGTTGACCTGATTGTCACTCTTTTGTGTTTAACACAAACTACTACACATAGACAACTTCATTTTAATTAAAAATAACAAATTAAAAATATATAATCATAATCTATAACAAAAATGCTATTATAAACTAGGTTAGTGGATAATTCAGCATCATTTTATAAAATCTAGTGAATTTTTTTTATTTACAAATAAAAGTGAGTAAGTCTACGGCTAAATCTGGTAAAATGTTACACATTGCTCTTTGTATTGTTGTAAAATACATTCATTAAAAAACAAATAAATACATTTATTTATAAATTAAGGCTGTGATGAGACACTAATCCACGAGACGAGACTAGTGGTTCTGACACATTGTTCATTGCTTAAGTCTTTTAAAAATATATATTTGATCCAAAAAAAAAAAAAATACATACAAGTGTTGAGATACTTTTGATCGCTACTGTAGACAATAAGTGTTTATACCCAAACTATAAACTTTTATTCCAGTACTTCTGTTATTTCTGTTATTTATTCTGGATTAGTAGCAGCAAGAATGCAGATTTTAATGTTTTTAACACCAGTTTCACATGGTAAGTATCAGTGGAGTGTGAGCAGCGTGATGTGAAACAGTCGTAATAGACACAGCTGAATCGTTGTCATTCAGGAATAAGAGTAGGTGTTTGAACAGAGATCACAATATTTTAAGGATTAGTTGTGCAGCTCTAATGTAAACACTGCAAATTGTTTTGCAAGGATATCGTCATGTGTCGCAAGACCAGTTGGATCTCGCACATCCCGAATATAAATATATACTATAAAATTAAAAGACATTTATTTTAAATGTATAGCACAGTAATGAAGGCAGCAACATATGATAGATAGGACAGAACAAGAAAGACTAGTAAAGCCTAAAAGTATTAAAGCCTCCAGTAGAGAGCAGGGCAAAGCGCTTATGTGCATCCCATTTGCAGAATGATGCGCTTTGAAGCAACACAAAGTCACATTGCGCAGGCTGCGCAGCCCTCATAGAAAAGTTACAAAGGAGAGAGATATTGATGCGTAGTTTATTAAATCTGTGCATTAGTTTGAGCCATTTCTTTTATCAGTTTTAAACCTCAGTTTAAAGAGAGTTTGATTGATTTGACTGAAGTAACTGAACACAACATGCAATTTGAATGGAGGATGACAGACAGCCGCAGCAGAAAAAAAGAGTGTGAAATTGAATATATAATGACTTTTCATCTGTATTCATCTGTACCTCACACTGAACTATGGAACAGCTTCAGAACACTTGAATTATAGTGCACGAAAACTTTTTGGTGCTTTGTAATGTTTTTGTGCTTTCGTGGGGTTCAACAATAACACAGAATAGTATACGCACAATATTGAAGTTTGATCGGTCTCATATGACCGATACCCGATCCAGCAGAAATGCGAGTATAGGAGTATCGGATCGATGCATCCCTAACTTTACTGTGTAAAATAGTAAAAAATAAGTAAAATATAAAATCTAAAACTCCATTCTTTGAATCTTCTCACATTGTTTTTTGAGAGAACCTGAGAGTCACAGTGTCCTTGATGGGCCATTAGGGGAGGGCTTTGTCTCTCTCAGGTGTGAATCACTAAATATTCATGACCATCTCTTGCATATTCTCTTTCCATCACAAAACATGCTTTGGTAAATTTACATCAATATATAGTTTTCTTTGAACGAGTGAATGAGATGATTTTCACGTCATTTTGTAGAAAAAACTCTAGCCTACCACATCCAGATCTCAAAAGCCTTGTGAACAAATATTCTGTCCGTGTTTCATTGCCTTTTTAAAGTGACTTTATTTTTTTAGTTTTTCACCAAGCACGCATAAACATTGTTTTCTCAAAAACACAAACATGTACATTCATGTTGCTTGCATATTATTGTAGCCCAGTTTGTGCTGATTACAGTATCATCTGACTTTAGCCATGAATATGTTTTTAAGATACTGACAAATGCACAAATGTCAAGGCATGTCAAAACTTCTTCAGGGCCCTAAAACACCCTCAGACCCCAGAGGGTTAAAGCTGTTGATGAGAGAGAGCTAACTGTTCATTCAGCCAACTGAAATCCTGCCGCATCACAGAGAGCACTATCACAGAGTTTTACATTAAATGCATCATATCTGTCCTAAATCATTGTAAATGTACATAAAGACTTCACCATGGGTTGGAAGATTGTGTGTATTGTGCATATTTTTCCTACTGTGACTCTAATAAAGTCTGTATGTTTTATATAGAGAGCCATAATATAGATTGTGCTTGTCGTTTTAAACAACTTTAATCTGTGCCGATTTTTTATCATTCTTGAAGTAAACTTATGTCCGTTTGGTGATTAAATAAACAGTTTTAGACCACTGTTTGTCCGGTGTTTGTGATAACTGATACGAGATCTCCGGACATGGCGCTGGGCTTTTGCTCAGTTTGTGACTAACTTATTTTGTTATTTTGATTAGATATGCTTTCTAGAATAGAAGCTGTTAAACTGTGAGACTATACATACAATATCCATATGATGTAATTTCAATACTATGGCTTTTGTGTAGATGTTTAAAGACATGAAATGGTAACCCTTCACAATAAGAATCAATTTGTAGTATTAACTAAGATTAATAAAAGCTGTAGAATGTAGGTGTTATTCCTTGCTACTGTGTTAATTTCAACATTTACTGATATTTTTAAATACATAGTTAAAATTACATTATTTTACATGTAAGTGAATAATATATACATATAAACTGAAAAATCATAAATACAACCACTAGTAATATGATTTAGTGGCTTATCACTTTTGACCAGTAGGTGGCGCTGTTATCAAAAATTTGCGTTGTGTTCTGTGTGAGGTGACAATGGCCGTCACAAAGTTTGATGTCAATATGTCAAAGCTTTGCGGAGGTATAGCTTCAGAGTCATTTTCGCATCGTGCCTCAAATTTGTGGAGTGGCGCTATACAAAAACGGTTTTGTTTATCGACACAAAATCCATAATTTTTGCCAGAATGGTCTGATTTTTGGTGAAAATTGGAACAACGGTTCGAGGAGGAGTTTGAAAAAGTAGGCTTTCAACATAAAGTAAAATGGTGCACATGAAGTTCAGCCCACAATGGAATAATTGGTATCTATGTTGTCGGCCTGACCCAAGGGACATTTTGATGCCAGTTTCATAATAGGCTGATGCAATCAAAAATAATATAGCATTTTGTGAAATTTCATAATTAAAAGTTAATGAATGGTTTACTACTCTTGACCAATAAGTGGCACTGTTACCAAATTGATGTGGTGTGGTCAGTGTGAGGCGACCATGGCACATACAAAGTTTGGTGCAAATATGTCAAAGCTTTGCAGAGATACAGCCTCAGATGGACTTTGGCATCTTTCCAGCAAATTTGTTGATGCGTTAAATTAAAAACTTTTCATATATTGACACAAAATCCATAACTTTTTGCCAGTATGGTCTGAAGATAAAGCAAGTAAAATTTGGTGAAAATCAAACCAACGGTCTAGGACAAGTTTGAAAAAGTAGGTTTTTTTAACATGAATGAAAATGGCAGACAGAAAGTTCAGCCCACAATGGCATAATTGGTATCTATGTTGTCGGCCTGACCCAAGTAATATTTTGAGACCAATGTCAGTACAATAGGCTAATGCAATCACAAGTTATTGGCATTTTGGGAAATTTCATAATTAAGGATTAATGAATGATTTAGTACTCTTGACCAATAGGTGGCACTGTTATCAAATTCATGTGGCAATTTGGTGTCAATATGTCAAAGCTTTGCAGAAATACAGCCTCAGATGCAGTTTGGCATTTTTTCAGCAAATTTGTTGATGCCCAAAGCGAAAACCGTTTCCTAAGGTGCAACGACATAAAATCAATTATTTATTTTTTTTTTGTCAGCATGGTCTGAAGATGATCTGAGTCAAATTTGGTGAAAAAAAAAAATCTAAATGGCGGACAGGAAGTTCATCCAATTATGGCATAATTGGTATCGATGTTCTCGGCATGACCCTAGGAATATATCAAGATATCAATGTAAACAGAAGTTATTGTTAAAAGTTAACTTTTTTTTATTATTTCTTTATAACTTTTGACTTTTGAGTACTGTCAGGGCATGGTGCCGAAGACACATACCAAGTTTTGTAACATCAGTGCGTTTATAAAATATAGCCTTTTACAACAAAATTCAAAATGGCCAACGCCAAAAATGGCTGACATGTGGAAATTGGGTACGGTTCGACTCGGCATGGTGCACCGAATCTAAAGAGACCAGTTGTATTTCTTGGCCACTAGGTGGCAATGCGCTGAAATACTGCAGGTAGCCTCAGGTCATGCTTGTTATAACACACACCAAGTTTGGTCTCAATATGCCAAACCGTTGCGGAGATATAGCCTCATATCCATTTTTGTGCGCTTTTCGTAGAATTAGTTTGCACAGAACAGTTTGACTAATCAACTTGAACTTTTTGCCAGCATGGTCTGAAGATGATCTGAGCCAATTCTGGTGAAAATCAGACAAACTGTCTAGGACAAGTTCAAAAAAGTTGTTTTTTCAAAAATTAAAAATAGAAGAGAAAAAAAAACTAAATTTTACAAAACTCACTTTTTTTTTTTTTTTTTTGGTGTTTATGCGACTTGGCATGAGCCAAGGATTCAGAGGAGAACAAAAAATAATTTTCCTTCTAGACCTTACTGATCAAAAATTATTAGCATAAAATAATTTACATTTTGGACAAGTGGTGGCACTAGAGAGTTTGATTTAGAGACTCCAAACTTGCTATGGTTAATGCTGAGACTGTTCTCTATCAGTGTGCCAAATTACACAACTTTCCCGCAAGCGGTTCTATGTGCTACCATCAGGGCCTGTTGGCACCCTAGGCGAGATTCTAGATTACGCATATAATACATAAATACATAACATATAATGCATAAATTTGCCTTACAGTCACCTGAAGAATCACACAAAAATTTAATTAGAAATTAAAGTGCAAATCAACAAAAAATACTATTATATTCAGAATTACAGGACAGTTTCAAAACTGAACACCCCTGGATTTCTTTGCAGCAAAGTCATCAATGACTGCATCAAATGACAAGTTCTGAAAAAAAAAATCATTATTGATGATCACAGCAAGTCCACTGAAACGCTTTTGGGCCATGGTAGACCTCTTAATCAGCTTGAGCTTTGTACATTACATGTTTTCAAATCTTATGGTTTTTCATTGATGTCAATTTTATTTTATTCTAACATTATTTTAATCACTATGATGATCGATCAGTACTAAAATTGTTAACTGTCAGTAATTATTTTTCTTATGCGTGTAGGAGCGCATGATGGTCACTCTTCCGAAAAAAAACAAAAAAAACAAACAAACAAACAAACAAAACTTTCGTGTGGCGCCCCCACATTTCTCTTCCTCTTCCTCACTATCAACATACAGATCAAACAGTCAAATGTTATGCCTGAAAAGAACATGACAACACATCATTTGTATAAGTAGCTTTGTTTAATAAATATCACTTTTTTTTTTTTTTAATATCACCTTGTTTTTGATCAGCTACCTCATCTATCTATCGTCTGATTAAATCGTTATAATAAAATGCTGACTTGACATCAAGGTAGATTAAAACTTTGAAATGATCCAAAACACTATGTGGCCCTATGCTTGAAATAAATTTAGCTCCGCCTACTTCGGGCTGGACGCTGCTAGCCTAGCGCTGCTGTCTGAGACTGCTGTGACGCAAGTGTTCTGCGGTTTTGCAGCTAGAGGTATCTAGTTCAGCAGCGGCAGCTTTTAAAGTAACAGCAGCCAAAATATCATAATAACCAGCTGCTGTGATGTCTGTAAATCAAAGAACAAAATTAAAAACAGGAAATTATTAACGTCTGTAGTTAAGCTTTATCTTTATATAATTTATAGTTTTATATAATTTTAGTGTATGATAACCTTAGGCTATATTTTCTTGCTGAAGGGCACAGATAGCTAGCCTATATGACATTTATTATATAGGGTTTATGTGAAGATTGTTTTCAAGTTCACTTGAATTAGAAGTTATTTTTTAAAGTCTAATAAATGTTAAAGTGATGGCTCCTTATTATATTGGAATGATGAATGGTTATATTCAATGGTTAAATATTAGGGGGGGAAATCAGAGACATCAGTTGGAATCAGTGATCGTTGCCTTCAGTCATAAAAAAAAGCCATTAAACAAATACTAAAAATATATATTCTTTGTTGTTTCTACATTCATTTGAAGCATGAATGTGAAAGTATTGCAATATAAAAGTATAATTAAAAGCTTTAGTGTCAGGTAGGATTAATCACGATTAATTTCAGGAAAAAAAATGCAATTATTTATTTTATTATTTTTTTTTTTTAATTGATTGACATCACTAATATTTATATATAAATGTACACTGGAGATCAAAATTAGAGAACAATTTATAAACAATTGAACAATTCTGAAATAATGTCATCTTCACTGTTCAACAGTTGGAGTTTTTGTCCTGTCTATACCATGCTACCAGAACACCTTTTCCACAAAATAACTAAGGCATTTCAACAAAAAACATTATTTTGCAGAAAACACACTGATCAAAATTAGAGAACACTTTCAGATACCTCCCAGTTATTGGTGTTAATCTGGCACCTGGTGCTAATTTCCTTGATTATCTGTCAACCCCTATTTAACTGGCAGCCTAACTTCCAGTTTCACTGACTCTGCAAGATGGTGGGCCGTTCTAAAGTGACTGAAAGCAAAAGGCTAGACTAAGCTTTGCTGAGGAGCATGTTGTGTGGACAGAGGAGGACTGGTCCAAAATTCACTTCAGTGATGAAAGCAAGTTTAATTTATTTGGGTCCGATGGGAAACATTATGTTCGGCGACAAACTGGAGAAAGACTGAACCCAAAGTGTGTAAAGAAGTCAGTGAAAAATGGAGGAGGAAGTGTCATGGTTTGGGGCATGTTTTCTGCAGCAGGAGTTGGGTCTCTTATACAGCTACATGGCAGAGTGAATGCAAATGTTTATCAGAACCTTCTTCAACAACATATGGTTCCTTCCCTGCGTTCATCACCCAATCAGCCCGCAGTGTTCATGCAGGACAACGCTCCATGTCACACAGCAAAACGGGTAAAGCAGTTCCTTGAAACTGAAAACATTGAAATAATGACATGGCCTTCCCAGAGTCCTGATCTCAACTCAATAGAGAACCTCTGGAAAATCCTTGGCGACAAAGTTATGGCCAAGAAACCCACTACAGTCATGGAACTGTGGAGGAGACTGGAAGAAGATTGGACCAAAATCACACCAGAGCAGTGTGAGAGACTAGTGCTGTCCTGTAGCCGCAGATGTGCTGAAGTCATTCAGAGCAGAGGCCTGTACACTTCCTACTAATTGCTGACTGTTGTAACCTTCAGAAAATTTTGTTGTAATCTTTTTCCATGCTACAGTCATTGTTGTTCTCTAATTTTGATCAGTGTGTTCTCTGCAAAATAATGTTTGAGCAGTGAAGATGACATTATTTCAGAATTGTTCAATTGTTTATAAATTGTTCTCTAATTTTGATCTCCAGTGTATATGATAAATTAAAATACATTTCTTTTAAATATATAGCACAGTAATGAGGCAGCAACATATGATAGATAAGATGAACAAGAAAAGCTGTTAATAAGCATTCTTTGTGCAAAATTATTATAATACAAATACAGAGGCTTCAAATTAAGGCTCCAAATACAGAATGGTACAAAGCGCTTATGTGCATTGCATGCGCAGAATGATGCGCTTGAAGCAACTAAGAGTCAGAGTCACAGTGCTTCACACAGAGAGGTTCAAAGCACAAAGGGAAGAGATATTGATGTGTACTGTATTAAATCTGTGCGCTAGTTTATTTAACCTTTTCTTTCAACCTTAGAAATTAAGATTCAAAAAGAAAAGTTTGTTAAAACCAAACATCTAAACGGACATTTAGATTTAAAAAAAAAAAAAAAAAAAAAAAAAAAAAAGTTAAAAGTTTATTATTTTGATAAAGGGAAACAAGATACTTTATATGTGTGTAAAGTGACCAACATTTGGTTTTTGACCACTGAAAATGTGTACATTTTGTACAAATGTGTCTTGGTACTTGCTATGTCACAGCAGCAGCATAGCAGATCCATTCCACCAAGACCAAAAACATTAACATTGTAATGTACATTAACATGCCAATCCCTCCTAAAGTAGTCATGAAAGAAATAGAAACAAAAATAGAAATCGAAAATCCCTTTTCAAGAACTACAACAAATATACAAAAAATTTCCATATTTAAAATGTAAGAATCCCTTTAATCTAGCTTGCACAGTTAACATGTCTTTTCTTCTCCACCTGTTTTTTTCTGACCATGCAGACCCAACAAGCAATTCGCTGTCTAATCATTATGCTTTAACTTTACAAATTCTATTATCACATTAGTAATGCATCCTTCTCATGGGCATTTAATAATTTTTGACTTTTAGTCTGAGTTAAATCTTTTTTGGCTCATTTTATCTGTAAAAGAAAATGTGCCTAATAATTATGCACTCCTGAATATGAGTTTTTCACTTCCAGCTTTCATGGACAATTATATATAACTTATAAATAATTATTTACAAAAGTAATAGTTATTAAGACTGATGTGGTTTGGAATTGCTAAAATGTGCTTGGGGGGAGAGAAAAAAAAAAGTGTGTATGTGCAGCAGCAGTATTTCTTACATGCTCAACAGCATGTTGTTGATGTATTGGCAGTAGGAAGTCACTTGCTCTGCCGCAGCAGCGTAACAGATCTATTCCGCCAAGACCAAACACATTAACACTGTCATGTACATTACTATGCCAACCCCCCCAAGAGTTGTCATGACAGAAATAAAATAACATTTAAATTTAACAAAGTCAGAAACAAAGCCTGGTGGCAACTAAAAAAAATCTTCTGTAATAGATTCAGTTTGAGTTCTTTATTTATTTTCAGGGCCAGCGATTTTATGACAAAACATTTCTTCATTGTCAGCTTTTTGAAGTGTGATCTGTCACATGTCAAGCCTAACAGGATGGCAGGTCGCTACAAAACAGTGTTTATAACAGCAATGCATGTGTGCAGTAGTTTAATGCATGTTTGTGTGATTTCAAAAACCTCATTAAGATGTTAAATATTAAGTTTGTATTTTTCATTTTACAGCAATCTTTTCCTTTTCCTATGTTTGTATTGTGAATAGTGCTAAACAAATAAAGTAATTAGGCAATGGTAAAGTCATTTTGGAATTGGAGCTATTTAAAGAAAAAATAAGGTATTGAAATTACAAAAAGCGTGTCTATAACACCTGCACTTGTAATGTAATAAAATGTATGAGGTTGACCAAGGAGTTAATAAAATATTTCCTCTTCTTTAGCTTATTACTTAAGTGTATCAGTGGAGTGTTGACAAGGAAACTGTCTTTCTGTGGTTCTGTTGTTCAAGCTGTTGCTCAAAGCCTTGAGCCATGATAAAATGGAAAACTACCTACAGTTTAGATCACAGGACCACATAAACTGCTGTCTGATAACAGCTGGAGTTTGTCATTGTGGTTAGGCCAAACAATGTCATCAAAGCCTAGCAGTGGCCTGAAGTTCTAAATTGCAATATCTTTTAAACCATTTGACATATTGGCACATACCCGAGAAATATCTCTCTAAATTTGACCATGCCTGTGTTTGCTGACTTATGCTAGTTAGCTTAGTATGCTAGTTGGATTCCATTCTCTCTAATGTGGTTCTTTAACTATCAGGTAAAATATAAGCTATGTTAGCATTATTCTGGTTACATAAGTCATGCTTTTGTGTGCTCATTCTCACACTGAAAGCTTTCCATGGGGGCCTGGAGAATGTGCACTGACTGAGTGGTGAGCTCTGCTAAGCAATTTCTTTATTATCTGGGTAAACATTGTACTTCTCTTTCTTCCTCTTGTTTTATTTATTTATTTATTTATTTTTGTTTGTTTTTGTGTTCATTCACACCTGTACTTCTGAATTTTATGTATATTCTATTTATCCTGTTTTTGCTTTTCTGGCTCTGCACTGCTTTTGCTGATTTGGGACTTGGCCCCTTACTTGCTGCTTGCAGCTATATTTTTAAATGACCCTGTCTAAATGCAAAAGTTCAAAACTATTTTTTTGATAATTATCGACCTGAAGAGTCCAGAGACATGTACTGCAGTGATTTTGTTGACAACAAGCAAAAAACTTGGGTCTATTTCACAAAAGTAGTTTTTTTTTTTTTTTTTTTTTTTTACATAATCTCAGAAATGTGATGAATAATTTGATTGACAACAGTGGTCCTAGTTGTTCAGAATGAGGTCTATCATATGATATGAACATCTAGTGGATGTGGGAAAAGTTGCATAATATATGAACATTGTAAACTCAGATCATTTAGAAACATTGTGTTTTTGAAACCTTTTTGTTATAGCCCCACATATGTTCTGATCGTAAAACTCTGTATGCTTATTTAGAATCATCTTTCATGTATGCTCACCCAGTTTAATGAAATTTTGGATGTGTTTGACAACACCCATATTTTAAATAATCGTTATAGCCATCCGAATACTAAAGTTCAACATGTTTTGATAATTATTGGCCTAGAGAGTCCAGAGGAGTCAAATATTAAACAAACGATTTTATTGACAGTAGTGGTTCTTAAGTCTGTAGGAGATTATCAGGCCATGTTTAATATGTTTTATATATATATATATATATATATATATATATATATATATATATATATATATATATATATATATATATATATATATATATATATATATATATATATATATATATATAATTTTTTTTTTTTTTTTTCCTATTATGTAATCCCTGTTTAAATCCCTGATTTCCAATGCTCAGGTGAAATGCTATAGTAATACTACACATCTGCAGAAGCATTTGCTTCACGTGTAAAGGCGACATTTCCGCAATGAATGAATGAATGTTGGATGGTGTGATGCAGTTTTGTTTACCACACATAATAAAATGTGGATGATGTTCGTGGTGTTTTCAGCTTCTGCCGTCTCTTTATACGATGATATGAACACACAATATCATCTCCAGCTGAGAGTCAATTCATTAGCATTTCACCATTTCATTTTAGAAAACTACCATCATATCACATAGGCCTACACAGCAGCTGCAAGTTCTTCACATCAACCCGTCAAAATAAAACTTTAGTTTAGCGTAAAAAAAAATAAAATAAAATAAAAAACTGTCCGAAATATACTATTTAGCAGTCTTAAGACTTAATGTAACAACAATTCCACTACTACCTCTACTACTACTGAATATTAATAAATCTTTATTTTTAAATGAGTAATCACATTTGTTTTCTTTTTCATTTTTACAGTAAACCTTGTTGTGCAGCACTTTGTTTTTGGCATGTCTCATGCAGGAGATTATCAGGCCATGTTTAATATGTTTTATAAAGTAGAACATATTTATTTAAAATTGTACACATTCTCTGCAAAAGGAACATGGCTTAACATGGTAGCCTAAATCAGGAGTTGATCAGCAAGGAAAACGATTGTAAATTCACTCAAATAGCAAAGTAATTATAATGGACAACTTATAACACACAGACATCTGTTGATTGGCAACAATCGGTTATAGGCAAAAATCCATGGCGATAGTTTTTCCTGGTTGCGTCTGTTGCTAAAGCAGCTGAGAAGGCTCCGCCGTCATTATACAGTATGAGAGCCATGGATATGTATGATGAGAATGGCTTTTAGAGGCGGAAATCACTGACAACACGTTTGTTTACACACATGATATTGCATGCTGAACAGAGTGGGACACTTCAAATGCGGATTTAAAACATTGACAACGAACTATAGTGTATGTTTTCATGTCATTACTTAGTAAGTACTTTGTTGACTAGATGCTGCATTAGTAGAGAAAGCACAGCAGTATGTTTGCTATCAATGCTGAGAGGAAGCGAACATTAGCCGCACCTCAAGAGGATAAAACAATGTGACCAAAACAGTCAGTCCAACCCAAATGTTTAATGTCATGATTGTTACAATCTACAATCTTGATATCCAGCTGATCACATTAATGCATTTGTTAGCAAGCAAGTTGCGTATTTAACGATAGTGATGTGAGACAGCAAACTGTGTTCATTGAGCCGACAGAAATCCTGACGCATCACAGAGCGCTATCACAGTTTTACATTAAATGCATCATATCTGTTCCAAATAAAGACATACAGACATAAAGACTTCACCATGGGCTGGAAGACTGTATTGTGCATTTTTAGCAAAACTTTTTTCCTTCTGTGGCTCTAATAAAGTCTGTATGTTTAATATAGGGTTGTTTTAGACCACTGTTTGAACTGAACTGAACAAAACGGTGTCCAGTGTGTGTGTCTGTGTGTGTGTATTAACTGATACGAGTAGGGCTGGGCCAAAAAAAAAAATAAAAAAAAGATTAAAAATTAACTAATCGTTTTTTAAATTGTGTCGATTCGATATTGATTCTCAAAAGTCGCAAATCGATCTTTTCCGGTATTTATTTCAGCAAACATTTAAAACAAGATCTGATTAATCTGTAAATATTATCATTAGTCTTCTCCACTAGATGTCACCCTTTTATTTACATTGCGCGAATACAACCAAAAGCATGTCATTCATTTGGTGCTTATGGCTGAGAAACTGTTGACAAGAACAAAGGAATATGCGTGATTTGCAATGTTCAGGTGAAATGCTATAGTAATACTACACATCTGCAGAAGCATTTGCTTCACGCGTAAAGACGACATTTCCGCAATGAATGAATGTTGGATGGCGTGACGCAGTTTTGTTTACCACACATAATAAAATGTGGATGATGTTTGCTGTGTTTTCGGCTTCTGCCGTCTCTATATGACGATATGAACACACAATATCATCTCCAGCTGAGAGTCAATTCATTAGCATTTCACCATTTAATTTTAGAAAACTACCATCATATCGCATAGGCCTATACAGCAGCTGCAAGTTCTTCACATCAACCCGTCAAAATAAAAGTTTAATGTTAAAAAAAAAAAAAAAAACCTGTCAGAAATATACTATTTAGCAGTCTTAAGACTTAATGTAACAACAGTTCCTCTACTACTACTACTACTACTACTACTATTGAATATTAATAAATCTTTATTTTTAAATGAGTAATCACATTTGTTTTCTTTTTCATTTTTACAGTAAACCTTGTTGTGCAGCACTTTGTTTGCCCCAAAAATAAAAGGGTTTAATTTTCATTTGATCAGGATAAATTAAATTTAATGTTTTATGCCTTCATTTTATGCCTTAACCAGAAAAATTAAGATGTACATTTCATAGGGCCCTATTATTATTTTAAAAAGGACCCTATACAAATAAGAATAGGTTTAAAATACAGGCCTGTGGCTCTTATTTATTTTATTTTTTATTTTTATTAATTCAACATTTGTAAACTCTGTTGAAATATCAATAGCATTTGTATTAAAACTATGTTCTCTGAATGTAATTAAAAAAAAATTAAAAATCAAGAATTGAATCTAGAGCTTGTGAATCAAATCGAATCGAGACATCTGAAATGATACCCAGCCCTAGATACGAGACCTTCGGACGTGCCGCTGGGCTTTTGCTTGGTTTGTGACAAAAATATTTTATTTTGATTAGATATTCATCAAGTGTTCTAGAATAGAAGCAGTTAAACTGTGAGATTATACATGGATACAATATCCATATGATGTAATTTCAATACTATGGCTTTTGTGTAGATGTTTTAAAGACTGTTGATATGAAATGGTAACACTTTACAATAAGAAGCCATTAGTAGCATTAACTAAGAAGCTGTAGAATGTAAGTATTGTTCCTTGTTAGTGTGTTAATTTCAACATTTACTGATATTTTAAATATATAATTAATATTAATACATTTATTCTTTTGCAAAGTATGGTTGAGTCCCTTTTTTAAATAGTAGACCACAGTTTTAGATTAATCGTATCGGCCAGTGTGGTCCAGCCTAGCTATCGTTATCGTTAAAATCCAATATTGGCCGACCTCTATAAAGGGGCATTCACAAGGAAATTATTCTAGCATTCGGACAGAAATTTTTGCACAGACAAATCTTTGGTCAACAATTTCTTAATTCTTGTCTGTGTTTTGCAAACCCGTTCTCCATTCACCTGTGGATTACCTTTGTTTTGGCTTAATGAAGTTAAAGGCTGCATTTTAGTAATGTTGCCTGTTTACACTAGCCACTACTCTTTTGAGTTTCAGAGCTGAGGGTTTTTACCTTGTTGCTTTTGTTAGGTCCTATTGCCTAATTTATTTTTCTGAAAAAATAAAATGTTACACAAAAGTTATACAGTTATTTGTCTGCATACTCAATTTTGATTTCCCAGGAGCTTGTTTGCTCACATTTCCACTATTAAAGACACTGCACTGATGCAGGTAATTTACAATTGCAATCTCTCTTTTAAGTAAATGCAAAGTTATTGCACCACTATTTTACGTAAGTATTCCTGATTTAATGACTCATAGATAATTAACAAAAAATAACTATTTTTCGTATCAGTCCAGTCAAATATTGCACTGCCAATATCAATGTCAGCTTTATTTTGCTGGCAAATGACCATGATAAGAAGGCATGATCTATGCCTAGGTGTGCATTAAATTATTTTTTTTTTTTTAATATATGATGTAAATAAAATAACCTGTTCTTTGCCTTCCCAATGTGCATTAAAATGTTTTAATGCAGATCTAGCCATCATGTTTTATTAGAATAGCGTATTTTGCCCTACATATGTAACGTATTACAAAATCAGTTTAAAATAAAGGACAACACAACTGTGATAAGCCCACATGGAATCTGTGCATTTTTTTGTGCTGATTGTGGGAAAAAAAAAAAAAAAAACTGCTGAATTAATTTAAATATATGCAACTGGTACAACTTTGTGAATTAAGGGCGGTAAAATTCTGAAATCTGCTGAGCTTTCTGTATGCCTGTGATTGCACTTAAATTCCCCTAATGTTGTTTTTGATGTCAAAATCTCAATCTGAGTCATAGTTGGAAATATGGGCTGGACATGTTGCAATCAATCTATTACAATTTATTGGTAAAGAAGAGGATTCAAATTTGTTCCTGGGTGAAAGTTTGTGTTTGACACTGTTCATGTTTATATTGCCAAATGTGAAAAGGAGTTTTTTGCTGCTGGTTTTTATTTTGTTAAAAGTTTTGGTAATGCTTTAGTTTGGGGACCAATTCTCACTATTTACTATCTGCTTGTTAGCATCCATATTACTAGCATGTTGGCTGTTTATTAGTACTTATAAAGCTGCATGGGTATATTTTAGATCTCTAAAGTTAACACTTTATAATAACTGCACAATATATAAATTATCTCTACATTAAAGGACAATAATAAACAGTTTATAAATGTAGCTATAAATGCTTTGTTCTTGATTTTTAAGCATATTTATAATGTGTTTAATAATCATACTTTCATATTTTATTAATGATCAATCTATAATTTCTAAATTGATCATTTCTAAATTTACAAATCAGTTTAGTTGATATCAGTGGTTCATAAGATCATTTAGAAAGTGTAAGTTAATGAACTATTTAAATGTACATTTATACATATTATTTAGAAATATAGCAATAATGTGTTAATAAATGCTTTATTAACACATTCCTACTGAAATTCATGATTAACTCAGGTAGTTATAAAACATTTAGTAGTTTTTTTTTTTTGTTTTTTTTTTGTGAGCTCATCTAAAGTGAAGACTATTTAAATGAGCATGTAAACGGTACTGGTGATATGTTGGTAAAAACAAATCTATCTGTCCTGTCAGCCGTTATACTGTCCTTGTAGCGCACGCTCTACAAGTCTACAAATGTGCCGGCACGCACTGTAGGTAGGGATGGGTACCGAAACCCGGTATTAAATCGGCCCCGGTGCTAAATTATGAAAGACTAGTATAGATGAGCTCTGACGTTAACGGTCCTGCTATCGGTACTGGAGAAATTAAGAAAATACACAAACGTTTATTATTGCTATATATACATTATCTTGCAAATTATATTTCACCAAAGTCGTCAGCCTGTTTTTATATGCAATAATATTAGGACATTTGTCTATGATGAATTTTTGCTATTCGCAATTCACGCCGAGGAGCGCGCAGAGTGCACAACATTAAAGCCCTGTTTAACTGATGATAGAGGACAGAACTAAACAATCAAACGTCTGCTTACATGTTAGGACTGGCTGTGATATTAAGCCAGTTTTATTGTTTGATTGTTTGATGTTGGCTTCCAAGGATCAGAAAAAAATAATTTATAAGGTAAAATATTTTTTTTTACAACTACTTTACCTTCACAGCGATGCACACGTTCCTTCCTAAAACCCAAACGTAACGTCAGAATCAGCACAATCGGTGATTGTTTCAAAATGCAGTCTTTAATGTTGCTAAATTGCGGGACATTTTTGAAAAAAAAAACTTTGAATTATAATAATCCATGCAAAAGATGCTGTTCCCCATGCACACAAATATGTCAGTGGCCTGTTGAGTGAGTCTGGTAAATGGCGAATTAGCTGTCATCATTAAAGATTGTGCAGCCAGCCGCGCTGAAGAAACTGCCATGACCCGTGTCGGAACTTGTCCGCTCTGCAGACGGTGAGCCCATGCTTCTCCAAACAATTGTCTATTAACGGTTTAAATAAATAAATTTGTTAAGAAGACTGAGGGGGCACAAATTCTTTCTGAGGGGGCATTGCCCCCTTTTGATCCAAAACTCCAAAAATTGCTTATCATGTGCACACAGAAATTGTGTATTATATGTATGCCAAAATCAATTTCTGGTATAAATAGCACACCAGAGAAAATCCCTCACACCAATTGATCTGAATAAGTTAGCTTTATTAAGCAAATTATACAGAAAAAAAAAGAAAAAGAACTATACAGTGTTGTTTTACATTTGGTTATTTTATCAGATTTCTTTTGTAGCCTATATTATACCTGAACAAAAGTGTTAGTAGACCTCCATAAAAAAAATAAATAAATAAAAAAAATAAAGCACTGTTTATTTCACGTGCATCTTTGTTTTATTGTATTTGTCAGTTTGATTTACTTTGTTTCTTTGTTCATGTTACTGCATACTGTACCGATAAGAATACCGTTAAAGTACAGGATCGATAAGCAGTATCGTTAAGAGTAGTAATACCATTAAAACCTTAATGATACCCATCCCTAACTGTAGGCCTATATTAAATCACTGTATCATATTCAAACAAAAATGAAACTGCGAGTATGCAATGTTGCAGTTATGTCGTCAGTTAAGACATACATTTACAAAGAAGGGCGATTTAAAGCTGCCTCAAAACTGCATGTAAGTATTTATTATTTATGAGTCACATTTAAAGCAGTGTCAGATCCGCATCAACTTCAGCAGCGGCAGCTTTTAAAGTAACAGCAGGCAAAATATCCTAATAACCTGCTGCTGTGATTTCTGTTAATCAAAGAATAAAATTAAAAAGAGGAAATTATCAACTTCTGTAGCTTTAAGCTTTATCTTTATATAGTTTAGAATTTCATATAATTTAGTGTTTAAATTTAGGCTATATTTTCTTGCTGAAGGGCACAGGTAGCTAGCCTATATGACATTTATTATAATGGATTATGTGAAGATTGCTTCTTCAAGTTTGCTTAAATAAGTTATTTTTTAAAAGTCTAATAAATGTTAAAGTGAACTGCCCCGGAACATCTATCAGCATGGACCACACAGTTCACGTTATTATTGCAGAGTGCATATTTAGTCCATGAGTAGCTCTTAGCTCGGATCGCAGGTGGACTTCCCTCACTATGAGTGAGAGCAAGAGCGCAGCACCGGTCCTTAAGGGCTTAAGGGCCCTCAACACGGTGGGTAGGTCCCATGAAGGGACGGTGACAGGACGAGGAGGGTTGAGCCTCCTGGAACCCTTCAAGAAGCAAATTATCAGATTGTTCCTGCCCACAGTTGCCCCTGGCCGGCTATCAGGGCATGGAAGGCTGCTATAGCTGCTACACAGACCTTGAGCATAGAGGTTGAACTACCTTTCTCTAGCAGCTCCTGTAGGGAAGACTATATCAGCGATAAGTCACAAGAGATTGGGTTCGCGCCACAGGTAGTACACCAGGCGGTGAAGACAGACCATTTAAGGCCATAAAGCCATCTTGTGGATGGAGCCCTGGACTGAGAGATAGTATTCAAGATATTCTCTGGGCGGTTAGGAGGCTTCCATCGACAGGCCAGCATATCTGCACTTTGGTTCAGTTTACCCAGCACATGCATTGCTCTCAGGGAGCACAAATTGAGATGAGCCCATTCCAAACGGCGCTTTGCTAAGTTAAAGAGGTGCTTTGAAGAAAGACCGCCCTGGCGGTTTATGTAGGACACTACCGTCATGCTGTCCGAACAGACTAAGACGTGGTGTCCCTTCTGGTCTGGTAGGAAGGTGTGGAGGCCTAAACACACTGCCAGCATCACCAGGCAGTTAATGTGAAGGTATCTCTCTTATTTTGACCAAAGGCCGAAAGCAGACTGCTGTCGCACAGGGCTCCCCAACCTAAGTTGGAAATGTCTGTCGAGACCACTTTCCTCCTGCAAACCACATCCAGGGAAACACCCTGTTCCATCCACTGAAGATTCCTCCAAGGGGCAACGGCTGTTACACAGGTTTGGCTCACCTTGATACGAAGACGCCCGTGGCGCCAGGCATGAGATGGAACTCTGGGCTTCAACCAGTACTGAAGGGGCCGCATGTGAAGCAGGCCCAGCTGACGTAATGGGGATACAGAGGCCATAAGGCCCAGCATCCTCTGAAAAGCCTTGAGGCAGCGAGCTGCCGAATGGCTAATGCTCTGTTCAGCGCGGCTACTGCAGTCATCTGGGTGGAGTCAAGAACTGTTCCCAGGAATGATATTCATTGGCAAAATTGACCCCGAGTCCCAGATAATCCAGGTTGCTGAGGAGGAAGGGTCTGTGAGATACTAGCTTATCCTCCGACTGGCCAGGATGAGCCAGTCATCAAGGTAATACAGAATGCGGATTCCCATCTGTCTCAGGGGGAAAGAGCCGCATCCATGCACTTCGTAAAAGTGCGGGGAGCTAGGGGCAGTCCTAAGGGAAGGACCGTGTACTGATATGCCACCCCCTTGAAGGCGAATCTCAAGAATTGCCTTTGTTGTGGGCAAACTGGATATGAAAGTAAGCGTCCAATGAACAAAACCAGTCCCCCAAGCATGCTTGTGAGAGGATCTATTTTAGTGTAATCATCCTGAATGTCCATCTCATGAGGGCGCGGTTCAGGTGTCTGATGTCGAGGAAGGGTCATAGACCACCATCCTTTTGGGGGATGAGGAAGTAGCAGCTGTAGTAGCTTGACTCGGTCTGTGCTCGGGGAAGAAGTTCTTTGCTTTCCTTTCCCAGCAGATTCATCACCTCGACGGGCAAGACGTGTGCGTCCTTGCCCTGGAGCGAGGTGGAGACCACACTGCTGAAACGCAGGGGGTTTTAGCGAATTAAAATTATAGCCTTGTTTTAATATCCCCAAAACCCAGCCTGACACTCTAGGGATGGCCTGCTAGGCCTCAGCCCGCGTGAAAAGGGGGTTGGATTTATTCAAGTGGGTGGTTGCCATAGGGGAACCCCCACACTGGTGATAAACAGAGAGGAAATTTGCTCTCTGTTGAAATGTGAAGTTCATTAGCCCGCTATCAAAGTGGATAGTGTGGACGTATAAATGGGCCCGGTTTCACAACAAAGATATTGCCTTAGGCACCCGGACTGAATAGGGTGTTCTCAAAAAATGCTTTGCTAGACTTAATGCTCTCATGGGGAGAGCAGTCAGCCCTGTACACACTGCCTTAGCGTGGGCGTGGCCCAGACACAGCCAATCTGAAGCTGTCAATGACATTAATCATTAGTGACAGCATTTTTCTTTAATACGCCTAAAAAGATCAAACCACTCATACAAGAGGAGTGCTGATGATCTTTGTGTAAACACACAGGTAGATCAAAATTCTCCGATCCGCTCGTAGCGGAGAAGGGGAGGGGCGGGGCTGCCTTCATTGAGAAAACGAGCCACGTGCAAAGCAGAGCGAGATGTAAACACTCGGATTGTGAGAGCGCGTCTGTCTCAGCAAGTGCAGTCTCTGTGTGGGCATGGCCCAGACGAGAGGCTCATTCAACACGAAGCTGTCAGCGATATAGAATCATAGGTGACAGCATTCTGCTTCGATCCGCCCAGAAGGATTGAGCCGCTCAAAAAAACGAGAGGTGCCGATCCTCACGTGTAAGCACAAAAGCTGCGTGGAGAGTGACTCACGGACTGGGCTTTGCCAGCACTAAATCACTCAAATTTGATCGTGAGTCTGCAGTTTCTACCTCCCAGGTAAATGGAAGGAGAGAAACACGAGAGCGAGGGGAAGCGGGCTGCCTCCTGTGCGCGAAACAGGGACGGACTGCTTAGTAATGAAAGCAGCTCGTTTCGTGAGCGCAGCTACAGTGCAGAACGCACAAAACGCGAATCTGCCGAGCAGTAGAGGTGTAACGCACCTGGCAGATCTTGAGATGCTTGCAGGGTGTGTGTCAGCATGAAATGTTCAAGCCTGTTTGCTCAATTCACAAGCTCACTGTTGCTGCCTCCGAGGTAACTGGGAGGAGAGAAACATGAGAGCGGAGATGGCGTTCCGTGAGTGAACGGGCAGACCGCTTTCATAGTGAAAGCAGCCGTCTCCCTTAGCAACACACACAATGCGAAGGTCCACATAAGAGAATAGAGCCGCTCAATGTAGGAGCATTGATTCTCACTATAAGACAATGGCAGATCAAAGTGCAGCGGGGAGAGCGAGCACGCAGACTCAACATCAGTGTGAAATCACGCAAACCCGATTGCTTAATTTCCTGACTCCATGGTTTCTTTCGCCGAGCCTTGCTGAGAGAGGAAAAACGGGAGAGCGGGGCTGTGGTCTACGAGTAGAGTAGAGAAAGTAGAATAGCGAGACTTGTACTTCAGAGAGCATTCCATCTCAGTGATGGACTGCACAATCCACACTCGCAGTGACATTTGTAACAACGTCGCTGGAAATTTGCTCTTTGGAAATTTGTTCTTAGAAATTATTATAACTCACCGGATAGCGGCAGCGGACGAGCTGATAGCTGCGTCGACGCTGAAAGCGTCAAAGTATACTTTACGTATGTAACAAGCGGAAAGCAATGTTACATTGATATAAAATAAGTGTCATTATTTGTTTTGCTTGTTTGTTTGTTTATATTGATGTTGAAGTTACATTTTCAGATGTGTGACATTTACTTTTTATGTAATGCTAAAACACTGCTGATCACTTTCAAAAGTTGTAGTGATGCTTTCTTTTCCAAGAAATAATATGAAACATATATATGGGCTATAACATTTTAAATTACATTTTAAAATGTAATTTAAATTGATTTTGCACATTTAAATCAATATCGTTTCGGATATCGAATATCACATTATTTCACAAGGTATTGCATATTGCATTTTTCTTCAATATTGCACAGCCCTAGTATAAATGTACATTTAAAGTTTATTAATCATTTAGTTACACTTTCTAAATGATCTTATGAACCACTGAAAACTCCTAAGTAACTGGTCTTTTAATAATAAAATACTTGATTTTGAAATGATTAATTAATTGCTAATAAATTATTAAAAAACAATTATTAAAAACATTATAGATATGCTAACAAATCAGGAACAAAACATTTATAGCTGCATTTATAAACAGCTTACTACTGTCTATTAATGTGGGGATAATACTTTATAAATGATGAATTGACCATTTACTAATGCTTAACTGAGTCATAGCGTGCACTTATTATAAAGTATTACCCAATAATTTAATACAGTGCAAAAAAAAACCCTGAAATTTGTCAGAGTTCAGATGCGGGCCAGGCGTCGGGCCTGTTTTAAGCTTCTCCTTATTTTTATATTTTAGACATCCATCAATTATGGTGTTGAAAAAAATTGCCGCGCTGGTGGAAACAACACAAGATTTTAATTTAGCTTTCACTTTCGAGACTGGCTCGTACAGTGTTTAGTGTCTCAGCCAAACTCAGAGAAATGCAGTTTTTACAGATTGCATAATGAAAGTTCTTGTTTTCGATTGGTTTAATAATAATAAATGTGTATGTATATATGTGTATATACAGTTGAAGTCAAAAGTTTACATATACCTTGCAGAATCCACAAAATGTTAATTATTTTACCAAAATAAGAGGGATCATACAAAATGCATTTATTATTTACTACTGACCTGAGTAAGAGATTTTACATAAAAGATGTTTAAATACAGTCCACAAGAGAAAATAGTAGAATTTATAAAAATGACCCTGTTCAAAAGTGTACATACACTTGATTCTTAATACTGTGTTGTTACCTGGAATGATCCACAGATGTCTTTTTTTGTTTAGTGATAGTTGTTCATGAGTCCCATGTTTGTTCTGAACAGTTAAACTGCCTGCTGTTCTTCAGAAAAATCCTTCAGGTCCTATAAATTCTTTGGTTTTTCAGCATTTTTGTGTATTTAAACTAGGGGTGCTCCGATCAGGATTTTTAAAGCCGATCACAGATTTAAGGAAGCAGTATCTGCCGATCCGATCACCGATACCAATCTTTTTAAAGCCTTATTTTTATCATGTAGAATTATTTATAGTGATACCAATCAGGATTTTTAGACATTTATTCAGGGCCTCAATTTGTTTTGTTTTTCTCTGAAAGTAGGAGAATTCACCTCTTAGTTGGCTCTTGTGAGAGCAGTTTTATTAATTTGAGGGATGAAGGGGAGCTTTTTTTTTTTTTTGACATTTTTAAAAAATATATATTTATCTCACCTAAATGTTTGATCATGCAGTGCATTTTTGTTTTTAGAGTTGTGCAACTATTGCACTATAGCTTACACACAGCACAAGCCTGATTTCCACAAACACATTTAACAAACATTGTTACTGAAAAGGCTTTTTGACAGCATTGTGATTCTTTTATTACACAGTACAGTAATACAGTACAGTAACCTTTCATGTTTAAATGCAATAAATATAAGCAACACATGTAACAGTGCTTTTTACTTTTGCATTTACTTTTAGATTTATATATTAAGTTGCTCAAGCAAGTGGCAAAACATTTAAACTATGTTCTGAATTAGGAGTTTACTGTTGGTTAGAAAGGGCTGACCGCTACAGTGTTCCTGTTAGAGAACATGGAGTCATATGGGATGATGTTGAACTTTAATGATTGTTTGCTGGACATGTACAAGGTTTCTGAAACAATAAGAATAATAATTACAGACTGAATGTCCTTATGTAATAGTAAATTAAACATATTACAAATAAATTAAACAACATAACTCAGAGTTATAAATTATCCTTTCACTAATACAAATTATAATAACTACTATCTTGCAACGCAAACGATCAATGCAACTTTATGGTGTGCAACTCACATGGTAAATCATTCACAGTATTCTAAATAAATTGACGGTTAAATATGGTCTGTTACCATAGAATACAATGTAACAATATACCAGGACAAATAACACTAAACTTACTTTGTCCGTCACTCATGTACTGTCACTATAATGCAAGCAATCCAGCGAACTCTCCAGACAGAGTGGATGATGCCGCAATAGCGAGTGCTGCTCGTAAAAAGCAGCTGTTCTCTCAATGTCCGCATCCGGGCAAGCCGCGCCGCTCAGTTCCGTGCAGGCACGTTGTGTGCGCGTCTCCGTCACCATACAAACATAAAGAATTTGGAACAAACTACTTTTCTTTGTTTTCTACGGTGACCGGCAGGGGACATGTTCGGTTCACTTAGTTTTGTCGTGGCCACGACATATTAACTCGTGGGAACGTCATAATATGTCGTGGCCACGAGATGCTATGTTGAGGGAACGACATCCTTTTCTCGTGGCCACGACTTATGTTGAGGGAACGACATCCTTTTCTCGTGGCCACGAGACGCTATGTTGAGGGAACGACATCCTTTTCTCGTGGCCACGAGATGCTATGTTGAGGGAACGACATCCTTTCGTGGCCAAGAGCTTTATTATTTGTATTATTTTTTATTTTTAGAATTTGTTTCTTAAATTCGTTTTGGTTAGATTTATATATGTTGATAACGAATGTCATTATAATTTGTGTTTTATTTTATAATTTGTTTCTTAAATAAATTCGTTTTGGTTAGATTTATGTATGTTTATAACGAATGGCATTATAAATTGCGATTTATTATAATTTGTATATATAAATACACTATAATTTGAATATCTTCTCATAATTGTGCCCCCCTATGAAAACGAAATTCAAAACTTTCACAGGAGTGGATCTCCCTCAAATTCACGTGTATGACCACCTTCATCGACAGCTCCCTTACCAACTACATCATCATCTCTAAACACAACATCTAATTTTGGGTTAAATCTCTGACGTCTAAAGGCTCCAATAGCACTTTCCAAGATGTTGCCCCTATTAAAAACTATAAAAATTAAATCATACAATAAAACAAATTATAATGACATTCGTTATAAACAACATAACCAAAACGAATTTATTTAAAAAACAGACAAATTAAAAAATAAAACTCAAATTACAATGGTATTCGTTTTAAACAGCATAAGTCTAACCAAAACGAATTTATTTAAGAAACAGACAAATTATAAAATAAAACACAAATTATAATGGCATTCATTATAAACACAGGCTATATAAATCTAACCAAAACAAATTTATTTAAGAAACAAATGATAAAATAAAACAAATTATAATGGCATTCGTTTTAAACAGCATAAGTCTAACCAAAACGAATTTATTTAAGAAACAAACAAATTATAAATTAAAACACAAATTATAATGGCATTCGTTATCAACATATATAAATCTAACCAAAACGAATTTATTTAAGAAACAAATTCTAAAAATAAAAAATACAAATAATAAAGCTCGTGGCCACGAAAGGATGTCCTTCCCTCAACATAGCATCTCGTGGCCACGACATATTATGACGTTCCCACGAGTTAATATGTCGTGGCCACGACAAAACTAAGTGAACCGAACATGTCCCCTGCCGGTCACCGTAGAATTGTACCTCACCGTCAGCATTATAATTGTTTTACCCGCGCTGGACAGAGACTGAGACCGTCCCACTTAATGTCGTGCCAAACCTCTCACGGCAGGCGCGTTATCAGCGTTTGATCGGCCTTTTTAGAGACCGCCGATCAAACATCCCAAAGCTATTATCGGCCGATAGTGATCGGTAGCCAATCAATCGGAGCACCCCTAATTTAAACCCTTTCCAACAATAACTGCATGATTTTGCGATCTAACAAGGTGTATGTAAACTTTTGACTTCAACCGTATGTATATATATATGTGTATGACATGTTTTTCATGCAATAAATCCAGCAGGGCTCTGCTTACTTTTTGTTAAAAACTTAAAGAGAGAGAGAGAGAGAAAAAAAAGAATGTTGAGATTAATGTTTTAAATATAAAATTTTGAATATAGAAATATTAAATGATTTAAATCACTGAAAATATACTTTAAAAATGAAACTACGAGCCAGTAGGTGGCGTCAAGTCACTTATTTAATTACTGAATCATATTCATTTGATTCGTTTGAACGCTGATTCATTGAGGAATAAAGCAAGTGACTGTGTTTATGAATGGGAAATTGACTCACTAGATTAGTGTAAAAACGCACGTTCATTCATAAAAAACACTGCTGTGTTTGAATGGAGATGCGCTGCGGTTCAGTTGTGACATTGTTTCAAACTAATTTTCACAAAGAAATGGAGCAAAATCGGGCAATAGTGTTAGAGTCAGACAATGTAAGTAACTTAATATTACCTTCTTGTTTATTTAACTGTTGTATTAAATCAATATCTCATTTACAAACTCCCTTTATTGTTTACAGTGCGTGTAATGGTGCGCTGTGATTGGTTGATAAAATGCGGATATATGGCATTTTGCAGAGAAAGGAGACGGTTTGTCGCGGTTTGGGAAAAAAGGGAGAACACATGACAGAATAACACTGCATATATTGCATTTTGTGTAAAATTAATAATGGACTTTTCATACCGACCAGATACAATAGTAATGTTGGCAATAATTCATTTTTTTTTAAATGGCATTTAATCGCGTTTTAGAAAAGAGCTCTTCATATTGAATGCATTTTGCACAATGCTTGAACACATTGGCAGTTCTATCTACAGTTTTATTTCCGTTGTCATCGTAAGTAACATGAAATCCAAAATGTTCCCACACACCAGATTTGAACGACGCGGCCGCATCCGGTAACTCCGGGTATCTTTCATTATCTCCTCCACTTGCCATTTCTGCAGCACTCCTTACTCCACTTTTACTGTCTATATGTATGTTCGCGCGAAACTGTCTGAGGTCAAACTGAGGCCAATGCGTCGAACCATGCGGTGCACACACGAACCGAACCGAGACAAGCGAACCGAACGGTTCGCCACCCCTAATATATATACATATATGTATGTGTGTGTATATTTGTATAAATAAATATATGTATATTGTGTATGTGTGTGTGTGTGTGTGTGTGTGTATATATATGTATGTGTTTTTTTTTTTTTTTTTAATTATTCACTGAGCTAACCATAGAGTATGTTTACGAACCACATCTAAAAAGAAACAAACGACAGATTTTTTTAATGAATATTTCATTTGATATTAATTACAAAAGCTTAACAGACAATGAATTCTCGCGTTTCCCCAAAAGAGGGCGCCAGCAGCTTAATCATCCATTCATTTACAGCGCGCTCCTCCACGGAGTCATACAACAAAATACAACACAGGTACAAATTAGCTGGGTTCAGCAACCGTCCTTGCACTGCGCGGTGATACCCATTCATTTCAATGGCTTGCACGACGCGAGGATGGTTGGTTGCTGCGTCGACCAGAGCGCACCACTGGTGTGCAAGCCGCACTCAAAGATCAAAATAGTTAAACTTTTGCTGGTGCGCTCTGAAAACTCTGACTACTGCGCTTGCCGCGTTTCGTGTGAAAGAGGCTTAATGCTTTTGAAATGGCTTTCGTGGTACGTTGATGTCATACTCTGTCTGCGAATCGCTGCACCATAAAACGTACATTAAGAAATTAAATGCCACTGTGTGTTGCTCGGAGACGAATAGTTCTGCTCACATTTGCACTTGTGTGATAGTTAACTGTGGTTGTTGTTTGAAACCTTTTGTTACCCCAAACTACATATAAAAGCCTGATCAGTGGCATAAAAGTAATCAGAATGCAGGTACTTTTTCCTGTTACTTATTGATGCATGAACGTCTAGGTTACATCTGTAACCCCGTTCCTCGAAAGAGGAAAGATCGTGCTTGAGAGCCCTATAACCTCTGAGCTAAAGAGAAAAGGCCAGTTGTGGGGAGTGGAATTTGCATGCCGAGCCACTCCCCCATACATATTGGAATATAAGATGGTGGCGTGCAACCACTAACTCAGGTTTTTGCTGAGGAGCCGAGCCGCCACCCGGAATTCAGCGCAAGCATGTCAGGACAAATGGACTTAACACATAACCTGCCCAATGCTCTGTATGCCAGATTAACGGGCCCAGCAGGGGTGCCAGAACCTTTAAGCAATCGTTGGGGGACAATGATGAAACTTTAAGTCATGTGGAATAGAAGAAAAGAATATACATAAATTATAAATATATGAAGGGGAACGCTGTGAAGTAACCGTGGAGAATATTGAGACATAATGCCACAGCCGAAGGGGGCGAAGGAGACCCCTGGCGGAGCACAGTCGAATTGAAGCATGGCTGTCAGTTCGGTGTCAGACTCTGACTGGGCAGCTGCCACGGCGGGGGACTGCTCAGTGGAATTGACCGCCTCTTGTAGACTAAAGCCCCTTCTCTGATGCAGCGATAGAAATCCTGTCTTCCTCTTGAGCACCAAAAGAGATGCAAGGCTCGCCAAGGGATGAGCGGGGGCCATCTTTCGGAAGTTCCACAGGGCTATGAATGAGGAGTCGGACTTCCGTGGGGGTTTACACAGCGGATTAATCTGAACTGTAATCCTCCTTGCTTTTAACCAGGGTAGTTGATGAGCTCTTAGAGGCCGCCGAACTGGTAACTAAGTGTAGCCATTGTCATGCATTCACAATGAACACATGAACCATCTACGAATGCAATCTCAGCATGTTTTATGGCGCAGGCATGAGAAACAGCAATAGTGTCTGTGTCAGAAGTCAGGAAACTACCGCACCCAGAAGCACATGGTCGGAAAGTCATTGCGGAAGACACTCTCAACGACTGTGTAAGAAATTTGCTCTTTTAGATCTTTGCTTTAACAATGCATTGGCACAAAAATGCACACTTTTTGGACTAATTTCGCAACATTATTTCTCGGCTGCCACAAATACTGACCAAACAAAATACTGAATTTGTGCATTTTTTACTGTACCAATATTTTAAATTGGCATTTGAACTTTGCTTTGGCAAAGTTTTATTTGCAACCATGCAATAAAGCTGTGACACAGCCCATTGGTCTAACAGTTTGTTGAGCACTCTAAATGCTAACTTTGCATGCAGCAGTTCACAGCGCTTTGATCCAATGGCATACAGGCATCGTCAGACACTAGCCCAGCTGGTAGCACCCTAGGTGACCGCCTAGCTCACCTATGCCTAGAAACTGTACAGAAACAGACTATGAACAGTTGTCCACTGGCCGCTACTTTAAAAAACAAAAAAAACAACAACTTCTATTTAACGAACAAAAAATGTTCCAAATCTTTTTCTAAATTAACTTAAGAAAAAAACAAAACAAAGTATAATAATTTTGCCATTACATTCAGAACTGAACATAGCTGAAACAGTAGTATAAGCTGTTTGGGAGAAGGGGGGAAAAAGACTGGTTCGGGATATATATATATATATATAATATATATAATATTTAATATCAGAGGAATAGATTATTTTTCTTCTTCTTCTTGTTTTTGATTAATGCATAATTAAAACTATTTTACTAAACACTAAACTATTTTACTGTATTTGAATTGAATGTGTGACCTTTTTTTTTTTTTTACATTTTGAAATAGGTAGTGTCTGATGCTGCAGGACAAGGCATCACCATCACAGGAGACAAAACCTTCAACAACTGGAATTGGCCCAATGCTGTCATCTTTGCAGCTACAGTTATTACAACTATAGGTAAGGATCTAGGCTATTGATGCAGTGTATAAATCATGTGAATACAGGGCTCTCAAGTTTTAGAAAAAGTTTGGAGTGAGATTATATCTGTTGCGGGAAGAGCCACTCAAATATTTGCAGCAGCGACCCCTCTGCCCCAAATTCTCTCCAGTTTTTTCTAGAAGTTCAATTGTTCATAATCTATTATTCATAAATGACCAGCACAAAATCAAAACTATAACAATTGGTAAATTTGATCAAAACGTCAAATTCATTAAAAAAAATGTTTTAAATATTTCAAAAATACAAATGTATCAAAAATAAAAAGAAATTTGGCCCCAAACGAGCCAGCTGAACAGCAGTGCTCAATGTACATACTGTACACATACAGTAGGACTGCAGAACTTGCCCCTAGCATGTATGTCAATCACTACATGACTTGACTTGACATGCATACTTATTTGATAACTGATTTATTTCCACTGATTTATTTATTTTTATATATATGCTTTATTTTTTAAGATTAACTTTTTTCCCAAGGCATTGTTCGATTCCAGTGTTTCATATCTGGTTGGTATCAAAGCTATTAACTATATCTTATGATTTTAAATCCGTATTTAACCTCAACATAAAAAGAGGTGCCAAAGTCTGATTTTGTGGTAGCTGGACTTAAATTATTATAATCATAATTCAAGTGATGTATTTCGTAAGTCTGACAGTAATTAGTGTTGAGAGCTACTGTAAGGTTAAACCTACCTGCATGCTTTCAAAAGTTTCAAAAGGATTAACAGTTAAAAACATTAGTTTAGTAATTTAGAAAAGTAATTGCGTATAATTAGTTACATTTTAATTTTAAAGCAATTGAAATAATTACAATACTTATCACATTTTAAATAGGGTAACGTGTAATATGTAACTTACTACATTTCCAAAATAACCTTTCCAACAATGCTGATACATTTTATTTGGATGAATTTGTCTCTTTTATCAGATTTACCAATTATCAAGGCCTTTCCTTAGTTGCAGGTAGCCAAAATTTAAAGCTGTTGGAGAGCTAATAATTTAGTAACTATTTTCCCCAACATCAGCTCTATCTTTGATAGCAGCCAAGTGATTTCAACCAGATTGTAAAATGGGGAAAAACTTGAGAGCCCTGTGAATAAAGTTTCAACTGGAGAAATATTCAAAGGAAACCCCCCCCCCCCACACACACACACTATAATACACTATAATACACTATAATATATAATTCTTATATTAAAATAAATTGTTCATTATAATAAATTGTATTTACTGTAAACTATAAGTTTTCACCATAAATAGTTTGTTTCCACAGGTTATGGAAATATTGCTCCCAAAACACCTTCAGGGAGGGTTTTCTGTATCTTTTATGGCCTTTTTGGAGTTCCGCTGTGTTTCACATGGATCAGTGAACTTGGAAAGTTTTTTGGTGGAAGAGCGAAACACCTTGGGCAGTATCTTAATAAGAAAGGGGTGACATTGGTAAGGAATAACCACAAACAATCATTTTATTTAAAATCTCAATATCACTATAATAACAGCTTTGAAACTTCTAACTGTTTTTTCTGCAGATGTAATAAACGTTCTCTAATTTCCATTACTTTCTATTAGGTTGTTAATTGTATGTGTGTGTTTTCTCCTTAAAGCGGAAAACACAGTTTACCTGCACAGCTGTCTTTCTGTTATGGGGTGTGTTGGTGCATTTGGTGATTCCTCCATTTGTATTTATGTCTCAAGAAGGCTGGACCTATATTGAGGGCTTGTATTTTTCTTTTGTCACTTTGACGACTATTGGATTTGGTGATCTTGTAGCAGGTGGGTGACTGAGTTGTTAAAACTGCTTATCATAAATCACCTGAGAAAATGAATCTAGTCAGTTATGTTGGCTTGACAAAGCCTAAATACTTACCTACAGTTGTCAGTGGCAGGCAAGGCATCAATATTGTGATTTCACATACTTATTCGTGGTGCTTGTAAAGCATTGTTTATTATTATCTAATACACTAATAATAATAATAATAATAATAATAATAATAATAATTACATAATACCTATAACATAACAGTGTTTATTATTATTATTATTAATAATAATAATAATAATAATAATAATAATAATAATTACATAATACCTATAACATAACAGTGTTTATTATTATTATTATTATTATTATTATTATTATTAATAATAATAATTACATAATACCTATAACATAACACAGTGTTTATTATTATTATTATTATTATTATTATTATTATTATTATTATTAACATGCAACATACAACATACTATGTATCAACATCTGTAATTAAATAAATTAATTTGTAATTATATTGTTTTAATAAAAAAAATATATATGTGCACATCATGTTTTGTTTTGGTTTTATTAATTAATTTTTTTCAAATTTAATGTGCCCTCAAAGTCTTTAACCAAAATAACTGTCCCTTTCTCTTGTAACAACATTTTCTTTCAAATCAAAGTTTTATATATATATATATATATATATATATATATATATATATATATATATATATATATATATATATATATATATATATATATATATAATTATTATTATTATTATTATTATTATATTTTTTTTTTTTTTTTTTTTTTTTCACAGAAATAACCATTCATGGTATGACATGCAGAGAAATGTTTTTAACATCCAAGCTTGTCCTTTCAAGCTTTACCTCTCTAGTTGTTTTTAAGCACAAACAGCCATTATATGCTCAACAATGGTCTAGTCATTTTTGAAAAAATCAGTGTGAAGTGTTACACTTGTTTTAGTGAAGCATAGATAGAAGTCTAATTAATCAGATCAGATTAATCAGAGTTAATCATAAATATGTAAACTGTACATTTTTGGACAAATTAAATTGTAAAAATTTTCTGTATTCATTTTGTTTAGGTGTTGACCCCAATACTGACTACCCTACTCTGTATCGGTACTTTGTAGAGGTGTGGATTTATCTTGGTCTAGCATGGCTCTCTTTGTTTTTCAATTGGAAGGTGCGCATGGTTGTGGAGGCTCACAAAGCTCTAAAGAAGCGCCGTAAAAGGCGCAGACTTTCTCTGGATGAGTTACAGCGCATCAAGGAAAGTCACAAGACCCTACATCTTCCACCAACCCCCAATGATGTCAACATCTTTAGCTTCCTGTCCAAGAAAAAAGAAGGTTACAATGACTTAATCAAGCAGATAGGTACCGAGAAGGACGGAGAAGATCAATGTGTTAGTTTTATCACTGGCAGCAAAAATAAAGCACCAAACCGCTCAAAGAGCTGTAGTGATAGTCTTTCCATTAATGCAAATTCCATTCTCAGTCTAGACCGCTCTCCTCGACAGAAGCGCCGCTATAGCTTTAGTGACAGAGTTACAGTGGCTTTCTCAAAATCCAGGAGCTACCTTCTTAGCCAAGAGGAATGTCTTCTCATGAATGAAATGCATGGGGAAGGAGAGACAAACACCGACCTAGACTGTCTAACAATGTATGAGAATCAGCTGGATAAGGAGGCAGGAAAGAGCAACAAAGGCCTTGAACGTGGAGGCTGCATTGATGGCCGGATCTCCAAAAGATGGGACTCCAAAAGTTACCAGACCTTCATGTTTCCCAATGCCAACATTACCTTCATTGATGAAGAGAATTTGCTAAACAACAACCTGGAGGATGATGATAATGACTTTATGCCTAAGTTCTCAACTGCAGATGAGACAGATTTCAAAGAGGAGCAGGACTCAGAATCTGAGACCTCCGTATTTACCACAGATGGGTCGGACCATGGCCACTCCTATGAACAACTGGTGGAAGAGTATTCCAAAGAGGACAACACTGACATTTGATCCTTTCTTCTTTCTTAAATCTCAGTAAAGTTTTTATTTCATGAAAAACCTGAAATTATGGTAAAAAATATAACCCCATTATCACACCCCATTAACACCTTTCAAATGTGATTTTACACTTCTCTTTTTTTTTTTTTTTTGTTTGCAAGTGATACAACAGATGTCTAAACTGCAGGGTTTAAAATTCACTATGAACTGGATCACTAGCAATGCATGTTCACTGCATGTTGTTTTCCCACCATATTGGTGTGTTTTTCTTTTTTTTCTTTTTTTTTTTAAGATGAAGAAAGAGGAAAAATGTCCATTTGTCAAAGCTTAATCCTTATTGGATGTTAAACCTATTTTTATTGTCTGCCATTTTAGCCAAAGGTATTCTATTGGGTAACCATGTTGTCCTGTTAACCGGTTTAACTTGGGGTTTATTTTAAATGGGATGTCATGATTTGACATTTTTAACATGTGTTTTTTTTTTTTGTTTTTTTTTCCGTTTATAGATGCAATCTTTTAATTGATGCTGGCATTTTGTTTTAATATTCCCGAAATGTGTTGTTAGCTCCTATTTAAATAGAAATATCATCTCAGTATTTATGGTCTTCTGAACTGTAACTGCTCTAGCAATGTGTTTTCTTTCATGGTCATTTTGTGTCATGCTACTGATTGCCCCTGATGCGCAGTGTGTTGCATCCCGAGTCAGTTTCCAGATGTAATTGTGTTATAAGAGCGACCTCTCTTAATCTCCTTTTGATTTTATTTTATTTTATTATTTTTTTTTTTAATAAAAGTTAATTGAACATATATGCACTCTAATTTGTTACTGTATGTCATCTAATATTTATTGGTGTGTGCATCACCTAAATACATTTTACACCAATTTACCTTTCTTCTAATTAGCTTTAGTGTTGTCTTTTCTGGTGTTACTACCAAGCTTTTGTTAAGGTTAAAAAAAAAAAAAGTCTATGAAAATTAATTCAATCATTCTCCAGTGTACTCCTGACCAAGTATTGGGCTCCTTTTTGTGAACATGTGTTTTTTGTATGTGCTACATTTGGTTGAATGTTACATTTCAATTTAACTTTTGGTGTGTCAGTTTCAATTGTGTGCAAAGAGGGTTTTCATGAGCTCAAATCTTGAGGGGAAAAAAGGAGGCTTACCATTTTCCCAAGTTAGATTCTTCAAATATCTTTTATTCTCTCAAGAGAACAGTGTGATGCTTAGGTAAATATTGAATAATGGCCTGTCATCAGCCATCTATGTTTAATCGGCTATGAGCTAAATTTCATGAATGATTAAAACCTTGGCTGGTAATGTAAATTCTGGTTAACTATCATTAGGTTTTGTTTTGTTTATGTGGCAAACTATCACAAGCTACAATAGATTTTAACTAAATGATGTGAAGGGTAGAGTGGTTTTGATAGTTTTATTCACATTGTGTTTTGAATTTCCTGTACTTTGTAATGCTGTATTTCAACATGTATTTTAATTATTCTCTGATGGTGCTGTTTTACTCTGTTCAGATGATCACTGTAAGGATTTGAATGTTGGGATGAATTAACATTTTCACTTTAAAATAAACAAGTAGAATTCCTGCCTTTGGTGTTTTTTTTTTTGTTTTTTTGGTGTTTTTTTTTTTTTTTTTTTTTTTTTCTCTCTCAACAGTGATTTCAGAAAAATACTTGGCCTTGTTTGATGCTAAATTTCCTCTGAAGCAATTGTGAAATAATAGTCATAGCTTTTTTTTTTTAAATGGTAGTTGTTTTGTATGTGAGTTCATACTATATAAGTTATGTGTATTTTTATAATTAAAATACGTTTGAAGAGTTCAGATGCAAAAGCCTCTAAATCCATCCGACATATTTCTTTAAAAAAAAAAAAAAAAAGCATTTCTATCAGGTTCCGATGTGTAGGATTCTACCTAAGTACCGGTACTTCTGATTGGACTGAGGCTGGGATTTTAGCGAGTTTGAAGTAACAGTATTTGATGGGCGTATAATATGTGTTGAGAGCGTTCACGCAGTATCATGATCTCATTTTTGACCGAGGTGGCTTTTAGGGGGTTTTGCATCTGAACTCATAATTAGTAAATTGTTTATTTTGTGAAACTGCACTATATTAACTTTAAAGTATTAAAGTCCCTTTTAAGGTACATTTTGTCACAAACCAGATTTTCATATAAGCCATAATGGCACTAACAACATGGCTATCTTGCACGATGAGCCCTAGTCTCTTGTATTTTATGGCCTTGTGAAGTTATAAATCTTTGTCTGTTCCACGTCATTACATGCTCGCAATTGTTCTGTGTGAATTATATTTCTAACACAAAGGCCACTTACTCAGACTTGATGGTTGTCATAAGGACAGGATGTGACAATAGGGACATGTCACATGTTTGTTTGTGTGATACAGTACAACATCTAAGAATTCAATCACATTTCAATACAGGATACAGGAACACACGTTCTAGGCTGACAGTGTCCTGAATTTTTGCCTCGTTACTCATATGCTGAAAAGACTCAGATTAAAGCTTGCATGCCAGCAATACAGTGTAAGGCTGCTAGTATTTTGTTCACATGTGGCCAACTGAATAACATGAACTTCCTGTGACCTCACTATTAATACACTTCTTTGAGCCCAGAGTGATAGGGGTTGCTTAAAAGGATTCAGGCAATAAGACTCTACGCCCTTTAGCTTTTCATTTCAAACACACTATTTTCTCACTAAAAACAAAGAGTTATTTTTGTAACTAACACAAGTTGTAACTTTAAAAGCTGCACATATTTGCATTGTATATCGTCAATTTCAGAAACGTCAGCAGAATAGAAAAATAAAATTAAGTCATGCGTCTAACCATGCCAGCATTGTAATAAGAGGCTGTAAAAATTTCTGCTGAATTGTAAAACAGCCTTGCCTGATAAAGACACTCCTCTGAAGTGATAAGGTTAACCGTGTGGTAAAAAGGGGTTACAATTTTACATGGAATGATAAATTGTACTTCAAGGAAATGTAAAAGTACAAGTAAAGGTGTAAAATTGCATAGTCAGAAAAGATCATTGGTAAATACAATAGCAACTCCTTATTTCTAGAGCTTAAATGTCCAGTATTTTAAATGTGTGTATGTGTGTTTCCTGGACTTAGGTGACTGAGGGACCCTGGGCTTGAGTCAGTGTTTGGGTGATGGCTACTTTACAAATGACCTTAGCACAAAATACAAAAAAAAAAAAAACAAGCTATACTTTGAGGTTCCTAGACAATTGAATATGCAACATACATTTTATTTAAGTAATATTGCATAGGTATTGTAATATAATACAAAAAGTGCTCTCTCATTTATTAAATAATATTTTAAAAGATAGGATAATGTTTTGAACAACAAAGTCAGAGATAAGAATAATTATACATTTACTGTCATGTCATTAATGCCAAACATTAATCAATAAATCCAATTAGAATAATACTAACCAAATTAAACCAACAACAAAATCCATCTTTGCACTGCGGAGTTGTTACAGAAGCTGCATCAGTCCCATAGTGTTACTCTAAAACCCACACTTACATGCTTTCCTGGAACAAATGTCACACAACCCTATCATTTCACCACCAAGGGGAAAGCTTGTCACAGCTTGAAATCGCTAGGATACATTTCTCACTACCTCGGTCACTTTATCAAAACTCTTCACACAGTTCTCCTTACCAACTTTCAGCTAGGCACAGCAGTTAATTTCTCATTCAAAATGCACTAAAACTACAGAGATTTTCATATGTGTCTCAAATCAACTCATTCTTTCATAAAACTAGCACAGGGTGTCACCCAACAAGCACACTTAAAAACGTAGGTAGCCTTATACAATATATTATTTTGTAAATAATAATTGTCCCCTATTGTGTTGATGGTAATATAATTTTAATAATATTTAATTTGTTTATATATTGAATATATGGTCCCAACCTTATATTAAGTGGCCTTAACTACTATGTACTTACATTTAAATTAATAATTTGTTACAATGTACTTATTGTGTACATACATGTTTTTACATTGTTCTTATGTTTTGAAAATACCTGCATGTAATTACATCTGTAATTAGTTTATGTATTTACTTTTATAAGTACACTGTTGACCTATCCCTTACACCTTAACCCACCCCTAAACCTACCCATACCTCTAAATCTGTCCCTAACCATACCCATATCCCACCTCAATACCAGCAAAGGTGTACGAGGCTTTCGGTTCGGTATGCATTACAGACCGAACGATTCGATTCGTTGTACTAATCCTATTACATTTGGAAAATAAAATAACTTACAGAGCTTATCAGTGAACTACGGCTCTGTGTAGTAAACACGGCTGTATGAATGAACACGTGAATGAGATTTACTACTAATCACAGAACCGGCATTACTGACGAGATACGCATGATATCGCGTCCGAATATCGGCACAGCCCTACTCCAGTAGGGTTGTGATGGTGAGGTAGTTCGTTAGAATTTTCAATCTTTTCCTCGTATCCTCAGATTACACATGTAATCTGAGGATGCAAAAAATAAATATATGGAGAAAATAGCCTTTAAAGTTGTCCAAATTAAATTCTTAGCCATGCACATTACTAATCAAAAATCAAGTTTTTATGTTTACATTAGGAAATTTACTAAATATCTTCATGGAACATGAAACACATTACTTAAAAACACAACACATAAAAACAAGTACATTGCTAATTACATTTGTTGTTATTATAAAAATTATAAAACCTTACGTGCCGAACGAGCACCTAGAGTGCACCAGAAATGAGTGTCCAACCAGAAACAAGCCGTACATACTGTAGTCCTGTGGATTTGAAATTATTAAATTATTGTTAGTTGAAAGTATTAGTGCCATTAATTAGACAGATAGATGTAGAAAATAGACCTGACTTTACTTGAGAGGGCCCAACATAATTAACTCATTATTAACTACCCACACATTAAAATCAACTAATGGCTTGTTAAAGTTGATTTTGACATGACTTTACCTGAGGGGACCTAATCATAATGAATTCACTGTTAACTGCTTACTAAACTCAGCTCATGATTTATGTTATACTTCTATCAAATACACATGTACTAACTCATTAGTATTCAGCCCGGTTGAGAGTATTTCTTATTCCTTCTTAAAGAGGCTGTTTAATTTAGCTTACCCATAAATGTTAATTCATGCATTAACTATCAAACATGTACTAACCTGTAGTTAAGGTTGTCATTATTCATGCATGAATTCGTATGAATCCAGTTGTAGTTAATGATAGCTCTTCATTAGTGTTTCCCTTGATCCAGTTTGTATCCAGATGGTGAGTCAGTACATATAGACCACCTCTACAGGTCTGTATGGGAGTACAAACTACTTGTTTATTGGAGGAGAACTGACCCCCCGACTGAGCCTGGTTTCTCCCAAGGTTTTTTTTTTCTCCATCAGTGTCACAGATGGAGTTTTGGTTCCTTGCCACTGTCGCCTATGGCTTGCTCAGTTGGGGACAACTAAATTGGGGACAAACAATTTATTATTTTTGAACTATTGATTAATTTCCTCAAATTAAACTTTTTAATTATTGATATATTACTTTCCCGTTTGATACTGTAAAGTTGCTTTGACACAATTTGTATTGTAAAAAGCGCTATATAAAAAAAGCTGACTTGAATTAGTTCAGAATTAGTTAACACCTTTAAAAATCATTAGTATGTGATGAATTAAGTATTAATTTAGGCATTAGTGCATTAGTATTATTCATGTACCCTTTTAAAGTGTTACCAAATTATCTGCACCTTAGTATTGTAGTACATTATACAACAGTATGCAATAACAACCTTTGAGTGTAAATTATCATTTTAATTCAAAACATTACAGTTTTTCTCGATTGCCAACACACAATTAATGAAACAATTCACCATTTTCTCACAACTATAAACACAATCTCAAAACTACACACCAATTTGTGCAAACTTCAAACTTCCAGGTCAAAGCCAAACATTTTAGTCAAAAGCATATTCTCTTTTGTCAGATTTAAACTTTGGCATTAGATGACACACAAATCTGATAAATACACATACTATTTTCCTGCCTAGAGAACACTAGTGAGATCAATTCAAAACACTGTTACAAAAACTTCCTTGTGTGAATCAGGAATCCTTTTGCTATTCAATGTCTCTTAGAGTATACAGCATAAATAGAGGGGTGCAGATATTGTAAAATTCAATAAACTTATAGGAAAGTTTACTTTCATTACACAACTGTAATGTTCCAAGACCAAACAACATAATATACTTCAAACATACATTGGAATATACTGTCAGTTACTGTACACCAATACTTAACTAACTAGATAAATAAAGAAAGAATTCTCTGCCAAGTTGTATTACAGTATTGGTAATATCCTTATTATACTATACTATAGTGGTCAAGTCTTCTGACATAAGACTTTCTCTGCCTCCCCTACAGTCGACTCTCAGTTCTGCACAAATACAGTACATGTAAGAAATACTTGGCTACAAATCAGCTCAATAGTCACGAGTTTGAGGGTGTGTGCTACAGTATTTACAGTACAAAGAATAGTAAAATTTCTCTAATCTGTAGCACTGCTACTATGTACTGTAATTGTAGTCTAAAAACATTGTAGATGAGCCTGCAGGGCAGCTTTCCATATGGTCATTCCATGCACAGAAACATGATCAACTATTGTGCTTTATATTTCATCAGGAACAAATGACCTTTGACCTCCTCCTCTTCATTTTTTCTTTTCTGCTCTTATTAGGGCCCGAGCACCGAGGAGCAAGCCAGAGGCTTGCACCGTATGTGCGGAAGCCCTATTGTTCCCGTAAGGATTCTTCTTCTTCTTATTATTATTAGGGCCCAAGCACCGAGGAGCAAGCCGGAGGCTTGCACCGTAGGTGCGGAAGCCCTATTGTTCCCGTAAGGATTATTCTTATTATTAGGGCCCGAGCACCGAGGAGCAAGCCGGAGGCTTGCACCGTAGGTGCGGAAGCCCTATTGTTCCCGTAAGGATTATTCTTATAAGGGCCCGAGCACCGAGGAGCAAGCCGGAGGCTTGCACCGTAGGTGCGGAAGCCCTATTGTTCCCGTAAGGATTCTTCTTCTTATTATTATTATTAGGGCCCGAGCACCAAGGAGGTGCAGAAGCCCTATTGTTTCCGTAAGGATTATTCTTAGGGCCCGAGCAGCGAGGAGGTGCTAAAGCCCTATTGTTTCTGGCATGTTTTTTCACTATTATTATTATTATTATTATTATTATTTTATTTTATTTATTTATTTTTTTCAGTTTTAATGTTCGCACTAATTTTTAAGTGCTTTAAAATGGTTGAAAACTCATGAGATTTGGCACAGAGATCAGACCTGCGAAAAATGTAAATGTTTAGTAGTGCTTGAGCTTCGGCGTGGTCGAGGGGCTCTACAGCGCCACCAAATGCGGGCATGGGCTAGGATGAAGTTTCTCCGATCTGCACGAAACTCGGTATGGTCATTGGTGACGTCATGAAGGGCTAAGATCACTTGGTTTTATCTGACTCCGCCCAACAGGAAGTCAGCCATCTTGGATTGAATTAGCAGTTTTTTCATTTTCACACGCCATTTTGAGGGACTTTCCATGTTTAAAATTACACAAAAGTCAACTGAAAATTTTGTCTTATGGTATATTTTGATTTAGTAGTGCAAATTTGTAGAGACGTGTTTCATCAGCTCCATAGCGCCACCTAGTATGAAAATGCATGTTTCATACCTTTGGAATACACGAAAACTCACGAAAATTGGCACACTGGTAGCAGCTTAGCCACAATATTTAATTCTGTGGTCATTTGTTTTGGGTGTGGCCAGTGGACTCTGTAGCGCCCCCTACAATTTTCAAATTTTATTTATTGCTGTGGTTGCCACAGACTTTGTCTGATCCTCACGAAAGTTCATAGGGACATTGCCATCATCATGACAAACAAATTTCCACTTCAACTTTTTAGCTCCACCCAACAGTATAGTCATTAGTGATGTCATAAAGGGCAAAGTTCACTTGGTTTTATTTGACTCCGCCCAAAAGGAAGTCAGCAATCTTGGACTGAATATGAAATTTTTCAATTTTCACACACCATTTTGATAGACTTTCCATGTTTAAAATTTCACGAAAATCAACCAAAAATGTTGTCTGACTTGGACACATATATGTGCCAATATACAGTTACAATCATAGCGCCACCTGTTGGCAACATGAAAATCACTCAATAACTCAACCATACAATGTTCAATCTGCACCAAACTTCATATGTCTGATGACAGTGACAACCTGAAGACATCTACATGACAGTATCCAGTTATAGTGATAGCGCCACCATCTGGCAGCAGGAAGTTGGGTACATATTGAAGGAATATGTCAGTCATTTATATTTACCACTTTAAATGCATAAATTGGACAACGTTTGCCGTTTCTAAAGCCACCGGTCGGCGGTGAGCCCAGGTGCGAGGTCCCGTTCAACGCTGCTTGCAGCTTTAATTATTAGGGCCCGAGCACCGAGGAGCAAGCCGGAGGCTTGCACCGTAGATGCGGAAGCCCTATTGTTCCCGTAAGTAATATTCTTCTTCTTATTATTATTATTAGGGCCCGAGCCCAAAAAGGGTTTTTCTTTTTTTTTTTTTCTTTTTTTTCTTTTTTTTCAACCTTCCGGGGGGTTTTGGGGGGCTTAACATGCTCAAAAACTCTTGAAATTTTGCACACACATTGGAATCCGCGGCCATCAGGACACCGCAGAGGCTGGGACCCGAGCGTGGCACAGGAGCTCTACGGCGCCCCCTGGAACACAGTCAGAAAACTTGATGTATAGCGCACACATACTTCCACGTATTCATATGAAACTCGGTACACATATAGATCTCACTAAGCCAAACAACTTTCATACTCTATGTCATAAGCTACGCCCAACAGGAAGTGAGCTATTCAGGGCTGTTTAAAAAACACATTGATGGCACCAGGGTGGCGATTGCGCTGAGGGCGAGGGCCCGCCCATTGCTGCTTGCAGCTATATTTATTATTATTATTATTATTATTAGTATTCTCCTTTCGACCTTTCGGGGGTTTTTGGGGGCCTTAACATGCTCAAAAACTCTTGAAAATTGGCACACATGCTGGAACCTGCGGCCATCAGGACGTATCAGAGACTGGGGCCCGGGCGTGGCACAGGGGCTGTAGAGTGCCCCCTGGAAAAAATCCAGAAATCTTGCTGTCTAGCGCACACATACTTGCGTGTATTCAAATGAAACTCAGGAGACATATAGAACTCATCAAGCTGAACCACTTTCGCGCTCTATGTTTCAGGCTGTACTCAACAGGAATTGCGCTATTCTGGGCTGTTTAAAAAGCACATGCTCTGGAATTTGATATACTCCTCCGAGGATTTTGAAACATTTGCCTTGAAACTCGGGGAACATGATCTAGAGACATTGGGGATGAAAAATTGTGAGGGGATTTTTGATATCTCGAACAGTTTGGCCGTGGCGAGGCGACAAAGTTATGGCGAGAAATGAGAAACAGGAAGTGTCTAATAACTTTTACAAAGATTGTCTGATTCTGACGAAACTTCATCAGTTTGTTCGTTCTATGATGCTGATCACATAGATGTAACTATTAGGAGTCAAAGTTATAGCGCCACCAACTGGCTGCAGGAAATGTGTCATTTTCTAAATGCTTTAAATTCAAGATCTTAATTTTACTCTATTTGCTTCAAACTTCATCAGTATAATGTCAAAACACAGCCAATAAGAATCTGTAAACGGGTTGTTGATACATTAAATGCTGTTTCCATGGCAACGTGTCAAAGTTTAAAATTAGTTTCCTGTGTTTTTGAGGCACTTAAGATGCTTAGAATTCCATGAAACGCAACACACATATCAGCATTAATGACAGTTAGACGCTGGCAAAAGCTCATAAATGGGCGTGGAGGAGGCCCTCTATAGCGCCACCTTTTGACAATATTTGGGGGCTCGTTTTTCCTACAGTCACCAAACTCGGTACATATATTGTTCACTTCAATCCGGACAAATTTCTCATTTACATCCATTAGCTGTGACCAACAGGAAGTCGGCTATTTTGGTTTGAATGTGGATTTTTGGAAAAATCAGGCTGTGGAATTTTAAACACTGCTCTCAGGATAACCAACAAATTCACACCAAACTTTTTCTGCATGATGCCAAGATACTGAAGATGCTAAATTGTGAGCGGATTTGGGATATCTGGAATGGTGTTGACGTGGTGATTTATTAAAGTAACAGTAAAAAAAGAAAACCATAATTTTATTAGTGGGGCTTGCCAAAGGCAAAGCCTCACTTGTATTATCTCACATACTTATTATTATTATAATTAGTGGGGCTTGCCATAGGCAAAGCCTCACTTGTACTATGCTGTACGTTTATTATTATTAGTGGGGCTTGCCATAGGCAAAGCCTCACTTGTACTATGCTGTACGCTTATTATTATTAGTGGGGCTTGCCAAAGGCAAAAGCCTCACTATTACTATGCCGTGTGCTTATTATTAGTGGGGCTTGCCAAAGGCAAAGCCTCACTTGTATTATCTCACATACTTATTATTATTCTTATAATTATTTTTCTTCCGTACAAATTTCGGCACGTAACTAGTCCCGCAGCTTTTGTCACCGAAACAGGCGTCAAATTGTGCAGCCTATACGGGAATGGTGTGCTATGACTTTTATAAGCGATCGGGCGTAGGATGATCGTACACGGGGCGAAAAATCGGCCGAAAAATCCCATAGACAACGCATTACGGCCAACTTTGACGGATCGTAGCGCTGAGAGAGAATTTCGTACAAACATGTAAATCACCACATTTGGAGAGGCTGCCAAGCTGTGCGAGAACATACCTGGCAAAGGGATTATAAGTTGTACCCCTGGGGTGCTAGAGACCCCCAAAGCTCCACATTGACTTACTATGGTGAGGGACGGCCCATTGAAATGCCCATGTAAATAATTTTTTTTTTCCTACTATGGTAGTTTACATAGGGATTTTGCATTGAACATAACGCTGCATCACAATGACATAGAGACTTGGGGGCGGGTTCATTTTACTCAGACAACCAATCAGACTCTCAGGATCACTGTGAAGCAGTCAAGCCACGCCCTAGCAACCATTTAGGGCACCCTAGCAACCCATAGACCCCCATTATAAAATGCCCAGATGGATATCTTTGGATCACAGTGTCACAGAGGCATACGGGTGGGGTCATTTGACTCGGGGCAACAAACAGCCAATCATGGATCACCATAGACACTTCCTAGCCACACCCTAGCAACCATTTAGGGCACTCTAGCAACAGATCCCATAGACTGCCATTAAATGGCTCAGATGGATATCTTTGGATCACAGTGTCACAGAGACATGCGGGTGGGGTCGTATGACTCAGGGCAGCAAACAGCCAATCATGAATCACCATGAAACGTCCTAGCCACGCCCTAGCAACCACTGTCAAGCACCCTAGCAACCCAAACTCACACAGTCATATCTTCAGATCTGAATGTCATAGAGACATGGGGGTTGGTTTATATCATTCATACAGACAAGCAGCCTTTGGAGTATCATCATTGGCCACTCCCTAGCAACCAAACAAAGTACCCTAGCAACCATTCAGCAAGACCTATATCTTTGCATCAGAACATCGTAGAGACATGGGAGTTGCTTCTTTTGACTCATGCTAGCAAATAGGACTTCCAACATGCTACACATGCTAGCTGTGACTAGCTACATGCTAATAGTGATTAGCTAAGTGTTCAGATGTGCAATACAATATAGGTAAATGCTAAAATGATTAAAATAAGCCAAAAATGAGCTAGTATCATGCTATACATATACACATGCTAGCATCGCCTAGCTAAGTGCTAAAAACATGCTAAAAGCATGCTAGGATCGTCTACTTAAGTGCTAAGACATGCTAATCATGATACCATGTTGCTAGCATCATGCTATTCATGTTAGCATCTTGTTAAAAACATGCTACCATCATGCTAACACCATGCTAGTCATGCTAACTTCATGTTAACAACATGCTAATCATGCTAGCATCATGCTAATCGTGTTAGCATGTTGCTAGCATCATGCTAATCATGCTAGCATCTTGTTCAAAACATGCTAGCATCATGCTAACACCATGCTAGTCATGCTAACTTCATGTGAACAACATGCTAATCATGCTAGCATATTGCTAGCATCATGCTAATCATGCTAGCTTCATATTAAATGCATGCTAATCGTGTTAGCATTTTGCTAGCATCATGCTAATCATGCTAGCTTCATGTTAAATGCATGCTAGCATTATGCTATCACTATGCTAGTCATGCTAACTTCATGTTAACGACATGCTAATCGTGCTAGCATGTTGCTAACATCATGTTAACACCATGCTAACACCCAGAACACCTTAACAACACTCTAGCAGCTGCGTAGCCCACAACCGCGTGCCGAGTTTTGCCACTGCAAGCCCCACTCACATTTTCTTCAGGAAATGCACGTCTAGTTAGTGGGGCTTGCCAAAGGCAAAAGCCTCACTATTACTATGCCGTGTGCTTATTATAATTAGTGGGGCTTGCCAAAGGCAAAGCATCACTTGTATTATCTCACATACTTCTTATTATTATTATTCCGGCTTCTTCCGTACAAATTTCGGCGCGTAACTAGTCCCGCAGCTTTTGTCACAGACCCCCGAAACAGGCGTCAAATCGTGCGGCCTATACGGGAATGGTGTGCTATGACTTTTATAAGCGATCGGGCGTACGATGATCGTACACGGGGCGAAAAATCGGGCGAAAAAATGCATAGACAATGCATTACGGCCGACTTTGACGGATCATAGCGCCGAGCGAGAATTTCGTAGAAAATGTAAATCACCACATTTGGAGACGCTGGCAAGCTGTGCGAGAACATACCTTGCAATGGGGTACAAGTTGTACCCCTGGGGCGCTAGAGACCCCCAAAGTTGCCTATGGGAGATACTATGGTGAGGGAAGCCCCATGAAATAATTTTTTGTACAGACATGGGAGTTGCTTCTTTTCACTTATGCTAGCAAATAGAACTCTCAACATACATGTTAGCAGTGAATAGCTACATGCTAATAATGATTAGCTAAGTGCTAAATCAGGCCAAGAACTCTACATAACTCCATTAAAACTGTCTGTGACAATTAGTAACTGCTTAGGAACACCCTAGCAACCACCCCAGGTACCCTAGCAACCACCCTAGCAACCACCCCGGTTACCCTAGCAACCGCCCTAGCAACCACCCCAAGCACCCTAGCAACCACCCCAGTTACCCTAGCAACCGCCCTAGCAACCACCTCAGGTACCCTAGCAACCGCCCTAGCAACCACCCCGGATACCCTAGCAACCGCCCTAGCAACCACCCCGGTTACCCTAGCAACCGCCCTAGCAACCACCCCAGGTACCCTAGCAACCACCCCATGCACCCTAGCAACCACCCTGGTTACCCTAGCAACCACCCTAGCAACCACCCCGGGTACCCTAGCAACCACCCTAGTAACCACCCCAAGTACCCTAGCAACCACCCCAGTTACCCTAGCAACCGCATAGCAAGTGCTATATCTCTGCATCAGACCATCATACAGACATGGGGATTGGCTCATTTGACTCATGCTAGCAAATAGAACTTACAACATTAATCTCTTGCTAGCAGTGAATAGCTACATGCTAATAACGATTAGCTGAGTGTTATAACCTGCTATAAGTCCTACCTAATTGTTCAAATATGACCAGATAAAGGGTTTTTTTTGCCACTGCAAGCCCCACTCACATTTTCTTCAGGAAATGTACATTCTAGTTTTTCTTCTTCTTCTTCTTCTTACTTCCGTACAAATTTCGGCGCGTAACTAGTCCCGCAGCTTTTGTCACAGACCCACGAAACAGGCGTCAAATCATGCGGCCTATACGGGAATGGTGTGCTATGACTTTTATAAGCGATCGGGCGTACGATGATCGTACACGGGGCGAAAAATCACCCAAAAAATCCCATAGACTTAACATTGCAGCCAACTTTGACAGATTGTAGCGCAGAGCGACAATTTCGTAGAAACATGTAAATCACCACATTTGGAGACGCTGTCAAGCTTTGCGAGAACATACCTCGCAATGGGGTACAAGTTGTACCCCTGGGGCACTAGAGACCCCCAAAGTTGCCCCATAGAGATACTATGGTGAGGGAAGCCCCATGAAACAGTTTTTTTTTTCCTACTATGGTAGTTTACATAGGGATATTGCATTGAACATTACTATGCATCACAATGACATACAGACTGGGGGGGCGGGTTCATTTTACTCAGACAACCAATCAGACTCTCAGGATCACTGTGAAGCAGTTAAGCCACGCCCTAGCAACCATTTAGGGCACCCTAGCAACCCATAGACCCCCATTATAAAATGCCCAGATGGATATCTTTGGATCACAGTGTCACAGAGACATGCGGGTGGGATCCTTTGACTCTGGGCAGCAAACAGCCAATCATGGATCACCATAGACACTTTTCTAGCCACGCCCTAGCAACCACTGTCAAGCACCCTAGCAACCCAAACCCACACAGGCATATCTTCACATCTGAATGTCATAGAGACATGGGGGTTGGTTTATATCATTCATAATGACAAGCAGCCTTTGGAGTATCATCATTGGCCACTCCCTAGCAACCAAACAGAGTACCCTAGCAACCATTCATCAAGACCTATATCTTTGCATCAGAACATCGTAGAGACATGGGAGTTGCTTCTTTTGACTCATGCTAGCAAATAGGACTCCCAACATCCTACACATGCTAGCTGTGACTAGCTACATGCTAATAGTGATTAGCTAAGTGTTCAAATGTGCAATAAAATATAGGTATTGAAGCACAAGACAGCAGAAAGCTCATCATGTTTGTTTCCTTTATTTTATAAAACCACTGTTTGTAACGTTTTGTTAATATTGTGAGTGCACACAAATAAAAGTAGACCCTTTGTATTTCCGAATTATCTATTATTCTTACCTTTGTGAGCAAAAATGACGGATAATTTTAAATTGTTTCCACTGAAAATATGCAAATGATCGCGCTGGCGCCTCCATGTCCTGCAAAGCGGCTTCAGGTTCCTCTGTCCGCAAAAGCGATTGAATATGCGCCTAATAGCACACATTTATCTAGGTTTAAACTAACATCGTTTCATAGCTACTTGAACTGTTTCATATCTATAGATTTTATTTTAGATAAGTCCCGATGATTTGAGAAGGTAAATTGATCAAACAGACTATGAACAGTCTTCCGCTGGCCGCTGTTCGATCCTTTTAAAAAAACGAAAACTTATATTTAACGAACAAAAAGTGCTCCAAACGTCTTTCTAAATTAACTTAATAAAAAAACGAAACGAAATATAATCACTTTGCCATTACATACAAAATGTAACTATTTTAACAGCTGAAACAGTAAGCTGTTTTGGGAGAAGAGGGGTAAAGACGGTCACAGGTCGGACTCGGACGATAATTTTGATAAGGTGATTCTGATTAGGCTAATCAGTTGACTGGGTAGCTATGCGCCTGGTGTGAGTTGTATTTTTCATGCACTTTATATTTGTTTTTGTGGTATATTTTATGCTGAAGACTTGTTAACCCTTTACCATTACAACCAGAGAATGTGGGGCTAAGAGGCCATTAGTCATGTTATGATGTTGGCGTGATGTTACGAGGACGCTATAATAAAGTTGCATACACATTGGATTCACATTTATTATTATTTTAGAAAATACCAGTCTTTATGCCGGTCGTATCATTTTATTTTGTTGTATTCATCCACCACACCAAAGTCCGGTCCGTGAAAATATTGTCTGACATTAAACCGGTCCGTGGCGCAAAAAAAAAGGTTGGGGGCCCCTGGCATAAGATAATTGTCAAAAGCTATGTTGTAGTCTATCTTACTGATAGAAATTTAAAGAAACTAAAAGACGTGCATCTTATGCAGATCTAAAACAAAACTGTATCAGACACTACAGTTAAGCAGTAACAAAATGTATCAGACACTTCTGTGTACAACAAAAGCATACACTATTTGTCAAAATCTTGTAGTCTAACATTACAGTTCTGAAAAGGTAGAGATGGTTACAAGAGAGTAAAAGAAGTAAAGACTGCAGCATCTTACGCTGATCTAAAAACAAAATTTATCAGACACGAACGTTAAGCAACGGCATAAGCTAGGCCTACTTGTCAAAATCTACGTTGTAGTCTATCCTTACAATTTAAAAACTAATTCGAGTTTGTCACACGAGTAAAACAAAATACAATTAAAAGAACCGAGCATCTTACAGAGTCCATGAAATCTCCTCACTCACCGCTGTCTAAACTAGAATGAACTACGCCCTGATCGGTAAAACCACGCCCCCGCTACCCTAGCCCCTAACACACACACCGTAAGCAGAGACCAGCGCAAAGATTTAAATGCATGGCAAAAGAAATAAACAAAATACTCTTTTTAACATTAGAACAAAGTTATTAAAAAAAAAAAAATGATGGTAATTCTTAACTTAAGTTCTTAACTAAACTAAAGCATACTTCCTGTTTTTAACATTAATACAAGAAGTTTTTTACTTTAAAGATTATGAAAACAGAGTGACAGAAATACAACTTTTCTTCTGCGTCCAGATCTGTGTTACTGGAAAATGTTTATTTATTTTAGTTGTATACACTTGATCACTTTAATTTATTCATCCCTCTCTATTTTCTTCTGTTTCCAGAACTGTTACAGCAAAATGTTAATTATTTTTATTTATTTTATTTAGTTATTCATAATTAATACAGTTATTCCTTTATTCCCTCTTTGATTTTGTCAATTTACTGTCTATTATCAATTCAAAATCACTTTTAACATTAATACAAGTAGTTTTTTTTTTTACTTTAAAGATTATGAAAACAGAGAGACAGAAATGTATGTTTTCTTCTGTGTTACAGGAAAATGTTTCTTTATTTCAGTTATATACACTTTGAACTAATTTATTTACCCATCTTTATTTTCTTCCAGAACTGTGCTACAGGAAAATGTTTATTCATTTTTATTTATTTAGTTATTCAGAATTAATACGGTTATTCCTTTATTCCCTCTTTGATTTGGTCAATTTACTGTCTGTTATCAATTCAAAATCGCTTTTAACATTAATGCAAGTAGTTTTTTACTTTAAAGATTATGAAAACAGAGAGACAGAAATATATGTTTTCTTCTGTGTTACAGGAATAATGCTTCTTTATTTCAATTATATACACTTTGAACTAATTTATTTACCCGTCTTTATTTTATTCTGTTTCCAGGACTGCGCTACAGGAAAATGTTTATTTATTTTTATTTATTTATTTTATTTAGTTATTCAGAATTAATACAGTTATTCCTTTATTCCCTCTTTTTTTGTCAATTTACTGTCTATTATGAATTCAAAATCACTTTTAACATTAATGCAAATAGTTTTTTTCTTTAAAGAGAATACCAGCCTTCTTTTTAAACAAACGCCAGCTAAGAAAAAATGATTATTTGTTTTGTTTAATTTTATTTAGTTATTCACTCTTAATTTGATTATTTCTTTAATCTGTCTTTGTTTTTAGAACTCGTGGCCTGTTATATCAGTTAAAACGCATGTGAATGTACATGTACACCGTTAAAACTCAGAAGGGATGAAACCAATAGAAACAAGAGAAGATTACTCTTTGATTTTTGAGCTGTAAGACTTGCAGACTGTTGTAGTTAATGTTAATGTTGTAGTTAATTGTCTAAACTTTTTACACTTTTTGGAAACTTTTTTTTTTTCTTTTTTTTTTTTTTTTTATCATACAAAATACTAATCTTAATGTCTAACATAGTTAACATATCACACAGCCCAATAAATTAGAGAAGTTGGTGAGGGTGTATAATTACAGATGCATTCTTATCAGATCTCCCAAGATTGTAAAAACTCTAATGTTTCTGGGGGTTTGCGACTCATTTGCATTCTAACGAGTTTTGAGGGGTCTGGCATTTTAAAACTTTTGTGGTTCAGCGATCAAAACAGATCATTTTTCTAACATGTTCAGTGTTTGATCAAAAAATGTGCATTGAACCTTTTTTTTACAACATGCACCTGCAAGCGTGTATCCTTGTGAACTTTGTCAGCAGTTTAGGTAAAAGTTCATTGAGTCTTTTTTTTTTTTTTTTTTACAACACACAGTGGGGATTTGCCTAGGGGGTCGTCTGGTGGGTTGTTAGGTGACGTTTAGGAAAAAAAAATATTTTTTGTAAGGAAAAAAACAGGAATGATTATAATGTGGATCTGGTGAATGTGACTTGTAAACTGATGTTCAGAATGGGATTAGATAGATAAAGAAGACACGTAACAAACTTAAATAAATAGGGACCAAAATCAGTCTATGCTGTAAAAATATTCTTGTTTCATTTTAGTGAATTTGGTTTGTTTAGTTACATTTGTTATTTCTTTATATTTGCTCCTCAAGCCTCAACACAAACACATACAAACTAAAGCACACACACACACACACACACACACACACACACACACACAGACACACACACACACACACACACACACACACACACACACAAACAAGCCCTTCAGTTACTTCACTTTTTTATGATGTCTTATACATGCTTTTACAAATAAAAACTTTTAGCATAACAATGGATATCTCTATAAGATAATGAAAAACAGTATGACAATGTTATAACGTTTGTCTTAACAAATACGTTTGGTAGATTTGAGATCTTTCAGAACTAAAAACATGATGAGGATTAGAAGCAGGTCAAATGAGCCCCTGATGACTGCAAGACACTTACAGAGATTTTTTTCTTTATGAATTAGACTAAAAAATTAGTTGTCATAAAGCTGTTTGCAACAAAAGTACAATCTTAAACAAGAGCGAAAAATGTCTCACATATCTTTACAACAGATTAGACTTTTTTCTTACCTTCTTAAAAAATGGTATTATTAACCATGTTGTTTAAAAGGGGGTATATTTATTTTACACTATAATGTTTATTTTATTGCAATAAAAACAACAGGGTTTTATTTTACCAAGATTTGATCAAACAAGTGATATAAGAAACAATCAAATATTCAATAAGACCATCTTATCACCCAAAGATGATGTGTTTGATGGTTTGTGATGACATTAATACCTTACTGATACAGATGTGTTAACCTGATGTCAAGTTATGTAAAATATGTGTAAAAGTTCAATATTACTGTTCAAAATAGTTAAAAAAAGTGATCGTTTTAGCTTTCATGTAGGATTCGTGATCACATTCAGTTGGTTTTTGTCCTTGAGACAAATGATTATAGAATGTATGAAAGACTTTTAAGATATTTGTAACGACTAAGGCCTAAAACAACAGAGGTTATGCATTTCTCTTGAATATGTATACAGTAACCAGCGAGTTCATGACGATTATTGTATAAACACATAACCTTGTAAATTCGGCATGATTCTAATTAATTAATAATAATAATAATAATAATAATAATAATAATAATAATAATAATCATCATCATCATCATCATCATCTTAATTTAAATATTTTATCTCACTTTCTCAACAAAACACGATACATTTTCTTTTAACTTCTTTAAATGAGGGGAGTCACGTGACGTGCTCATGAACCTAGTCGCAATCGAGTAGAGCTCCGTATATTTGGCCCTTTTGTGCTGATTTTACTGTTTTATTTTAAGTTTTATTTACTAATATTACTTTCTCGGATGGCACATAACCGGAAACAACAGGAGTTGTCGCCATCGGCTTCTCCGATTTAAGAAAAAAAATCGAAGCCACCGACCCCGACCGATATGGTGGACAAGATGGCAAACACTGTTGCACACTTTGAGGACATCCTAAAAACTGAGTTGACGGCGATGCAGAACGAGTTCGCTTCTCACATGTCAGTCGTTCAGTCTTTATGCTCCAAGCTGGATCTTCTTACAGGGGAGATGAGAGAACAGAAGAAAGTTGTCGCAGATCACGATAGATGAGTAACCGCGTTCGAGCAACAGGTTGTGGACTTACAGGATCGCAGTAGACGCAGCAATCTACGTCTGATCGGATTGCCTGAAGGTTCCGAAAAGGATGACCCGGTGGGCTTTTTGAAAAGATTGCTTCTGACGTGGCTCCCGTCTCTGGCGGGCAAAGAGATTGAAGTGGAACGAGTGCATCGCATGTATACAAGAATATCCTCAGGCCGCACTAAACCACGGGTTTTCCTCTTCAAATTGCTACGGTACACGGACAGGGAGCTCATTCTGCGGGCCGCAAGACTTCACGCTCCGGTGAAAACATCCGACGGAGCAACGCTGTCTTTCTTTCCAGATTTCTCTCCGGTCACAGCAAAAAGAAGTGGTGCATTTGCGTCAGTTAGGAAGGAAATGAGAGAAGTTGGCATCCAAAATTTTCTTTTGTATCCTGCAACACTGAAGGTCGTTCTCAATCAAGGTGAACCTAAAATGCTCTACTCCCCAGAAGAAGCAAGAGTTTTTCTCAGATCTCATTCACCCACCAACTCTATGTGAACTTCAGCTCGACATTTCCTGTCTAATCGGAGAAGATGCCTTACGTGGTTAGGTGCACTGTTAAAAATGTATTGTAATTTTACAGGAAATTCCTGGCAACTAATTGCCGTGAATTTACTGCAAATAATATACAGGTAATATACTGTATTTTAATTACAATAAAGTGCTGTATTTATACAGCAGTGCTGATGTGATTATAGTAGAATTATTACAATAAAATGCTGTAATTTCTTATAATTTACGGCAACTCAGTTGCCAGGAATTTCCTGTATTTTTACAGGAGAGAATTACAATTTAATTTTGTAATTGAATATACTTTACATATGCTGTTATTTGTAAATGCTTTAATAAAAACTGTAATTTTCCACCTTCCCCAATTAAAAGCAAAACAACGGCAACTATTCTCTATTTTTTATTAAAATACTATGCAACAGTGCATATTACAAAATTGCAACTTTTTTCCAAACAAAGTATCCATATTTCTTTTTCATATATACAAATTGCAGTTTCACTGAAGAATCTAGCTCACTTCCAAATGTCCATCACCTGGAACATGGTGGTATACAACAAATGCACCTGCCAGACTAGGGAAGTTGTGGGGGGTGGGGGGCATTAACATTAGCCCATCAAGTCAAAGTCCAGGAGTTTTCTTAAGAGGTTGCAGACAGGTGCGTTGAGCTTGCGTCTCTTCTCTGCTTTGCTGCTCATCTGGGAGTTGATTCCACAAAAAGCTCTGAAAACAGTGAAAAAAGTTTTCATATCTGTTAATGACGGATACTAAAAATACAATAAATAAATAAAAAGTAACCTATTCCTACTTGCTCATAGAAAAAAATACCTTGATGTATTTATTTTACATGAACAAATTTAACAAGTTAACATTTAGAATTACATTTGCTTTCACATTTTTTTTTTCTTATATATAATGTCATTGTATGTTCAGTTTAAGTCAAAAGTTTACATAAACCTTGCAGAATCTGCAAAATGTTAATTATTTTACCAAAATAAGAGTCATTCAAAAATGCATGTCATTTTTTATTTAGTACTAACCTGAATCAGATATTTCACATAAAAGACATTTACATGTCCATAAAAGAATATTATAGTTTAATTTATAAAAATGGCACTGTTCAAAAGTTTGCATTCACTTGATTCTTATTACTGTGTATATACCTGAATGAGCCACAGCTGTGTTTTTTTTTGTTCATGGGTCCCTTGTTTGTCCTGAACAGTTAAACTGTCTGCTGTTCTTCAGAAAAATCCTTCAGCTCCCACAAATTCTGTGGTTTTTCAGCATTTTTGTATATTTGAACCCTTTCAAACAGTGACTGACGTTAAAGACAGCAAAACACAGGTCATAATAACGTTATATTAGCCTGTCTGGTAGCACATGTAACGTTAATCAATGCAATAACCTGAGCTAAGGAAGCTAATGCTTATTTTTACGGTCTATGTGCTAACGTTAATAAATGCTAATGTTATTTGAGCTGCTGCCGTCGGTGTGGTGGTTTTGCATGTGGTAACGTACCTTTTTTCCGTGTCACCTCCGTCGAGGTTCCAAGCGAGTCGAGGCAAGCCGAGGACATGGCGTTTCGATATAATCAACAGCAAATCAGTAACGCTATCTGAATAATCCAGCTAGCCGGTGTGCAGCTGTTGCCGCTCAGTTTGTCTTTTCCTTCGGCGTTGACCGTTTAAATTGGATAGAGTAAGAAGACGCCATTTGAAACTAACTTCACCGCGGACAGAAATCTGAAAATACACCAAACGAAACAATCGACACTCACTCAAATCATCTGTATCAATATATCCATATGTAGCGTAAAAGTACAAAAGTTTTATTGAATTTACATAGGGTTAATAAAATGGTTCAAAACACAATTTATCCCAAGTATCACTCTCTTCCAGAAGTCAACACCACAGGCTGTAGAGGCTCTACCACAGCTGGGCAGGCTAGCTGAAATGTGAAAAGATCACTCACACACACTGAGCACACACACACACACACACACACACACTCCTCTTGTGAAATATATGATGCCCAACAACAGATCACTCAGTGCACGAAACCACCTCCACCAGAAGAACAGCCAGCCTCCCGAACCAGGAGCCCTGCAGCCTGTAACACACACACACACACACACACACACACACACACACCAGTACACACTCTCACACAAAAAGGACCAAGTTAATTTAGTAACAAAATCACAACACTTCAGTATTACAAAAATTCCACAACCAACTATACACACACACACACACACACACACACCAACACAGCTGGCTAGACACCTTCAAAGAGATAGTTGTAAGAGCCAGCACGAATGCACAATTGAAACTAAAATAAAAAAAAAAACAATTACAAATGCAATGAACAACAAAAATACAAAAAAAAAATACAATAAACAAACAACGAAAATCACAAATAACAAGAGAAGTGAGCAACACTAAAAGGTCAGTCACACACAGTCGACGGCACAATACAAATAGAATACAATCTGCACGCCGGCACTACGGTTAATGATGGACCGGCGTTAAACGGTCTCTAATCGGCCACAGGCCACAAAAACATCGGCCGAACGAAGCAGCAGCAAAACAGCAGCGCGATCTGGGGTTCAATCGTCCCGGAGCGCAATCACATAAAGCCCGTAGCTAGTACCGTTTCCTACTACAAAAATCTACAATTAACTTTAAATAACCTGGTGATTAACACTGATTGGCCATTCCTCATCATGGGGAGGGACCTTTCCCTACCCTGCCACAATCTACCCCCCAAATGTTGGATCGTCGCCCCGACGACGTTCCATGGCCTAAACAAGGCTGACACAGAGTGAGACACTGACTCACCAGGCCGTACACCCACCGCCTCTCCGCCTCTGGTACACCACTGGACTCCAGAGATCTTGAATATTTTTCTGACCTTTCACCCCAAATTGGCAAAGGTAGACCAACTGGCCCTCTTCCAGCGGTGCATCCCTAACATGTAGATCATGCTGCCTCTTACGACGATCTGCTGCTGCCTTTAGGTGCTCTCGGACTCCCTCAAAGGCCACCTGAAGCCTTGTTTGATGCTCCAACACCCACTCATTTACACCACCAAGACCCCTCTCTTGCTCCCTCTCTTGCTCCCTACCCAACAAGAAATCAAACTGGGAGTCGTGGCTCTTGGCCAAACATCAGGTAGTAAGGTGACTCTCCCATTGTTTGATGAGGGGTTGTGTTGTAACAAAACACCAATTGAGAGAGTGCCGAAGGCCAATCTACCTTACGGGAATTCGGTAAGGTACGCAACAGATTGTGTAAGGTTCTGTTGAAGCGCTCACACTGCCCATTCCCGGCGGGATGGTAAGGGTTAGTGCGAGACTTCTCAATCTGATAAAGCCTACAAAGTTGCTGTATCAGAGATGACTCCAAAGAACGACCTTGATCCGAATGAACCCGTGCCGGAACCCCAAACTTATAAAACCACTCACCTAGCAAAACCCGGGCCACTGTCTCCGCCCGTTGATCCCTAGTAGGGACTGCCACCGTGTACTTAGTGAAGACATCCGTCATCACCAAGACATTTTCCAATCCAGATTGGGAAGGCTCTAGCAGGGTGAAATCTATGGCCAAGATTTCATTCGGCCTAGATGCTAGCAAGTGTCCCATAAAACTCTGCGCCACAGGCTGGGCGTCCTTAGAGGTCAGGACACCTCTCACAGTCTCTACACCACTGTACCACATCTGAGGTCAGACCTGGCCAAAAGCAGCGTTGCCTTACTAACTCTGTGGTACGGTCAACCCCTTGGTGTCCGTGACCTTCGTGCATTTAGGTCAACACCTCCCTATGGAAAATGGATGGGAGAACAAGCTGGAACACTTCCTCCCCCCCATCTGGACGGCACACACGACGATACAAAATACCCTCCCGTTCAGTTAACCGGTCCCACTGACGCAGCAAAACTACAGCAGCCTTTGACAGCGCCCGTCGCTCTTCAAATGTGGGGGGTCTCCCTCGCCTCCAGAAAGCCAAAACTTCCCCAATAACGGGGTCTGCTTCCTGTAGGGCCTTCATATCACCCCTGAAACTTGGCAGCGCTGATACTACAGCTTGAGTTACCTGAACAGCTTCTTGCATACCTCCCACTTGCCTCACCGCAACAGGAACCGCCGTCCCAGGCAACAACTCCCTCACCTTATCCTGGCTGGAAGGGTTCTGCCTCGACAATGCGTCTGCATTTTTGTTAGTCCTACCTGACCGATATTTCAGCTCAAAATTAAAAACTGCGAGCTCTGCAGCCCAACGTTGCTCCATGGCCCCGAGCTTCGCAGTATTCAAATGGATGAGGGGATTATTGTCAGTAAAGACAATGCATTTGTTTCCCAACAAATAGTCCCTAAATTTTTCGGTCATGGCCCACTTGAGCGCTAAGAACTCCAGCTTCATAGAGCTGTAGTTTGACATGTTGCGCTCAGTGGGCCGTAGACTGCGGCTTGCATAGGCAGTGGGCCTTACCTTACCTCCCTGTTCTTGAGATAAGACTGCCCCCAATCCGCTATGGCTGGCATCCACCTCCAGGACGAAGGGCAGGGAGAAATCCGCATAGGCAAGCACTGGGGCCTTAGTAAGCCTGTTTTTCAATTCCACAAAACTCTGCTCACACTGTTCATTCCACGCAACAGAGAAACCTTGACTCGCCCGCACCTTGGGCCTCACACTAGCCCACTCAGCAACTATTCTGTGAAGGGGAGCTGCCAGGTTCGCAAACCCCTCCACAAAACGACGATAGTAACTTGCAAAGCCCAGGAACGAACGCAGGTCTGACACACAGGCTGGACTTTGCCATTGGGCTACGGCTTGGATTTTCTTAGGGTCAGTGGAAACACCCTGGGCCAAAATCACATGGCCCAAATACCCCACTTGCTTCTGGAAAAATGCACACTTACTCAGTTTGGCTTTCAAATCCTCACGTTTCAAACGACTTAAGACCACCTCCAACCTTTCTATATGCTGTGACACTGATGAAGAGAACACTATAATGTCATCCAGGTACAGGAGTAGGGATCTACACTGCTGGTCCCCAAACAACCGTTCCATTAAACGTTGGAAGGTGCTTGGGGCATTACAAAGTCCGAAGGGCATCCGGTTCCACTCGAATGACACAGGGGTACAGAAAGCAGTCTTTGGTCTATCTCCTTCCGAAACGGGTACCTGGTTGTATCCACTGGCCTAGTCCAACGTGGAAAACCAGCAGGCCCCAGTCATAGCATCTAAAGATTCCTCGATGCGTGGCAATGGAAAAGCATCCTTTCTCGTCTTTGCATTTAACTGACGGTAGTTCACGCACATGCGCAGACTACCATCTTTCTTTTTCACAAGAACGATGGGGGAAGCATATGGACTAGAACTTTCCCTAATAACACTGGCCTCTAGTAACTGATTAATATGAGATTTCACAAGCTCACACTCAGAGGGTGGAATACGATGATATCACTGTCGAACCGGAACAGAATCCAACAGCGGGATATCGTGCAAAATCAAAGCTGTGCACCCCAAGTCATCTTCATGTGATGAGAACACATCCTGGAATTGATAGAGTAATGCCCTAACTTGACCCTGTTCAGTCTCCGTCAGGGTGGACAAATCTACGGCTTCAATAGGCTCTGAAACTGCAGGGACTGCTGTGAGGGAGTGGGAATTGACTGAAGCTGCTACAGATTTAACTTCAGTTACCCCCTCTGGTAAACTCACCACACACACATCATTCAGCATTCCCAGAACAATATTAGAATAGAGGAAAACGTCAACCATCCCTACATTCACCACAGGTAAATACACAGTACCCTTAATAACCCGAACTAACGAAGGAGAGGCCAACAATACGGCCGGTAACCCGGCCTCTGGAGGCTCAAACAGGACTACTCCATCTGCATAATGGGAAGAACAAGTTCCTGTCACAAACTTCATTATGCCACCTGGGATGCGACATGGCTTACGACCTCGCAACCTCACCTTACCTGATGTCCTTACCGAGGAACAGTCATTCAATTGCTGACAATACTGAAATGCCTGTATAACAAAACTAGGAACCTCAGAGGTTACAGCTGGATCAAAAAGTACAGGGCCATTTCATCCAAAAAGCTCCTGGCAGCATCGTCTGATAACATTCATACCTAGAACACCAGGAACTTGAGTGCAGATGCCGCCAGGAGGATCTCGAACGACGAGCACTCCACACCTTGAGACGACGTGACCACACAGTTTAATATCCAATTCAATATAACCAATATACGGAATTGACAACCCGTTAGCTGCGCGAAGCTGTAACCACTGGCATGACCGTAGCCGATCCTGACCCCATGGTTCGAAATGCTGACGAAAACAAGTTTCAGTTATAGTAGACACCATGGAGCCAGTAAAAACCAGACATGACACCGGAATGCCTCCCATCAGAACAACAAGGTGCGGGCATGACGACACTAAATGGGACATGTTTAAACTTGAGCCAGACCCTTCCCCAACTACGCCTTGACTCAGCAGCAAGGTGGTGGCTAGTTTCCCGACATCGTGGATGGCCCAGACTGCCCACCCCCAGGTGCTGGTGAAGTATCCGAAGGGAACCGAGTGCGTGGGGGAGCACACTCTCCGTCACATTCCCTAGCGAAATGGCCCGGCCGTTGACATCTCCGACAAATAACTGGCCCCCTACGAGGGGGTGGCTGAGGGGCCTGCAGAGGGGCAAAGCTATGAGTTAACTTGGCTAACTGTTCTTGCTGCAGCTTCAACGTCTCTCTCAATTCACTCAATTCGGATTTATAAGGGGCCTCTCTAACCTCCACATGTGGTTTACCGTGTACCCCATACTGAATACCATAAACTGAGGGCAATGAATGGCTCCGGCCTCTTACGCTACCCGGCATACCTTCCCTCTCCCATCTAAGGGCTTCGCTACGCACCTCCAACATGGTTAAGGTAGGCCTTAACCACATAGACTTTATGTTACAAACCTGAGACGTGTTCTTTCTTCCAAAAATGTTTAAATACATCTGGTAACGTTTGCCATGTAATTTCAAAATTCAATCAGCAGCGATCCCACAATGCTATGCAGTTGCTGTAAAATAATGCTTCTACAGTCTAGTTACAATAATATTACAGGACTATCCGTAAATTGCCCATCATGCATTTGCGTTTACAGCAAAAACATGAATACAACCGGTTGTTGTAAAATTTATTGTAAAAATTACATCAATTGCTAACAGGGTGATTGTGTCTTAACTAGAATTATTCATTGTGCATATAGTATCATTTGTTGATTAGGGCATTGATTGCTCTATTTTTTTTTTCTTCTTCTCTCTCTCTTTCTTTCTTTCTTTTTTTCTTTCTCTCTCTCTTAATTTATTTATTTGTTTACTTTTTATTTTATTTATTTATATATAAAATCTTTATTTTATTTTATTTATTTATTTGTTATTATTATTATTTTTTTATTATTATTTTTTTTTTTAAGAGATACTACCTAAGCCATATATAACTATGGGGTCAATGTTGATGCTTTAGTAATGCGCAGGTTTTTGTTGACGCCACGCATCACATTAAGGGGGGTTGGCAGATCAAGGTTTGTTCTTGATTTGATCTGCCATTGTTCATTTGAATGTGTTTATGTTTTTTTGATTGCTGGGAAGGGTGGGAGGTTTAATGGTAGACTCAACTGGTTTTACTTTCAAAATTATATTTTGTCTTATTACACAGTAAGTTTGTTTGATACTTATGACTGACCTTAATATTCTGAGTTGTAACATTAATGGGCTAAATGGCCCTCACAAACGTATTGGTTTTCTGGATTTTTTGCGAAGAAGAAAGGTTGATATAGTGTTGGTTCAAGAATCCCATTTGAAAGAGGAGGATATACACAGGTATAATAGTAAGTTTTTTGAAGTGGTATCTCACTCATCTTCGGATACTAAAACTAAGGGTGTCTTAATTTTAGTGCGGAGAACTTTAAATATGACTATTTTAGATAAAGGTTGTGATACAGATGGTAGAATAACACAACAATTGTAGAGAACAGGAATATTGTATTTCTTTCAGTTTATGCCCCTTGTACTCCTGAACCTACTTTTTTCTCTGCTTTGTCAACCTATCTCTTAAAATTTTCAGATTTTGAAATTGTTTTGGGTGCAGATACAAATTCTGTAATCTCGCATGCCCTAGATAGATCTGGTCCAAAGGAATCACATTCTCAAGCTTTTTGTTCTTTCAGACTTCGGCAGTGTATAACGTCATCATCATTGGTGGATTGTTGGCATTTACTGAATCCTTCTGCTAAATCTTTCACTTTTTTTTCTGCTACTCATAAATCCTACTCACAAATTGACTATATTTTCATTTCTACTTCTTTATCTTCAGCAGTTCGTGATGCAGATATCTGTTCCTTATCTCTGTCGGATCATGATGGTAATTTGTGCAGATTATCTTTGATCCCTCGGCCATATTGTGCCACTAGATGGCGATTTAACCCTAAATTGTTACAAGATGAAAACTTTTGCAATCAATTCAGAAATAAATTTGCTGAGTTTATTGAAATTAACCGAGGTTCAGTAGATGATCCGCGAACACTTTGGAATGCAGTTAAAGGATTTATAAGGAATAACTCAATTTCATATGCCTCTTTCCTTCAGAAAAATCGTCACAAAAAGATTGTTGAACTAGAATTACAGCTTCAGAATCTAACTAGAGATAATCAACACTGTTTCTCAGACAATACAGACCAAGTATTGACCAAGCCATCTTTTAGCTCTAAGATTACGCAACAGTGAAAAATTTGCTAATATCTCAGCAGTGAAATCCCAATCTGGGCTTATTTTGACAGATCCAAAAGATATTAACATTGTCTTCCATTCGTTTTATTCTAACCTTTATACTTCTTCTGCTAATGGCGACCCTGACTCTTTTGCATCTTTTCTGTCCAGCCTTGATTTACCTAGGCTGTCAGATTCAGATTCGGAATACCTGGCTGAACAGATCAGGAGCTGGAGTCTGCAATCCGATCTATGAACAAGGGGAAATCCCCAGGCATAGACGGTATTCCAGTTTACTTTTTGGTCGGATTTAGGCCCCCTTATGTTAGATATGATACATTTTTCAGTTACTCAAGGCTCGTTTCACTCATCTATTAATATAGCTGTTATTTCTCTCCTGTTAAAAAAAGACAAAGATACGACTTCCTGTTCTAGCTACCGGCCACTTTCTTTGATTGGGACTGATGTTAAATTATATGCTAAAGTACTATCTCGTCGTTTAGAGAATTTTATGAATAGGCTAGTTCATTATGACCAAACAGGATTTATTAAATCTCGCTCAGCTTCGGATAACTTACGCAGGTTATATCATATTATTAATTCAACGGATGCGTCATCTTCCCCTCGTGCAATATTACCTCTAGATGCGCTGAAAGCTTTCGACCAGCTGGAATGGAACTATTTATGGGTGGTTTTACAGCATCTGGGTCTAGGATCGAGTTTCATAAACATGATAAAAGTCCTATATGCCAATCCAGCAGCCACTGTCCTCACAGGTTCCGTTTGTTCTAACCCATTCTTTATACATCGAGGCAGGGCCGGCACGTGGCATAGGCGAAATAGGCGGTTGCCTAGGGCGCATGACTGGGGGGCGCCACACGAAAGTTTTTTTTTTTCTCGCTTAAAAGCGCCCTCTTGTGACCATCATTCGCTTCTACACCCATAAGAAAAATTATTACAGTAAATCATTTTAATACTGATCGATCATCGTAGTCAGTGCTCGAATTGAATCAAGTCTTAACTTTTATTATTTTAATAATAAAAGGCAATGACCTTTCAGATGGTATTTAATTAAAAAATCTCTTTAAAATCTATAATACCTTAAGCTTATTTGATTTTTTTGTGAATTTGTGAATTTGTGAATTTGCATATACTATAGGCCTAATGTAAACATCATTAATGACCCCTTGTGTTTAAAATAAAACAATAAAAAAAAGATTAATTAGTGGAATTAAATAATAATTTATAAAAAATGCGAATGATCAGTTATTGTTAAACATTTAGATTTAATTTTAGATTCACATTTAAAAACATTTTTAAAACAATACATTTAGAATTATACACTTTTATAAAAAAAAAGGCCAGTGGCAGCAAGTCATTGTCTTGAATCGTTTGCACTGATTGCACTGTATTTTATGTATGATCATTTTATGTATTTTATTTCATTTTTATCCCGGTTTCAATTTATTTTAAATCAATTTTTTTTTTTAATCATTTAAAATGTTTTTATTGTTGATTACAACTTTATGATTCTTTAACTCCTCTTATTAGCGTTTTGAATTACCATTGTGTATGAAATGTGCTATATAAATAAACTTGCCTTGCCTTGCCTAATCGATTCATTCAAACAGCTGTTTAAAAACGAAGATTCATTCAAAAATGAAACAGAAACGTTCCTGAAATAAGTAAGTCCTTATGTTAACTTTTGTATAAAACCTAAAATTAATAATACATCTCATACATACATACAATACATAATAATATAACTCGTCTTCGTGATCTCACAAACTTCCATTTTAATTAATGAGGCTACTGAATCTATTATTTACATTGTAAGAAAAAAAAGTATAGAGACAATGAATGACAAAACTGCAGTCTGTTTTCACAACCTGAGGTTCACCAATAGAGAAGCATTTCTATTGGCTGAAGTGAAGTCTCCGATCAGTTGCGTGAAACGCCGTTTTCCCTCGAAATTCATTCCCCTGACTTTACATTTTACATTTATATTTTACATTTGCATTTGTCAGGGTTGACCGCTTTCTCCTCTGTTATTTGCCCTGTCCCTGGAACCCCTAGCCCAAGCAGTCCGACAATCTCAAACTATTTCTCCCATAATTTTACTGAAAACTCATCATCATATTTCTTTGTTTGCTGATGATATCTTATTGTTTTTGGAGAAACTGTCACATTCTATCCCTCATGTGTTGAATTTATTTGACCATTTTGGATCTCTATCTGGGTTTAAAATTAATTGGAATAAGTCATGTTTACTTTCCCTTAATTCTAATATGATTCCTTGTCCCTTTCTATATCTATTCCATTGGTTCAAAACTTTAAGTACTTGGGGATAGAGGTTTATCTATCCCTGCAAGAAATCGTCTCAAAAAACTATAATAGTATTTTTACCAAAGTATCCTCAGATTTGGAAAATTGGTCTCGTCTTCCTACTTCTTTTCAGGCTCGTATATCGGTGATTAAAATTAATGTTCTCCCACGTATTATTTTTTTTTTTCTTCTATGATTCCTCTCTCTACACCAGTTGGAACAAACTACTGGAACAAACTTGATGCATGTGTTTCACGATATATATGGGATGGGAAACGTCCTCGTATTAAACTGACTACCTTACAGCGATCCAGATTTCATGGAGTTCTTTCTTTCCCCAATTTAAGACTGTACGCTCAAGCTTTTTCCCTCCTCCCTTTATTGGTTTGGTTTGATCCTGACTCTCCTGTGTCTTGGAGAGCAATTGAGGAATCTGTTGTTTATCCGTATAAATTGAAGCATCTTGTTTTTTTCGGGGGTTCCGCTTAGTGTAAATTTCGGTTTGGTCCTATTGTAACCCACCCCATCTCAACATGGAGGCATGTTGAAAGACGTTCACAACTAGTCACAATATGGCATAGGCATTCGCCTATTTTCCACAATAATAATCTTTTGTCAGGTAGTACTCCATTTCATTGCGCACAGTGGTCTCATAACAAAGTAAACTCTCTGGGAGATATCTATGATGATAATGGTTTAAAATCTTTCCAGGACCTTAAAACTCAATATAATCTGCCAGGCACCTCCTTTTTTATGTATTTGCGCATTAGATCGGCCCTTCGGGCATATGGGGTGCCTTGGAACTCTCAACTACCCATTCACCATTTACACAAGCTAATCCTTCCTTCTGAAGAATCTCCCTCTTCCGCTTCAATTATTTATCTCTTTCTTCTTGAGCATTCATACAAACCTTTATCTATTACAACTGTTTGGGCTAAGGATCTTAATGAGGATGTGGATGTTTTATTTTCAGGTATGGGATATGTTTAAATTGTCTTCTAAAAATCCTAATCACCAAATGATTCATTGGAAATTGCTGCATAGGGTTTACTTGACTCCAAAGAAGCGTTTTTATATGAATCTGACATCTTCTCCTAAATGTAATCTCTGTTCACAAGGATCCTTAGGCACGTTTTTACATTTTTTGGGGGGAATGTCCCTCTCTCTCACCTTTTTGGACTCAGTTCTCACAGGATCTTTCATATTTGTTGGGTACCGAGATATGTTTAACTCCACGTCATTTTTTCATGAATGACTTTTGGGACCTCACCTTGTCCATCCAACAAAGATGTTTATTGTTATCTTCTCTCACAGCAGCAAAAAAACTGCTAGTCCACCGTTGGAATCCTCCTCACACAATGGACAGATGAACCTGAGCTATGCATTTGTTGGACATTCTCTCGATGGAACTTTCAACTGCTCGTATTCATGGATCTAATATGAAAACTGTCAATATATGGCATTCATCTTTTAATGTTGTGTCATCCTTTTTAAAATCTTTGTAAAAATTATTTTATTGATTTATTTGTTTTTATTTTATTTATTTTTCAAAGTCTACCAGGGGTGGGATGGGCGGGAGTGGGATCTAAATTTGCAAAGTTGCTTTTTGTTACACTATTGTTTCCGAAAAATTCAATAAAAAATTGTTAATTAACAAAAAAAAAAAAAACTTTTTTAAATGTGTCGAACAGCTGGTTTGTTGGGGAGGGGGAAAACAAGTTTATAGTTTGTAGTAAAATCACATCTTTAACCCTTTTCTTCTTTCCAACACTTTTCTTTCAAACTAACTCATGCATGCACACACCTTTAACAGACAGCCACAAATGCCAACAGCATCCTTAAGTTTTGTTTTATCATTTACCTGTAGCTGAGACCCTGATGGAATTATTTTAGGCACAGTGTTGGGAGGCTTACTTTGGAAATGTATTAGATTGTAGATTACAAGTTACCCTATTTAAAATATAATAAGTAGTGTAACTATTTCAATTAAATTTTTTTTTACAATAATTTTATTACTTTCCCTAAATATGTAATGTGTTGTGTAGACTCAGGAGTCGAGGGATCCATTTGCAAACGATTTATTAATACAAGTGTAGTCAGACAGGCGGGGTAATCAACAACAGCAATCGTGAGCAACGTTGGCAAATCCAGAGAATAGTCGATAACAGTGCAATAGTCCGGGGCTGGCAGCAAGCAGGGATAATCCAGTAACGAGCAATAAGATCGCAAATTCTTGGTGGAGAGCCATACCCATTGTCCCAGAGCATAGGGGGGATGTCTGGAATGGAGCCGGTCGGCCTGGGTCTGAGTTCTTCGAACAGCTTGTTGGAGATGGACGTGGGCCAAGTCCCAGGTCTTCTCGCTTCGCCGCATCCAGGTGTCCACGGCTGGCAGGTCGGAGGGCTCGCCTGACCAGGGGAATAGAGGTAGCTGAAAACCTGGAAAGGCGTTAGGTTAGTGGAGGGTTTTTTGAGCGAGTTCTGGGCGTATTCAGCCCACATTAGGTACCGGCTCCAGTCTTGCTGATGGTCGTGGCAGTAGGAACGCAGGTAATGGGAGAGTTCCTGATTAAGTCTTTCCACTTGACCGTTGGCCTGCGGGTGGTATCCTGAGGTAAGGCTGACGTTGACTCCGAGCAGCTGAAAGAAGGAAGACCACACACGGGAGGTGAATTGAGTTCCGCGGTCAGAAACGATGTCTTCGGGTAAACCGTAGAAGAGGAAGACTGAGTTGCACAAAGATTCGGCGGTCTCCATGGCTGTGGGTAGTTTGGTGAGGAGAATGAGACGACAGGCCTTGGAGAAATGATCGACAACCGTGAGAATGGTGGTGAAGCCCTGAGATGGAGGCAGTTCAGTAACAAAGTCCACAGAGAGGTGTGACCAGGGTCGTCGTGGTAAGGGAAGTGGTTGGAGTAGACCCGCAGGGTGCTGATGGGGCACCTTGGAGACATTACATGTGGTACAGGAACGAATGAACCTTATGGTGTCGGCTTTCATGGAGGGCCAGCTTGGTGAAGATCTTAGCAGTCCGTCGCTGTTCCAAGGCGGAGGGAACCAGGGGAAGCGGGTAGCGTTTTTTGACAGTGATGTCATTGAGGGCTCTATAATCAATGCAGGGTCGGAGACCGCCATTCTTTTTCTTGACAAAGAAGAAACCAGCTGAGGCTGGTGAGGTAGAGGGTCGAAAAAAGGCCTTGGCCAGTTCCTCCTGAATGTACCACTTCATAGCCTCAGACTCGGGCTGGGACAGAGGGAAGATGCGACCCCTGGGTGGTGTGGAGCCTGGTAACAGATCGATAGCACAGTCCCCAGGTCGATGCGGTGGTAGATGGGTTGCTAGGGTTTTGCTGAAAGCTGCTCTTAGGTCCTGGTATTCCTTCGGGAGGTCCTCCACCCCTGTGTGTGGCTTTGATCCGGGATCAGGCCTCGGTTCGGGCAGCGGTTCAGGTGGCATTTGGTTAGGTAACGTGTTGGATGAGGGTCCAGGTGCAGATGATGTGGCAACGTAGCAGTGTTGGCGACAGTGCGGTGACCAGCGCGAGATCTTGTGCAGTGACCAGGAGATAATTGGGTTATGGGTCGCCAGCCAGGGATAGCCGAGGATCACTGGTGTGCATGGTGCAGTGATGAGGAACAGGCGAATGGTCACAGTGTGGTGTTCAATGTGGAGGATTAGGTCCGTGGTGGTGTAATGAATTTGGCCCGAGCTGAGAGGTCTTCAGTCTATGGCTGCCACTGCAACATTAGGGAAACACAAAAGCTATGGTACGTTATGTGTCCTGGCAACATCAGCGTCAATGAAATTCCCTGCTGCCCCCGAATCAATTAAAGCGACTGTTTGTATGGTATTATTAGCCACGAAAAGTTCTACAGGCAGGGTAAAGTCAGAATATGGTAAGGTGGGAAGACTTACCGAATTAGGCCGTTGTGACAGCCGGGTGGGACAGTGGATGTGGACATGGCCAGGAAGTCCACAACAGAGGCAGAGGTTTTCTGTTCATGCAGAGTGCTGGAAGACTGTCTTGAACCGCTGCAGGAAGGCCGCGAATGAGGAGAAAGACGGTCGTTCAGGGTTCCAGACAGCTGTAGCCCACTCGAGTGCCCTTCCAGAAAGCAAAGAACAAACAAAAGCGATCCTACTGCTATCATTGGGATACATTGCAGGTTGCTGTTCGATAAACAAAGAACACTGTTGTAAAAAACCTTTACACTTAGCTGGTGATCCGTCGTATTTCTCTGGTAGGGCCAATTGTGGGCTGGCAGTGATAGTAGTGGCTGGATTGGCTGGAGGCGGCGAGGAAATCGGCTGGGCCGTGCTGGGCGTGATCGCGGCCTGGAATGACTGCAGTGTCTTGACGAGCTCCTCCGTCAGCGAGTTGAGCCGGGCAATCTGATGTTGATGAGCCGCGAGCATTGAAGCCTGAGCGCTGAGTTTGGAGCTTAACTGATAAACCGTTGCTAGATCCGTGTTTGGCGGAGTTTTCTGTTGTGTAGACAAGGGATCCATTTGCAAACGATTTATTAATACAAGCGTAGTCAGACAGGTGGGGTAATCAACAACAGCAATCGTGAGCAACGTAGGCAAATCTAGAGAATAGTCGATAACAGTGCAATAGTCCGGGGCTGGCAGCAAGCAGGGATAATCCAGTAACGAGCAATAAGGTCGTCCTGGCAAACAGAGAATTATCATAAATGAGGTCACAGTCCAAATCGGTACACGGGTGATAAGTCCGCAGGAAAAACGCTCAGGATTGCAGGCCATTGGCAAGACAAAACTTCACGAGGGACGCGTGGTAATGGCCGCTATTTATATCCGGGGAAAAACGCCGTGAAATGGCCGAACCGGGCGGAGTCAGCCCAGGCACGGGGTCCTGGGAAATGGAGTCCGAATGGAGTTAGAACTCGGGGGAAGGTTCCCGCTGACGGCCTCCAGAGGGAGCCACAGAACCCAGATTTGTGACATAATGTATTTAACTGTTAATGTTTTTTTTTTAAAACATGCCAGCCAGATGAGGTTACCAGGACTCAACAATTAATTACTGTCAGACTTTCAAAATCATTCACTACTTGAATTACGATTATAATAATTTAATTTTGTAGCACAGCCATCTTACTATGAGATTGTTCTGAGATTAATTACACATTTAAAACCATAACAAGATAGTTTAATAGGCATGATACTGTTTTGAAATCAAAGCCCTGCATAGCTATGACAGGAAACATTGACATCTAACACCAGGTTGGAAAAACAACTGAATTACACTTTTTTTTTTTTTTTCTCAGTAGCTGTAACTAATTACAATTACATTTATTTAGCAATTAAAGTACATTATTTAGTTACATGTAACTAGTTGTACCCAAACACTGTTTATGCATTTTTACAATAATAGATTGTGAAAGAGTTCATTAACCTTATTAAAAATGTGAACAATATCACTTGACACTAGTCTGACAACAAGTACATCCATTGCAGAACATTTATTATAAAACCACTGTAAGATAAAGTTACGGATGAGTGACTGACCAATTTATCAAATGTTAAACGTATTATTACAAGTTCCTGCTTATCTAGTTTTATGATGAAAGTAAAAATACAGGCATGAGCTAACAATCATAGAACTCAACAAACATGAGTTAAACATAGAACTCAACAAACATACCCCTTTGAAACATAAAACACCCTGTCTAACACAACACACATTCTCCGGAATGGGGTGATGATGATTCATTATTTCATTATGAATATCAACTGAATATTCAGACAGCAGCAGCCCGACCTGATTTGCTTTTTTTCTTAAGATAAAGACAATTGCTCCATTACAACATACACATCAAGTATTATTAGTATTAAATAAATATAATTGTTTAGCCTAAGTATGTTTTAACAGTTCTTTTTGTTTTTACAAACTACAATAGAAAACTACAATACCCTGCATACACCTCAGGCTTCAAACATGGCTGCCGGGGGGTCCATATCGCAAAACACTCACACACAGCAGCGCTCTAAATTGTTGGACTTCTGATTATATGCATGCTCAGATAGCCTATATAAAACACTCACATTTTCCACACTGTTTGCGAAGTACACGCTCCTTCTGCGTTTTGATGTTACAATTCAAAGAACTGATTCATCAGCTCCTTAAGTGATGTCAGTATACATTTCTGTTCTAACAACTCAGGGTCATTTTATATCAGCGAGGTGTTTAAATAAAGTTAACTGTGTGAACGAGTATTAGTGTTTACTGTCTTTTGTTTATTTAAGTTAATGATGTTTGAATGATGATCCTTCATTGTTTGTTTAGCTAAATATTAGTTTTAGTTAGTTGCAAAAGGGGTCAGCCATAAAGCTTATATGTATTTTTAAATGATTACGATTACAGGTTTCGGGTAGTTGCGTGCAAACGGTGAAAACTTGTGGCAGACATGAGCATTACCCAAACACTCAACAGCGTCATCTTTTAATAAAATATTCCATTGAGTGTCAAAATTACAAATTATGTAACAATGTTCATTAAAACGCTGCAATGAATAGAAGCGTTAACGAGAATAAGTATAATAACTAACAACACAGACTGATCCCAGCTAAGTACACCTAAAATTGCTAGATATCATGACTTTATCTGCGCTAGGCCTCATTACGCTGTTATAAACTGCAAAGTTTTTCATAGCGTTACACTTTGAAAACAGAACAAATTTATGTTTCTGTGACTTTGTTCGCTCTTTCTTTTTTAATTTGTTTACCGCAGTTTCAGCGTCCTTATCTTATTTTCCCGACTAATTGTAATTGTTAGGTCTTACGCTTATGGCATTATACTCTTTGTTTCCTATTTTGTACTGCCGTGTAAAAATGACAGGGAACCTTTTTGTTTGTATAAGTCAATATTTTTGTGAACATGGTTGATTTAATAAAATACTGCTTTTAAACTCTGTTTTCATTCGAGACAGTGAGGCAGTGCCCCCCCCCCAGGAGCGGCTTCCAGGCGCTCAGAACAGTCCTATAACACCAAAGGGCGAGGGGGTGGGACAGAATGCAGAGCGGAGGACCAGGTCCATGCGGGCTGACAGAGTTAGGAGGGGCAAAAAGTCCAGGGAGTGCCAGAGAAACAGAGGACCAACAGAAAGGCAGGAGATGGACAGGAGGCAGCTGGGGAGGGGTAGACTGCCACCAAGGCAGAACAGACAAAACAGAGTCCTTCCAAGGTGGTTCAGGCGGAGCAGGTACCCTCCAGGGCGGAGCAGACGAATCAGACACCTTCCAGGGCAGAGCAGACGAGTCAGTCGCCCTCCAGGGCGGAGCAGACGAGTCAGACGCCCTCCAGGGCGGATCAGGCGAGTCAGACGCCCACCAGGGCGGATCAGGAGATTCAGACGCCCACCAGGGCGGATCAGGCAGGACTAGAACCCTCCAGGCCGCCCTGGAGGGTTCTAGTCCTGCCTGATCCGCCCTGGACGGCATCTGAGCATGGAAGCCCCCCAGGGCGGAGCAGATTGGACAGGAGCCCTCCAGGGCGGAACGGGATCCCCCCAGGGCGGAGCAGATGGGTCTGTAACGTAGAGCATAGACAGACATACACACAGAGAGAGAGAATCAGACGCCCTCCAGGGCGGATCAGGCGAATTGGACGCCCTCCAGGGTGGATCAGACAGGACATGAGCCCTCCAGGGCAGAGCGGAATCCCCCCAGGGCGGAGCAGATAGGACAGGGACCCTCCAGGGCAGCGCAGAAGCCCCCCAGGGCGGAGCAGACAGGACAGGAGCCCTCCAATGGCGGAACGGAGTCTCCCCAGGGCGGAGCAGACAGGTCTGTAACATAAAGCATAGATGGACACACACATACAGAGAGAGAAGGTTCTGAGCCCAAGCTCCTGGCCAGGTTGGGCTGGATACCCAGAATAAAGAGGGCCTCAGCGGCCGAATTGGGGCTGGATGAGAGCTCAGAGTGGTGTGGGTTGCTGGGCGCTACCACCGTGCAGGGAGCAGGCGCGACCTCCCCCTCGAGGTTCTGCGGAGAAGGCCGCCACCTCTGAGGACTCGGTGGTGGTATATGCGGCCCAGACAACCCAAAGAGCAGTTTTCAGGAGGAGCATGGCCTCAGTGAAAGTCAGCACAGGAGTGGTGCCAGTGATGGGGCTGGGCTCAGGAACAACTGCTGTGACTTGGCTTGGTACAGGAACAATAGCTGTGACTTGACTGTGCACCCGAGCAGTGGCTGTGGCTTGGCTTGGTGTGTGTGCAGCTGTGTTGAGACAGGGTTCAGAAGCAGCAGCGACGAGGCTTGACTCTGGAGGAGGAGGAGCTGCGACAACAACGCTTGACGCTGAAGGCGGAGCAGCTGTGGCGACGACGCTTAACTCTGGAAGCAGAGCAGCTGCGACGCTTGCCTCTGGAGGCGGAGCAGCTGCGACGGCGACACTTGACTCTGGAGGCGGAGCAGCTGCGAAGACGCTTGACTCTGGAGGCAGAACAGCTGCGAAGATGCTTGACTCCGGAGGCGGAGCAGCTGCGAAGACGCATGACTCCGGAGGCGGAGCAGCTGCGACAACATGACTTGGCTCAGAGGGCGGAGCAGCTGTGAAGACGCTTTACTCAGGAGGCGGAGCAGATGCGAAGACGCTTGACTCAGGAGGCGGAGCAGATGCGAAGACGCTTGATTCAGGAGGCGGAGCAGATGCGAAGACATTTGACTCAGCTGTGGCGACGCTTGACTCTGGAGGCGTAGCAGCTGCGGCGACGCTTGACTCTGGAGGCGGAGCGGCAGCGACGGGGCTTGGATCTGGAGGCAGGGCAGCTGCGAAGACGATGCTTGACACTGGAGGCGGAGCAGCTGCGGAGAGCACTGACTTGACTGAGAGAATTGGTGGGTCTTCCAGACAAGATTGTCTATTATAATTGGTTGGGCTGAGAAGGTGTGCTGGTAAGTCCGCCATCTTGTAATCGCGCCGTGCAGCCTCGTCTTGAGTGGTTCATCGAGTGCCAAACGAAAAATGTCCATGAAGTAATTCTCATCATGAAATGGTAACTGATAAAGGAGGTGACAAAAATGTGGAACAAAATCCACTAAAGGCATACCATGTTGCTTAAATTGGAGAAGCTGATCAAACGGGTCCATGGTAGAGCAGGGGGATGAGATAAAGCTGCTGGATCTGGGTATGGCGAAGTCTTCTGTCATACAGGAGTCATAGGCGGGTGGATCCAAGTGCAAAGCTTTATTATACAAACTCATGGTCGACAGGCGTGGTCAAAAACAACAGACGGGTACAACACCGGTAATCCAAAAGAGCAAACGATAGTCCAGGCAGATAGTCGAGGCGGGCGGCGATCAAAGGGATAATCCAAAAACGAGCGAGGGTCGAAAGGCGGGCGGAGAACAATCACAGGAGCCTGGGAACAAGGGGGTCAACACGGGAAAAACAAACACGGAATAAACGCTCAGAAATGACAGAGAACTGTTCAAGACTTCGCAGTCTGACTGTGGGTGAACCGGTCCTTAAATACTGTGTGAGAAGCAAGATGGCCGACAGGGGTGAGGGGTGAGAGGACACAGGTAGTTCATGAGAATGGGGTTATGGGAGATGTAGTGAGTAAATGGTCCATAGAGAGAAATGAAGGCTCCCTCTAGGGATGAAGTGAGGGAGCCACAACGGCGCAGTTCATGACAACAAGATTTATTTTTTATTATTTTCATCTACACCTGTACGTTTTATTCTGTCTATCAGTTTTATTTTTATTACATTTATTTTTTTTAAATAAAACAGATTTTTTTTTTTTTTTTTTTGGTAAAATTGCAAATTTGTAAATAACTTCAGATAAAAGCATATGCAAATCATTACAAATTAAAAAAACTTGCACTCAGAGAAAAGGATAATGAGTGAAACAACATTTTATTTTTAATAATATATTGTTTATTGTTGAAAATACATTCATACATTGAAGTAGTAAGGAAAATGATTTGCAATTACAAAGAAACTAGCCAGAAAAGAAAATCGCTGCAGGCCGAAATGTTTTGCCCTAATATGAAATCAACCAGCGATTCAACAATTTCACGTCATAGATGCACAATTTTTTTAAACCAGCAATGCACATAGGTCTGTTACAGATGTACACAAACAGAGAACCTTATTAATGTCCATGTCATCCTCACATTCAGACATCACATCCAGAATTTTAGTTACGTAGATTCTGTCTCTGCTGGTGATAAATATATTTGTCAAATCAGGCCATGGGTTTTTCAGGTGTCTTATAATTTTCATTTCGTTCTTGAGATTTGTTTCAAGCTTTGTATCCCTGGAACAATCCTGATTTGGATCGCACACCTCGTCAATGATCTTGCACATCAGGCCGATCATTTGTCCTCTGTGATGTTTTTTAAACATGGGGTCTGTGACGTTTTTTGAGAAACACATTTTTCCCGCGGCACAATCGCACACCGGTCGCTCATCCGCACCAGCGCCAGAACTCCATCCGTGCTCCATCAGCTTTTGTGCAGCATCAAACTTTTTCAGAAATAAGTTCTTTCCAAGGCATAAATGTTGACCCCAATCGATATAGAAGGTTGTCGCCATTACCTAGAATCTGGATCGTTTGTTTTAATTTGGTCCTTTTTCAGTTTCAATTTCCATTTCCTCAATTTTCTTCAGGCTCAGACAAATTGGGTTCTTGTAGTTTTCTTCAACTTTTGATCAACAAGATCTTGCAGTAGCTCTGATGTCCGGACGCTTTAACTGCTGAGTTGAACAGGCATGTCGTTGTTGGTTTTACACATCGGGTTTGTAATCTGCTTGTGGTGTAAGGGGTTGTTCAGGGTTGTTTGTTCAGGGTTGCTGCGATATTGGTCTAACTTGACTGAAACAGCTTGTCTATTGTTGAGAAAATGGTGTTCAACATAGGTACATCTCTCTGCTCGAAATATAGATTTGTTTTGCAGCATCCGAAAAGGTTGTCTTCAGGAGTAGGGAATGCAGAATCATCAGAGTCTAACTCATCAGAGTCAGACTCGTCGCTGCTTTGAGACAAAAAGTTTGTTTCAGATTCCTCCTGACGTATATTGGCCTGCATGAGATAATTTTGGTCATGATGCATTTTGTTCCAACAGGCTGATATGGATACGTATTCCGGCCTCGTTGCCGCACAGTAGCGCATACCATCTGTGGCAGCATCCCACTGATAAACGTATCTGATTTTTCCAAAATTTTATTCTCCCAAAATTTGATTGTAAAAGTATGTCCAGTCTATGGCGGTCAAAAGCAGGTAGTTACATTCGAATGTATATCTTGTATATTCCTCGTAATCACCCAAAACATAGATTTTTACAGTTTTCTGTTTCTTATTAAACATGAATCTTCCCACACGATATTCAGACACTGAGAAATCTTGTTTTACAAAATATTCATCTTCATTGAGAATCTTTGTCAGGCCGTGTGTTTCCTGGTGCTTATCTTCACCCATTTTAACAGAACTTCCTGGCAGTGTTACAGACATCGCTCTTGTTTCAGGAGTGACTGGAGCATCGGAGGCCATTGTAACAATGTAGAAATGTCAGCCGCGTAAAGCTGAGTGTCCCTAAACCTTATTTAAATACCAAATACTGAATGTAGATTGGGGGTATGTCAAACAACGTAACACCTCCAACAGTCATAAAACGTGTACAGCGAGATATCTCTCAAATGATCACCGGTTGTTTTTGCAAACTATGCATAGCTTATACACTGTTTTGAAATCATTGTAATAAACATAATGCATAGATGATGTAACAAAAAGTTATTAATTTAAACACAATAAACTATGTATAATTAATGGTTATTAATTACACATACTTTATACACTTCTCTGAAACAGCCGAGTCAAAAATAAACTGAACTAATGCCCTCGTCCAGCGAGTATTAGCCGCCTTTATTCCAACTCTAAGAAAAATTAATTTCCTAGCCTTGAGAATTAATCTTTCCCACCGTAATTGGCTAAGTCACAGGACTGGATCAGTTTCGTAACGAAATCAAAACAGTTTAAGTGACGTGATATTTGTGAGCAAGGAACACAGTAAGAAATTCATATGTGAATACAAAATGCGGGTTTACTGATTACATTAAAGGGGAAAATGAACACTAGCTAGCAAATAACGAACACTAACAAACAACACATAAAACACAAAGCGAGAGAGAGAGAGAGTAGACTGGCACGCTTTTACATCAGCACAACCAAATCATCAGAAAAAACGGAATCTCCTTGACCTACAAGGGGCACAGCTTTCTTATTGCATCTAATAGTTAAATGGTTACTTGCATTGGTTTCCTTTTGTGTGGTGCTTACGCAAGGGTCCAGATGCCAGCTCAAAGGTAGTCCTGATGATTTCATGGAGATGGAGCCTTCTTGTTCCATTGATCGGCTGATCGGATGGTTACAAAGGGGCTGAGTTGTAGATGCCAGGATAGAGAGACAGAGAGACCGGCCTCATGCTGGGGCCCCCATGGCGGGGGTTTTTCCCCGGAAGGGGAGCATAGAGTTTTGACCCAAAGAAGGAAGAACTGAACTGAACGGAGGTGTGTCTGGCAACTTTTAAGTTCAGTCAAAAGTAAACACCCATCCCTGGGGAGTTGGCGAATGACAGTGCGAGGGTCTTTTGGCGGGAAGAGTTCCTTTGTGTCACCAGACCACCTGATTTGCATCTTGATAGTTTGAATGAGATTGTGTAACTTTTGCCCAAAGGTGTGATGGAAAGCATACCTTGGACATTAAAGTCATGTACTATACACCGACAGTTCAGAAATGGAAAGAGAATTATGTTGATACTAAACATGCCAGGTACAGTACAATTTCACAAGGGTTAGACACAAAAAGCAACAAAAACTCTACTAGTGTACAGTTTTGTCATGATTATGACTTTGTGCTTGAACAATGGTGGCTGTGAGCCTACACACAAACTCAGGAATACTAGTGGGGGAGGTTGACCAAGTTTCTCAACTGATCATCTTCTACCACAAACACTCTACATAATCCCCCCTCTTTGAGTAATGAGGTTCAACGAGGACCTTGTTGGTCAAAGATCGGATGTAGCGAGGTGATCAGGCCACCGATTGCTTCTGGTTGTCCTCAGCCTTTGGTTCAGCCGGCTGAGCCTCTATCTCGTCTAGGCTCGGTGCTGTCCTCTTCTGGTTCACCTATTTGGGGATCTTGCATCCTTGAAGTCCTGTGAAGATGCTGGAGGGTCAGGCCCAGGCCGTGCCATATCCAAAAAACCTGGAGGAGTCACACGGGCACTGGCGGTTGCTGTCCAGGGCTGGATGGCAGGAGAGTTGAGCCGGATGTTTATCCGGGTGGTGTGTTCCTTGCGGGACTCCGTGACCAGTTACGTGAAGTTGTTTACTCTCTGGTTGAGGCCCATGAGGTGGCTAAGGTGGTGATAACCTTGATCCACCCAGCATAGCTGTAGCTCTGGCTTGGGTCAGGTGTACTTGGTCCTCTTCCCTCCTTGTCCAGCTGCATTTTTCTCAGGTGCCGTGGGTTGTCAGCACCCCGGGGCAGAATGGTGTTCCTCGCACTGGTTAGTCAGTGTTCAGGTCACCCATCTAGGAGGATAGGTTGAGCATCTGTTGGATGTGTCCATTCACACAGTGAGGGTAAAGGTAAGAGGTAGGTGTACCACCCTGCCGAGTTCAGAGCTACAGGATTCAGTGGTTCAGTTAGCAATATAACCTACAGCTTGTTGTTTCAGGCATGGTTTGCTAGTGAAGTGTCTTCTATGTTTAATGTTTTAGCTGTGGATGTTAGGGTGCTAATATTTTGTGGTTCTGTGAATCTCTCCTTTAAATGGCATAGCTGAGATCTAATAAATGGCTTAGGATGGTTCTTATGGTCAAAGTATTTCTCAGAATCTCCTGATGACTCACAACAGGCTGAATCTCTTGCCACGTGGGGGAGAGAAAAAAAAAAACAGAAAAGAGGACAGTTTCCTATTTGTATTATGCTTGTTGCCAGTGTGCCTGGACCCGTTATGCCCTTGTAATCACTAAGATTACTCATGTAGGTGGGTCACAGAACTTGGTGCACTCATTGAGAATAAGCAGAATCACAAATGGAAAGTTTTTCTGGTTCCTCCTAGCTCTATGGTGAGGTGAGACCACGCTAGAATAAAGGAGGGGAGTGTAAATAACTAATAAATGAGTGAATAGCTGAGTGCTATTATCATTAGGACAAAACTTAAATAAGTGATTTAAACAGCGCAGTGGCCTGAAATTGGGAACACTCAATAGCACCCTTGATTAAACGTTAGGTTTTGCTTTATCACATCGTCATTGGTCACCGCTGCTGTGTGTTTAAAACCATTCTATGGGTGTGTCCTTCCTTAAATTTAGCCAAGGTGCTATTAAACAGTTCCCAATATCTAAAGAATTCTTCTCTACTTTTTCTCAGTTTACATGTAATTAAATTTAGATTTAATTAAGTAACTGCAAATTCAGTTGAAGCGTGAGAGGATACAACTAAAAGAGTGCAGGTGAATTAGCTGAGAAGACTTAAAGTGAGGGAAGAAGTAGTAAGGGATTAGGAACCATTCAATATATTTCAAATATATTTCTATAAACATATAGATCACTTTGCACTGCACGCCCACAAGCTGTAGTTAAAAGCTTCAAGTGAATGGTGATAACTGCTAGCTGTTGATGCTATTAGTTAACTTAGCCTAAGCTAAAGCTGGGCCTTGTTAGCTTGACGGGCTCAGGTGGTGTGCTTACAATCTGGTATCATGACGTGTGCGCTCTCTGGAGTTTTTGTGTCCTTTGACAAGTCATTGTCAAGGGAACCAATGCGCATGACACAGAAGGCTGTTTGGAGGGAAAGCTTGCAAAGCTGGTGTCCTTCTCCTTCGCGGGTTCATTATGAGCTCCGAAGTAAGCTCACTGAGGTCTGTGATGGGGAAGTTTCATGCTGGCCCTGTTTGGTGGCTAGGGCAGTAAACAGTTCATGTTCAGACTCTAGGCCTGAAATTTTCTTTGTGCTGGCTTGTCTTAGCTGCTGGTAGTCCGATTGGATGTGTCCTGGCTGTCAAACCAGGAAGTGTTGCACCCCTGGGCTAGAGGTGACCCAGAGCAGACAATCTATCTTGGTGGTTCAAGACTGCAGGTGGAAATCAAATGTCTCACCGGTAGGCATGGACATCATTGTCTCCTGCAGGTTTTGTTGTGAATGCAGGGATGTCTCTGGCTATTTGGTTGAGATCTTTGAGTATCATTTTATGTGCTGTTTCCGGGCTCATCTGGATGAATGCTTTTCCTGCAGGTTTTTTTTTTTTCTTGAGTCCATGCACAGTCTGTAAGACTGGTTTTGGTTCTTTCTGGACCGTGTTGTGCTCCTCCCTAAGGTTGCAGGATTGCTGAGACAGGGTCTGGACTTCCGATCTGACTGCATGCAGAGGGCTTCTATGGCCGCAGCTCTAGTGTTTCTCACATTAAGATGTGTATGTGTGTGCTGTTTTGACAACACTTGTGTGGAACAGTTCCCTTTCTGAGTCTTTTCTGGTGGCCTTTTCAAGCTGTTTCCTGTGGCTGGCAGCACAGGATGGGTCATTACGCAGTCGATGGGCGTGTTCTAGAACTCCGCCTGCTTTGACGCATAAATTTTTTTCCCGGTTTGTTCCTCATTCAATGGCAGGCAGACAGGAGAACAACATCCAAAACAACAACTCCAAGGTAGCAACATGAATACACTGGAGAGTCGAGTAGCAGAGCTGGTACAGATGTATCCACACCTGTACGATCGCTCGTGGAGAGATTTTAAAGACGCGAGCGACGTGACACGTTTAAAAAACCCGCCTCCAGCAGCGGAGGGTGTCCGAATGTTCGAAAACAGTATACCGTCCCTCTGCCTTTTCGAACTTCTTTTTGCCCTCAAACGAACAACGAAAACGAACTTCGTTTGAAGTATATCGGGGCCTTTATCATACTGTCCATCTCAGGTTGCTTTTCAGTCGTTCTCTGCTCACTGTCTACGTGGATGTCCGTGAAGTTGCAGTCCTTCGCATCCTCCTATAGCTCTTTGGTCTTGTGCTGGTCCTTGGTCTCCTGTGTGGTGGGCTGGTGTAGATGGCTTTGAGCTTAGCGACCAGATTAGCGATGTCTTTTCCACTCAACCTTGCTTGGATGATGACGTTGTAGACCAGTGCCCTGGTGATCATGGCCAGCTGCTTGTAGCTGTAGCTCTGGATCAGGTTGGGGCTATCGGCCAATTCTGTTGATCATCCCGCTGTGCTGGCTGAGGTACTGTGGATCGCATTGGTCATGGTGCTTGGCCGGGCATCCAGGTGGTCCCAGTGGTCTGCAGGGCTGGATGCTTGGGCATACTGTCTCACTGGTGGCGAGAGAAAAACAGCACAACACAAAAGGACACCAGTGCAAGTATAGATGTATTTAACAAGCTACGATACCATACAGTTTAATTGGCTGTGCAATTTAATTAACTGATGCAGTCAATAAGGGAGGATGCATGGGGTGGGCATGCATCATCTTGCCTACAGTGTGCAGGTGGCAGTGTACTGCAGGAAGGTAAACTGAATAATGATTGTGGCGGGTGTAGTAGCCGAGGGGGTCACTTCCTGACTCTATGGCTGCACCGTTTGTAAGTCTATTATTCAGTTTACATTTACATTTACATTTAGTCATTTGGCAGACGCTTTTATCCAAAGCGACTTACAATAGAAGCAATCAGAGCAACAAGAGAGCGACAGTGTATAAGTGCTGAGGCAAATTTCAGTTAGATAAACATGATAAGTCTTGCAAGGTTTTTTTTTTTTTTTTTTTTTTTTTTATTAAATAAGTATATAGAAAAACTGAAAGGAGTAGGAAAGTGCTAGTGTAAATTGGTCAAGTGCTGGCGAAAAAGATGGGTTTTCAGACGTTTTTTGAAGATGGCCAATGACTCAGCTGATCGAATTGAGATGGGTAGGTCATTCCACCAGCTGGGAACAGTCCACAAAAAGGTCAGTGAAAGTGATTTTGAGCCTCTTTGGGATGGCACCACAAGGCGTCGTTCATTTGCAGAACGCAAGTTTCTGGAGGGGACATAAGGTTGGATTAGACAGTTTAGGTATTCTGGTGCAGTGCCAGTGGTTGTCTTGTAGGCAAGCACCAGTACCTTGAATTTGATGCGAGCAGCTACTGGCAGCCAGTGCAGTCTGATGAGGAGAGGTTTGACATGGGCTTTCTTCGGCTCATTAAAGACCACTCTTGCTGCTGCATTCTGAATCATCTGCAAAGGCTTGGAAGTGCATGCAGGAAGGCCCGCCAAGAGTGCATTACAATAGTCCAGTCTGGATAGGACAAGAGCTTGGACAAGAAGTTGTGTAGCCTGCTCTGATAGGAAGGATCTGATCTTCCTAATGTTGTACAAGGCAAATCTGCAGGATCGAGCTGTAGTAGCAATATGGTCTGTGAAGGTTAACTGGTCATCCATCACAACTCCAAGATTCCTAGCTGTCCTAGAGGAAGTTATGGTTGATGAATTTAGCTGTATAGAGAAGTTGTGATGAAGTGCAGGGTTGGCTGAGATCACAATTAGTTCAGTCTTAGCAAGGTTGAGCTGAAGATGGTGTTCTTTCATCCAGCCAGAGATGTCGGTCAGACAAGCTGCGATGCGAACAGGAACCGTGGGGTCATCTGGATGGAAGGAGAAGTAGAGTTGCGTGTCATCAGCATAGCAGTGATAGGAAAAAGCATGCTTCCGAATGACAGAACCTAACGATGACATGTAGATGGAGAAGAGCAGTGGTCCAAGCACTGAGCCCTGAGGAACTCCAGTGGTAAGAAGTTGTGACTCAGAGACTTCACTTCTCCAAGCCACCTTGAAGGACCTACCTGAGAGGTAAGACTTGAACCATTGGAGTGCGGTTCCTGAGATGCCCATCTTCATGAGGGTGGACAGGAGGATCTGGTGGTTGACTGTGTCAAAAGCAGCAGACAGATCCAGCAAAATGAGTACTGAGGATTTGGATGCTGCTCTTGCCAATCTTAGGGCTTCAGTGACTGAGAGCAGGGCAGTCTCAGTTGAGTGGCCACTTTTGAAGCCAGACTGGTTTATGTCCAGGAGATGGTTCTGTGCAAGAAAGACAGAGAGTTGGTTGAATACAACTCGTTCAAGTGTCTTAGCGATGAATGGGAGAAGGGATACTGGTCTGTAGTTTTCTAAAAGAGCTGGATTTAGAGCGGGTTTCTTGAGCAGTGGTATGTCCTGAGCCTGCTTAAATGCTGTAGGAAATGTGCCAGTGTGGAGCGAGGTGTTGATGACGTGAGTAAGTGCTGGTATAATGGAGGCAGAAATGGCTTGGAGAATGTGAGTGGGGATAGGATCAAGCGGACAGGTAGTAGGATGATTGGAAAGAATAAGTTTGGAGACGCCGGTCTCCATGAGTGGAGAGAAAGTGGAGAGAGAGTGAGTAGTTGTTGTGAAATTTGCATCAGTACGTGGTGTGGAAAATTGGTTGCTAATTGTTCTTGTCTTATTAATGAAAAATGTTGCAAAGTCATCAGCTGTAAGAGTTGATGTAGGAGGGGGAGGAGGAGGACAAAGGAGAGAAGAGAATGTTTTAAAAAGTGTGCGAGAATCGGGACAATTATTAATTTTTGTTGTGGTAGTATGCTGATTTAGCAGTGGAGACATTTGCAGAGAATGAAGAGAGGAGTGACTGATACGCACTAAGGTCAATAGGGTTGTGTGATTTGCGCCACTTCCGTTCTTCCGTTCTAGAACGATGTTCACGGAGAACATCGGACAGCCAGGGAGCAGCGGGTGTGGTGCGTGCTGGTCTGGATAAGAGGGGACAGAAGTTGTCTAGACAGGCTGATAAAGTGGAGCAAAGAGTGTCAGAAGCAGTGTTAGTGTCCAGTGCTGAGAAGTGAGAGGGTGGAGGAAGTGTGGATGAAACCATAGACGATAGACAGGAGGTAGAAAGTGTGCGTAGACTACGCCTAAAGGTAACTTGTGGTGGAGTGTGTGTTGTGCCTGTAGCCAATGTGAGGTCAGAGGTGATAAGGAAGTGGTCTAAAGTGTGCAACGGAGTAACTAGAGTGTTGGCAGTTGAACAGTAGCGAGTGTAGATAAGGTCCAATTGGTTACGTGATTTGTGAGTAGCTGCGGTAGATACTCGCTTGAGGTCGAATGAAGTAAGAAGAGTATTGAAGTCTGTAGCTTGGAGTTTTTCTAGATGGATGTTGAAGTCTCCAAGTAGTACCAGAGGAGTACCATCCTCCGGAAAATGTGAGAGTAGCATGTCCAACTCCTCCAAGAAATTACCAAGTTGACCTGGTGGACGATAAACAACTACAAGGTGGATTGTAACAGGGTGGGTAACAGTAATTGCATGGGATTCAAATGATGTGCTGTTGGTGAAAGATGATAGAGGACTGAATTTCCAATCATTTGAAATGAGTAGACCAGTACCTCCACCCCTCCCAGTTTGGCCAGGGGTGTGTGAAAAAGTGTACATATTGGAGAGGGCAGCCGGAGTGGCTGTGTCCTCAGGTTTAATCCAAGTCTCAGTTAGGGCCAAAAGGTTGAGACATGAATGATTAGCAATTGAGGAAATAAAATCAGCTTTATTTACTGCAGACTGGCAGTTCCAGAGCCCAATTGAAACAGAGATTGAATTAGATGTAGAGGATATAGAGACATTGCGCAGATGATTAGGGTTGCGCTGCCTCCAGTGTAAAGTGCGTGAGTTGCGACTGTTAGTAGTAATAGTAGGGATTTGTAAACACATAGTGAGTATAAAAGATTTAATCAGTTATAAGAAAGAGTAGACTGTATAAAAGTAAAGAAAGGGAAAGTGATGCTCAAGTGCCTTGTTGGTGTCCTTGCTCGGTGGAGTCGTGCAAGGTAGAGTCGAAGGTCTTTACACTCGTCGGTCTTCACACTCTGATGATTCTCACTGGTTTGGTATCTATGCATAGTGAAAACAAACAGAAGAAAATGACAGAACAAAACAAACAAAAGAAGTAAAAATAAAATAAAATAAATAAAATAAAAATTCAACCAGGAGAGACAGCAAAGGTCGAACCAAGGTTAATATAGAGGGAAAGTTTGGGAAAAGCAGGGGCTAGACTTTCTACCATGGTTTTGTCAGGGCCTTCAGAGAGGGGGCGCTGTTGAGGTATAGTGCCTAGGGACGTGGAAAGGGAAATAGCAGGGCCTATCAGACACATCTGAAGCATAGAGGTTCTCTAGTACTCTTTGGGAGCTTAGATTAAGTAAATAGGGCTTCGGTGCTATGTGCTGACAAGGTGGTGAGTTGAGGTCAACCTGGTGAAATCCTGTGACCGAGCCATCCCCAGACCCCCCCCTGACACACAACTGCAGGGACCTCAGATCACTCCCGCTCAAAGCACTCGGCAGCGATCGCTCAAACAGCCTTGACCTTTTTCACAATGGGCAGCACTCAAGTGAGGGAAGGTCAACGACCAGCTGACACAGCCAAAATTGGGTTTTGCCTGGGGGATCTGGAGTTGCATAGGCCGGCAGAGTGGGGGCGCGCTCCCCACTAAGATGGGCACATGATGCATGGAACCACCACAGGGTAATTAACCAAAGTTGCCCTAGTGTGTCAGTTGATATGGTTGATACAACACTTGAGGTACCGCATTGCTGATGTCAGGCTGCGGGTCGCTTTCCGCAGTACAGGGGCAGGAGGTATCCAGGGCACCCCCAGAGGGTGTCGGGTGCGTCCGGCAGACGACTACGGTCCCCGTGCCTCACCAGCCGTCACTTCACCACCCAGGCATAAAGGAGTGCTTCCTACTAGGACACACTGAGAGAAGGAACAAGGGTTAAATGATAAGATAAGTAGCTTGATGCTAGTTGTTGAGGGGGTAAGAGATTTCATTCAAAGGCCACTAGTGAACTAGCTACTTTGAAGAGCAACATTATTTGAGCTACTGTAATCCTACACCCTAGAAATGGGAAATGAGAGGGAAGTAAAATTAAAGTTGACTTTAAAATTAACTTCATGAGGGTTAAATCAAAATGAATAGAGGTAAAAGTAAACAAAAATGCCCTAATCGCTTAGGGAACACCAAGGGAAATAGAAAATAAACAAATGGGTTTGAATTAGATTTTTTTTTTTTCTAAATGAAATCCATTGTGCCAAATGATTATTCAGGCTAAACCAATTAAAATAGAAAAACAAAATCCAAAAGCAAAATAAATGCATAAATTAAACTAAATAAATTAATGAGGGAGTAAAAATAAAGAAAACAAAATAAAACACGGATATAGAATAACACGGATAGACCAGTAGTGGAACAACAGTGTTGAGAACAGACAGAGAGTGAAACTGAGAACAGAGGTGTGGCTAGAGAAGACTGGTTACACTTTTACACTCGTACTGTGCGTCTGAATTAGCTGGATGCTAATAGCTGTCAGTTGAGGTAAAGGCTTTAGCTTGTCAGCGTGTGGATGTGCTAACGAGTTAGCCTATGCTACACGCATGGATCTGTTTACATGCAGGTCTGTGATGTGGGCGCTGACGTGAGTTTGACTGGGAAAAAAAAGAACAATGGTTTTCCATGTTGCTAAGGAGACAGATGTAATCTCATCCCCCAGTGTGCACAAAGCTTGTGGGTGAAGGGTGCGAGCACATTTCTAGAATCTTGTCAGCAGTCAGTCCTGACACGTCACACACAACTTAATTCCAAAACTTCAACAGCGGGCTCACGTCACAGACTGTGGTGGAAGGCTAGTTCTGTTGAACTAGTGTTCCACCAGCCAAGCAATGTTCATGTTCATCACATCAATGACTTTGACTACAATGAGACACATTTGTAAACGGAATATCTTACTGGAAAAATGAGCACGCTCATTTTTCAAACACAGTTTTTGCGCTGGGATTTCTTTGTCAGCGAACTACATTTTAAGCAGCTGTTCTGAAAAGATTTGCTCTGATCACAACAGTCTTATGCAATGTATAGAACATGGAGATTGGGGGGTTTCCTCACCCAATCTCAGGCATGTACTTTCATACCTTACAACACATGGTGCTTAAGGCTTACGTTTAACATGAGAGCGTTCTTGCTTTAAACAAAGACTTAATCACTTTAACTTCAGCTTCAACTCTGTTGAAAAGAATTGGTATCCAAAGTAACGTCATGCCCAAATCAAATAGGGAAATTCAACTGGATTCCCAAGAACCTGATGTTTATAGCATTTGATGTCAATTTGATACCAATTCTAATCACCTTGCTGGTTGCAAAAAAAATTTTCTCGGCGGGTCTTACTAGCAGCACGCGAGCTTTGCCTTGCGCGGCGTGCGGTTGGATTCATTTTCTGCGCGGACACAGAGTTACACACATTGTTATACATAAAACAAACACACGGCGGTTTTCCCAGTCGTACACTTAACTTGATCAAGATTTGATTCACATTTCCCTTCTAATAACAGTCGTCATCTGTCGTCTGATTCGTTTAAGAATGTTAAAATTTAACATTAAAGTACACAAAACCAGAACGGCATCCTTCCGTCTCTCGGCTTCCTTTAGACATAAGTCATCTGTCATATATTATTAAAATTAATAAAGCAAAACAACATCCTTCCTGTACAAGGAGGCAACGAGAAAGTTATGTGCGTTAGGTAGCTAGTCTAACGTTTTAACTCTGGGCTATACATTCTTATTCGGCCGCTTATATAAGGTAGATCGTTCAGTCTAACGTTACCTTCTTCGCACTTATGGCGGTATCAAATTGAAATTACTTAGCTGTCATTAACAGTGGGTCTGTCTCGGCACCGTAATTCTCATGACGCTCGCTGCAAGGAATTTTTTCATCTTACGGGGTCATGTAGATTGTAGTTACTTAACTTCATCAACAGGTTTCTGAATAGAAAAACTCAGATTTTTCAGATACTCAGATACTGTCTCAGCGCCGTAACGCTAGTGAGACTCACTATAAGGAATTTTTTCATCTCATAGGGTCACATAAATTACAGTTAATTTTAGCCATCATTAACATTGACTGATTTTCTGGATAGAAGGACTCAGTCTGTCTCAGAACAGATTAACTGCACCATTATAAAACAAAACAAAAGGCGCGCATTACAGACAGATGTACACACAAAATTAACATATACTGGGTTTGCTCACAAATACGTTTAAAACTACCCGCGCAATCTCCACCAATAAATGTAACAAAAAGTTATTAATTTAAGCACAATAAACTATGTATAATTAATGGTTATTAATTACACATACTTTATACACTTCTCTGAAACAGCCGAGTCAAAAATAAACTGAACTAATGCCCTCGTCCAGCGAGTATTAGCCGCCTTTATTCCAACTCTAAGAAAAATTAATTTCCTAGCCTTGAGAATTAATCTTTCCCACCGTAATTGGCTAAGTCACAGGACTGGATCAGTTTCGTGACGAAATCAAAACAGTTTAAGTGACGTGATATTTGTGAGCAAGGAACACAGTAAGAAATTCATATGTGAATACAAAATGCGGGTTTATTGATTACATTAAAGGGGAAAATGAACATTAGCTAGCAAATAACGAACACTAACAAACAACACATAAAACACAAAGCAAGAGAGAGAGAGAGAGAGAGAGAGAGAGAGAGAGAGAGAGAGAGAGAGAGAGAGAGAGAGTAGACTGGCACGCTTTTACATCAGCACAACCAAATCATCAGAAAAAACGGAATCTCCTTGATCTACAAGGGGCACAGCTTTCTTATTGCATCTAATAGTTAAATGGTTACTTGCATTGGTTTCCTTTTGTGTGGTGCTTACGCAAGGGTCCAGATGCCAGCTCAAAGGTAGTCCTGATGATTTCATGGAGATGGAGCCTTCTTGTTCCATTGATCGGCTGATCGGATGGTTACAAAGGGGCTGAGTTGTAGATGCCAGGATAGAGAGAGAGAGAGTCCGGCCTCATGCTGGGGCCCCCATGGCGGGGGTTTTTCCCCGGAAGGGGAGCATAGAGTTTTGACCCAAAGAAGGAAGAACTGAACTGAACGGAGGTGTGTCTGGCAACTTTTAAGTTCAGTCAAAAGTAAACACCCATCCCTGGGGAGTTGGCGAATGACAGTGCGAGGGTCTTTTGGCGGGAAGAGTTCCTTTGTGTCACCAGACCACCTGATTTGCATCTTGATAGTTTGAATGAGATTGTGTAACTTTTGTCCAAAGGTGTGATGGAAAGCATACCTTGCACATTAAAGTCATGTACTATACATCGTCAGTTCAGAAATGGAAAGAGAATTACGTTGATACTAAACATGCCAGGTACTGTACAATTTCACAAGGGTTAGACACAAAAAGCAACAAAAACTCTACTAGTGTACAGTTTTGTCATGATTATGACATTGTGCTTGAACAATGGTGGCTGTGAGCCTACACACAAACTCAGGAATATGCTATTTATAGTCTGACTATGGTTTTTCTAGCTTGAATGTAAATGTCCTTTTAGGACTGGAGTCCATGTGTGTCTGTGTGTGTGTGTGTGTGTGTGTGTGTGTGTGTGTGTGTGTGTGTTCATGGGTGAAAGTGGGGCTGCACCCCCCCCCCCTTTCCTTAGTGCACCCTTTGAAGCAGATAAGGACAAGGGGATGTTCAGCATTTTTTGGGGCCTAAAACTACCAGGATAGCAGACTCGTTGGAGCCATAAGCAATAAACTAGTGGGGGAGGTTGACCAAGTTTCTCAACTGATCATCTTCTACCACAAATACTCTACAATGAAAATAATTAAAAAATAATCTTGTATCTGATATATCTGATATAAACTAGGATAATATAATAATGTAACATAAATGTCTCGAATGAAAACAGAGTTTAAAAGCGGTATTTTATTAAATCAACCATGTTCACAAAAATATTCACTTATACAAACAAAAAGGTCCCCTGTGATTTTTACACGGCAGTAAAAAATAGGAAACAAAGAGTATAATGCCATAAGCGTAAGATCTAACAATTACAATTAGTTGGGAAAATAAGATAAGGACGCTGAAACTGCGGTAAACAAATTAAAAAATAAAGAGCAAACAAAGTCACAGAAACATATAAAATTGTTCTGTTTTCAAAGTGTAACTCTATGAAAAACTTTGCAGTTTATAATAACGTGATGAGGCCTAGCGGGGATAAAGTCATGATATCTAGCAATTTTAGGTGTACTTAGCTGGGATCGGTCTGTGTTGTTAGTTATTATACTTATTCTCGTTAACGCTTCTATTCATTTCAGCGTTTTAATGAACATTGTTACATAATTTGTAATTTTGACACTCAATGGAATATTTTATTAAAAGATGACGCTGTCGAGTGTTTGGGTAATGCTCATATCTGCCACAAGTTTTTTACCGTTTGCACGCAACTACCCGAAACCTGTAATCGTAATCATTTAAAAATACATATAAGCTTTATGGCTGACCCCTTTTGCAACTAACTAAAACTAATATTTAGCTAAACAAAAAATGAAGGATCATCATTCAAACATCATTAACTTAAATAAACAAAAGACAGTAAACACTAATACTCATTCACACAGTTAACTTTATTTAAACATCTCGCTGATATAAAATGACCCTAGTTGTTAGAATAGAAATGTATACTGACATCACTTAAGGAGCCGATGAATCGGTTCATCGTTAATCGTAACATCAAAACGCAGAAGGAGCGTATACTTCGCAAACAGTGTGGAAAATGTGAGTGTTTTATATAGGCTATCTGAGCATGCATATAATCAGAAGTCCAACGAGAGCACTGCCGTGTGTGAGTGTTTTGCGATATGGACCCCCCCGGCAGCCATGTTTGAAGCCTGAGGTGTATGCAGGGTATTGTAGTTCCCTATTGTAGTTTGTAAAAACAAAAGGAACTGTTAAAACATACTTAGGCTAAACAATTATATTTATTTTATACGAATAATACTTGATGTGTATGTTGTAATGGAGCAAATGTTGTTGTGATATTTTGTGAAATAGCATTAGGATTTTTAGTTGTGTGCTCTTGAAATCAAACAATTGTCTTTATCTTAAGAAAAAAAGCAAATCAGGTCGGGCTGCTGCTGTCTGAATATTTAGTTGATAATGAAATAATGAACCATTATCACCCCATTCCGGAGAATGTGTGTTGTGTTAGACAGGGTGTTTTATGTTTCAAAGGGGTATGTTTGTTGAGTTCTATGTTTAACTCATGTTTGTTGAGTTCTATGATTGTTAGCTCATGCCTATATTTTTACTTTTATCATAAAACTAGATAAGCAGGAACTTGTAATAATACGTTTAACATTTGATAAATTGGTCAGTCACTCATCCGTAACTTTATCTTACAGTGGTTTTATAATAAATTTTCTGCAATGGATGTACTTGTTGTCAAACTAGTGTCAGGTGATATTGTTCACATTTTTAATAAAGTTAATGAACTCTTTCACAATCTGTTATTGTAAAAATGCATAAACAGTGTTTGGGTAGAACTAGTTACATGTAACTAAATAATGTACTTTAATTGTTAAATAAATGTAATTGTAATTAGTTACAGCTGCTGAGAAAAAAAAAAAAGTGTAATTCAGTTGTTTTTCCAACCTGGTATTAGATGCCAATGTTTCCTGTCATAGCTATGCAGGGCTTTGATTTCAAAACAGTATCATACCTTTTAAACTATCTTGTTATGGTTTTAAATGTGTAATTAATATCAGAACAATCTCATAGTAAGATGGCTGTGCTACAAAATTAAATTATTATAATCGTAATTCAAGTAGTGAATGATTTTGAAAGTCTAACAGTAATTAATTGGTGAGTCCTGGTAACCTCATCTGGCTGGCATGTTTTAAAAAAAACATTAACAGTTAAAGACATTACATATTTAGGGAAAGTAATAAAATTATTGTAAAAAAAAAAATGTAATTGAAATAGTTACACTACTTATTATATTTTAAATAGGGTAACTTGTAATCTATAATCTAATACATTTTCAAAGTAAGCCTCCCAACACTGTGCATAAAATAATTCCATCAGGGTCTCAGCTAAAGGTAAATGATAAAACAAAACTTAAGGATGCTGTTGGCATTTATGGCTGTCTGTTAAAGGTGTGTGCATGCATGAGTGAGTTTGAAAGAAAAGTGTTGGAAAGAAAAAAAGGGTTAAAGATGTGATTTTACTACAAACTAAAAACTTGTTTTCCCCCTCCCCAACAAACCAGTTGTTCGACACATTTAAAAAAGTTAAAAGAAAATGTATCAAGTTTTGTTGAGAAAGTGAGATAAAATATTTAAATTAAGATGTTTATTATTATTATTATTATTATTATTGATTAATATGATATAATCATGCAGAATTTACAAGGTTATGTGTTTATACAATAATCGTTCATGATCTCGCTGGTTATTCAAGAGAAATGCATAACCTCTGTTGTTTTAGTCTTTAGTCATTACAAATATCTTAAAAGTCTTTCATACATTCTATAATCGTTTGTCTCGGGACAAAAACCAATTGAATGTGGTCACAAATCTTACATGAAAGCTAAAAAGATCACTTTTTTAAACTATTTTGAACAGGAATATTAAACTTTTACACATATTTTACATAACTTGACATCTTAACACATCTGTATCAGTAAGGTATTAATGTCATCACAAACCATCAAACACATCATCTTTGGGTGATAAGATGGTCTTATCGAATATTTGATTGTTTCTTATATCACTTGTTTGATCAAATCTTGGTAAAATAAAACTATAAAACTATATGTTTTTATTGCAATAAAATAAACATTATAGTGTAAAATAAATATACCCCCTTTTAAACAACATGGTCAATAATACCATTTTTTAAGAAGGTAAGAAAGAAGTCTAATCTGTTGTAAAGATATGTGAGACATTTTTCCCTCTTGTTTAAGATGTACTTTTGTTGCAAACAGCTTTATGACAACTAATTTTTTAGTCTAATTCATAAAGAAAAAAATCTCTGTAAGTGTCTTGCAGTCATCAGGGGCTCATTTAACCTGCTTCTAATCCTCATCATGTTTTTAGTTCTGAAAGATCTCAAATCTACAAAACGTATTTGTTAAGACAAACGTTATAACATTGTCATACTGTTTTTCATTATCTTGTAGAGATATTCATTGTTATGCTAAAAGTTTTTATTTGTAAAAGTATGTATAAGACATCATAAAAAAGTGAAGTAACTGAAGGGCTTGTTTGTGTGTTTGTGTGTGTGCTTTAGTTTGTATGTGTTTGTGTTGATGCTTGAGGAGCAAATATAAAGAAATAACAAATGTAACTAAGCAAACCAAATTCACTAAAATGAAACAAGAATATTTTTACAGCATAGACTGATTTTGGTCCCTATTTATTTAAGTTTGTTACTTGTCTTCTTTATCTATCTAATCCCATTCTGAACATCAGTTTACAAGTCACATTCACCAGATCCACATTATAATCATCTGTTTTTTTTCCTAAACGTCACCTAACAACCCACCAGACGACCTCCCAGGCAAATCCCTGCTGTGTGTTGTAAAAAAAAAAAAAAAAATGTAATGCACATCTTTGACCACTCAATGAACTTTTACTTTTTTACTTTTGTTGGAAAAATGATCTGTTTTGATCACTGAACCACAAAAGTTTTAAAATGCCAGACCCCTCAAAACTCGTTAGAATGCAAATGAGTCACAAACCCCCAGAAAAGTTAGAGTTTTTACAATCTTGGGAGATCTGATAAGAATGCATCTGTAATTATACACCCTCACCAACATCTCTAATTTATTGGGCTGTGTGATTGTTAGACATTAAAATTAGTATTTTGTATGATTAAAAAAAAAAGGTTTAAAAAAAGTGTAAAAAGTTTAGACAATTAACTACAACATTAACATTAAAATTAACTACAACTCACAACTACAACCCGCAAGTCTTACAGCTCGAAAATTAAAGAGTAATCTTCTCTTGTTTCTATTGGTTTCATCCCTTCTGAGTTTTAATGGCGTACATGTACATTCACATGCGTTTCAACTGATATAACCGGCCACGAGCTCTAAAAACAAAGACAGATTAAAGAAATAATCAAATTAAGTGTGAATAACTAAATAGAATGAAATAAAACAAACATTTTCCTGAAATTTTCCTTTGAATTCATAATAGACAGTAAATTGACAAAAAAGAGAGAATAAAGGAATAACTGTATTCATTCTGAATAACTAAATAAAATAAATAAAAATAAATAAACATTTTCCTGTAGCACAGTTCTGGAAACAGAAGAAAATAAAGATGGGTAAATAAATTAGTTCAAAGTGTATATAACTGAAATAAAGAGACATTTTCCTGTAACACAAAAGAAAACGTATATTTATGTCTCTGTTTCATAATCTTTAAAGTAAAAAAACTACTTGTATTAATGTTAAAGTGATTTTAAATTGATAATATAGCTGCAAGCAGCGATGGGCGGGCCCTCGCCCTCAGCTCAATCCCCACCCTGGTACAATCAATGAAAAAAGTGCACAGCGGGCACATGGATTTACAGTATCGCTCTGGCTGTCTAATTTTAAGGGTTACAGCAATGAAAGGGTTACTACTATGACATCAAAAGATTTAAACACACATATAAAAAAATGAACAATATATGAAGAGTTCAGATGCAAAAGCCACTAAATTCATCTGACGTCTTTCTTTAAAAAAATGAACTTTTGTCAGACTCCGATGTACAGGTTTCTAAGTAAATAGCGGTACTTCTGATTGGACTGAGACTGAGATTTTAGTGGGTTTGAAGTCAAAGTATTTGATGGATGTATAATGTGTGTCAAGAGCATTCACTCATTTATCTAACTTTTGACTGAGATGGCTTTTAGGGGGGTTTGCATCTGAACTCTTCATATACAACTTCATGGAAACTGTGCACATCTATCATTATTAAAATTATGGAAAAGTCTCTTGATAACCGCTAATGACAGGTTAGCATGGAATAGCAAGGTCATTAATTAATATAAAAGGCTGAATCATCCTATGGTGCATCCACTAGTGTGATGCTTGTACTGTCACACCACATGAAAAGATGTCACACCAGAGGACTAGGTCTCCATAAGAAGGATTTAAAATAATTCAGTAAGATTTGTTTAACTCATTTTATTCATTTTTGATCAGTATCAGTGTTCTTAAATGCAGCAGTTACATGAATTAAACTTCTTTGTGATTTTTTGAAGAAACTCTGTACTGTTTTAAAGTGTCATGAAAATAATTATAAAACATAATACTCTGTTTTTGAAACAAAAAGAATTGACGGTGAGAAATTAGTGGAGGCGAGAGCAGAAAGTAAATATAATCAAATGCTTTTTAATGCCTTAAAAATAGTAACCATATAGTTAAAAAATAAAATAATTCACATATTAATGAATAAGCTTTCAAATATCTGTCCAGTGTAGTGACCTGCAGGCATGAAAGGGTTAATTATGTTAGTTAACCTTAACAATAATTATATAGCATTAAAGTTGATTAATATTCATTTCAAAATGTATTAACATGTCATTAAATTGCTCACTTAATATTGGTTTATGTGCACTGTGTATTAACATGAACATGGATATTTTTATTATTATATAACTATGAAGAAAAAATTGCTCTGTAAACATTTCTATGATCATTATATAAATGCTTACTAACACTATAGTACATATGAATTGATGTGAATGTAGTTTTCTTTCAGATGGGTTAAAATATATCTTAGCCTGTGTCTCCATCCGGTGGTCATCCAGGTTATTACAGTCTTCATCCATTTTACATCCAGAAGGGATTTTAATTTTCTGTAATTCATACAGTGTTGAATTTTTTTTTTTTTTTTGACGTACTTCCTCAAAATGACTAGTTTTCTGTAAGAAAAAAGTTTGAAAGAGTTTGGATGCTGCATTTTAAAGATATAATTAAATGATAGTTATCTTTTTTAGTGTTACTTTAATAAATCACCACGTCAACACCGTTCAATATATCCAAAATCTGCTCGCAATTTAGTATCTTCACTATCTTGGCATCATGTAGAAAAAGTTTGGTGTGAATTTGTTGGTTTTCCTGAGAGTAGTATTCAAAATTCCACAGCCTGATTTTTCCAAAAATCCACATTCAAACCAAAATGCCTGACTTCTTGTTGGTCACAGCTAATGGATGTAAATTAGAAATTTGTCCGGATTGAAGTGAACAATGTATGTACCGAGTTTGGTGACTGTAGGAAAAACGAGCCCCCAAATATTGTCAAAAGGTGGCGCTATAGAGGGCCTCCTCCACGCCCATTTATGAGCTTTTGCCAGTGTCTAACTATCATTACTGCTGATATGTGTGTTGCGTTTCATGGAATTCTAAGCATGTTAAGTGCCTCAAAAACACAGAAAACAAATTTTAAACTTTGACACGTTGCTATGGAAACAGCATTTAATGTATCAACAAACCGTTTACAGATTCTTATTGGCCATGTTTTGACATTATACTGATGATGTTTGAAGCAAATAGAGCAAAATTAAGATCTTGAATTTAAAGCATTTCCAAAATGACACATTTCCTGCAGCCAGTTATTGGCGCTATAACTTTGACTCCTAATAGTCACTTCTATTTGATCAGCATCATAGAACGAACAAACTGATGAAGTTTCGTCAGATTCAGACAATCTGTGCAAAAGTTATTAGACACTTCCTGTTTCTCATTTCTCGCCGTAAATTTGTCGCCTTGCCACGGCCAAACTGTTCGAGATATCAAAAATCCCCTCGCAATTTTTCATCCCCAGTGTCTCTAGATCATGTTCCCCGAGTTTCAAGGCAAATGTTTCAAAATCCTCCGAGGAGTGTATCAAATTCCAGAGCATGTGATTTTTAAACAGCCCTGAATAGCGCACTTCCTGTTGAGTATAGCCTGAGACATAGAGCGTGAAAGTTGTTCAGCTCGACGAGTTCTATATGTCTCCTGAGTTTCATTTGAATACACGCAAGTATGTGTGCGCTAGACAGCAAGATTTTTGGATTTTTCCAGGGGGCGCTGTACAGCCCCTGTGCCACGCCCGGGCCCCAGTCTCTGATACGTCCTGATGGCCGCAGGTTCCAGCATGTGTGCCAATTTTCAAGAGTTTTTGAGCATGTTAAGGCCCCCAAAACCCCCCGAAAGGTTGAAAGGAAAATACTACTACTACTACTACTAATAATAATAATAACAATAATAAATATAGCTGTAAGCAGCGATGTGCGGGCCCTCGCCCTCAGCACAATCGCCACCCTGGTGCAATCAATGAAAAAAGTGCACAACGGGCACATGGATTTACAGTATTGCTCTTGGCTGTCTGCTTTTAAGGGTTACAGCAATAAAAGGGTTACTACTATGACATCAAGAGAGTTAAACACACACATCCAAAAATGAACAATATATGAGGAGTTCAGATGCATAAGCCACTAAATTCATCTGACATCTTTCTTTAAAAAAAAATGCACTTTTGTCAGACTCCGATGTACAGGTTTTTATGTAAATAGTGGTACTTCTGATTGGACTGAGGCTGGTATTTTAGTGGGTTTGAAGTCAAAGTATTTGATGGATGTATAATGTGTGTAAAGAGCATTCACTCATTTATCTAATGTTTGACTGAGATGGCTTTTAAGGGGGTTTGCATCTGGACTCTTCATATGCAACTTCATGGAAACTGTGCACATCTATCATTATTAAAATTATGGAAAAGTGTCTTGATAACCGATAATGACAGGTTAACATGGAATAGCAAGGTCATTAATTACTATAAAAGGCTGATTCATCCTATGGTGTGTCCACCAGTGTGATGATTGTACTGTCACACCACAGGAAAAGATGTCACACCAGAGGACAAGGTCTCTATAAGAAGGATTTTAAATAATTCAGTAAGATTTGTTTAACTTATTGTATTCATTTTTGATCATTGTCAGTGTTCTTAAATGCAGTCGTTACATGAATTAAACTTCTTTGTGATTTTTTTTTAAATAAACCCTGTACTGTTTTAAAGTGTCATGAAAATTATTATAAAACATAATACTCTGTTTTTGAAACAAAAAGAACTGACGGAGAGAAATTAGTGGAGGAGAGAGCAGAAAGTAAATATAATCAAACTAATGCCTTAAAAATAGTTACTATATAGTTAAAAAATAAAATAAATCACATATTAATGAATAAGCTTTCAAATATCTTTCCAGTGTAGTGACCTGCATGAATGAAAGGGTTAATTATGTTAGTTAACATGAGCAATAATTATATAGAATTAAAGTTAATTATTATTAATTTCAAAATGTATTAACATGTTATTAAAATGCTCACAAAATATTGGTTTATGTGCACTTTGTATTAACATGAACATGGATATTTTTATTAAATAACGATAAAATTAATAATTAAAGATTAATAAATACTGTGAAAATACATAATTCATTGTTGGTTAATGCATTAACTAATGTTAAAAAAGAGACCTCATTTTAAGTTGTTATTAACACATTTTATGATCTATAACTATGAAGAAAAAATTGCTCTGTAAGCATTTCTACAATCATTATATAAAAGTTTACTAACACTACAGTTATGAATTGATGTGAATGTAGTTTTCTTTCAGACTGGTTAAAAGATATCGTAGCCTGTGTCTCCATCCGGTGGTCATCTAGGTTATTACAGTCTTCATCTATTTGTAAATTCAAAAGGGATTTTAATTTTCTTTAATTCATACAGTGTTGGATTTTTTTTTTATTGTGGCATACTTCCTCAGAATGACTAGTTTTCTGTTTGAAAAAAGTTTGAAAGAGTTTGGATGCTGCATTTTAAAGATATAATGAAATGATGGTTATCTTTTTTACTGTTACTTTAATAAATCACCACGTCAACACCGTTCAAGATATCCAAAATCAGCTCGCAATTTAGTATCTTCACTATCTTGGCATCATGTAGAAAAAGTTTGGTGTGAATTTGTTGGTTTTCCTGAGAGCAGTATTCAAAATTCCACAGCCTGATTTTTCAAAAAATCCACATTCAAACCAAAATAGCCGACTTCCTGTTGGTCACAGCTAATGGATGTAAATTAGAAATTTGTCTGGATTGAAGTGAACAATATATGTACCGAGTTTGGTGACTGTAGGAAAAACGAGCCCCTAAATATTGTCAAAAGGTGGCGCTATAGAGTGCCTCCTCCACGCCCATTTATGAGCTTTTGCCAGTGTCTAACTATCATTACTGCTGATATGTGTGTTGTGTTTCATGGAATTCTAAGCATGTTAAGTGCCTCAAAAACACAGAAAACAAATTTTAAACTTTGACACGTTGCTATGGAAACAGCATGTAATGTATCAACAAACCGTTTACAGATTCTTATTGGCCGTGTTTTGACAATATACTGATGAAGTTTGAAGCAAATAGAGTAAAATTAAGATCTTGAATTTAAAGCATTTAGAAAATGACACATTTCCTGCAGCCAGTTGGTGGCGCTATAACTTTGACTCCTAATAGTCACATCTATGTGATCAGCATCATAGAATGAACAAACTGATGAAGTTTCGTCAGAATCAGACAATCTGTTCAAAAGTTATTAGACACGTCCTGTTTCTCATTTCTCGCCGTAAATTTGTTGCCTCGCCACGGCCAAACCATTCAAGATATCAAAAATCCCCTCGCAATTTTTCATCCCCAATGTCTCTAGATCATGTTGCCCAAGTTTAGAGGCAAATGTTTCAAAATCCTCCGAGGAGTATATCAAATTCCAGAGCATGTGCTTTTTAAACTGCCATGAGTAGCGCACTTCCTGTTGAATGTAGCCTGAAACATAGAGCACGGAAGTTGTTCAGCTTGACGAGTTCTATATGTCTCCTGAGTTTCATTTGAATACATGAAAGTATGTGCGCGCTAGACAGCAAGATTTTTGGATTTTTTCCAGGGGGCGCTGTACAGCCCCTGTGCCACGCCCGGGCCCCAGTCTCTGATACATCCTGATGGCCGCAGGTTCCAGCATGTGTGCCAATTTTCAAGAGTTTTTGAGCATGTTAAGGCCCCCAAAAACCCCCGAAAGGTCGAAAGGAGAAAATTAATAATAAGAATAAGAATAAGAATAATCCTTACGGGAACAATAGTGCTTCCGCACCTATGGTGCAAGCCTCTGGCTTGCTCCTCGGTGCTCGGGCCCTAATTAAAGCTGCAAGCAGCGATAAGCGGGCCCTCGCACGGGCTCACCTCCGACCGGTAGCTTTAGAAACACAGCAAACATTGACCAATTTATGCATTTAAAGTGGAACGGCTTGCACCGATGTGCTAAAGCCCTATTGTTTTCTGCATGTTTTTTCACTATTATGTTTGACGCATTGAAGAGGCAACACTGTTTGAGCTATCAAAAAAGCTCCACAATTTAACATCTCTTGACATGATTGTACTGAATTTTGGTGCCATTTACATGAATCCCCTAGGAGGAGTATTTTGAAAATGACAGCATGCCATTTTCGAACAATCCAAAATGGCCCACTTCCTGTTGGGTGGAGCTAAAAAGTTGAATTAGAAAATTGTTTGTCATGATGATGGCAATGTCCCTATGAACTTTCGTGAGGATCAGACAAAATCTGTGGCAACCACAGCAATAAATAAAATTTGAAAATTGTAAGGGGCGCTACAGAGTCCACTGGCCACATCCAAAACAAATGACCACAGAATTAAATATTGTGGCTAAGCTTCTACCAGTGTGCCAATTTTCATGAGTTTTTGTGTATTCCAAAGGTATGAAACATGCATTTTCATACTAGGTGGCGCTATGGAGCTAATGAAGCACGTCTCTACAAATTTGCTCTGCTAAATCAAAATATACCTTAAGACAAAATTTTCAGTTGAGTTTTGTGTAATTTCAAACATGGAAAGTCCCTCAAAATGGCGTGTGAAAATTAAAAAACTGCAAATTCAATCCAAGATGGCTGACTTCCTGGTGGGTGGAGTCAGATAAAACCAAGTGATCTTAGCCCGTCATGACGTCACCAATGACCATACCGAGTTTCGTGCAGGTCGGAGAAACTTCATCCTGGCCCATGCCCGCATTTGGTGGCGCTGTAGAGCCCCTCGACTAACGCCCAAGCTCAAGCACTACTAAACATTTTAATTTTTCGCAGGTCTGATCTCTGTGCCAAATTTCATGAGTTTTCAACCATTTTAAAGCACTTAAAAATGAGCGGGAAATTTGCAACTGAAAAAAAATAAAATAATAATAATTAAAGCTGCAAGCAGCGATGAACGGGCCCTCACACCCGGGCTCACCGCCGACCGGTGGCTTTAGAAACACAGCAAACGTGGTATTTTATGCATTTAATGTGGTAAATATAAATGACTGACATATTCCTTCTATATGTACCCAACGTCCTGCTGCCAGATGGTGGCGCTGTCACTATAACTAGATATTGGCATGTAGATATCTTCAGGTCGGCACTGTCATCAGACATATTAAGTTTGGTGCAAATTGAACATTGTATGGTTGAGTTATTGAGTGATTTTGATGTTGCCAACAGGTGGCGCTATTATTGTAACTGTATATTGGCACATAGATGTGTTCAGGTCAGGACTCTGAACAAACCTGTGAAGTTTGGTGCAGATCGGACATTGCATGAGTGAGTTAGAGTAAGCATGACATATCCTGCTGTCAACAGGTGGCGCTATAACTATAACTGGATATTGTCATGTAGATGTGTTCAGGCCAGGACTCTTAGCAAACGCGTGAAGTTTAGTGCAGATCAGACATTGTAGGTTAAGGTAGTGGAAAAGAAGCTAGCAGGTGGCGCTATGATTATAATGGAATTTTGACCTTTAGATGTGTTCAGGCCAGGACTGTTATCAAACTTGTGAAGTTTGGGGCAGATCGGACATTGTATGGCTGAGTTATAACAACTTGTATTCCCATGGGGAAACATCGAAGTTTGTCACGCCGCCACGGACACGCCCTCCAACGAAAACTCTAGATCTTTGCAATTTAACATCACACAGGCCTTAAGATTAGACTGACCAATTATAATATTGATATCATTAAATCTCTAGGAGGAGTTCATTACAGCGTACAACAAGTCACTTCCTGTTGCCAGCAGGTGGCGCTATGACTGTAACTGAATATGAATATGGAGTTGTGTTCAGGTCAGGAGTGTTATCATACATGTGAAGTTTGGGGCAGATCGGACATTGTATGGCTGAGTTATAACAACTTCCTTTTTCATGGCGAAACGTCGAAATTTGACCGGCCGCCACGGACACGCCCTCCAACGAAAAGTCTAGATCTTCGCAATTTAACGTCACAAGGGCCTTTAGATTAGACTGACCAAGTTTGGTGTTGATCTGAAGAAATCTCTAGGAGGAGTTCGTTCAAGTATGATGCATGGAAATGGCAAAAATGACCCAAAATTTGCTCAGATTATTAAAAATAACTGACTTCCTGTTGGGTTTCGGATTTTGCCCCAAGAGACTTTTCTGTAGGCATTGGAGTGGTAAATGTGTATGCCAATTTTTGTGCATGTGCGTGAAACGTAGCGGTCGGGGCACTTAGGATGAGATAAACACTGATTATGTGACGCTGTCGAGGCAATTTGCCACACCCATTTCTGAAACCTATATCAGATGACTATTTTCACCAGTTCTGAGGCGTGTGCAAAGTTTCATGACTTTTTGAGCATGTTTAGGCCCTCAAAAATGCGACGAATCATAAAGAAGAAGAAGAAGAAGAAGAAGAAGAAGAAATATAGCTGCAAGCAGCGATTGGCTGGCCCTCGCCATAAGTGCAATCACCACCCTGGTGCAATCAATAAAAAATGTGCCCAGTGGGCACGTGGGTTTACAGTATTGCTCTGTATTTGATGGATGTATAATGTGTGTCAAGAGCATTCACTCATTTGTCTAATGTTTGACTGAGATGGCTTTTAGGGGGGGTTGCATCTAATCTCTTCGTATACAACTTTAAGTAAACTGTGTGCATCTATCATTATTAAAAATTATGGAAAAGTCTTTGAGTAACCGCTAATGACAGGTTAGCATGGAACAGCAAGGTCATTAATTAATATAAAAGGCTGAATCATCCAATGATGTGTCCATCATTGTGATGCTTGTACTGTCACACCAGAGGACTAGGATAAGAAACTATAAATAAATATATATATATTTTGCTCTATTTTTTTTTTTTTTTTTTTTTTGAAACAAAGTCACAACTAAACTGCAGCGCATCTCCATTCAAACAGAGGTTTTTTAATGAATGAACATGCGTTTTTACACTAATCAAGTGATTCAATTTCCCATTCATAAACAGTCACTTGCTTTATTCCTCAATGAATCAGCCGTTCGAACGAATCAAATGAATATGTTTCAGTAATTAAATAAGTGACTTGACGCCACCTACTAAATTGTAGTTTCATTTTTAAAGTATATTTTCAGTGATTTAAATAATTGAATATTTCTATATTAAAAATGTTATATTTAAAACATTAATCTCAACATTTTTTTTAACAAAAAGTGAACAGAGCCCTGCTTGATTTATTGCATTTTGGAAGAAAATATTTAGTTTTTATAATAAATCTTGATGGAAATCAAAATCTGGATTTGAATTTTTAATGTAATTCTAACCTAAAGATGTGATGTGAAGGTTTGAAACAGAAAATATTGGTTTTCATCTTGCCACTTTCTTGGTCAAGAAAACACATTTTTACTTAAATTAATCAAAATGGATTTTTAGCATTTTGGAAAAGAGCTCTTCATATATATTTGAATGATCTAAAGGCATTTGTGAAATGTGAATTTTATAAAATCATATTAACTTACTTTATATATTTGTTTCTTATTATAATTAATTAAACCGAGTAATAAACTGTCAGATTTAAAACATTTCTCATTCTATCAGTGAGAGAGTGTATAATATATATAAAACTTTTAATGATTTTCTCTTTAGAAGATTTTTAAATAAATATTTTAATGTTCTGTAAGCATTTCTACACTCATTATATAAAAGTATACTGACAGGACAGTATATATCAATTGATTCTGTTCATGTATTTTTCTTTCTGATGGGTTAAAAGATATCTTAGCCTGCATCTCCATCCGGTGGTCATCCTGGGTATTATAGTCTTCATTTATGTGTACCACATAAGAGAGAACGATGCAGAAAGAAAATAGAATTAAAATGATGCCTTATAAAAGAATAAACCACCAAAAGTGTAAATACTTGCTGTGTCTCCCACTCCCTGACTCTTGGTCTCTCTTGCCACCCATCCCCCTCTCCACACTCACATTCACTCTAACAGTCACACACACACCTAGATGAAACACACAAACACAGGGGCAGAGTTTCTACTTGTTTTTTAATTTTCTTTAATTCATAGAACTTTGGATTTGGTTGAATTCTTGCATAAGTATTGAGAATGACTAGTTCTCTGTATGAAAAAAGTTTGAAAGCGTTTGAATGCTGCATTTTAAAAATATAATAAAATAATGGTTTTCTGGAGCCCCCAAATATTGTCAAAAGGTGGCGCTATAGAGTGCCTCCTCCACGCCCATTTATGAGTTTTTGCCAGTGTCTAACTGTCATTAATGCTGATATGTGTGTTGCGTTTCATGGAATTCTAAGCATCTTAAGTGCCTCAAAAACACAGGAAACTAATTTTAAAATTTGACACGTTGCCATGGAAACAGCATTTAATGTATCAACAACCCGTTTACAGATTCTTATTGGCTGTGTTTTGACATTATACTGATGAAGTTTGAAGCAAATAGAGTAAAATTAAGATCTTGAATTCAAAGCATTTAGAAAATGAAACATTCCTGCAGCCAGTTGGTGGCGCTATAACTTTGACTCCTAATAGTCACATCTATGTGATCAGCATCATAGAACGAACAAACTGATGAAGTTTCGTCAGAATCAGACAATCTGTGTAAAAGTTATTAGACACTTCCTGTTTCTCATTTCTCGCTGTAACTTTGTCGCCTCGCCACGGCCAAACCATTCGAGATATCAAAAATCCCCTCGCAATTTTTCATCCCCAATGTCTCTAGACCATGTTCCCCGAGTTTCGAGGCAAATGTTTCAAAATCCTCGGAGGAGTATATCAAATTCCAGAGCATGTGCTTTTTAAACAGCCCTGAATAGCGCACTTCCTGTTGAGTATAGCCTGAAACATAGAGCGCAAAAGATGTTCAGCTCGATGAGTTCTATATGTCTCCTGAGTTTCATTTGAATACACGCAAGTATGTGCGCGCTAGACAGCAAGATTTTTGGAATTTTCCAGGGGGCGCTGTACAGCCTCTGTGCCACGCCCGGGCACCAGTCTCTGATACGTCCTGATGGCCGCAGGTTCCAGCATGTGTGCCAATTTTCAAGAGTTTTTGAGCATGTTAAGGCCCCCTAAAACCCCCGAAAGGAGAATACTAATAATAAGAATAAGAATAAGAATAAGAATTAAAGCTGCAAGCAGCGATGAACGGGCCCTCGCACCCGGGCTCACCGTCGACCGGTGACAAACGTTGACCAATTTATGCATTTAAAGTGTTAAATATAAATGACTGACATATTCCTTCTATATGTACCCAACTTCCTGCTGCCAGATGGTGGCACTATCACTATAAATGGATATTGTCATGTAGATGTCTTCAGGCCAGGACTGTCATCAGACATATGAAGTTTGGTGCAGATTGAACATGGTATGGTTGAGTTATTGAGTGATTTGCATGTTGCCAACAGGTGGCGCTATGATTGTAACTGAATAGTGGCACATATATGCCTTCAGGCCAGGACCCTTATCAAACAAGTGAAGTTTGGGGCAGATCAGACACTGCATGTGTAAAGAAAGCAATTTCCTGTTTCCAGCAGGTGGCGCTATGATTGTAACAGAGTATTGACCTTTAGATGTGTTCAAGTCTGGACTCTTATCAAACAAGTGAAGTTTGGGGCAGATCAGACACTGCATGTGTAAAAAAAAGCAATTTCCTGTTTCCAGCAGGTGGCGCTATGATTGTAACAGAGTATTGGCCTTTAGATGTGTTCAAGTCAGGACTCTTATCAAACAAGTGAAGTTTGGGGCAGATCAGACACTGCATGTGTAAAAAAAGCAATTTCCTGTTTCCAGCAGGTGGCGCTATGATTGTAACAGTGTATTGGCCTTTAGATGTGTTCAAGTCAGGACTCTTATCAAACAAGTGAAGTTTGGGGCAGATCAGACACTGCATGTGTAAAAAAAGCAATTTCCTGTTTCCAGCAGGTGGCGCTATGATTGTAACAGTGTATTGGCCTTTAAATGTGTTCAAGTCAGGACTCTTATCATACATGTGAAGTTTGGTGCAGATCAGACACTGCCTGCCTGAGTTACAGTAACTTCCTGTTTCATTGCATTAATATCATAATTTAGCAGTATTGCTAGCATGTTTTAGAATGTGTATAACATTTGCTAGCCTATTTTACACTTGCTGATGCTTTTTAATATGCTGCTAAGAGACCATAACAGTGTTAAACATGTTACTTCCTGTTGCCAGCAGGTGGCGCTATGACTATGACTAAATATTGGCATGGACATGTGTTCAGGACATGACTGTTAATAAACATGTGAAGTTTGGGGCAGATTGGACATTGCTTGCCTGAGTTACAGTAACTTCCTGTTTCATTGCATTAATAGCATCCTTTAGCACTTAGCTAAGTATTGCTAGCATGTTTTAGAATGTGTATAACACGTTGCTAGCCTTTTTTACACTTGCTGATGCTTTTTAATATGCTGCTAGGAGACCATAACAGTGTTAAACATGTTACTTCCTTTTGCCAGCAGGTAGCGCTATGACTATGACTAAATATTGGCATGGACATGTGCTCAGGACATGAATGTTAATAAACGTGTGAAGTTTGGGGCAGATTGGACATTGCTTGCCTGAGTTACAGCAACTTCCTGTTTCATGGCGAAACATCAAAGTTTGTCAGGCCGCCAGGGACACGCCCTTCGACGAAAACGCAAAAGCTTCACAATTTAGCGTCACAAAGGCCTTATGAACACACTCACCGAATCTGAAGATGATCCGATAAAAACTGTAGGAGGAGTTCGTTAAAATACGAGGTCTGAAAATGGCAAAAACTGCACAAAAATCGTACAGGAAATTACAAATAACGGACTTCCTGTTGGGTTTGGGATGTTGTGCCAGGAGACTTTTTTGTAGGGATTGGTGTGATACACGTATGTACAGAGTTTCGTACACGTACGTGAAACGTAGCTCGAGGGGCACTCCGTTAAAGTTTTCTAGGTGGCGCTACAGAGCCATTTTGCCACACCCACTTTTGAAACCCATATCAGATGTGAATGTTCACCAGTCCTGACGCGTGTGCAAAGTTTCATGAGTTTTCAAGCATGTTTAGGCCCTCTAAAATGCGATTCATTTCGGAGAAGAAGAAGAAGAATAATAAGAAACGGAGCAATTCCAAGAGGGTCCTCGCACTGCGGTGCTCGGGCCCTAATAATAATAAGAAGAAATATAGCTGCGAGCAGCGATGGGCGGGCCCTCACCCTCAGTGCAATCACCACCCTGGTGTAATCAGGAAAATGATACATGGCAGACACATGGATTTACAGTATCGCTCTGGCTGTCAGGTTTTAAGGGTTTCAGCAATGAAAGGGTTACACTACGACATCGACAGAGTTAAACACACACAGACACATGCAAAATAAACAAACAACTTTAGGGAAACTGTGCATATCTATCTCTATAGAAAATTATGGAAATGTCTCTTGATAACCGCAAAAGACAAGTTAGCATGGAATAGCAAGGTCATTAATTGATACAAAAGGCTGAATCACACTATGGTGAGTCCACCAGTGTGATATTTCCAAATATCTGTCCACTGTAGTGACCTCCATGTGTAAATAGGTTAATTATATTAGTTAACAAGAAAAATAATTAGATAGCATTTATTAATGTTAATTATTATTAAGTTCAACATGTATTATGTAATTAAAATGCACAGTTGTATTTTAATATTAGTTTATATGCACTGTGAGTTAACATGAACAGGAATATTTTTATTAACTAACTCTAAAAGATTAATAAATGCTGTCAAAATATATTGTTCATTGTTAGTTCATATTAGTTAATGCATTAATTAATGTTAACCAAAAAAGAGACCTCATTGTAAATTGTTAATTACACATTTTATGATCCATAACCATTTAAAAAAAAAAAAAGAAATTGTGATCTATAAGCATTTGTGAAATGTGAATTATATAAACTATATTACCAGTAAGGGACATATTAACTCATTTTATGTATTTGTTTCTGTAATTATATAAAAGTAAACTACATTTCAACTGATCTGTGAATGTATTTTTTTTCTGATGGGTTAAAAGATATCTTAGCGTATGACTCCATCCAGTGTTCATCCTGGGTATTACAGTCTTCATCTCTCTGTTACAAAAAGTTTAAATATCCCCCCCTCTCCCTCTCCCTCCCTCTCTTTCCACCCATCCCCCTTCCCCACACTCACTCTGACACTCACACACCCACCACCACCACACACACACACACACACACACACATAGAGGCAGATTGACATGAGATGTCTATTTGTTTTTTAATTTTCTTTAATTCATAGAGCTTTGGATTTGTTTGAATTCTTGCATACTTCCTCAGAATGACTAGTTTTCTGTATGAAAAAAGTTTGAAAGACTTTGAACGCTGCATTTTAAAGATATAATAAAATTATGGTTGTTGTTTTTACTGTTACTTTAATAAATCACCAACAACGTCAACACCATCCAAGATATCCCAAATCCGCTTGCAATTTAGCATCTTCAGTATCTTGGCATCATGCAGAAAAAGTTTGGTGTGAATTTCTTATTTTTCCTGATAGGAGTATTTAAAATTCCACAGCCTGATTTTTCCAAAAATCCACATTCAAACCAAAATTGCCGACTTCCTGTTGGTCGTGGCTAATGGATGTAAATTAGAAAGTTGTCCAGATTGAAGTGAACAATATATGTACTGAGTTTGGTGACTGTAGCAAAAACTAACCCCCAAATATTGTCAAAAGGTGGCGCTATAGAGTGCCTCCTCCACGCCCATTTATGAGTTTTTGCCAGTGTCTAACTATCATTAATACTGATGTGTGTGTTGCGTTTTATGGAAATCTAAGCATGTTAACTGCCTCAAAAACACAGGAAACAAATGTTCAACTTTGACGCGTTGCCATGGAAACAGCTTTTAATGTATCGACAACCTGTTTACAGATTCTTATCGGCCATGTTTTGACATTATACTGATGAAGTTTGAAGCTAATCAAGTAAAATTAAGATCTTGAATTTAAAGCATTTTGAAAATGACACATTTCCTTCAGCCAGTTGGTGGCGCTATAACTTGGACTCCTAATAGTCACATC